>CM053755.1:40876351-40928500 GCA_028658305.1 Pachyuromys duprasi
TCTTTCTTTCTTTCTTTCTTTCTTTCTTTCTTTCTTTCTTTCTTTCTTTCTTTCTTTCTTTCTTTCTTTCTTTCTTTCTTTCTTTCTTTCTTTCTTTCTTTCTTTCTTTTTCTTTTTTCTTTCTTTCTCTCTTTCTTCTTTCAAGATTCATATTTATTTTTATCTTTTTTGTATGGGTATGTGTACCACATGAATGTAGTTCCTGGGGAAACCAGAAGAGGGCGTCAGATCCCCCAGAGCTGCTCTGTGCTGAGAATCAAATCCAGATCCTTTGGCAGAGCAGCCAAAACTGCAAAACCATCTCTCCAGCTCCTGCATTGGTGTCTGTAACCTGATCTTCCTAACATCTCATCTTTACCTCTAGTCTACAAGCCCGGAGTTGCTAGGGAAGTCCAGCTAGAACTCACATTTGCTCGCTCTCTGTCTCCTTGCCTTCTTCCTCTTTTTTTTTTTTTTCCATAAAATAGATCCTCAATCACAAGGAACAGAACCAGAACTTTTTGTTGTTGTTGTTTAGTACCTTTCATGATCTGACCTTTGGCTGAATTACCATACTCATTCCCTGTGCCCCTCCTGTCTCTTGACTTACAGCTGAGCTACTTGTTCTCTACTGAAATCGCCACACTTTCTTATGTTTTCTTTGCCGTGTCATGGGAGGAATCTAACTTTCTTCCTTTCTCACTTACCTCCTCGGTATACTTAAGAATGTACTTCATTCTTACCTACTACAATAAGATTCCCCCGGTTCAGTCACTTTTATTTGATTCTGTCACCCTTTGAGCACATGTTTGTGTCATGCCTGTCTTAACAGCCTGTTCTATCTTCCCTGTAACCTTGAGCTTTCTGAGGGCCAGGACTGTGTCCTTCAGTGCTCAACAGTTCCTAGTGCATAGCATCTTCAGACAGGCCAATGGAGTTCTCTGCACTCGGACTTTCTACTTTCTGAAGTGAGTTCTCATGATTCCTCACCAATCACAGAGAGCCGTGTTAATTTCTTTATCGCATATATTCTTCAACTTGACTCGCTTTTTCAGGAGATAGTAATTTGCTTAAATGTAAGTTCATAAATATATTTTTCCCCATTTATTGGAATCATAATGATCTCTAAGGAGTTGTGTGTGTGTATGTGTTGCTAGGGACAACTAGCATATTTTAGATAAGCCTTCTAAGGAATGTTTAATCATCTGTAATTTAATCTAAGCAATCATGTGTTACCATGAATTAGGGCAGCTAATATAGAGCTTTAGGTCTAGAAAGGATGTTAGAAGGATTAGATTCAATATTTTATTTTACAGACAATGACATGAAGGCTCAGAAGTAGGCTAAGTAAACTCTAAAATCACATTGTTAGTGGTGAGGTCATTGCTAGGTCATTCCTCCTCCTAGCCCAGGGTTCCTTCCCTGCGGTGGCCTTTCCTCACATCCATGTCTTCAGCTTTTTTTGTTTGTCTGGTCTGCTTTTTAAATAAATTTTTAAATCTTTTTATCTTGTGATGTCACTCAGGGTAGTCGGCTTCATGGGATCAGATATTTCTCATGCTTTAGATTCCCAAACACACACACACACACACACACACACACACACACACACACACGAGTGTGGCAGTGCCCTTATCCTATTTTAATGCCATGGAAAAATCAGAGATTTGGCTCTGGTTGTTAGATTTGCCAATCTGAGGCTTTAATTTTGCTTCTGAAACAATAATTTAGCTCTTAGCAAGTGAGTTAACAGTTTTACCTTTAGCTTACTTACATATTTATTTGGTCCATGTGTGTAGACATGTGCATGCCACACGTGGAGGTCAGAGGGTGACTTCAGGGATTCAGTTCTCTCCTCTCCCCGTGCAGGCGGTGGGGCTTGAGCCCAGGTTGCCAGGCTGAATTTGCAATCTCTGCAGCGCACCCGGCCATCTTAGCAGACCATGGCTTCTTTTCCTGTTTGGAAGTTTCTGAAGTGTGAACCTTAACATTTCTTTAAAATTCTGAGGGGACTTGAGGAGGAACAGAATCCCTCAAACGTGTGTGATGAAAAGGTTGTCTCTCCGTCCTCACTTTGACTCTCAGGAGGGAACTTGTTCAGCAGAGAGCAGTTCATTCACATCAAGAATCACCACTGCCTTCACAATAGCAAGACTATTTGGATACCTTTGAGAGTGAACTGAAGACCAGTGTGGGTGATGCTCTGTAAGCCTTGTTTTCCTCAGATGTGACAAAGTGTACCAGCAGATGTGGAAGTGATACATGCCATTTGCCTCAAACACTTTGGCTGTCAGATTTAGTTAATAACACCACGAGCAAATATTACGAAGATGAGAACATTCCTCGTTTTATTGTATGAGAGTCTAAATCTTTTGTTTTCTTCTCCAAGACAGGATTACTTTGTGTAGCCCTGGCTGGACTTGAACTCACAGAGATCCATCTGCCTCTGCCTCTCAAGTGCTGGGTCATCACTGCCCCTTATTTGAGAGTCTAAACTGAGGCAAAGCACATGGAATATCATAACAGAGACATCATGTACCTAGAACCCCCTCCACCCCCACCCTCTGAATTAAATCACAGTCTGTGGACATCACTTTCTTTCCTCTCTCTCTTCTGGTGTTTTTCTCCCTTTTTTTCCTCTCTTAACTTCATCTGCTCTGAGCTGGAAGTCTCAGTGTGTGGCTTTTGTCCTTACGTTTGCATCCATGGCTGACTGCTTCATCTGTGTGACCTTTTAGATTTGTGGCGTGAAGTGATCAGCACTTTTGGAAGTTCAGACCAGAGCTTTACGAAGCCGTGTTTGCTTCACTAGTACTCCTGATTTGATTCTCATAAGATTTAATGTTTAAAAATAGGAGAAGGGGCCCTCTCTGACTCTGTTGCCTGCCACTGGGTCCCTGTCCCCTAACTGGGCTGCCTTGTCACTCCTCTGTGGGAGAGGATGTGCTTAGTCCTGCTGTGACTTGAGATGCCAGGGTGGATTGGTACCACTTGAGAGCTTCTCCTTCTCTGGGAGGAAGGAGAGAGGGGAATGGGAGGGGAGTTGTGGGGTAGGACTAGGAGGAGAGGAAGGAGGGGGCTGGGATCAGGATGTAAAGTGATTAAATAGATAAATAAATAAATGGGAAAATTTCCATTAAAACATTGTTTGTATGTTAGTGTGTGGATCCATGCATGTGAGTGCAGGTACCCTTGAAGGATGGTAGGGTCAGATTCCCTGGAGCTGGAGTTACAGTGGTTCTGAACCCCTCTATGTGTCTGCTTGGAGTAGAACTCAGGTCTTCTGCAAGAGCAAGCAGTATGCTTTGAGCCATCTCTCCAGCCCTAACTTCTGATTTTATTTATTCCTTCATTTGATCTATCTATCTATCTATCTATCTATCTATCTATCTATCTATCTATCATCTATTGGTCTATCTATCTATCTATCTATCTATCTATCTATCTATCATCATTTGGTCTATCTACCTATCATCTATTGGTCTATCTGTCTATCATCTATTGCTCTATCTACCTATCATCTACCTACCACTGGAGAGACAGTACAGTGGCTAAGAGCACAGGCTTCTCTTTCAGAAGACCTGGGTTCAATTCTCTGTACCCACATGGTAGCTCACAGCTGATTTTTAGATTCCAGTCCTAGGAGAGTCTTCAGGCTTTCTTGGCCACTGCACACAACATGGTACCTGAACACACATGCAACCAAAACACCCACACACATAAAGATAAATTAATTTAAAAATAAATAAAATAAAACATAGGTTGGTCAGGTAGTTTCTGGAATGAAGGGAATGTCAGAAACTGGATGCAGAATTGTGAGGCAGCCTTCGGGAATCAGATACACAGTCAGGCACCACATAATGCCATTTTAGTTAGTAATGGTGGCCCCAGAATAGTAAAACGGAACTTAGCCCTCAGAATTGTATCACTCATATGCAATGTGTTACGTGTTTGTGGTATTGCTCGTGTAAGCAAATCTGAACTGCAAAGGTGTAAAAGCATAGTACATGCAATTATGTGCAGGACATAATACTAGTAATAATAAATCACCTTGTTACTGTCTACGGATTTATTATACTATATATTTTATGGTCGTGGTAGCACGCTCTTTTTACTACTTAAAACAAACCTGCTATAAAACAGTATGCCATGTTACCCTGGCAGTGTCTTCAACCATCTTTGGTTTACTGTTTCTCTTCTGAGCAATAGGAGGAAAGAGGCTGGCCTGTACCATCTGAGTCTGTGTGTGTGTGTGTTTGCACAATGACTCAGGTGCCTAACTATGCCCTTCTCTGAACATGTCCCTGATGTCAGGCCACACAGCACTGTGTTATCAGATCTCTCTCTCCTACTTTCTTCTGCTGGAGGCAGAACCCTGTGCCTCATGAACACTATGCTCTGCCCCTGAGTGACACACCCGGCCCCAGTGTCCGGTCTGTACCGGTAATTGGCGCATCAGTAGATGGAGCACACAAATACACTGAGCAGCTGCTGAGGACCTCAGAATTACCCCCGAGTTTACGATGCTGCCTTTCACATTACTGCTTCCGTGAAGACTTCCACCAGTTCCCTTTTTATTCTGTGGATTGTTTTCCCTCATTTGGAACTCCATTCTACCTGCCTCTGTTGTCTGATACAGTGTGAATTGTATTTGTTAAGGCTTACAGATCTCCGAGGAGGCCGAGGGCTTTGGGAGGGACTGGTTCGTGCCTTCTTTGTGTCCCCGGGGTATGGCGCATAGAAGGCAGTTAAGAATAGGGAATGACTGAGTAGTGTTGATCTTTGGGAGTTGGTGGTGTGTCTTTATGGTAAGTTGCAAAACAGTAGATGAAAGTATGGAAGAGGAAGTTCTAGCTTCTTTGTATTCAATTTACTTTAACAAGTGGGGAATAAACCAATTTCACAATAAGCTGCATGGTGGCTGTGGAAGAGAGCTCAGTCAGTAAAGAGGCTGCTGTGTAATCACAAGGACCCAAGTTCCAGTCCAAGCACCTATGTAAAAGCCAGGCCAGGTGGCACATGGTTGTAACCCCAACAGAGGTAGACTAGGCAAGGTCCTGGAGCCTGCTAGCCAGCTGAGCCTAACTGGTAATCTCCTGGCCCTGAGGAGAGACCCTTTCTCGAGAAACATGGTGGCCCACTCCTGAGGCAGGACACCTAAGGTTTACCTCTGCCCTCCACACGTGTGCACACATGTACACATGCACCCACACACATGTTCCCCTACACATGAACACACACGCAGCCCATATCCACGCACAAAGTTAACAATCAGTCAAAGCTGCTACGAATGGCCAACAGAACAGAGGAGCTGACTACAGTGTGTGCACACTTGAAATGTGTGCTTTGGGTGTTTATTCCAGTGCATAGTTAGTTCAGGGAGAAAAAGAAATCCCAATTTTGTAAATTTCCGGGAAAACACCTATGAAAAACCTCCTCTTTCCATTTAGGTATTGGATTCTTTATCAACCGTTAGATCAGCCAAGCCTCTCAATTCTTGTAATCTGGGACAGTGGGATACTGTTCTGTTGAAATCGCCAGTTCAATCAAACAATTTCAATAAACCACTTGAACAAAAAGTACAAACAGGAGTTTCACTATCATTAGGTAATTGTATCTGTGGCCCCTCTCATTTACAGCACATGTTCAGTATGTATGTGAGAGATCCCTTTCATATCGTTAGATAGTACATTAGAAACCCAGCTCAGAAAAAAACTTTATACCTTAAAGTTAAACACATAATGGGAAATCCTTGTCTATTCTTTATGTATGAAAGCATAATATAGTGTACATATATTTTTAAGAGTGTGCAAAAGGCCACTGTAAGAATGTCCTTTCCCACTGGTAAGGGCTTTATTTATTATGAATAACCTGTCACATGCATGATGGGTGGCTAGTTTCATTTCTCCAAAACATGTTTTCAGTAGTAAATCTGAGGCAGCTGTGGTTAACCGAAGTATAAACCCAGAGAGGTTCACCAAAACTAGTGTATATTTACATTCTGACTCACAGTGCCTTCCGGGCATTAATCAGAGGGGAACAAGCAGTATTGTTCAGATTTTATTGTTAACCTATTCATTGTGTGTGTGTGTTTTAAGTTCGTTGCAGTTTTAAGTTCGTTTGGTTACAGCTTGCCATCCGTCTGCATTGCTGCAATTTGTCTTCATTTGCCACTTGGTGAAACCTCCCCGCACCCCCCAAAACTCTTTATTCCCCAGATTTGTGCACAGAAGTCTCATAAAGCAGGACTCATCCCGAATACACTTCACACTCACACTGGCACCTTCAGATCAGAAAGCTCTTTCTAATACGTGACTGTCTTAGTGTTACACACTGTTTTACAATCGTGAAAGAGCAGTTTCCAAATATGGGGGACTACTTCCAGGGAGTAAACTGGAGTGTTTAATTAAATGGAGGCACAAGATTTTTATCATGCTGTCATTGGATATTTGAATAACTAGCTGTAAATGAGTTCTGTTTGCACAAAAGCGACTCTCCAAATCCCGTTGTCCCGGTTTCAAAATATACTCTAGTTCCTGGGCAAAGCGAAATGGAATGGTCACATCTCCATTACTAGAACAAATTAAAGCTGGGAGCAATAAGCGACACTCACAGAGGAATTAAAACTCTCCTAGCCGTGAGCAGTTTTTGTCCCCACTAGAAATGATTGGGTGATTCACTCAGCTAGTTTTGTCTAGTCATTGTGCTGCCGTTTAAATGGGCCTTCCTCTGAAACAGTTGAGATATAATCGTCATTATGATGGTGTAAAGAGGGGGGACCTCAAGGACCCCAGGAGTCCTGTCCTCCCAAGGCCTTTATGAAGGAAGCAAATACCTTATCTTTGCTGGAAGGGGGAGCCTACACCTTCCACCATGGAAGGATGTAGTGGGAAGAGCCTTGCCAGATGCTACGATCATGTTCAAGAACTTCACAGCTTTCAGAATTATGATCAGATATATTTTTATTGTTTATAAATTACCTAGGCTGTTGCTTTTTCTCCTACCTAAAGAAGATGGACTAAGACTCATTAAAAAAATTACTCTATGATTTCTTCTCCCCAAGTGAACAATACTGGGATATCTATCTATCATCTATCTATCTATCCTCTCTCTCTATATATATATAGCTATTGTATTAAAACTACTATTCTAAAATATCTGGATATTTGCCTTGAGTTTCTTTATTTAGATCACAAACATTCATCGAAGAAACATTTCTGTTTACTGAGTAACTTCTTTGTGAAAAATGCTTTTCTGTGTTGAAGTATAATTGACAACCACTAGAGACTGGATGTGTGAGCCTTAGCAGATAGCTCAGTCAATAAAGCCCTTACCTTGAACACATAATTCCTGACTTTGATTCCCAGAACTCATAAAAATACCAAACTTCAGTAGCACACACTTGTAATTCAAGCATGGGGGAGACAAAGACAAGAGTGTTGTGGGACCAACCTAGCCTTCTTGCTGAGTCCTAGGCCGTTGAGATATGCCCCCCCTCCCAGAGAAGGGTGAATGGTACCTGGGGAATGAGATTGTCCTCTGGTCTCTACATGTGGCTCTACATACATGAACACACATACATGCATACATATAAGCATCGTATTATGTGACTTGCCGTTTTGATGAATAAATTTATTTGAGAAGTAATCATCACAACCAGGCAAATTAACTTATCACTTTATATTTTTTTCTGCCTCCTTCTCTTCTGCTTTCTCCTCTTCCTCTCCCCTCTCCTCTTCCTCCTTGTTTTCTCTCTCTCCCTTGCTTTCATTCTTTTCTCCTTATGGTGAGACCTACTCTCAAATCAAATTTCAAGAACATAATATAATACAGTAAACTGTGTATGAAAATGTATTCATCTGTGTATCTGAAACTGTGCGTTCCAGTTACCAACCTTTCTCCATTTTCCTCTACCTCTAGCTTCCTGACAACAAAATTTTTACTCTCTGCTTCTGTGAGAACGACTGTTATGGATCCTGATGTAACTGAGAACAAACAGTATTTGCCTCTACGTGACTGGCTTCTTTCCCTTAGCGCAATGCCCTGTAGTTTCATTCACATTGCTGCAAGTGTAAATAATACTCCAGAGTGTGTGTGCACCATGTCGTCTTTCACTTGCTGACAGACGTTGGGTTGTTTCCTTTGCTTGTCTACTGTGAATAATTTTAGAACAAACCCATGAGTGGGGATATCTCTTTGTGATCCTGACTTCACTTCCTGTCACTATAAACACACAAGTGGAAACACCGGATCACAAGGTAATTCTATTTTTAATGTTTGAGGAACTGCCCCTGATTCCTGTTGATAGCTGTCCCGGTCCACACTGCCCTCAGCAGCGCACAGTATTCATATTCTTGTCCTTATCAACACTTACTTTCTGTTCTGTAGGAACATACTCTGATCGTCACAGCAAGTTTCTTAGATGAAGCTCTTCTTCCAAGTTTGGATGTGATGAAATTTCTGTTCAGACTGGCAATGTGCCCAGCCTTGCACAGCTGGTACCACCAAGGCTGACTTTACAGTCCCGGCTAATCTGGCAAGGGGGCCACCCCAGGAACACTTGTTCTCTCTGAGTTACTGATTGGAATCATTTTAGAATCCTGTTCATAGTCCTGGCTTCTCAGAAAAGCTGCAGCGCATGGATTGAATGGTGACGAATATACAGCCACTTTTGGAGAGCAATGGCACCTTCCTTCATACTTACTTTTTCTGTCACCCAATTTTCTCTCTCTCTCTTTTTCATTTAAGGTATTTGCAAAGCCAGGCATACCGACACAGCAGGCATGGTGGTACATACCTGTCATTCCAGAACTTGGAGGGGGGGGTGGGTACTGGATCTGGAGTTCAAAGTCTTAAACCAGACAGAGCATTTAAGGGCTGCTGGGTTACAGTGAGGCCCTGTCTCAAACAAACAAAACAAAACACCGTATTTTCAGATTTTTACTAACCCTGTACCATTTCTTCTCTCCTCTTCCCTCCACCGTGATAACAGAATTATACAACTAAGTCATAACTTACGTAGACAATTATCCATCACATAAATCTGTTAGATGATGGTCACTTTTCCCCAAGAATTACTCCTGAAGGTATTCACCAATGAAACAGATTTTCCAATGATTTGTTGTGATCAGTAGTCAAGTTCCACCAAGGATAAAAATAAGAAATCGTTCCATGCCTTTTTGGCTGCTTTGCCCAGCTGTTCACTGGAAGTTTCAGTGACTTGGGGGGAATTCAGCCATAATGGCCTTGAGGGACCTGTATTTATGACCACACTCACTGATGGAGTAGACTCTGAACGCTGAGAGCAGCTCAGTCTGATATTTCCGCGGAGACACGTACAGGAATTTGCAGAGAAATCTCAGGTGCCTTGTAGCTGTGAGTTTTATAGCCGTTGCCCTGGGTGGTCTGATTTCCAAGAGGAAGACACTGCCTGAGCTGTGTGAGAGTGTTCCGTTTACTCCTCTTAGAACGGAACAGTGGGTGACAACATGGACACCCAGCCGACATAACCGTGGTTCGTGTCCTATGGTCGGGTGATGGAAACTACGTTTCTTTCTTTAAATAATACTTTAAACTTATTCTTTGATAGTTTCATAATGCACATAATGTATTTTGATGATTTCCACACGCCCTTTACCCTCTCTCCCACTGCTATTCAAGTCTGTCTTCTGATTTCAGGTCATACATTGTATATGCATAAATGAGCCAGAGAGTGAGACAGAGACAGGGAGGCACACACACAGGGATCCACATGGTTAGTTAGGATCGCTTGCATGAACAGGGGTGAGGGGTTATTTACCTGAGCATGGGCAATTATTTACCTGAGCAATGACTAGTGGCTAGAGTGCTAATGCAAGCATCTCTGAGATTCTCAAGTTCACGTTCAACAATGAATTGACACAGCCATTGTGAGGAAGTTGCTGTTGTTATCATGAACACCTTTAAAGTTGTAGAGGATTCCATGGGTGAGGGCCTGCAATGTGACGTTGGTACCCGTCTTCACCAACCCTGCTGCTTCTGCCCTCGGGAACCATTTGTGTCTTGGAGGCCCCGACAAGTCGTATATTCTGATTTCCTAGTATTGTTTTTTCCTCACACTTATTCAGCAATGGCTAACTAATAACTGGCCACCGCCATCTTGAGGCATTGTTTGTCTTGTTTTTGTTTGGCATCCTGGATGAATTCTATGGCCGGCAGAAGTGTGAAGGAGCCCCCACAAGTATGCAAAAGTTGGTAAGGTTTTTCTTTTGACAAACTTATCTGCTCAGCAGACTGAGCCTGGAGCTGGGAGAACCAGGCCCTTAGAGCTGTGGGCCTCATTCGCTCCATTCCTGGAGGAATGCTGACAGGCCTCATCTTGAGCAGAGAAACACAACTTCTATAGATTCATCAGTGCGGTGGCCATGTCATGCTTGAAGAATCACGAAAGCACAATTTCAGTTGCTATATCTTCAATAAAGGGTTAATAATGCCCATGAGTTGAAGACAGAAACGAATTATACTCGAACTAGCCCCTGGCGTGGAGACAGTACTCAGTGTGTGTGACCATTTTTCTCCCTAAGGACCCTATGAGAGATGTAGGAACAATATCAGTTTTTACAATTCAGGAAGTTGAGGCTTGAAGGAGGTTTGTGGCATAGGCTGGCCTTGAACACCGGACCGTTTGGCTTCTAAGCCTGTGCTCCTTAACCCTGACCTGTTCTGTCTCAGGACACAAGGTAAACGGAGTGGCAGACAGAGAGAGCCTGTGATGTGGCTGCAAGGCCTCTCACCCAGCTGTGTGTGCTCCTTGGACAGCCTCCTGAGGGGTGAAGTGGAGGAAATCTAGCACCAAGCTGGTTGCGGGCCAGCTCCATGACAATTTTGGGTTAGGAATGTGAATGATGTAAGTCATGTTGGCACAGGCTTCCACACTGCCAGGAAACTCCCCCAGGGCTGATGAAAGAGAAGGAACCAAGTGTGTGAAGTGAGATTTGGGGAGCCTTGAACACCTCCCACCCTTCCTGTCTCTCCAGATGTGCACACACCGCCCCCCCCCCGCCACCAGAAGCCAACTTCCCAAAGTTGGTGTAAGCTCATTGAGCCTCTCAGAAAACTGTGCAGTGTACCTGACTGTTGGATGGTAACTAGGTATATTGGCCTGCTCTTGCGTATCTTTCCGAAATGTGAGCTAGGTGGAACTACCCCAGGTAAGAAATGCTGAACAGTTAGGCATGTTCTGTAGTCCTGTGATGCCAGCACTAGGGTGATGAGGCAGGAGGATCTTCCACTCCAGACCAGCCTGGGCTACATAGCAAGACCCTACACCAAAAAGGGGAAAGAAATGGAATGAAATCTAGGCTCATAGGAACCAGCAGAATCGCTTGACATCATTACACAATTTGTAACTGGACAACCTATATTCCTCTCACTATTAAGGGCTAGTCTCCCAGCATAAAGATATGACCATATCATGGTTTCTACTGATTCGTAGACACTTCTCTCTCTATTCTGCCTGTCTCATTTCTTAGTGCCTTTATCCAAGCAAGAATATGGTATGGGGTGGCTGAGGCAGCAAATGAAATGAGGTGTTTAAATGTAAACAGCAATAAGTAGTACCCACTGCCTGGGCTGCTGGTTCCCAGCTGGTCTTTCTTCTTGCTATTACCATTCATAGTTGGTTACTACAGTCTTTCTCGAGGTTCTTCAAGACACTTGCTCATGGAGAAGTGCTAGTTAAAGCTGTACTGGCAGACATTTGCGTTCTCATGGGCTTGCAGTAAAGGGAAAGAGGTCATTTGGGCCCATGAAAAGGTACTCCAGCTGTTCTATCATGTTCCCTACAAGGTGTGTGTAATTTTGTAAATAGAGGAAGCAGTGGGTGCTGTAACAATAAGAATGGTCTATTTGAAGCTGTGGCGATTGTCCATTTTTAGACTACAGAGGACTGGACCTGCTTCCTGTTGCCCTTCGCTGACGCTGAAGAAAGGACTGAAGCTCATCAGTGTGGCCCTTCAATGCCCAGCTTTGATGCCTTCCTTCCTACACCAGATGAGCTTGCTGCCTGCAGTAGCTACCTGCCAAACCTTTGAATCCCATCTCGCCATTGTGGTCATGGACACACATGCTCTGAAAACCTTCTCATACACCCCTCAGGCCAGCATCAGACAGCGTATGGTTCCAATCCTGATCCTTTTATGTGTGAGAGCAGAAAGGGCATGTGTCATCTCCATATTGAAGGATGGCTGGCGATCCCATTGTTTGGTGTTGAAGTGGTTTTGCTTTCCTCTGGTAAGTCTTCCTTTCTCATATGTGTGAACATATATATTCACACGTCTTTTATACATATACATGGTATATGGCACAGTTTGCAATTTGAAAGCACTGATTTTTTTATAACCATGCAACTCTGGAATAAATCACATAATTATTTGTCCCTGCCAGTGGCCACTCTGTCTTCCAACTTTACACAAATAGCAACAACTCTAATAGTCTATCTTTACGAAGGCTCTGTGGGCCTTCTTTGCTATTATATGTTGCCTTTCCTTTGAGACAGTCTCATATAGCCGAGGCTGGCCTTGTATGTGACAGGTAGAATGACCTTGAACTTCTGATCCTCCTGTCTTTACCTCCTGAGTGCTGAGACCATGGCAGGCACCACTGGTAGTATTGGGGATAGAACTCACAACTTCATGAACGCATGCTAGGCAAGCACTCTAGAGTCATACCCCGAGCCTCTGTATTTACTTACAGTTGTAAGAAATGTTATAAAATGTTTCCGATGCTATTAAAATAGAATATTTTTTTTTAAAAAAATCTCGAAAACTTGATTTGTCATGACATCACCCATAAGCAGCAAAGCTGAAGGCTGTTCCTGGAGAAGCAAAGGCTTCTGGGTTTGGCACTTGGCCCTCGCTTCCATTCAACAGAACTGCTGCTGGAGATCCAAGCTTTCCCTGGAGATAGCAGTTCCACCAGGGGAGACAATCTGTGAGGTTTTTTTGCGAGAAAGTTTTTGTGTGAAATCGTGTCTCCTGCCAGAGATGTCATATGGTTTGGTTAACTTTCTTCCCAGGAACTAGGGAAAATTCCCAAGCCCCAGATAAATACAGCCGGGATGCTCTTCAGAAGTCAATAGCATGGGGCTGAACAGACATAGAGCTTTGTACACTTCATTGGTTTCTGCTTGAGTTAAGGCCTCCGTTCTATTTTCCTTAAGGTGAAAATCATAAGCTTGTTCCACTGGAGGAAAAGGATTGAGATTTCTGGTTCTGTGTTACCATTTATTCCTTAATAAAGTTACTTAAGGAAGGGATGGTCTCTGCTGCATCCTTGCCAGGGCTCCCCAAAGAAGAGAAGCAGTGGTGACAGCTGATAGGACATTCTGCGTCTACCTCTCCCGCCCCTCCCCGCTTCGAGGCTGCAGACTGTCTCCTGCTACGCTGCTGATTAGCGTGTCTGCACAGCCACAGTGTAGCGCTAATTAATGGTCCCCACGTTGACTCTCAGGAACTACAGTACCATGAAGTGCCCTTCAGAATTATCAAGGAGAAATTAAATTATGTTCAACACAGCTTTAGAGCCCCGTGACTTGTGATTTAAAGCACCCCTGTAGGGATGGACAGTGGCTGTGTCCTATCCACAACTGTCAAATGAAAAGGAATTCGGGGAGCTTAGATGGTAGCCTTCAAAATGAGGCACTGGAAGATCGGTTCTCTCCAACGAAGTGTCACTGGGTATTTTGACCACACTCTCAGACAGGCCCCGGGTCCAGGAGGAGTCAGCCAACACAAAATGGAACTCAATGGAATTTTGATTTGCCCAGGATGACTCCTACTTGCTATGTTGCTGGAGATGATCTTTTGAGCCTTCTCTTCCTTGCTGCTGGGTACTGGATTACAGGCCTGGGCCAGCACACCCGAGTTTATGCTGTTTTGGTATTTTTTGTCTAATCGGTCTTTTGGCTATCTATTTTGATTTCCATTTTTTTGTTGGAATTTCTTTTTCATTTTTGTTTTAGGGTCAAAAAGTTTTCATTTTTCTTTTCTTTTTAAAGAGAGAAGCTGGGTCTGGCATGGTGGCACACGCCTTTAATCCTACCATGTAGGAGGCAGAGGTCTATGGATCTCTGTGAGTTTTCAGCCAGCTTGGTCTACATAGTGAGTTCCAGAACTACCAACAAAAAGTGTGTGTGTGTAAGAGCGAGACAGAGAGTGAAGTTTAGGTAGTTAGGGAGGTGGGAAGGATATGAGGAGAGTGGGAAAACATGATTAAAATATATTGTATGAAACAGACAATTTTCTTTTTGTTTTTTGAGGAAGGGTTTCTCGGTGTAGGCCTGGCTGTCCTGGAACTCTCTCTCTGTAGACCAAGATGTCCTGGAACTCATAGAGATCCACCTGCCTCTGCCTCCTGAGTGCTAGGACTAAAGGTGTGCGCCACCACTGCCCAGCCAAAAAAAAACTTTTTAAAAGTTAAGAAACAAAGAATAAATCAGGCCATAGTGCCTGATTTGCACAAAAACTAGTAAAATTTGCACCAAAAAACCTGGTAAAAATTGGAGGCCTCCACAGATAATCTGTCCACCATCACATCGCTTGCTGTGCCTCTTCAACAGCTAATTCAGTGAACATGCATTCACCAGAACAGCATCCTCTGTTTAAAGGGTCACTTAACTCCAGCATCGTCTTTTGTGGCTGCTGCAACAAATCACCAAAAGCTCCCTGGTTTAAAACCATCTAAATGTATTTTCTCATAGTTTTGGAGACCAGAAATCAGTCCTGGATGGAATACATCTGTCAGTAGGGGCATTGCTATGAAATTTTCTTTAACAAACAAACAAACAAAAAAATTAAGACAGGTTCTTAGGCAGCAGGACTCAAAGTAGGAATCCTTCTGGGATTGCAGCAGGGATTACAGGCCTGTGTCACCACATCTGGTACCGCCCCTTTCTAATTTTATTAGTGTGTGTATGTTGGGGGGGGGGTCATGTGTGCCATGGCATACGTGTAGAGGTCAGAGGATAACCTTGTGGAATCAGTTCTCTCCTGTCACCCTCCTGTGAGAACAGGGAAGCAAACCCAGCTTGTCAGTCCTGTATGCCAGGTGTTTTACCCACTGTCATATCTGCTCCCTAACCTACCAGCTCCTTTCTTATAATGACACTTTGATTGATTTGAGGGTCTACCAAGATAATCCAGACACTCTTCCTTATCACTAGATCCTTAATTAAATTTTGTAACGGGCCCCAGGACCCATGATGGAAGTACCATTCAGGCCCTAAAACTCAGCACATAGACAGCACCACCTGTTCAAACAAACAAACAAACAAACAAAAAAACAAAGACCTAATCTGTCCAAGTCTATAGTTCTGGGAAAGTCTCGGAATACACTAACTTTGCCTTTTGGCTTCTGTAGTTCTGTTTCTGCTAACTGTTCTTGTTAACTGAAGTGTGTCACCCCAGGACATTTGTAAAGTGGGAGGTAGGGCCCAGCTGAAGAAAGTAGGTCACGTGTGTGTGTGTGTGTGTGTGTGTGTGTGTGCAGGAGCGCGCGTGAGTCCCCCACCCCCACCCCTCGAGCTTGAATGTCCCATCTGCCACTGGGCGGGCTGGTACCATGATGTTCTGCCTCCGCACACATGGGCCCAGGTCAACAGACCCAACTGACAATGAACCGAAGCCTCTGAACCTATTAGTCATAGGAACAAAAACCTAACAAGAACTGGTACCTTTGGGAGGCTGTTTTCCCACCTGCCACACGACACCTTGGCATCTTGTACACATGCACACACATACACACACAGACTATCCACACATAATGTACTTACCAAGCCACAAAGTTAGTAAAAAAGATGATGGAAAGTGCTGGCTCTTCCTTAGCAAGGACTTTCTGTGTACAAGACAAAGTGCTTTCCGTATAGTGAGCTTTTCATCTCATCATGATTCCTTCCCAGATGGAGAATTAGTATTCAAATGTCAGAAAGGATCATTCTGGGTAATGGGGCTAGAAACTGATATTTCATGGTATGTATGCCCCATCTCCCTCCACACTCCATGGCTGTGCACTTGTTGGGCTGTTCAAAGAACTGTCCAAGAGGGCTACATGGTCTTCTCTCCCAGTCCTAGTCTCATAGCTCCCAACACTATCTGTTGTTTCTTTTTCTCTCCTCCATTCTTCCTTCCACTCAATAAATAAATAAATAAATAAATAAATAAGGTGTATATGGATGCCTTTGGGGAAGCGGACGTACATGTGAGTCCAGGTGTGTGCCCATGTTGTGAGCCAGCTGATGGGAGTGCTAGGGACTGAACCAGGGCCATCTATAAGAACACTACACTCTCTCAACCCCTGTCCATTTGCCCAGCCTCCACCCTTTGGTGTTACTCTTACTGACCTTACCTCTCCCAGCAATGGAGGACATAAGGGGATGATGAAAAGTACAGATATTGGCTGGGAATTACCTCTCCGGAATGTGAAGTTGTTGGAGCAGAGAAAGGAGAAGGGAACCATCATCTGATGCTTGTTTGCTCTGTGTGAGGCTTGGTGCTAGTAGAAGAGTTTCACGTGTTGGTATAAAGTCCAAGGACAGTTCCTTGTGTTTTTCCTCATTGCTGCAATAATTACATTAGAACAGTTTAGATAAACATACTGAAATCTATACACCTAAAGAAGATAAACAAGAAAAAGAACCCGGGGTTAGATGATCAATCCTCAGTTAGAAAGACAAAAGGGATGGACATTGAATGTAGGAGAAAACAAGCAACAGGACAGGAGCCTACCACAGAGGGCCTCTGAAAGACTCTACCTAGTAGTGTATCCAAGCAGATATTAAGACTTACAACCAAACCTTCAGCAGAGTGCAGGGAATCATATGAAAGAAGAGGGAGTTAGTATGACCTGGAGAGGACAGGAGCTCCACAAGGACCAAATAGATTAGGGGTCTTTTATGAGACTGTTTTTCCAACCAAGGACCATGTATGGATATAACTTAGAACCCCTGCTTGATGTAGCCCATGGTAGCTCAGTAGCCAACTGGGTACCCTAGTAAGGGGAAGACGGACTATTTCTGACATGAACTTAATGCCTGGCTCTTCCACCCTCCCATATCCCCCACCCCGAGGGAGGAGCAGCCTTGCTAGACCCCAGAAGAAAACATTGCAGCCAGCCCTGAAGAGACTTGATAAGCTAGGGTCAGATGAAAGGGGAGGAAGTCCTCCCCTATCAGTGGACTTGGAAAGGGGCAGGGAGGAGATGAGGGAGGGATGGGGAGAGTGGGAGGGAATGAAGGAGGGGCTATGGCTGGGATACAAAGTACATAACCTGTGATATATATATCACAGGGGTTTAGGGAGCATATCTAGATTTCTGCTGAAACGTTCTATCTGCTTTATAGGGTAGCTAATGTTTTCTGAAGGAATCCAGGTCAAGTTTGCTCAGCTTAGGAATGTTCTTTGGGCTCTGTGTGCTTGTGTGAACAACCAGGAAATGGATTCCAAGAAATGAAACAAAGTCAACACTTAGCAGACTAAGGGGCAGAGCTGAAGTTGGTGATGTTGATTCCCGACCATGGCTGAAAGCCACTTCATCTCTCAGTGCTCACCTTCTCTATCTGTAAAATTATGATGAGAATTCTTATTTCCCAGCATTTGAAAAAGGATCAGAAATAAAGTGAAGTGTGTACTGCCTAGTTCTATACTGTTTTCAAAAAGGGGTAACTGCCAATGTCAATATCGGTAGGTTGGCTAGATTGCATATCTTCCATACATGTGTCGATACCTAACCTCTAACTAATGTTAAGAGATGGCCCACCTCCCAGGAGACTGGATATATTACCTTATAAAAAGCCTCCGGAGAGCTCATCTCTTCTGTCATATGAGAGTATGATGTGGAGGAGGGCTGTCCCCAGAGCCTGACCCTGCTTGTATGCTGATCATGGACTTAAGGCTGACACAATGGTGTGAACCAAATTCTGTTGTTTCTAACCTAACCACTTAGAGCATGTGATTATAGCAGCATGAACGACTAAGGCAAGCTCACAGTGAACACTCACCCCGGGGTCCAGCAAGGCAACATCCTGCTCTTGCTGCTTACCTCCTGCAAGCAGTGTCTTCCCTTTCCACCTTTCTACTGTGATCCAATGTGGTCCTTCCTTCTTGTGCAGAAGGAAGGCAGAAACATTTTCTGTACTTTTACAACCTAGCACAATTGCTGAGACATGGAAGGGGGCATCAAACATACTCCTTCCATGGGATTAAAGGATCTTTTTTTCACCTTTTGAAATGTTAAAAACCTCAGAACTGAATATTTATTTTAAGCCTCTCTCCAATGGATAGTGTTGCTATTTGGTACATTCCTTCCAAAGCAGTATTTACATTGGCTGCTGGTCACCTCTTGGGATAGAGAAAGGCAGCGTTCAGCTCGTGTGACTTTAGGCTAAATATTAACATGATGGATTTTGGTTTTTATTTCATCCTCTGTGCCTTAGACTAGGAAGAACTCCAGCATAATGGAAAGGAGAGTGACATTTTTTCCACCATCAGCACTAGAGGATTTTGAGCTAAGGCCTTTATTTGTGTGATCTTAATGCTATGATCTCATTAAGTAGCTATTGTCATTATGTCTGTTTTTGCAACTAACAATACTGGGCCACAGAGAAGAAACTGGCAGTCTTAGTAGGGCTGGCAATGAAGCTGCATCTGAAACGAACCTTCAAAGCCTGGCATCTGAACATTACCCTATAGCCCATCTACATGTAGATGTATGTCTGCTCTCCTTCCTTTTCCCCCTGCCTTCCTTCCTCAGTCGTGGGGATCCAACCCAAGGTCTTGCACATGTTAAGTGTATAACACTGGCTATATTGCCCCCCTCAATTATTATTATTTTTTTCTGTGATGGGATGGGCATCTGGGATGGAACCCAGAGC
This sequence comes from Pachyuromys duprasi, assembly GCA_028658305.1. Taxonomy (NCBI): domain Eukaryota; kingdom Metazoa; phylum Chordata; class Mammalia; order Rodentia; family Muridae; genus Pachyuromys; species Pachyuromys duprasi. The sequence goes on from CM053755.1 coordinate 40,895,235, forward strand.
CTTACACAGTATGTTAGGTAAGTATTCCACCCCTGAACTACATTTTCAGCCATCTTCAGATGTTTTATTAGGCTGCATTAAGGAACGAATTCTAAGAAACAAGAAGCAGTTCAGGTTTTGACTAAATCCTAATTGAGCAACTGCTAGAGTTTCATGGATAGTCAAGATTGCTCTCTGAAGAAGGCAGGAGAGAAAAAAAAAGAAGGAAGGAAGGAATGGAGGGACAGAGAAATGGAAGGATAGCAAGGCCTAGAGTAGCGCATGCCAGGACTCACTCATCATCTGATTTCTTCCACTTGATATCCAGTTTTCCAAGTTATGTGCCTGGCTACCTTGCCTTGTCTCAAGTGCTAAGGCCTGACTTCTGCTCTTAGGGAATTCAATACCTAACAAAGGTAGCAGTGTGGGTCAGAGCAGGAGAGAGAAATCACAAACCAGTCTGAATAAGGAAAGCTTAATATCAGGTCTTATCAACTATCAGTCTATTGTTTGGAAACATGAGAGGACCTAGAAAGAAAGAATATGACAAATGAAGCCAAGACATTTTGACCTTCGAGCCAAGAGGGACGACTTTGCTTGTCCCCAGGATTGTGCCTGAGCAAGCATAACTTGCCCTAATTATTAGGCAACATCAGATGCTTCAGAGTTTTCTTTCAGATCACCCCAGGCATTCGGTCTATTTAAAAAATCCAAATAACATCTCGGTCGAACAAACATTGCGCGCGCGAGAAATGTTTGAATCTGTCGTTTCCCAGAACTGCCTTTGGGTCTTGGAAGGAGTGCAAACAAGTCTGAGTGATGGTTGATACACTATATCCAGAGATTTATGGGAAACCAGAGGTTCTGGCAACCACACATAAATCACAAGGAAAAATTAAATATGATTTGGTATCCTACAAAGCACACAGTAGAACTAGAATGCCGGTCAAGTCACAACAGCTGTTTGCTATTGCTCATTTAAATTACAGTAAAGAGCATTACTTAAACAAATTCCCCTTCTGTCTAGAACCTTCAAAGTATCGAATATGTGCATGATGATTAATCTTCAGCTCCAGAGGAAGTCCCCAAAGGGAGAGACGACACAGAAGCACTTTAAACTGCAATAGCACAAGAGAAAAGGGGGTGGTGTTTGCCAACTCCTTAGTTTAGAAGTCTCCTCTCAGGAGAACTCTCAGTAACTTTGGCCAAACTGTTGAATATTAAACTGAGGGCAGGATGTCCAGAACTCTGTCTCGAATGTTTGGACAATACTAGGTGGAAGATGTAGTGGCGATGAAAGGTTTAAACTACACCCTGCATTTACGGAGTGGTAGATCCCGACTCTTCCACAGAGTTTTACTCTGTCATAAGGGTGAAGTCCTAGTCCTCTGAACCCGGGGAACCTTTCCCCCACTGAGATTCCCTTACTCAAAGAGAGTTCTCAATATCTCCTTTTTCACAGAGGACCTTCACTGACTGGGGACATAGCCCGGTTGGCTATGCTCTCACCTGCATGCGAGAGGCCCTGGGCTCAAGCCCTAGCACCGCATAGGAGAACCAAAAGGCCTTCGGTGCTGCTGGAGGAGGAGGAGTGCTCTGGGAAGCATTTGGCTGTGGAAAGGGCAGCAAGCTTGAAGCACACGTGTGCAGGTAAGAAGTTGGGGTACACTAGCTGTTCTCAACCCGTGGGTCCCGGCTGTGTGTGTGTGTGTGAGGTTGAACAATGTTTTCACAGGGGTCACCTAAGATTATTAGAAAATACAGATATTTACATATGATTTATAACAATAGCAAATTAAGTTATGAAGCAGCAACGAAAATAGTTTTATGGTTGGGGCTCACCACAAGAGGAACTGTATTAAAAGGTCACAGTGTTAGGAAGGTGGGGCTACATCAATGGCTCTCAACTTGTCTACACAGAATCTGCTGGGGAACTTTCTTAGAACATCTCTTACTTATTGTTGGACAATTTCATACCTGCATAGGTTTTATCTTGATCACGTCCACCCCAACTACCCTGTCCCAGTCCCCAGTATCCCCGTTATGTCCCTTAACATATCCCCTGCCCTGAGTCCAATTAGTACTGCCTGCTGGAATCGCGACTGATCTTCATGGCTTGACCGTGTGCAGGTCGTGTGCATTAACCACAGTTGCAGTGAGGCGATGGGTACAATGACTAGAAGACAGCGTTCCCAGCATGCCTCTCCATCCTCTGGCTCTACTTTCTTTCTCCCTGCCTTTGTGTGATGTTCCCTGGGCCTTGGGGCTGGTGGGATTGATACAGGGGCCCCAGTTCAGACTGAACACTCAACAGTCACATGTTCTCCACACTTTGACCGGTTAGGCTTCTTTGACCAAGGCTGAGAACAGCGCTCATTTATGGATAGAAATGTAAATATTTAGGAGGCCGTTTGGCAACATGTCCACTTGACAGAACAACAGTCGTAGCTTCTCCTCCCCTCCAGTGCCCGTGGCCTCCTGAGACCAAATGTGCTTTTGACCAGTACCAGGCATGGAGTCATCCGTAGAACTTAACGTAACGCCTAGATCAAAAGCCAGGAGTGGCAGAGCGTGCCTGCAATCTTAGCACTCGAGCACTGGAGGCGGGAGGGATGAAAGCTCAAGGCTGACCTGGGCTGTGTAGGGGGACCTTGTCTCGAACAAACAAACACCCATCCCCCACCCTCAAAACCCTAAGCTAAGGACCGCCCCCAACTCAGGTTAATTAAATCTAAATCTTTGACAGTCAGGGTGCAAAATATAATGTTAAAAAAAAACCCAAACAAACAAACAAAACAGAGCAACTATCCCAAGTTCTATAGTTTGTGTGTGGAATAGAAGCTTGGTCCAGCTGGAAGATGGTGTGGTCTCTGAAAGATGAGGCCCGACCGGGAAGACCTCAGCCAGGGTGGGGCCCTAGCCCTTAAAGAGGTTAAAGTAAATCTCCTGAGATCCTTGAGCTGTCTTTGAGAGATTTCTTTCAGGAGCAAGCCAGACCACTAGTATCCTTCCCAACTTTCAGCTTGGAGATGTGATCTTATTTCTTCCTCCTGTAAGGTCCTTGTGCTGCTGCAAAGCTGTTTCCTTTATGCCCTTGACAGAGGCCTACCCAATGCCCTTTGCTCTAACCTTCACAACTGTGAGCTAAATGAGCCCTTTCTAATGTTATTTTTTTAATATTTATTTACTCTGAGTGTGTGTGTGTGTGCATATACCTGTGGGTATATGTGCCTGTGTGGGCACACAGAGACCAGAGGAATGTCAGGCATCATGTTCTGTTACTTCCTGTCTTATTCCCTGGGGACAGGTCCCTTAATGAGTCTGAGGCTGGGTTTGCAGCCAGCAAGCCCCAATCATCTTCCTATCACCACCCTTCCCACTACATTAGTGAGGTCACAAGCACTTGGGACCATGGCCAACTTCTACTGGGGATTATGGGAATCCGAACTCAAGTACTCGAGCTTGTTCCCAGGGTTTTCTTGCCTGCTAAGGCATCTCCTCAAACCAGTCCTCATTTGGACTAAGATGGAGGCACACACAAAAGAGATAAAAAATATTTCTCTTCACAATTTCTAAAATACTACGTTGTTTACCCAACAGCAAGCAGTGCTTATTAAATATTCCCTCTCTGAAGCTGGGTGTGGAGGCCCATGCCTTTAGGCCAGCACTTGGGAGGCAGAAGCATGGGTTCACATAGAGAGACCCTGTCAAAAAAAAAAAAAATCCCTTTCTGCTGTCTCACTTTTCGATTTCGGGTGTGGAGTTGTCTCTCAGAAGGCTCCGAGTATGATAAAAACATCTGTCATTTGGTTAGCACTTGGCCTTTCAAGTCACGTTCTGACTGTCTGTTCTGAGAGTCTTTCATGAAGTTGCAAGTTTTGTGTGGGTATCCGCAATCTCGTCAGCGAGCGCCTAGCAGCGGCCACTGCGTATTCAGCTACAGCAATGACTACACACGTCTCATGACTCAGTTGTGACACTCGGGACTAAAGGGATAGATAATAAATCATTCAAACCCTGGCCATTGCATTAGTCACCTCATGTCTGTCTCCACTAGGGGGTTATTAACGTGTCAAGGATATTTTTGGAGAAAAATGAAAGTGATAATTCTATCTGTGTTCATTCCTATTTGAAAGGCTAATTTATTTTTAGTGTATTCCCCAGTATAAAAATCTGTCAGAATGAGGACATTTCCCTTAAAATAAAAGAAAGCATCCTATTTTCAGTCTAATACTAACATTTTGTTCATTGAATGGACTGAGATATTGATGGGCTGTTTCCAGTTCAGATCAGAATAATATAAAGTGGTGTTCCATAGAAGGTTAAATTAATGCCTTACTAATCAATGTTTTGGGATAATTTAACTTATGAAAAAACGATGTGGTCTCCTGAGTGAGTGACAGCCCATCCTAAAGGTTGTTGGGTGTGGCTACAATACAGAATGGAATAGAGAAGGGGTTAACAAAGTTTTCTTTTTCTTTTTAATCTTTGTCTTTTTGAGACATGGTGTCCTGTAGTCTAGGCTGGCTTCAAACTCAGTGTGTAGCCAAGGATAACCTTAAACTTCTCATTTCCTGCTTCTGCTTGGCCACTACATCTGCTTTACAGGTACTGGTGTTGCATTTGAGTGAGCTGGGAAAGCACTCTGTCAGACCCACAAACTATTTTTTTAAGGGAAAATGGTACACTGTCCGGGTACACAGCCCTTGCATTATAGTGTTAAAGCAACGCAAAGACGATTTATAAATAATAAAATCTAATTATGTTCTGGAAAAAAAGTCTTATTTTAAAACATACACTGCAGTTCTGAGGATGTAGCTCAATAGGAAGGGTGCTGGCCTAGCATGCATAAAGTCCTGGGTTCAATTCCCAGTACTGTATAAACTGGATATCGTGACATACGCCTGTCATTCTAGCACTAGGGAGATAGAGTTGGGAGGATAAGAAGTTCAAGATCATCCTCAGATACATATAGAGTTCAAGGCCAGCTTGGGGCCTACCTCAAGAAAACAAAACAACAAGCTCCCGCTTCCAATAAACCACAGATGGATTTGGCATGTGAGCCATAGCTGGCCCGCTCCTGGAATGAAGAAGGCCGGCTCCCAGTGGGAGGGCAGTACAGTCAACACCATTGGAATTTTAACTGGAAGAAGCTGGTGGGGGTTAGGGTTCTACATGAGCTAGTAGGAAAGGCCGCGCAAAACCTCCAGTGATATTATATGGTAACTACAACCTTTACTGATTCGTGTTTAGGAACTACTCGTGTATTTTATCTCAAACACTCCTGATAATAACCCGAAGGTGCTGCTTTAGGTAGGGATCATTCACATTTTGTAGTTGATGAAATCGAAGCATGGATAGGCTATAATAACTTTCCCAAAGACGCACAGCTAGTAAATATTACACTTGAGATAGGAGCCCAGGTCATCTGACTACGGAGACTGCAAATGGTTAGCTTACTGGAGAGGCCAAAGCCATCACAGCTGGAAGGGAACGGAAGGCTTTCCTTGGGGACACTGTAGTGTCTGTTCATCCCGAAGCTGGTGGGCCAGCAACAGTGCCCTGGGGTCATACACTGCAGGGATATTTGTGTATCGAGCAACCTAGAAGTTGGAGTTAGCATCCTGGATCTGAGAAAGGGGGTTGTTCGTTTGTTTTGCAGAGTACAATAAAGACAATGTCCCTGTTTAGAAAAAATCGAGTGAGTTTGCTCGAGGACCATGATGAAAGACTAGGGATCTGCAGCTGTATTGGAGCCATTTTTCCTGTCCCTTGAGACTCGGAGAGGGAACAGACATGGATGCTAACACGAATCTCATGTTTCATGCTATGCTGAAAGTAATTATGTCTTTTGTCTTAGGTCTAGAAGTCTAGCCACCAGCATCTACAAATCCATGCCAAGCCATCACGTTATTGTACAGGCAAGGCAAAATCTCAAACCTGACACACACACACATATGTATACAAGAGGCACAATGGATCATGAAGACTGGGCTGCAGATTAAGACTGAGCAGTCCTGATTTGGTATGTTGGTGTGTATGTGTGTGTTTATTTCCCAGATTTAAGGAAATCATAGAGGTCAGCACACCTGGAGCACCGTGGATGAGCCTTACCTTGGGAAAGCCGCCTTTGTGTTTGGCATCTCCCTTGCTGGGTCAGTATGGGTCTCTCAGAGATCTGGGATTGCTGATTCAGCAAGGCTGGCTAGCCCGAAAGCCCTAGGAATCCACCTGTGCCCATCTCCTTACTCCACCCCACACAATAGGGATCATAAGCAGGTGCCACCATGCCCTACTGTTCACACGTATTGGAGGGTTGGGCTCGGGTTCTCATGTTTGTGGGCAAGCCCTTTATCAGCTGAGCCATCTCCCGGGTCCCCTTGGGCTTGTCTTAACTGTGGATGAAGGAGAACCAGAGGCATGCGTGGAGACTGGAGAGAGGCAAGTCTCTGCAAGCGCCTGTCACTCTTGATTCCATAACCAACAGGGAGCTTTTGTTCCTCCAAGTCCTACAGCTGGCCATGTTGCACTCTTGGCTCACTGGGATGCTTTTCAAAGAGGGGAGTGTTTCCCAAACTTTGTTGCTCATCAGAATCATGAGGCAAGGATGAAGCATGTTTCTGGGCACAATGGTATACACAACTGGGGGAGAGGCTCAGAACCCAACATTTTACAGAAGTCTCTGGGATTAGAGGATGTCAGACCTTGCACTATTCTAATAAGGACTGGATTCCATAAGACAAGTCTGGTTTCTCTGTATCTAAATGTGTATTTGTTGTACAAGAAGAACTAGGCTTTTCTATATGGAGAGCAACTAGCCACAAGTGTCTAGTTAAAGTAAAATTAATCCAAATTTAGTTACAGTTAAAATTCAGCTACCTAGCTGCCCTAGAGCCTCGTGTCCAGAACTGAATAGCCACATGTAGTTGGTGGCTACAGTGTTATATGGCACAGACAGGGAGCACTCTCATCGCAGAAACCTTTAGAATAGTTCATCATACCAGAAAGGAAAGATGAAAAAAAACACTGTTAGGGTTGCACCAAAAAAAATTTCAGAAACCAATGTCAATATTATTCCATTGGCCAAAGACCAAGTAATTTGAGTACTAAGTAGAATAACAACTAAAATGGATTGAAATATATAAAATATACGTGTGTGTAAGTGTATAGTATGTATACATATGATATAAGATGGTACTTGTATGGGTATGTGTACACATGTGCCTGAATTTGGAGGCCAGAAGTTGATGCCCAATATCTTTTTCAATTACCCTCCTCCAGGCAGGATCTCTCATTAAACCCAGAGCTCAGTGTTTGAGTTAGTTTAGCTGGCCAAAGAGTCATGACCAATTCATAAACTATTCTTGCTTCTCTTCTCTCCTTCCTCTCCTTAAATGCTATATTCTTGTTTTCTGGGATCTTCAAATACATGGCTGTCAGCAAACCTCCGTCTCAGGCTTGGCTTTGACTCAGGTGAGGACAGCCTTTGACTTCCAGTTCTTGAAGGAGCATTGAATTCTACCTGACACACGGATTTGGCTGTTTGGTTCAGGTTCTCCTCCTGGCTCACTCTCCTATTAAGTGACCGCCTCTTCTAGAGATGTAGGTGGGACTTAAACTCTGCAAGGTGACAGAAGGGAGGGCTGATTGTGAGAGGCAAAACCGAATACAAACCTTGAAGCTAAACGACTCTTTTGCAGAGGGAGTAATAGATCTGCCTCAGGGACATTTTCAGAAGAGACAAGCTGTTAAACCCAAATGTGAAGAGGAACACATTTCAGATGAGAGACACACTGTTTTACTGTGAGACTGAAGAGAATTTACTTCAAATCTGTAAGAGACACGCTGGGTACAGGGTATAATAATCTAGGAGGTAGAGGAAGCAAAGGATGTATTGGGGCTATTACGCTCTGCACCATGAACCTCAAACACATCAAGTCTGAAGAACTCACTACCTCCACATCATGGAGACACAGTGCAAGCTCTCATTCAATGATGCTTAAATATTAGATCCAAAGCTGGAGTTGGGGAGAGGCTTACAGGAAGGGAGCAAGATCGATCCTGGCAACGCATCTCTCCCTGTGCGCTCTGGGGTTCTTCATCCCATTCTCCAATCCTCCTCCGCTCACTACCCCCTCTGTCAGACAAAACCTCTCTCTAAGGCATAATGTACTGGCAGATGCTTAATAACAGGCTATCTAGAAAAAAAATCCTTGGTTTGCAGCATTTGCCAATTTCCATTGTATGAGTCCTCCCACTCTGCCTGGTTGAAGCTGCCACTCTGAGGGTTTTTTTTCCCTTATTACACATGCACACACACACTCACTGGTGTGCACACAGAGGCTAAAGGCTAACTTGTAGAAATTGGTTCTCTTTTTCCACCATGTGGATCAGTCGCCAGGCTAGTGACCTTACCCGCTGAGACATCTGATGACCCCAACCCAAGGTTATCAAAAATGGAATTGGAAGTTGGTACCATCTGGCTCCAGCACACCACTGGGAATAATTTTGGGAGAAGGACAGAAATGAAAACAAGGTCTAGAGAGGATGCTACAGAGTGACTTATAGCCTCCCTATAATCAAGATGATGTTGGTGATGACCTTAAGGCCACAGCTAGGTCTTTAAGTCCAAAGTGACATCCTGATGACCTTCGCTGTCTCCTTGAGTATGTATTGCAACCTTGACCATCTCATCCAGTTCCTAGCTTCATATTGTGGCTTTAAAATACAACAACAACAAAACCCTCAGCTGGTAAAAAGGTTTTAGGATAGCAAGAATGACTTGCATTTCATGTTTACTGAAACTTCTTCCACAAACATCTAGCACTGGAATGTTCACACCCATTCGTATAGATATACCAACACCCCTTTGTCTCTTGCTTGGGTGTAGAGGTAGTGACCCTCACCCATCTTCTCAAGGTGATCCACAACCTGCTTTCTGTCCCCACTTCAAGGTGGTATTTGGTTTGTTTGGATATCATCCAACAGTGACATAGCCTTTTCTTGGAAGGTCTAGCTGGCCCACAGCTCCATTCCCTTGGGGCCATCAGTAAATTATGTGTGTCTAACTTGCTATAGGGACCAGCAGGTGGCTTGGCCTGTGCTCTTGTCCACAGATCTGCCTTGGAGATTCTCTTAGGAAGGTTCTCTGGGGGACATGACACAGGGACTTTTCCTCTTGGAACATCTCCCCACACCATGTACCGGCGGTTCTGCTTGCTTTGGCTTAGAGCTGGCCTTACTAGCCTGTGGTTACTCACCCGAACTTTCCATGACTGGTGGTTAACTTTTGGCTTTTCCTTGGAGAGCTTTTGGCGGTAAGAATCCAGCTCATTCCACATTATCCAGGTGAATGTATCTTAGCTTGTACCAGTTGTTGTTGTTGGTGTGTGTGTGTGTGTGGCCTTCTCATCACCATCTCTTCCCATCCAGGTGACCTGCAGGAAACAAATGCTTCCAGAGTTGGAAGTGCTCATTTCTTATGAGCCGTTTAAACTATAATAGCTCATTTAGTCCCATGTCTTCCCAGGTGAATGTGTCTTTATCTTAAGATTCGTGATTTGGTTTTTATTCTCCTGAAATCAAGACATGAGAAGGAAAATTCATTGTCAGAATTAGGGCCTATTCTTTTCCAGACACACAAAGCATTTCCTTACCAAGTATTTTCTTTTTCTAAACATATATCACCAGTCCTCCTGATGAAGGTGGGGCCAGTTAATGCTACTTAGAAACATCCTCTACTCTGACAGAGTGCTTCATCTCAGTCAAACTCATCTCAGTGTTTTTGTCTTATGTTGAAGAAGGGGCAGGACTCAAAATCAGGGTGCCCTCCCTGCCAATAGAGAGCCTGGCCCTGCCCAATGACTGTCCATTCAGAGTAAAGGTCAAAGGCCCAGCAGACCGAAAAATGCCTTTAATTCAAGTCCACATTATACAAGAAGAAATGCCAGATTTATTTTTTCCTGTAGAGCTTGAGAGGCTGACCAAACTTGGGCCATCTTGACCTTTCTCTCAGATGTCTAGCGAACTTGTGTCCAGTCTATCTGTAGCCTTCTGCAGACAGCTTCATTCTCTGGTGTTTCTGGTGACTGTGGAAGGATGCCAATCTGGACATGAAAATGAGAGTGGCCTGAGGGCAGGAATTCTTCCAAAGTTCTTGGTTGTCAGAAATATGAGTAGCACTGAGTGGTTCTGAAAGAGAAAATGAAAAGGCTCAACACTGAAAGCCTTTGTGGATTAGAGTGTCCAAGCCATGAAGCCAACGATGAGATTGAGCCATTGTGGAGCGAGCACTGGCCACATTGTTGGCTGGGCTGGGCGGTGGGGTACTTATCAGCTGGCCCTGAAATGATGACCCAAATGCAGGACTGAGTGAAAGCACAGCCACCAAAGCTCTCTGTGGAGGCGTGGAATGTACCTCAGGGATAGGCGCTGGGTCTGTGGGATGAGACTGGCTGAGCCGTGGCCAGAACAAGTTATCAAATATGGAATTTAAGAAAGGGCTGTGAAAGGCACTTGCACATCAGGGTTTATGCACCGGTATTAACAATAGCTAATTTACAGAACCAACCTACATGTCCAACAACAGAGGAATGGATAAAGAAAATGCACACATACTAAGTGAAAGTTATTTCATCCACAAAGAACAAAGTTTTATTGTTTTCATGGAAATGGATACATTTGGAGAGAAATCACATCAAGCAAATTCAGCCAGTCTCAGAAAGACGAATGTTCTATTTTGCTTCATTTGTCAGTCCTGCATTTTTATTTAGGAACATAAAATCACAGATATATCTATGGCATGGAAGTAGAAACAAAACTGTCTAGGCAAAGAAGGGGGACTAACAGGAAGGGGAAGGTCTAAGAAAGGGGCAGTAGGGGAAACATGCTATTAAATAAATGTGTATTTGCTTGAAAATGTCTTTCTATAACACCGTACTGTGATGAATAAATGCAGTTAATGAAGAGTAAAAAAGACTCACGTTAAATAATGAAAAGCCCTTATTAAGTTTCATGCATGCCCAAAGGGATTCTTTTTTCTTTTTTGAAAATTTTTTATTTTATGATGATGATGATGATGATGATGATTTACAATTTATTCACTTTGTATCTGGGTTGTAGCTCCCATCCCCTCCTGGCCCCACTCTCTCTTTCTCTTGCACCCCTACCCGCCTTCCATAGTGCACTGAAAAGGGAGAGTCCTCCTTCTCTACTATCTGACCCTAGCCTAGCCTATCAAGTTTCATCACTTTCTGTTTTTTGTGTTTTGAGACAGGGATTCTCTGTGTAGACCAAGCTGGCCTTGAACTCAGAGGTCCACTTGCCTCTGCCTCCTGGGCATGCCTGCCACTGCCAAGTGCCCAAAGGGATTGTTAATGCACAAATGCAAACATGGTAACTCTCCCTGACTCCCCCATCCCTCTTCTCTGATGATGGGATTAAAACAGGGCTTTGGATGCACTGGGCAAGACCTCTATTATTGAGCTACCCTTCCAGGCCCTCTCCCTCTTTCATTAAGACCCTGTTTAAATACAGACTAAGTTAGATGTGTGCATATGTTAGACGTGCATAAGATCCTGAAGCTCAAATGTACTGCAGGTACTTTAAAAATGCCCTGTTGGCTCATCTGTCATAGAGGCCTTGATGGTGGTCTTAAAGAGTGGAGAGAAGTGCTCAAATGTTCAGCATGCCCCACACTTGTACAGTGCCTATGAAAGGGTGGTCTCTCATTGGGATAGGTTTCATATGTTTCTTGAGGATGGGTAGATGTTGGGTATTCATTTGGCCTTAGCAAGAGGTAGGACACAGCAGAATATTTAGTATAAATCTGGGAAATGGATGCTCCTCATCCTCCTCACTTCCGAAAATAACCTTCTAACGTCTCTTCTATTGTTCTTCCCTGAGCAGCCAGGGCTCTTTAGCTCGCCTTATAAGGTTATGGTAGGGCTGCAAGCTCTCACCATAGGGAGTTTTAACTAAGGCTCTGCGTGGCCTTCTGCTTAATTTTAGTTCATTATATCTGAAAAGACAGGGAGTGCTTTAGAAGGCAAAAGGCCCAGTCATCGTGGGAAGAATGAATCATTCTAAGAACCTCGAGAAGGCTAGAAAGGGAAATCAGCTGAGGGTCAGGAAGTTGGGGGTGGACAGGTTATTGAAAACACCATCAAAATGGTTTGTCTTTCATGTTCGTTCCTCCTACAAGGGGGTGCATCCCAGGATAATTACTATTATTAGGAAGTTGAGTTTTAATTGGGAGGGGGTATATGTCTGTCCGTTAGAAAGGCACTAGCTGAGGGAAACTTTCTGAAGGTCTACCCCCAGGGTTGAGAGTATCTGTAGGTCTTCCTTGTCCATGTGTGTTTACATCATCAAGTGCAAAAACGTCTCTCACACATTTGAAAATTCTAAAGCTATAGAAACCTCTGGGGATCCCATGAGTTCTCCAAGACCCGCTGATCTTGAAGTCAGTAGCTGGGGGTTGGGACCTTCCTCCCAGCCCCGGAAAAAGTGGCAGCACAATGGTTCATACTTGGGAGTTTCCTAGTTAGGGTTACCATTGCTGTGATGAAACACCATGACCAAAGCAACTTGGGGAGGGAAGGGTTTATTTGGCTTACGTTTCCACATCACTGTCACTGAAGGAAGTCAGGACAGGAACTCACTCAGGGCCAGAATGTGGAGGCAGGAGCTGATGCAGAGAGCTTGCTCTCTGGCTTGCTCAGGCTGCTTTCTTAGAGAACCCAGGACTCTTCCTATCTCCTTTCCTTTCTTTCCTACTTGGAAACAGCTGAAGGCCAAAACAAAAAACAAACAACAACAACAAAACCCAAACATGTTCACAGTGCTCTAGTCCTTGAACCCCATGATCTTTGACTTCCAGAGTCCTGGATCCTGGGCTTCTGTGGTTTCAAGTCCTTGTCCTTCTGAACTATAGGGTTGCCCCTATAGTTTGGGGCCACGCTCCATTCGAGGCTTCTGAAAATCTTTAGTTAGTCCTGGGGCCTTCCGTTTTGGGAAATGATTTGTCTCAAGGTCTTCACAAAGTACCAGAGCCTGGCCTAGAATCCTGGTGTCATGTTACCACTCCATCTGTGTGGATGTGACATGAGCCTGTGACGTACAGCACAGTTCTCCAAAGTACAGGCACAGCTACACCAGCGTCAGCTGCTGGGGCCCTCCCCACCTGGACGCGCTAAAGTTTAAACACCCCAGCCCTAGGAACCCAGCGCCTATGTCTGCAAGAGCTCTCTTAGTGGGAAGCCTGAAGTCAGGGAGACTTTTTAGAAACAAATTCTTGAATTTATTTTAATTGAACACAAAACTTGTACATATTTATGGATGCCATGTGATCTTTCACTCTATGTACTCTTTATGTAAATATGTTCAAATCGGGGCTGGTATGCCTTTCTCCACAAGCATTTACCATTTATTTTCCCACAAGCATTTAAAGTCATTTTCCTTAGCCTTTGGGGGACTACACAGCATACCATCACACAGACATAAATGTACTGGGGTGTGCTAGAGCCTCGGAGCTCATTTCCCCCATCTAGCTGACACCACTATCCACTGATCAATCTTTCCCCGTCCCTCACTCTCCTGCTTTCCCCAGCCTCCAGTAGCCAGCATTCCACTCTTCATGCCTTTTAGCACCCACAAAATGAGCGAGCTTGTGTGGGATTGTCTTTCTGTGTGTAGGCTTAATACTTTCTAGACCACTAGAGGAGACCTCTTGGTACTTCCCAACCCAGGCTCCTGACCTGATACAGAACAAGCTTTTCCCTAGTGACTAACTTCTCTGGGAGCTTCCTAAATGCTCCCAGGGACAATCACAGTGAAGGTCACAGAAGGCCATCTCTCTGGACACCTCATGAGATGAGGTTATTTGGAAAGTCAGCTGCGTTGGTTCCTGAATGCCACCAATGGTTCAAGGAAGAAAACCCTCCCTGCCAGCCCTTACTGGTGGTGGCAACGGTGGCCTTGAGAACAGACTGTTTAAACTATGGGAATTAACAGAATTTGTTTATGGGGACTGGCGACACCATGATAACATCTGGTCACCAAATCTCCCCCTCCTCTCTAAGGTGCTTGCTGCTAAGCTGCTGTGCTCAGGTGGATGGATGTAGCAAAATTATAGCCCGTGAGCTATGTATATGAGCTTACAGCCTAGAGAGACACATGGTTTGAACACATGGGCTCATCCTGATCAGAGTTGCATGGGTTAGTTTTTGCACGTCTCACTATCTAGAGCAACGGTCCTCAACTTGTGGGTCACAACCCCACTTTTGAGGTCAAACTACCCATTCACAGGGGTCGCCTAAAACCATTGGAAAACACAGATATTTACATTATGATTCGTAACAGCAATGAAATTACAGTCCTGAAGTAGCCATGATAATCATTTTATGGTTGGGGGTCACCACAACATGAGGAACTGCATTAAAGGGTGGCAGCATCAGGAAGATGGAGAACCACTGGTCAAGAGTCAAAACTTTTGGAGAAACGAAAGGGATGTTGAGTTTTGTCTGTTTCCTTTAGCCTTTGGGGTTAGAAGGTCCACCCTGGACTAGGGGCAGGGGAAGGTTGTGGTAATGGTGGTGGTGAAGGTTGGTGTGCACAGCAGAATTGCAGTGTGTTCAGGGCATGCTGGGAGCTGCAGAAACATTTCCCAGAAAGGATTCGTGTCAGTTTCAAAGTGCTCAAAACAAGCCTGAAAAAACGCTGCCAGAAAAGCTATTATTGCTGCCTTAAATCCATGTTGGAACAAAATGTGAAACCAAAACGAGTGGCAAAGAAACAAAGCGAGTCATTGTGTAGCAAACCTCACTGTCCAATGTACCTGGATGGCTCTGCTGGTGACTCAGGAAGGGTCAGGAACCAGGCTGCGGCACTTGCTTTAAACCGCCACTCCGCCACCCCCTGCCCGTCTCTGTCTCTGTCTGTCTCTCTTTCTGTGCATGCGTGCGTGCGTGCGTGCGTGCGTGCGTGCGTGCGTGTGTGTGTGTGTGTGTGTGTGTGTGTGTGTGCTATGTCCTTGAAGGGAGTGTGGGTAAATGGTGCCCTTCCATCAAACCTTATTTTTTGCCCACTTCCCTGTCTGGTTTCTAGGAACAAGTGGGTTCATGGGACTCAGCCTGGGGATAACTCCCTTCCTGAGGCTTCTGCCATCCTGGCTCAGTGTGAGCAGACAGGAACACAGAAGGATGCAGACCTTGGGCAGAGAGGCAGAGCTGTCCCTGTGTGCACCCAAGCAAAGGCAAACTCTCACAACTTCTTTCTTGCCCTCCGTCAAGCTTTTGTTGGACCTGGAAAGGAAATGAATTCTAAAGGCAGGAAATGACCCAAGGACCGGAACAATGTGTGCAAATCTAAACTCCTGCTTCCGCTTCATTACAAAGCATTCTAATCTGTGTCCCAGGAAGCCTAGCCCATTACCAGATGGAGATCTGTTTTCAGACTGGCTCTTGGCATCTGCCACTCCCAGCTGGTGACATTCGCACGTTTCCGAAGGCAAACCTGTCCCCACATCTTCAGACTTCGGCAGAGGTGTAGCCCCAGGAAAGTCCTCGAGTCTGGCTGACAGAGCCAGCCATCTGATGGACTTCTGCTGGACTTCAGCCTAGAACTCCAGCACTTGGAGTCTGTTCTCGAAGATCTTCAGCATCTGAAATCAAAGTGTGTCGTCTGTGCTGCCAAAAAAGGCTGGCTCCCTTTCTCATCAGGCGTTCCCGAAGAAACCCGATGAGTCAGGGAGGAAGGAAAAAAAAATGAGTCTGAAGGATGACTGGGGGTAGGTTGGCCTATCTCACAGTCCCAGAAAGACCCTCCTGTTTGGCCATCCAGCAACACTTGGGGATTTGGTTTTTACATTTCTTCTTTCCTGCCCTGTCAGCTCTCACTTCCAGAGACCCTTCATTTACCACTCCTGTAATTAGCTCTGCAAAAAGCTGGAGGCCTTCAGATGGGAAATCAGTCACTGTTGTAAAGACGTTTAGACTTCACTTTTGTCCCCAGGAGCAGGGCGAGAAAAAGCACCTGTTCTGACTTCCAGAATCAACCATCCTTCAATTGCTTGGTTCGGACTCTGGGGCCTGTGCTTTTCCCAGGCTTTTAATTTTTATGGAACTCTATACTTCAGTCTTCCTGCTGAAAGCGAGGAGCCAGTTGGAGTCTGAGCACTGTGAGGTGGCTTGTGGGGTATCTGCTTCAAACAGGTATGCAGCTAGGTGTCCCCCTTCACCCTTCTGTCCCCAGGCAATCAGAAAGAAGGTTTCCTGAAATATGTGCTTAACTCTAAGCATTTCTGAAATGCCAAACAGATTGAAGGATAAAGAGTGTAGCCAGGTGTATTCGTTGACACCTGGCTTATCGATAAGCCTCTTCGAGGAAGAAGGAAGAGAGTCAATGTGGGTCTGGAGAAAATGGCACCCAGGAAGGCACTGCCCTTTCTGGCAGGAGGCACCTGTTCTGGAGGGCAAAGCCACTCTGTGCCACTATCTCAGATTGTGTTGTGTATTATGAAAGAGGTTTTAAAAATATGCTCTGATAAGCCTGGGTTTATTCTTGGAAAGGAAATATGGACTCTATTACAAGATAGGAGCTTAAAGCTAGTAGAGGTCATATTAACTGTATGTAGCCATGAGGAAAGAGTTGCTAAAAGCTTGGAGAGCTCCCAAGGAACCTTGGGGCAAATGTGGCCTTTGTTTCTTTTGCCTGTGGACAATAAGCCGGACAAAGCTAGACACGATGGGCAGAAATCATCTTCCCTACCACTGACGTCAGCCGAACAAGGTAAACAATTTGCATTCTGATGATGACAATGGTGATGAGAAGAGAAGGTACTGACCCAAAAGAAAACAAAACAAAACAAAACAAACAAAAAACAGGGATTTTGATTGCAAGCTATGTTTAAGACACGACCTTCCCTCCCCAAACCAAACCACAAACTAGCCAGGTTTTTAGGGACACTTAACATGATCCTGAACTTAGGGCAAGTGAAATTAACACAGCTGGACAGAAAAGTCCAGATTAGGTTAATGTGCAGCTAAGGATGGTTAACAATTAGCAAGAAAGGCACCAAGTTTAATCTATGTTTGTATTGCTTCCAGTCTTAATTATCTGTTAAAAACTGACATAGTTCAGTACAGTTACATTAGTTTAGCATATAACAGAGGCAAAGAATCTCTCTTGTGCTCTTTGGTCCTATTTGTGATGTGTAGCCATTTGAGGGTTTAATCTTTTGTTCACAGACTGAGAGGGGGGTATTACAGTATGAGAGATCAGAGCTATCCCAAAATGGCCAAGCTTATGTTCTGCTTAACTGCAGGCGTATATGGGGTCATTGCTAGACATTTTCATTAGATGCTGAGGATTTACAAACATGAAAACCATGTAATGTAAAGAAAACAGAATCAACAGTAGAAGAAGGGAGTCCCCATTTGCAAACCGGACTGTGCTCCCAAGAAACCCCGTCAACTCACAGGAGTAGCACCGCACATTCTCAGTGTCCGGGGAAACAGCGGTTATTGATGTCTGTGTGACACCAAGTGAATTTTGGCTCCAGGTATGTCACAGTTTCAACATTAGGTGTGCTACTATACCAGCTCAGAGACGAGGTGTCCTGTCTGAGAGACAAGGTTCTCAGCAGCTGTTGGTATAGTACAACGAGTAAAGGCATTTAGTTTGGGACTCGATGAGTAAAGGCATTTACTGTCAACCCGAGTTTTTTCCCCAGAGACCACACAAAGGTGGAAGGAGAAAACTGATTCCTCAAAGTTGTCCTCTGACCTTTGCATGCATGTAAACGCGCGCACACACACACACGCCACCACCACTACCACCAACATTTAAAATATTTTGTAAGCTTTTGAAGTAGAAAACAATATATTCTTGGAAAATAGTGAGAGTAGAGGGGCAGGCCAGGAGCCAGCACTGGAAGGCCCACCTAAGAAAGCCATATACACTACCGCTACGCACAATGGCATCCCTTTCTAAGTAATTCATTTCAAAAGTGAATTAAACATATTTCTATGCTGTTTTTGCAAGCAGCTCAGTTGTGACCTATTCAATGATTTTCAGTTAATTAATTTTCATTTGTTACTTCTTTTGGCAGAGGGGCTCTGTGAAAAAAAAATGACAGAGATATTTAAAAAGGTGGGAATAGGAAAGAGTTTGGGAATTCTGGATTAGATCACTAAGAATTGGATGCAGTGAGGAAAGAGGGATTCCATGCCTCAGGCTAACTGGCCAGACTACAATCCTAGAGAGATCTAGTTTTCCTACTAAGCAGCAATATTGTCCCTTCCCCAAATCCCTAGTGCTCTGGTAAAATGAGCATTCCTCATACTTTTCTCTCTCTCTCTCTCTCTCTCTCTCTCTCTCTCTCTCTCTCTTTTTTGAGGGCACTCTCTCACAGGATTGAAATTCACTATGTAAGCTGAGCCAGTGAGTCCTAGGGATTTGCCTCCCCCATCCAAACACTTCATCTCCTAAACCATTTCCTAGTCCCCCCTCCCTTTTTTTAAGACAGGTTTTCATTTGGCCAGGCTGGCCTTGAACTCATCATGTAGTAGAGGGTGGCCTTGAACTCATGATCCTTTTACCTCCATCTTCAAAGTGCTGTGTTTACAAGTAGGTGTCACCAGGCTAGGTCTGAATATTCTTTATTAATGCAACTGTTTGACAGACTGTTGAAAGTTGTCTTATATAATAAGTATTAAGCTATCTCCACTGGAAGGCTGCTGAAATGTTTTTGGTTTTGTTTTTTTTTTCCTAAGATGCCATGGATTATATGATAGCTAATTTTTATGTGTCAACTTGTCTGGCTGCCACTAACCAGATATTAGATAAACTATTATTTTAGATGTTTCTGCGAGGGTTATTTTTAATGAAATTAATATTTATTTCAGTAGACTTTGAGTAATGCAGGTTGTCTTCCCTAACATGGGTGGTGGGCCTCGTCTAACTAAAGTTCTCAATAGACCAAAGACTGACTCTGAGCAAGGAAGAATTCTGCCAGAAGTATTCTGCCTTTGGACTCTCTATCTGCCTTCAGAATTTCCAGAATTTATCCCACGACATTCTGAGCTCACCAGGCCTCCTCCATTGCATGCACCAGTTTTTTTGTTTTTTTTTTAAACGAATGTCTAGGGTTGGAGAGGTGGCTCAGTCGGTGGGGTCCTCACTGTGCAGCTATGAGGTCTGAGTCCAGATCCTCCAAACCCATGTGAAAAGTTGGGTACAGCCACCTGAGGAGGCAGAGACAGGTGCCTTCCTTAGGCTTGCTGGCCAGCTAGCCTGCATTTATAGAGAGAGGTTGAGTGAAAGAACAAGCTAGACACAGGTGAAGACAGAAAAAGCCAGAGAATGAGAAGGAGCCAGAAGATTAGAAAAGGTTGCTGGAGTTGGTTTGAGGGCAAGCAGAACATTTCAGAGGCTGAGAAAAAAGTCAAATTGAATAAGGTAGCTGGGCAAGGAGTTTGAGCCAGAACAGCTGAGTGGAACCAGACAGCTATGAGCTCAGAAAGAACAAGAAAGCGGTAGCTTAGTTAGCATCCTGCTTGCCCCAGGGCTCAGAGACCATCACAGAGGACGGAGTGGGAAGAATGTAAGAGCTGGAAGTTGGGGAGAACAGGAAAGAAAGTGTCTTCTGGACATGGCAGGATGCTGCACTCAGGAACTCACAGCAGCTTCGGTTGCCTGTACTAGATCAAGCCAGTCAACGTTCCAGCAGGAGTTGGGAGGGGTCACGAGCACCCCACCCAGCTGGGGTGCTATGCATGGTTGGTGTCTTCTGGAGGAGGAAGAATCCGTTTTCTTGAAGGATATGGTCCTTGGTAGGCCAACTATGTTCCAGCTCTACATCCATGAACATCTGGGCAGCACATATTGGACTCACAAAACAAAGAGGGAAGAGACAAGGTCAAAAGTTGCGAGAGGTGGTGGATCAGGGAGAAGTTTGAGATAGAAGTGCAGGAAGACTATGATCAAAATACATCATGTATATCTATGAAATTCTCAATAGAATCAATAAAAATATTATATTAAAAATCAAGTAAGTTCCTGTGCTTAAGTACTGTGGCAATGTCAAACTGTATTTTTAGGTTTCCATATTTAGGTTGCCTATGATTGATTGGTAATGAAGAGTTTGTAGAAGACACTTCTCGGAGTATTGCTGAATTCATAAAAATTTAAGTATCAAGTCAACTGCTATCTATTCACATATACTTATTTACTTCTTGCTCTGAACTAATTTAAAATTTTTTGAAAACTTGTAAAACATGTACAGAAATATCCTGCCATGAATATCACATCTCCTACATGCATTCCTCAAGTCTCATAATTTTTTTATTTTACGTAAACTGGTTGTTTATTAGCATGGACCGTTGGACACAGCAGCTTCCCCCATGCCGAGTGGGGGTAGGGAGTGGGCAAGCAGAGAGGTTTCGTTTCTTCCACTCTTTCTTGTTGTAGTTCCACTGAATGGGGTTGGCTTTCGTGTCTAGCATCTGCTTGGTCTGTGTGGCCACCCTGTCATGATCAAAGGTATGAGGGATGGAGATATATATATATATATATCTCCATATATATATATATATATATAGATATATATATATCTTCCCCCAAATCTAAACCAGAGCAGTGAAGCCAATGAAGAGCATGGCCACGCCCACAAACAGTCTTCCACGCATTGGTGCCCCTGTTCATCTCAGCGAAGCGCTAGTTAAACTGGACGTGGTACAACTGACTGTCTCATCCCTGGACAGGCTGCTGCACTTGGCCTTCTTCTCCTTCAGGGCCTTCAGGAGCTTGACATGGGCCACATCAGGGGTAGTCATGCCGATTGACATAAGCAGGAAGAGCGTAGTCTTCACTCTTCAACACACTGTCATGTGCTCAAACACACCCCGAAGTGGAAATGGCTCTCTTGCCGATTAGGCTAAGTGCCCTAGTAGCCAACATTCTGCCACCGCTGCCCTAGCAACCGCCCCATCCACCTCTTCCTGAAGACAAGTCTCTTAATGTTGGCGTGTATATAACTAAGGGATAAGTTTCAAAACTAAGGAAAAATAACATTGCTGTACTATTACCAACTAAAGAATCTTAACTCTGAAATTCCACCGTATATAATTTAGAAAGTGGAGCAAATAGCTCCAGGATGGGTATAATCTGTAGCCGATAGGCTAGAACTTTTTTTTTTTTTCATAATGACTTGAACCATTTCCAGATTTTATTCCTAGATTAACCATCTGAGTGCCAGAAAACTTTAACAGCAATTATTCTGCAAAGAGATACAAGCCTCAAAAGCCAGCTAAACGTTTCAAAGTCAGCTAAAAACACCTCCTACATATTGAGTGATACAGCCAATTCTACAGCTCCTAAGCTGCTCCAATATTATTTCTGGTACTAATATATTTTTTTTCTATGGATATTGGTGACTCGGTGGTATTTTTGTGCAGAAATGATGCCTGAGTATGAAACTTAAACATGTCCCTTTGGTCAAGGCAAGCTTTCTGAACTCAAGGGAAGATCCCGCCCTGGTGTGTCTGGCTCCTCCAGCAGAGTTCTGCCACGGTGCTACCACATGCCAGTGCTGTTACTTGTGTGAGTGCTGTGAGCCTCTGTCTTGTTCATCCTGGTGTCTCTGCACTTTCCTATAGAGCCTTAGCTTTGCAGGATTGAGACATGCTCACCGAGTGACTGGAGTAAACACAGGAAATGTTTATATCAACTTTTTCCTCCCCATGACTTCTTATCTAAGAATTATTCCAGGGAACGGACAATGCTGTGTGTCTGTTAAAGGGGAACATGCCTTCCAGGCCTCTGCTTGAGAAACGGGCTCTGAATGTCAGGTACGGCAGCAGAGCTGACTGAACACCATCACTTTTACCAACAGCACAAATGTGCAGATGCCGACTCTCCTCATCGACTAAACGCATTCCACAGGTAATTTCACTCACCTCAGGAAAGTGTGCCTTCTCCTCAGGCTGTTGTTAGTTCTCAACATCATTCAAGAATTATATGTGTGTATGTGCCTATGTGTGGGTGTGTGCCTATGTGTGGGTACGTGCCTGTATGTGCAAGTATACCAAGGAGGCCAGAGAATGTGTCAGATTCCTTGGAACTGGAGTTACAGGTACTTGTGAGCCACCAAATCCGGATGCCAGGAGCATAAGGCTGGTCTTCTGGAAGAAAAGTAAGAGCACTCTGCTACCAAGCTGTCTCTTCAGCCCTCAATCAGTCCTCACACCATAATTTGCGTTTTCAAAGTGCTGTGGTCCTTGTTCTTAATGAACTGGCAAGGTAAAGTTTTTACTCTTAAAACCCCTCTCCTAGAATGCATTTCCTCCATCAAGGCTGCACCTTCTAAACCTCCCTAAACAGTGCCACCAACTGGGGATCAAGTAGCCAAATACTTAAGCCTGTGTAGGACAGTCTCATTCAAGAATGGAGACTGGAAGTTGGTGGTTTGGGCTGGAAAGAGAATAATACATGAGATCTTTGGAAGACTCAGCAAATCCTCTCACCGCTACCTTTCAAATTAGTAGAGGTCATTTGCATATTTTGATGTGATTAGGCAATGAGCACTGATCCTTGTCTGTAGCACAGCTTGGGAAAAAGGAAAGTTGAACAGATACAATACAAACTCTCAGCTGCTATCGGGTTGGTAGCAGATGTGAGGAGGTGGTCAGGGACACATTCTCTTGTACCCCCAACTCTCAACCTCATCATGGCCTAAACAGGTCTGGTTTGCCTGGACTCTACACTGGAGAGTCCGTAGCTCTCAGCAAAACAGCAAGATCCATTCCTCCTACCCAGGGTAGAGGCTCGTGTCCTGCAACAGTTCGGGACTGAGTAATATGATGTCTGCAGAAGCCACCTACACAGAGACCAGGACCAGCCGAGGCTCAGAATGAAGCTGATTGCCTTCCCTGCTGTGACTTCAAAAAGGCTTGGAGTGGGTGGGTGTCCACTGTGCTCAGATGACGGTCTCCTGCCACGCAGGTATTCCACGCTCTTAGATCGGAAACTTGGATCCCTGTGGCCTCCACGTTCTGCTGGTGGAGATGAGTCATGGTCGGGGCTGCCATTTAGACTCATTTGCGAAGCACCTCAGGGCAGGGAAATAGTTTGGCCTGAAGAAGCATGCCACAGAAAATGGTCTGGATTTCAACTCGCAAGAGATCCAGGAAGGCTTGCGCAGGGACTCCTGGAAGTTTGGTTTGGGGCCAGGATCCTATTTCAGAGACTGGCTTAGGGTTTCTTCCAGTGTCTTAGCAACTTTTCACAGATATTTTGCTTGGGACTCTGAGACTGGGGCTGACTTTAATTCCAGCTGCTCCATGCTCTACCAGTGTTTCTTCCCATCCATGAAGTTCTCCGTGTATGTGATTACTAAGACTAGGCAATTCTGTCTATCTCATGTCCTTGGTGGGAAGGAAGTTCCGCGGGCCTTTAGTTCTTTCAGTCTTTATCCATCACTGTACTGAGTGTTGGTGTTCCTGCTTAGATGGAGAGATATCCTGGGACTCGGGGGCTCAGGAATCACACAGCTCTGAGAGGAAGCCTCTTCAGCAGAGGTGCAGCAGCCCTGAGGGAGGAGATATATATATATATCGCTGGCTGGAGCGCTACAGTGTAACAGCTCTGGTTTGTCGCTCCTCTTCTTCGGAATTACACTTCCCACTTCTTCTTTTCATTGCTTTTTGGCTTCTTGAGGACAGAGTCACACCAAGTAGCAAATCTCAAAAAAGAGATCTGTTGGGAAGGACGAATCTAGGGTTTGGAGGGATGAATCCAGGAGTAGCTGCCTCAGCAGGGAACTGATCAGTGGCTCAAGGTTTCTTAGGGGGAGGAACTTCCCAGGGCAGAGCATCCCAGGATGATGATCTGTGGAAGTTCAAGTCCTGAGCTTGGGGGAGCTCAGCTATGGATGGGTTTGGTGAGATTTTTATGGTAGGTTAAGGTCTGGGCACTCTCCCTCCTCAGGGCTGGGAATGACAGTAACAGCCATTAGAAAATGAAGGTTAGAGCCCTTAGGGCAGTCTTGGGGGCAGGGCCGGACTGCTGGAGCTCCTCAGTACGGGGCCTGGACACTTTCCGGCCTTGAGACTTTATAAAGTTTACAAAGTATACAAAGTTTACTGAAGGGAGTCCAGGGCAGGGAGGGCTTTCTTGGGTTGCTTGAGGGAGTGTGAATAGACAACACTGAGCACTCTCTCTTTGCAAGCACACACTGGGGATGGTATGGTATGGGTAGGGACAATACCACCCCAACAGTGTCTTCCCCTCAAACGAGCCTATTTTCTCTTTTCCTTCATAGAAACTTCCAGAAAGACTACATGTACTTGTTAGCCCTATTTGCTTAACCGCTTGAGGGAGAATCACCTACCTTCCTAGACATACCCAATACACTGCCCTCCCTCCCCCACAGTGGGAGCTACCCCTGAGCAGCTATCTTCAGATACTACTGTGTTTCTTTGTTAAACTTGAGCTCTGGCCGAGGAGCTAACGCAGGGCCCCACGCATGGAGGCCAGCGCTGTACCACTGAGCTACACCCCTAAGTGCTAAATAATGTCTTTTCTTGATTTTAGTGATGCCCACTCTTCTGGTTTCTTTCATTTTTCTCTGATTGCTCATTTGCTGTCTCTCTGCAGTTTTATCTTACTCCTTATGTGTGTGGATATGTGTGTTCATGTGTATGTTGATTTAGATGCATAGCCAGGTATGTATGGTGTGTGTGTGTATGTGTATGTGTATACCAGAGGACAACCACAGGTTACCATTGTTCTTTGGATGCTTTCCACCTATTTTCTTTTCCACACAGAATGTCTCACTGGCCTAGAACTTGCCAAGTAGCCTAGGCTGCCTGGCCAGCGAGCTCCAGGACCTTCCTCTGTCTTCTAAGTCCTCCGATTATAAATTCATGCCACCATGCTCAGCCTTTTTTTTTTTTTTTCTAACATTTGCTTTAGGGATAAAACTCAGGTCCACGTGCTTGTAAGGAAGGCATAGCTTGCTGACTTGCTTCCTCAGCCTTGCTTTTCTCATTCTTCCCAACTGAATAAAATGAAAACAATCAAGGCTGGGCTTAACACGCTCCTCTCATCTAGCCTGTCCTTTCCTGTGTTTCCCTAGCTTACTTCTCGCCACCAAGCTTTAGCCCCACATAACTGGCATAGTTCCTTACATCTCTGCCTGGAGGCATCTAAAGCACCACATTCTTTCTTCATGTTCCTGTTTTACTCAGCGCTACCACTAGCCTCAGATAGGTGAGCTAGAACTTGGAGTCACCATGGCCTTTCCCTTGTGTTTTACCCTTCAAACTGAAGGCACACCCTTCTCCTTGTCCTCATCTGAGCGCTTAACATTCTCTCGTAGGTTACTGTAAATGATTCCTCACTGTCGACTTGCCATTTGGACCTGCACCTCAGGCAGTGTCCCTTGAGTGATTTCTTCAGCTGAACTTCATGTTTTCTACTCTCCGTCCTAGCTGAGACGTTTAACATGCGTGCACATCTGTCTTCCTCGAGGCATTTGAAAGCCAGACACAGGTGGATCTCTGTGAGTTCGAGGCTGGCTTGGTTTATATAGTGAGTTCCAGGACAGCCAGGACTGTCTAGGCACACCTTGTCACAAAAAAACTAAAAAAGAAAAATGAAATTAATGTAGCTTAACCTGACACCAAGACCCTCTCCATTCAGCTTTATCCATACATACATACAGGAACTCTTCAACTAGCTTTTCACTCCAGCCCCTTGGCTTTCTTTAGATTTTTTTCTTCTTAGCATTCTTCCTCTCACCAATTACTCTGTCCCAGAATGTCCTTTCTCTGTACACGCCACACTTCTTGCAATCTTAGTTCTGATATATCTCATTCAGGGCTGTTTGCCTTGACATGGTTGAGCAGGGCAAATCTCTACCATGTAATCCTAGACAAGTCTTCCTCTTTGGGCTGAGTAAAGCTGTAATTTTATATTTATTGGTATAATTAGTTGCTCAAAAATCTGTTCCCCACAGAATGTGGGCTCCATGGGGTAAAGGCAGTACCTGGGTGTCTGTGCCTCGAGGTGGCCTAGTATACGGTTGTAGGTGCTCAGTAAGCAAGTTTATTGTGTGGGTGAATGAATGAAAATGAACACAGACTTTTGTTTTTTGCAATTTCTCTACCTCCTTTTCTTTTTTTTCTTTTTGTATGTGCATGGTTGTGCATCCATGCGTGTGTGTATATGCACCTAGAAGCCAGGGTTTGGTGTCAGATCTGAATTCAAGTCTTCACTCTGGTATGGTGAGTATTTCACGGACTAGTTTATCCACCTGGATCTGTCTCCTTTTTACCTGTGTCACTCGTGCCCTGTCCTTTGTTCAGGAGCCAGGTCTTCATGTGATAGATTTCTGTATCCAGCACCACTGCTGGGCACACTTTCTGTTACTTGTATCATAAGTAATGATACCTATGAGATTCTAGGTAGTTCCTTGGCCTTTCCTTCTTTGTAATATATTTCTCTCTCATGTAATAATTTTGTTATTATTAGGAGTCTATGGATAAGTGCAGGCTTTGGAAACTCCCCCAAGAATTCAATCATTCTGTCCATCCTATCCACAATGTGTCTCTTATCCCCTCATCGGTCACTTAGTGGCCTGTCTTGCACAGGTATTCAAGTAACCTCTATTTTACTTAACGAAGACACCCAAGGGGAAGAGTCCTGACACTGGCAATTCAGATGTGTTGAAGGGTGGAAAGGCTGCCCTTTAACCAAAGAGGTAAAATGTCTCTACAGAAAGAAATGGGGGAGGGGAGTACATTGAAATTGCTAAAAAACTGTGCTAAGAACAAATACAAGGAGGACATAATGCTAATTCTCAGTTGCAACTCAGCCAGCAAATGTAACAGACACAGGGCACATTTAGTTCTAGGGTTTGGTTCTCTGGTTTCAGGCACCCACTGAGAGTCTATTTCTGAATGTTGGGGGCTGTGGGAGAGGATTTATTTATTTATATATATAGTGTGTATATGTACACAGAGAGAAGAGACAAGAGAGAGGAAAGGGGAGAGGAGAGACAGGAGAGGGGAGAGGGGGGAGATAGGAGAGATAGAGAGATAGAGAGACACACAGAGAGAGAGAAGAGACAGAGAAGAACCTGTGAAAAGTCAATGCTCTTCTTTTATCACATGGGTACCAGGGATCAAATTCAGTCTGTCAGATTTGGTGACAAGCCCCTTTACCCAACGAGTCATCTTGTTGGACCTAAGGGAAGCCATTCTAATTAATAGTGCTTATTAATTCTGTAGATGTAGTGCAGTCACTGAATGCTTATCTAAAATGTCCGAGGCAGTGGATTCAATTCTTAGTATCTCCCTTTCAAAAGTTTATTCATCATAGCTGATTTATTTTCTCATGGTTTTATATGAGTGACTCCATTTAGATGTTGGCAAGCCCACAGATAAATTCTACCATGCTCATTCTTCTGTTCTGGGTGGTGAAAGGATGGAGTGAGTTATGTAAGCAGAAGGAAATAGCTAATTCCCTCCTTGCTATCTAATGACTCTGCTGAAGTTGGCCAATGGTCATGCAAACACTTCCAGGCACTGAAATTCACATTCTATGAGCTAAATTTTCACCCTAAAATTTTCTCCTGAAGTACTAAGCCATTTTTTTTCTAGTTCATGCCTTTAAAATTATAAGAAATACCCTGCTCCGACTTTCAGAAGACAGTCATTCAAATATTTTCAAATACTAAAAATAGCATTTTGTGTTCATTAAAATAACATATGCTCATTATAGAGAATTTGTAAAAATCCAGAGGGATATAAAGGAGATAAAAAATCCTTGATAGCCAAAGAACAAATTAGATGTTAATTGCTGAGAATCTCTTGGCTTGTAGGCTCTCCTTTTTTAAGATGTGTATTTTGTCAAGGGCATTTGTCAAACTTGGAGCCAATCAAAATTCTTAGATCACTGACATGGAGTTTTCATCAAGCCAGATGTTGTCTTTATGAAATCTTGTTCTTAGGGCCAGTGAGATGGTTCAGCTGGTGAAAGCACTTGCTGCTTGTTGCTGATAACCTACATTTGATGTCTTTACATTGTACCGTGACCTCCACACACATTGCATGGCTCTCACATCGGTGCACACGTGTGTGTACACATACACAGACACACACACTAAAATAATAAATAAAATGTAACTAAAAACCTAAAATGTTAAATGTAAGATTCTCTTCTCATTTAAGTGTGCATGCCTGTGTGCAGGAATCTGCACATGCATGTAGGCACCCAGGGAGTCCAGGAGAGGGAGCTAGATCCCCTGGCCCGGGAGTTACAGGTGGTTGTGAGGTGCCAGGTGAGGGTTTTGGGAACCGAGCATGGGTTTGGCAAATGCTCTTAACCACTGAGCCGTCTTTCCAGCCCCACTGTAAAAGTTTTATATGTGTGCCTTGTAGGCCATGTCTTGATTCTCTCTTGATTCACCAGCCATTTATGATGGCCATTCAAAAATCCACAAGTCCATGCAGCAACCTTTTCACTGAACCCACATTTCCCCCACTGTATCTAAGAGGACTCAATGACTTGAGTGAACATGAGGTTTCGTCTATGGAATTTCTCACCAATACTAGTAACAGTAACTGCAGAAAACCAGTCATATGTCACAGGATTTTTCTTAGCAACCTGAGGCTGACTGATTTATTTCCCTTAATTTCTAAGTGTTCACAAGTCATCCTCTCAACCCTTCACTCTGGAACTTTCCTGAAAATCACGCCAGTGCACCGCTTCTGATTCTCGATGCAGTGCAAGTAGAATGTGTAGACAACTGGCCTTGACTGATGTTTAATGAGCTAAGGAAGTGATGGTGGGGGTACGGGCTATCTTTTTCCTTCTTCAGGAGAGCAGCTCTGTCAACATGCAGGAAGCCGGCCAGCTTCAGGCTAATAATAGAGGCAGTGACAGGGAGACTGTGCTTTCCATGGTTCTCCCAGATTTCTCAATTGAATAATGCCAGTGAATGATGACTGTTTGCTTTATTTATGATTTTGGATCAAGTTACAAGGCTACCTGACTTCATAGCGCAGCTACTGCATATAAATTCTTTTTTGTAAGTCAGATCCTGTCTAAGCTGTTACTTGGGAGTTAGGTTTTCAAGGCCATCTTGTGGTGAGACATTTTATAAAGTCAAGAGTTTTCCAGTGATTTATCTGTTTGTTTACATTGTAAATATGGAGGTCACTTAAAAGTACAGTAAATATATCTTGTGCCTCTTTGCAAGTGGCCTCACATTAACTTTAGTGAGTGTCACCCTGAGAAAATAGGATTGGGAATTCTGCAGGGCTCCAGGTAGCCAGTGAGTAAACACCAGAAGCCTCACCCTGAGCTAAATTCTCACCTTGTGGTTCTGCCTCTCTCTGACCTCATTGATTGAAACCTTTTTATTTTCAAAATGTCCTCAATCAATAATTAGAAGAGAATTCTATTTGTTCGTCTTTCCCAGTGTGTCTTTGTCCTTCAGTTGTTAGAGAGAGGGCTAGAGCCTCATTGTTGGGGTGCAAGTCACATGTGTGTGACTCACTCTTCTGAGCCCGAGCTGCGTGACAGCGAGAATCTCAACTTGTCTGCTTCCGCAGCCTCCCTGTTTTGCTGTTGTGGAATGAACCAGGGTCTCTTGAGTGCCCAGCGTGTACCACAGAGCGATATCTGCAGCATCAAATCTCTGTCAGTTGACATAGCTTCCCATGGGATGGTGTACATTAACAGGAAGGAGAGAGAGAGGAAGGAGAATGTTCTTTCTCTTTTTTTATTCATTCTTAGACTGCCCAGGGTATGGTGCCAGCCACACTTAGGATATGTCTCTCATCTCAACCCCATCCAGAAACTCCTTCACAACATGTCCAGAATGTGTTTCCATAGTTATTCTGGGCCCAGTCGATTAGCCGTCGAGACTAACTATCTTGGCTCTGTGTGCATTGACTCTGTGGTGATGCCTGCCGCAGGTGCTGGGGGCTCACGTTGGGATGGCATCTATTCAGGCTGCTGTACGAAATCACCGCAGACTGGGAGTGGGGGGGGGTGGCTTATGAACAGTGGACATCCGTTTCTCCGAGGTCTGGAGTATGAGAAGTTCAAGATCAAGGCACTGGCAGATTTGGTTGTCTACTGAAGCTTTACTTTTTAACTTAGGTGACGGCATGCTTGGGCTGTGTTCTCTCAGGGTAAAAGAGGAGAAAGCAAAACATCTCTATAGACTGCCTGCTCTAAGGGCACGAATCCCACTGGTGAGGGCTCCCTCATCATGGTCACACCCACTCCTAGTAACAACAGATGAGTGTAGGTGTCATGCAGATTTGGACTTTTGGGTTCCTGAGCATCCCTTCTCATCTGAATTCCTGCGTTTTCTTTCTATGCCTTTAATCTCTTAACTGAGACCTCTCTCTCTTGCCGTTTGTATGTGCATGTTTCTGTAGCTCATTCATTTACATGGATAATCTGCCCAGGTTTCCGTGTGTAACATGTCTCCAGGTAAGGTGCAGAGCCCCAGCCAAACTCCCGTCCTGACCCTAGTGCTCCATCTTTGAAACCCCAGAGTCTGGCAAGAATCCTTTACCCGTATCTGATCTTACACCCCAGAGAGTGTTCTTATTGTTTATTTATGTTTGTGTGCATAGGTCTCTGTGTGTGCAGCTGCCCATGAAGGGGAGGCCAGAAGACGGCATTGGATCTCCTGGGGCTGGAGTTATAGGCAGTTGAGAAACCATGTATCATGGGTGGTAAGGACCAAGGTCCTTGGTTCTTGTGGCAACCACTGAGCCATCTCTCCAGACTAGAATCCTCCCCCCTTTTTTCTTTTCTTTTGTTTTCTTTTCTTTCTTTCTTTTTCTTTCTTTCTTTCCCTTCCTTCCTGCCTTCCTTCCTTCTTTTGTTCCTCCCTTCCTCCCTCCCTCTCGCCCTCCCTACCTTCCTCTCTTTCTTGGAAACTGTTACTGGCTATCAAACCCAGCGCTTTGCACATGTCACTGAGCTACCCACCAGGCACCTATTCAGTGTTCAATGAATGTTTGTTTTCTATTATGACAATGACTATGATCTTAGCACAGTTATGGCAAGCATAAACTGAAGCAGCCACACATTTAACTTATGTTGAATTGTTTAATGAGAATTATGGTTAAGAATGAATAGTTCCCAGCACTGAAAGAGCCCGACGATTAAGGTGGTTTTGCACAGGACAGGGGGCAGTTGCTCTGTTGGTAAAGCACTTGCCTTGCAAGCAGAAGGATCTCCTTTTTATTCCTAGAAACCAGGTGAGAAAAAGAAAAGCGAGAACAGGTGATCCAGTTCATAATCCCAGTTCTGGGGAGACAAGCAGATCCTGGGGCTTGCAGCTTAGCCTACTTGGAAAGTTCCAGGCATGTGACAAACTGTCTAAAAAAAAATCCAACCAAGTTGACAGTGCCCTGAAGAGCAGCTGAAGCTATCCACTGGCTTCTGTATGTGTGTGTACTCTTCAACACACATGTACCTGTGCACACGCAGACACACAGGCACACACACATTCCTTAGTACACTTTTTAGTAATTACTGTGTATCTCACCGTCTTACTGTGATATTCTATAAAGAGAAGCTCTGCTAACCTTATCTAGCAATTGGAGTACTATCTGATCAACACTCATTTGCCATTTGCCAAAAAGCATTTGTTTTAAAATTTGTTTCCTAGCTCTGGAGAGATGGCTCAGCAGGTGAGAACATGTACAGCTCTTGCAGAGGACCAGAGTTCAATTCCCAGGACCCATGCTGCGTGACTCACAACTTCTTCCAACCCCAACTCCAGGAATCTAGTGTCTTTTGGGTAGATTTTTGGGTCCTGCACTCACACACAAACACACATATGCACACACACAAACAAAAATGTCTAAAAATTGTTTTCTTTCTAAAAAGTTTTGTTCTTTTCATCACTTTTTTTTTCTGATACAGGGTCTCATGTAGCCTAGACTGGGCTCAAATCAGCTGCGCAGCCAGGGCTGTTCATGCATTCCTCACCCTCCTGCCCCTACCTACAAGTGCTGAGATTAAAAGCATATACGTACACCCATGCCCAGTTCCTCACTCTAATTTTCTTCGTTAATTTTATTGACAGCCTAAAATTTAAAATAAGTAGATTAATGCAACCCAAATCACGTATACCCCATTTCACTTAATACCATAGCTACATAATTTGAGGGGCTCTACAGAATAAAGATGACTCTCTCATTATTAAGAATTTCAAAGGCCAGGGCTATGGAGAGGGCTCATCACTTAAGAGCACTTGCTGTCCTTTCAGAGGACCAGAATCCAAGTCAATGTAAGGCTGTACTCTGCAGCTGGGGAAAACTCCTTTAATTTCAGCTCCAGGGGATCTGAGTGGAACCTTCTTCAGGTCCTCGCAGACACCCACCCACACGCCCCATCTCAATATACATACACACAACGAACATAAAACTTTAAACAGCCCAAAGAACTTCAAGGGTAAGTGTAGCCCATGGAATGTGTGCTCAGACCCTAGTCCTTTTCTCGGTATCCCTGGAAATAAAATCATGATGAGAGCTGAAGTATAGCTCAATAATAGAGTTCACCATATCTCGCACACACACATACTCATGCGCGTTCACCACTATTACCCTCTTAAAAGAGAAGAAAGAAAAATATTATTTCAGGATGGAGACAACAGACCTTACACAAAAACTTAAAGTCAGCACCTTGATGTAGTGTTAACATTCCGTTTCTTAGACCCCACATTTAAGGATTGAATGGGAAAGGCTCTATAAACTCCTGTTTGAATGCTTGGCCCATAGGGAGTGGCAATTGCTTGTTGGAGGAAGTGTGTCACTGTGGGGATGGGCTTTGAGGTCTCTTATATGCTCAAGCTGTGCCCAGTGTGGCATACAGTCTCCAGCAGCCTGTGCATCAGGTGTAGAACTCTTGGCTCCTTCTGTCTGCCCGCGCACTGCTGCGCACTGTCATGCGACAATGAACTAAACTGTACGCTAGCCCCAGTTAAATGTTTTCCTTTATAAAAAAAAAAAAATTGAAGATGCACCTAGTCTTTCTGCAACTTGATATGCCAAGGCGGGTTGATTGATAGCCGTGGGAGGGCTCCTCTTTTCTGAGGAGAAAGGGAAGCCTGGAGGGTGGGGGTGGGGGAGAGAAGGTGAGGTAAGAGGGAGGGGCTGCGAGGAGAGGAGGGAGAGGAAGCTGCAATCCGGGACGGACGTAAACAAATAGTTCCTGAGGCCATGCTGCCTCTTCACAGCAATCTTACCCAA
>CM053755.1:40928600-40965163 GCA_028658305.1 Pachyuromys duprasi
TTCCCCTACATTCCCAGAATCCGGCTTCTGTGGTGTGTAAGGCCATGTTTCTGGGTTTGAGGGACTTAATAAAAAAGTTAGTCAACCGGGATGGATGGAAAATAGGACGCGGCTATCTCCTGGGCTCTAACAGTGAGAGACGCTGTTAGAATGCGTTTTGCATCCGGGCAATCAGCACTCCGTGCCGGAAGCAGTGGCCGGGACAGCTGCCACTACCACTGCACTGCCTGTGGGGTTTCTGGAGAAGCTGTTGGATGCTGCAGGTCCCTGGCTCCCGGGCCTCCTGCTCTCTCGGCTCACCTTCCTTCTCGTGAACCTGGCCCCTACCCAGTGTTCTAAAGGCCTGAAGGAGCCTTCGGATTACCTGGCGCTGGAGTTATGGGTGGCTGTGAGTCGGTGTGTGGGTGCTGGGAAACCCAACCTAGATCCTCCGAGGAAAGAGCAAGCTCCTAACTGCCGAGCCATCTCTCCAGCTGCCTCCGGACATGATTTCCTTAGCTCACCCTTTGCTTGCACGCAGCCCTCGTCCTCCAGGGCTTTTCTTGAGAACCAGAGCGGTTTTGTGAGGTTCTGTAGTAAAGAAAGCTTCTTAGGAACAACAGCTTGCTGTCTGGATTTCCCAACTTGGCTCTCCCGCGCAGAAAAGACAGATTCCCTCACAAGGAGTTTGCCCCCTTCCCAAATCTCATCATGCGCTAATTCCTAAGGGCAATCCTGCAAATTACAGTTTAGCCTCAGGACAGGCTCCTGAAGACAAGGATGCTAATAAGGAAGGTAGAAAAAAGTCCCGGGTTGAGAATTTCTCAAATAAAAAATTCCATTACTTCAACCCCTAGGAAATCGGTTCCCAATCTTTTGCTCTACCATAATTCATCCCCTCTTGAATTAAGCCTGTCTGTTGTTGGCCAGAATTCCATGGACTTAAGAATTTAATAAAGAATTCTATTTCCTTCCTTAGCCCCAGAGGCTGGAAGACTTCAGATTCCTTTATTTTTGCCAAACAGCCCAGAGCAGCAGACTCTGGGGTAACTTCTGTGTGTAGGACGGACTTGTCCCCTTTGAAGAGACTTTTGCCACAGGACCGCCATGCTTATGCTGGTCCAGTCTTGCATCCAGTTCCCAGGTTGGTTTTTGAGCTAATGAGAATTGAAACAAATCTTTGATTCAATTGAAACCAGGCATAGCCAGTTTTAATACATGAAGGCATGGGGAAGTGGAAAGAAAATTTATATTAGTCTCCCACAAAACAGAGAGAGGCTCAAAGAATTTAAAGGTAATTTTAATTTTTGAGACTTTTATTCCTCTCTCTCTCTCTCTCTCTCTCTCTCTCTCTCTCTCTCTCTCTCTGTCTCCCTCCCTCCATCTATGAATGATGGATAATCTAAAATTACATAGGAGACAAACATCTGGATGTATTTTTGGTTGGTTTAGTTGAGATGGGAAGACGCACTCTAAATATGGGGGCCACCATTCCATGAGTTGATGTTCTGGACAGAAACACACACACACACACACACACACACACACACCAACAAAAGCTAAGCAGCTGCTTTCACTGTTCTTTGATTTCTGAATGTGGATGCAGCTACTCAGTGTTTTGCTGCCACCATGCCTTCCCACCACTGAGTTGTGATCCAGAATAAAGCCATCCTTTCTTGAGTTGCTCTGGTCAGGTGTTTCATCACAACAATAAGAAAGTACCCAGTGGACTGTTCATCTCCCTATCTACTCTCCCACTGCAATCCACAGAACTTTTAGAACAGATCAAGCCCTTCAAGATCACAGGGCAACATTCCTGAGGGTCCTTTTGGCTGAGGCCATGCCGAGAAAATGAAGGATGCTCTCAGGTCTTTAAGAATTTCACAGACATTTTCCTTTTAATGATATTGTATCAATGGCTCAGTAAGCTGAAGCAGGAGGATCCTTTCAGTCCAGGAGTTTAAGACTAACCACCTTGGCCAACATAAGATTCCATCTCAAAACCAAGTTAACAAACCAACCAAGCAACCTATAAAAGAAGACTGAGGGTTGATTTTCTTTTCTGATTTATTGGTATAGTTATTTAGTTTATCTGAAAGCAGCCCATATTTTCCTCTAAAAGCAAATATACTTTGGCTTTCCGGGGATGTGCTCAGATGACAAAGACAAAGAATTTCATAAATGTGGGCAAACTACGAATGCTTTCTGTGCCTACCTCCACCAATAACTTCCCCAGTGGTGAGCAAAACCCTTTCTATTGACACAGGCATCAGTTTAAATGGGAATTTAGATCCCTATTCACAGGATTACAGATCATTAAGCCAGACAGATCTGATCTACAGAGGGGTGGGGGGGCTCCCTCTTGCTGTCTAGGCTAGACTGTGCCTATTGCCTTGCCATCTTTCTGAGAGGATTTCAAAGTTGGCTTCCAGCAGCTGTCAGAATGAATCCCGCCTTTCTTACGGCACTCATTAGAAAATAAAACCAGATATAATTAACAAACAAACAATCGTATCTGCCTGCTGTTCCGGCTTGTTATAATAAGTGTTATTTCTACTTACAAACAGTTTCCTGTCAGCTCCTGCTGTTCCCTTAATAAGACTCCTGCATCCTGGAAGAAGAGGAATCTGCATTAAAATTAAGCCCTGATTTGTCGCTGCTCTCCTCCCTGCTTGTCTGTGTTCTGGATCCAGTTCATGTTGACTCCTGACAGGTTTCAGAGGCTCTGGTGAGTGGATGGAGTTAGAGAGCACCTTGACTCTCAGATCTGGTCTGTAGGTGTGATGATACAGGGTGCCAAATGAAGTCACGAGGGAGTTGCTAAGCCAGTTAAAATGCAACAGACAGGATGACTGCTGTATGGTCAAATGCTAGCGGTTGTGGGTTTTCTTCTTTGGGTATGCCTGAGGTGTACTTACTTGTTCATGTGTGGCACATGTGTGGATCAGACTGCATATGGAGGCCAGAAGCAGACCTGGCCAGAGGTTGACTGCAGGCGTCTTTCTTGGTTGCAGCATACTCTATGTTTTAAATTTTATTTGTTTATTTATTTCTTTATTAACTAATTCACCTATCATTTATTAACTCTGTGCGTGTATGTGTTTATGACATCGTGTAAGTGTAAAGGTCAAAGGACAGCTCTTGGGAGTCAGTTCTCTTCTACTGCCTTATGGGAATCCCGGGATTGAACAGAGATAATCAGGCATACACACAAACTCCCTTACCCTCTCAGCCTCCTTGGCGACCCACCCTCTTCATCATACGCTTTGAGGCAGAGTCGCTCTCACTGAATCTGGAGCTCATCAATTCTGCAAGACCAGCTGCTCAGTGAGCTGCAAGCATCTGCTTATCTCTGCTATCTAATGCTGGGATTCCAGACCCCTACAGCTATTCCTGGTTTTTATGTAGGTTCTAGAACCCTGAACCCAGGACTTCAGGTTGTGAGAAAACCACTTTTCTGACTGAGGTATATCTTCAGCTCCCTACTTTGAATTTCAAAAATTATTTTAATTCTGGAAAAGGTAAGAGACAATAAAAACTTCTATGCCCTCATCACTCATTTTCAGTGTATCCTCATGGTTTGTTAAAATATGATTCACTGCCACCAGCTTCTTGCTTTTGTGTCTCTCTTGAAACAAATACATGACATTGTATTACCCATTTTATTCATAAACTTTTAGATTTTATTTCTAAAAAATGAAGACTTCTTTTAAAAACTATAACTACAGGGGGCTAGAGATGTAGGTTAATGGTAGGGTTCTTGCTTAGCCTGTGTGTGGCCCTAGGTTGGAGTCCTGGGACCACACACAAAAATAAAGAAAATTAAAAATGTAAGTTATATATATATACATATTATGAAGCCATCAACACACTTAAAAATGGTTAGTCCCTTAAATGTACAACACTTAAAATTTCAGTTATTTAATAAATTAATTTTTTTTGTTTGTTGTTTTGGTTTTTGCTTCAAGGATGCCTTGAACTTCCATTCCTCTAGCTGCTGTTTCCTGAGTGCTAGGATTACAGGCCTGTGTGGCCATGCCTGACCTCAATAGTTTGTTTGATCATGAGTCAAGTAATGTCCCACAAAATGATTGGTTGACATGTTTATTAAGTCCGTCTCTCCTTTTAGAACAAAGTTTATTTTGGAGTGATTGTAGCCTTGCAGAGCACTTGTAAGCATACACACAGAGTTCATGGCTTTCCTCACCCCATTTCCCCTCTAATAGCATCTTACACAACCATTCCATATTTGGCAAAATCGAGAATTTAACATGGGTATATTGCTATTAACTACCCATGGGCTTTATTCAGATTTTGCTAGTGTGTTTTGCCCCTTAACAGTTTTTTGTTTTTTTTGTTTTTTTTTTTTTTTTGTCCCAGGATTCAACCCTGAAGGCCTTTGTATATGCAGACATGGTGAATCCTTGGACTCTTCTGGCCTCAACAGTTGCTCAGTCCTGGCTTTCATGACAGTCCTGAAGAGTACTAGTGGGGTGCTTTGAGAAAGTATCTCAATTTGAGTTCATTTGAGGTTTTCTTGTGATTACACTAGGTTGTAGGCTTTGGGGGAAGGATATCACAAACAGATTCCTTCCTATGTATTGTTTCAATGTATATATCATGGTATCAGTGTGTATACCATTGTATCTATGTGTGTGTGTGTGTGTGTGATTCTATCAGTGTGTATATTGTGTCAATGTTCATGCCATTGTATCAGTGTGTGTCATAATGCATGTCTTAATGATTTTATGTCTTTTAAATTCCCCCTCCTCTCCCTTCTTTCTTTCCTTTCTCGCTGTCTCTCTCTTTGAGGCAGGGTCTCACAATGTAACCAAAACTTACTTTAGAGCCTCAGCCCTCCTGCCTCAGCTTTCCAAGTCTGGGATTCTAGTGTCCTGTCACCACCATGCCATGCATCTGTCTTTTTAGTGTACATGGTCTGTTGCATCTGCATCTCCTGGGTTCGCTGCTGTTGTCAACAAATGAGTAACATGAAGGTGTGTTGGGTAGTATGTGTTAGAAGGCTAGGACTTAAGGACTTGATCTCCAGGGTCCAACGCCAGAAGGTGTTGGGGATTTTCAGGAAGTGCAGCCTCATGAGCAAGGCTTACGTTGCTGGGAGTTGTGCTTTTGAGAGGGATGTGGGACCCAGGGGTGCCCTATATCCCTACTTCCTGGGACCCAGTGGTTCCCTATATCCCTGCTTCTTGGCTCATGGTGTAGATAGTCTGCTTTGCATGTTTCCCTGTCATGAATTACATTATTGCCAGAGGCACAAATCAATAGGGTCCCTTGGGCTGGATCCTTGTCTCAGATAGGGTTGCTACAGCCATGCTGAAACACAAAGCCACTAGGGAAAGAAAGTGTTTGGCTTATGCTTCCTCATCATTCTTCATCACCAAAAGAAGTCAGGACAGGAACCTGGAGGCAGGAACTGATGCAGGGACCATGGAGGAGTGTTGCTTACTGGATTGCTCTCCATGGCTTGATCAGTTTGCTTTCTTATAGAACCCAGGATCACTAGCCCAGGGGAGGCTCTGCACAAAATGGACTGGGCCCTTCTTCGTTAATCATCAATTAACAAAATTCCCTATTGCTTTGCCTGCAACCTGATTTTAGGAGGCATTGAGAAAATGCCTCCATACAGGTTCTCTCTTCTCAGAAGACTACAGCTTGTGTCAAGTTGACATAAAACTAGCCAGCACAATCCTCCAGAGCAGTGGTCCTCAGCCTTCCTGATGCTGTGACCCTTTAACACAGTTCCTCATGTTGCGGTGACCCCATATCATGACAAATTATTTCTGTTGCTACTTCATAACTGAAGTTTTGTTACTGTTATGAATCGTAATGTAAATAGGTGAAATGCAGGATGTCTGATATGAGACCTCCAAAGGAGCTGCGATCCGGCTGGCAGCTGCTGATTTAAAAGATGTCCTATGATGGGTCAGCTATGGATACACAGGAGAACAGTTTCCTTCTTTGCATGGTAATGCCAAAAAAGATCCAAGAATCCATCACCAGGATCAGCCTCGGAGGATGGGTTGCTTTGATATCAGACATCTCAGAATGAATGATCGCAGTTAACATTTGCTGATATATCAATACATCAATACAGCTCCAATCTGTGAGTTGGACATTTGTGCTCTACACCTAGCTTAGTGCCGCTGTGTGGATGGGTCTCCTCAGCAGCGAGTCAGGAGTGGCTCTCTCTCTGTCCTGACTCCTTGGGTTCAGACAGCATCTTTAATCTACCCAGAGACCAATCGCGATCAGTTGCATTCCAGAAATGCTCTTCTACTCTGACCCCCTAGGGGGGAGTCACACTTGAAGCCTCTGTGCTTGAAAGCAGCCCAGCCCTCGGGAGGTGTCACTGGCTCCCACTGACAATGTGGAAGAAGCAATTGCAAAGCAATGAATAGAGAGCAGAAAGAAACTCTAAGCTTCTCTGAGGAGGAGGAGGACAGAGGATTTCTGTGTCTAGGAATGAGGATGCCAACACTGGAGTGCTACAGTGATGGGCCCCCTTGTTAGGGGTGGGGGGTATAGTTGTATTAAGGGCAGAAGGCTCAGGTTAAAGCGATGACTTCTTATTCTGTTTTGCTGGTAGGATTCTACTGCTGTCACCTTTTGCTAGGTCGGTGGGCAGTGGGATTTAATGATGCGTCACACAGAGTTGTGCCTCAGCTCTGGGAAAGCATTTCAAGAAAAGTCTCGTTGGCCCTCTGGGTCCTTGGGCCATTAATATTTTTAATAGTGACAATAAAAGCTGTAAGAACTCCAGTCTCAGCAAGGGTTTCTGAGAGCAGTGCGGTAACGAGCAAGCAGAGCCCTGGGTGGCAGGGCTTCCAGGCCCCTGCTCTGCCCCTGGCTGGCTCTCCGTCCTTGATCTCGCCATTTAACCTTAGTCTCTGGGCTCCAGTGGAAAGCACAGATAGACCTCTCCTTGACCTGATAGGTAAGTCTTGAGAAACAACTGTGTGGGAGTGCAGATGGTAGCAAGAGTCTGGAAGAGAAGCGAAAGGGGGGAAAATTACATTTTGCAAACAGGA
This sequence comes from Pachyuromys duprasi, assembly GCA_028658305.1. Lineage (NCBI taxonomy): Eukaryota > Metazoa > Chordata > Mammalia > Rodentia > Muridae > Pachyuromys > Pachyuromys duprasi. Next base: position 40,935,629 of record CM053755.1, read on the forward strand.
ATTACTTCATAACAAGCAGTGACAGAATGCCTGCCCCGTGGAGTTTTGCAGCAAGAAGGAAGATTTATTTGGCATTTTGAATTTGTTTTTTTCAGTGAGCACAGGCCATTTGAGGGAGTTGAGAGAAAGGAGAAAAGGAAAGAAATTTAAAGTGCCAAGAATAATCTATGTAGTATTCCCTCCCTCTTCCTGTTCATGTGAAAAGATCTTTCTATTGGGGTTATTCATACCACATCTGTTTTTCTCCCTGCTTTTTCTGGGCTTCCTGCCCCAGCTCCTCACCCCAGCAATTGTCTAAAGCCTGAGGCAAACCCCATTACGTTGTTTGTCCTCAGAGGCCTCAGAACAATATATGCCCCTGCCCCCAACCCCCACCCTGCCACAGGTCTTATACTTAAGCCTGGCTGTCTCACCTTTTTATCTGCTTTATCTTGGGGACCTTTTTGCCCAAGAATAACCTAGTGTTTTAAGAACAAACAAACCAGCTCCTGGGAGAGCCTCCCACAAAGGGCATTTCTAACTCCCGCCAAGAAACCCAGGCTTAGATAAGAGTAAGCAATAGAGTGTGATCCCAGGGTCCCCTGCTGGGCTGAGTTTCCCCTCTGGAGCCTTTGCTAGAATCTTGCTTCCTTTGACATTTCTCACAATTCCAGAGGACGCCTGGGCCATGGCTAGATGTGGGCACTGTGGTGAAGCCAGGAAGAATGTGGGCATGACTCTAACTCCGGGCGCCCAAGGTTCTGGGTGAAAAGGAGAGAATCAGGGGCAGAGTTCTTGCTTTCTCTTATCTACAACTCTAGATTCTGTGTTTCTCCTCCTCCTCTTTTTTATCCTTCTCCTCCTTCTCTTCCTCTTCCCTTCCTTCCTTTTTTCCTTTTATTTTGGAGGTGAGTTCTCAAAAATTAGCCCTGTACTTGATATGTAGCCAGGCGTAAAGTTGAACTTCTGCCCCTCACGCTTCAGTCCCTCGGATGCTGGGATTACAGGCATGTGCAGCCGTGGACAGGTTTAAGCAGAGCTGGGGACGGAATCCAGGGCTTTGTGCAGTGTAGGCAAACACTCTGCCACCTGAACTTCGTTCCCAGCCCCTTTGCTATTCTCTTTGAAGTACAAGTAGAGGTGACAATGTGAAGAGCACAAATGCTTGCTTGCCTATAATTCTGCCCCAAATTTAGGACTGTGGCTATTTCTATTCACCACCTCATTAAATATCCACATTCCTAGCCTTTTCAGGGCTCATGCCCACCACTGGGAAACTCTTTATGCATGGTTAACTTCCTGGAGATTCAGTGGTGACATCTTATTTCTGTCTTGAATAGGTTTCACACTTCCCCATCTTGGTACTACAGTTGTGGAATAAGTGGCATTGGATGGAAAGAAACCCAGATGGAGACCCGGAATTATGGGCTTAAGTCACACTGTCTTGTGATCTTGGAAGCATCCTTTAGATTTCAATAGGTTTTGTTTGTTTGTTTGTTTGTAAATCGAGTCTCTTTAACATGATCTAATACTAGAATGATTCCTAAAGGCTGATGTCGTTCCTACAGGCTGACTTGGTGGAAAAGATTTGCAATATGTAGCCTTTTAAACAGTATGCCTAGGGGCTGGAGAGATGGCTCAGTGGTGAAGAGCACTTTGCTGTGCTTGTAGAAGACCCGGGGTTCCATTCCCAGCGTCCACATGGTGAATCATGGCTGTCTGTAACTCCAGTACCAGGGGATCTGGTGCTCTCTTCTGGCTTCTGTGAGACACACACACACACACATACACACACACAGAGACATACATTCAGGAAAGGGCCACATTTAATTTAAATTTAAAATAAATTTAAATTAAAAATATGCCGAATATTTGAGTATAACCAAAAGCAAATTTGAGGAACAAAAGTAACTTCCTATCTACTTATTCTTACCTATTGTAAAGCATACAAAGAAATTATTTTTACTGGAGTTTTGTTTGCTCACAATAGTATCTGGAAAGAACGTTCTTCCTGAATTGCCCCCTGCTCCAGGGTTCTGGAGTGCATTAGTGACTATTGGTCACCCAAAAGTACCGGAGCATGAAAACCTGGAGTGGTCTAACCCCAGGACTTGTTAAGTAGCTGGCTACTGTTTAAGAGCAGCAGCACTGTACCAAAGTCCTTTGTTTCTGAAAGTTAGTTACATAAAATAGTTGTTTATTCGAGATAAGTATGGAAGCAGTGCCTTACGTCAGATGGAGGGTGGGTGCTGGGCACGATTCCTTCCATCACTGGGGCCCCTTGCAGGCCTGGTACTCAGCCTCTGGGGCACAGGCAGGCAATTATGCTAAGTCATGCAGGACAAGTGCAGTTTGGTAAGGCATGCACAGTGGGTGGAAGCAGCCAAGTAGTCTGTTAGTATAGATCCCAACCCCAGAGATAAGAAATAAGGATTCAGTCTTGGAAATTTCCTCCTTTCCCCATCAACTTTTGTTTGTTTGTTCAGTTTTGAGAACCGCAGCAACACAGTTTGGCTTATTATCGTTTCCAATTAGCACAGACTCATCAGTATAACAAGAATGAGTCTGGAATTTCAGCCCAGCAGCACAAACTCTTCATAAACATCCCACCGAAATCTTCAAGATCCCCCCTTCCTTTGCAGTGATGGAAAAGCAGGTTTAAAAATTTTACTTGGAGGGCTGGCAAGATGGCTCAGAGGACAAAGGCTCTTGCTTCCAAGGCTGATGTTCCCTGAGTATGATCCCCAGAACCCACACAGCAGAGAGAGAGAACCAGCTCCTGAGAGTTCTCCTCTTCTGTCACATGTGCTCTGTGGCATGTGCCTTTCTAAATAAATAAATGTAAAAAAAAAAAAGTTAACTCTGCCTCTTTTATTATTTATCTCACCTAGACCAAATCACCAAACAAATCTGTTGGGGCCTCAGTTTCTGGAGCAACTGTGAGTTTATATGTATAAAGATTATACACTCTATATTCTTGGATGGGAAAAGCAGATAAAAAAATGACTTATTCATGCATTAGTCAGCTTTGCCATAGTCATGACTGTAAAAGCCAAATCTTGATTACTTACAATGTTAATTTCTCTCTACCATATAGTAGGTAACATGGCTGTGGACAGCCGCATTTCAGCTCCCTGTGTCCACTCATTCTAGGGCACAGGCTTAAGAAGTCCCCCCCCCCCCCCAACCCCATGGCAGAGGAAAAGGGCGAGAGAAGATTGAAACACTCCAGCTTTGCAGCATCTACGGTGCTTTTGATCTGTCTGCTAGGTCGCTAGTCAAGGCCAGTGACGTGTCCGCCATGCTGAATTGGAGTGTATGCACCTCTTCTTCCAACAGAGGACACTCAAATCATTTGGCAACTGGAGGTTCTGCTAAGTCTGTATGGGAAAGCAGAGCAAGCAGCTGAGAAAAATAATATGTCACAGTGGATTTTACCTGTCAATGTAGAGGCACATAGAAGAAGGTCCGAAGCTTACTCCCTATGTTAGAAAGCATGCGGGATGAGAGTTACACGGCGGGTTCACAAATCACACTGCGCGACGGATTTCACGTGGGAGGTTTATTAGGGGAAGGGAGAGGGGTCGGGGAGACAGTCTACAGACGAGGCAGGAAAGAGAGAGAGGAGGAGCTTCCTGAGTTCTCTTATAAGATAACCCAGAGCATGCACAGGGGGTTCCAGGTGGCCAGCTGGTGGTCTTCTAGGTGGCTTCACGGATGCCAGATAACCAGTTTGTCAGGTCCCTTGGGGCTTACGGATCCAAACACCCTAAAATACTTAGGTCAAGGAAGTTGAAACATTCACAGCAATCCTTCTAAAGGAATGTTCTAATCACCATTACTCACAACCTTGTAAATGTGGGTTTCAAATGCTCAGCACTGAATAGAGAAGTAGATGGATAAAAAATGTCGACTAGCCACACAGTGCAGTGCTCAGACACTAAAGAGAGCAGTGCACCATCACGTGCTACATGGCTGAATATTGAAATGCCGTGTTGAAAGAATCTTGCGAAGAAGGACCACCATGGCACTTTGGGTTGTCAGTAAGTCAGGACTTAGGATCTGAGCATGGATTATCTAGATCAGGCTAACTGGGGTAGGGACAGAACTCTAAATGTGGGTGCTCTTATTCTCTCTCTCTCTCTCTCTCTCTCTGTAGCGGTATGTGTTCCAGAGTTGAACAAAAAAGAGAAATCAAGCCCAGCACCAGTGTTCACCGATCCCTGTTCCCTGGCTATGGACTCAGTGTGACTATCCACTTCCGGATCCTGCCCCCATGACTTCCCTACTGCGATGGATTGCACCCTCAAACTGCGAGCACCAAAAACTGTGAGCCTTCTTGTCTAGGTAGCTTTTGTCACAGAGATGGGAAAACTAACCGGCACGACTATGTTGTATGAATCCATTCATATTAAATATTCAAAATAAACAAACGCTGGAGAGTGAATGCTAGGGACTGAGGAGTCAGGAACCGGGTAACTGCTCTAGGAATAGGGTTTCTTTGTGTGTCCGAGAGAAGTTCTGGAGAGAGATACTGGACAACCTTTTGAATACTAAAACAAAGGTGATACAAAAATCTATAACTCACAAGCTGCTTATTTTTAAAGTGGATGTTATAGCATTTGAACTATAATTCAAGTGCTAAAAATTTCAGAAGTTGGTGAAATCATGACTAGTTTTGACTTTTTCGTGCCCGTATCCCTAATTCTGCCTGAATTTTAAAATAATAAACAAGTAGTATTTTTACTTTCAGAAAGACAGAATGAAGACATCCTAATTAGGGAAAACACACACACACACAAAATCAGTTGCACAATGATAGTTCCCTTGACCTTTCATTAGGACGTGATTCATGTATCTTGATCTCAAGTACTTGCAAGGTAAAATTTGAACCGTCCCTGAGTGAAGAGGCACTTCAGAAAATCACCACAGTTCTGTATAATTAACCTGAGGAGGAACAACAGCAATGATAGGAGTACCTGGAACCGGGAAGAAGTGAAGACAGATTGCAACAGAGGGATTTGAGGTCGACAGCAGTGTCCTCCATTTCCAAAGAGAAAGAGCGAGTCCGTTGGCAGCACCATCTTTTTGTTCTTGCTTCTTCACAATGGACAAGTCAGAAGCCCAGGCTCATCTTGTAGTTCCGTCACCATAGAAATGACAGGTTTGATTACGTGTTTAGGTCCAGGCTCTCATTTCTATTTTGGAAAAAAAAAAATGTCACAGCTCATGTCTTGGTTAGGGAATATTGTGTTCTGTCCTGGGTTATGGGAGGAAGAAAAAGATGGCTGGGCATAAGATGGTTCCAGAAGATTAAGAGAGAAGCCCAGTGTGGCATGGTCGAGCTGGCACCAAGGCGGGAACCTCTCTGCTGGTTAGATGGCGAGAGCTGGTAAGGAGGAGATACTAAGCTTCAGCTGCTGGCAGCATGGAGCCTACCCAGTCTACAAGATCCAGAATGTCACAGACCCCTCGAGCTCAAAGGTGTCTATATATTAGCTCACCCATGGTTGGTCCTTATCAACGAGGAATATTAAAAAAAAAAAGGAAGAGGGGTAATAATTCATAACCAAGGAGCTCCAAGAAGTTTAACGTCAAAGAGGAATGAACCATTTCCCAGTGAACACCGGAACACTCTGCCTGCCACAGATTTAGAGTGAATTATAACAGATGAGAGAGGCCAGCACAAAATCAGCAGAAAATTAGTGCTCAGAAAACCTGTACTTATGTGTAGGTGTGCGCAAGCACATTGCTAGCAAGGGCACATCTTAGGTTCTTTACAAATAGCACCCTCTAAATGTAATTGGCCCAACCATTTCTGTTCATCACAGTTTTGCTCTGAAAGGTCAAATGGAACTGGGGGAAAAATAATAAAGCTGGTGAAAACAGGATTGTTTTATATGTTCTGGGGCCAGCAGCACGCAGGCACAACTCGGTGAAGCAGCCCGCTAATGCCCCCTGCTTACTGTTTGGAGAAAGGAAGGGCAGTGAAATGGTTCTCCCTTCCAACCCTGGCAAGAGAGGGCAAGGTCTTACCTTGCTCACCTAAAGCAACTTCCAGGAGAACAAAACCAAAGCCCCCAACAGCACTGCAGCTGAGACTGTGTTTGCCTAGCCTTGCTGGAGATGTTATGCTAATTCCAATCTGCAAAGCAGATGACATTAACAGGCTAGAACAAGAAGCAATCAGTGTTTGTAATGTGTGTTTTCTCCTCAGACCCACCTGACCCCGTGCTCCAGAGGTTGAATAAACTTTCAGGTCTAACACTGCAGATGCTTTAAGAAGCGGTGTGCATAGTAAATTCCAGTGGCTCCCGGAATTTCCACAGCGTAATCAAGAGAACTTTGGAAACATGCTTTTAAAATGTTTTCTTTGACTGGTGCAAAGGCTACCCAGATAGTAATGCAAAAGAATTCTTCATTTGTATTTTGAATTTGAGGTACAAGTTCTTAATTGATTGATTGATGGGAGGTGGATGGTGGCTTGTAAAACAGCACAGGCTGACCTGGAATCCATAATTCTCCTGCCTCAGCATTCCCGGTGCTGGGATGACAGAAGGTGTGTGCACCTGGCTAAGTCTTTTGTTTTCTTTTAATTGATTTTAATTGTGGTTAAAAGTAACACGGAGTTAAGGCGCGGCTCATTGATACAGAACTTATCTAGCATGCAAGAAGTCCTGGGTTTGGGTTGCAAGACCAGACAAGTAAAATAAAATAAAATAACCTCATACAACATAAAATTTATTATCTTAACATATTTTCATAGGGAAAAGTTTTGTATTTTGAAAATACAAAAGTGTAACTTTTGAAAATACAAAGTGTAACTTCCACAGCTAGGGAAATACTTTCTAATTACAAAACATATTTTTATGTTTATATTTTGCCTGTATGTTGGTATGCTACATGTGTGTGGTACCCAAAGAATGACAGAAGAGGGCGTCATATCTCCTGAAAGAATTACAGATGGTTGTGAGTGGCCATTTAGATGCTGTGAATTGAACCTGAGTCCCCTGGAAGAGGAGGAAATGCTATTAACCTCTGAGCCGTCTCTCTAGCCTGACGTGTTGATTTTATTCACATGTCTTAAACTGTACCCAGTATCTAGTAGGTTTGCAACAAATGTATTTACTTAGTAAACCAAGATATAGGTGATATAACATTGAATATATGCTGCAAATCTGCTGCTCAGCCACTCTCATACTAGGAGAAATAGTATGATTCAATCGTCCTTCCTTAGGTTTTTCTTTTTTTTTCTTTTTTTGTAACGGATGATATGTGAAACTAAAGAAAACTGTGTAGGTCAGGCCAAAGATCAGAATTTTCTGTGCACAAAGCTAATTGGCACAAAAGGATACAATTTGAGATTTCTGGTGGCATTTAATACCTGCTGTCTACCCTTGATTAGGTGGCACAGTGTTCCTTTACTCACCAGCCACCTTCGGTACTTACACAGTCAAAGCAACCGAGTGTGGGATGAGGGATGCACAGAGGACAGGGAAGGGGCAGGCTGTGTGGGTGGATTGCAGCCAAAGTGGGAACAGGTAGACTGAAGAGAAGGCCTGGTTAGCATTTAAACATCTCAGCTAGTAGTTTTTAATTAGCGCTGCTTGAGGGTCCTTAAAACTCATCCTCTTCTGAGCCTTTTGGATCAATAAGAACTTTTTCAGGGATGGGAAGTGATGGCATCAAATCGCAGCTGTTTCTCCAAGTCCCTTATGTAAGTGCAGCCTGGACCAAGAGCCCTGCATAGTACTGAGGAGTGAGATGGAACTGACTCAGAAAAACGAACTGCACGGCCAGCAGTGTCTCTCAGATTTTTCGTGGTCTGCCATCATGCCAGCTACAAACCAAGACCCAAACCATAAACCTAACCATAACAACAATCATGAAAACCAACCAACAACCAACCAACCAGACAAAAACTTATGCCTGCCTGGATCTGGTTCCCTCAGGGTTGCATTGAGTTAATCTTTACCGCAGCTGGAACGCTGAAATCTGAAAGGCACCTTCCCGCTCTGATTCGTGTAGATAAGACACAAATGATTAGACACGGAGGAATTTCTAGCCCCAGAGCTGACATAATTATCTTAATCTGCATTTTAAACACAATTTAAATTGTGGTAAAATACATGTCACAACTTACCATCTTAACTGCTTCTAAGTGTTTAGTTTTGGAGTATTAAGAAACCCTCACAGTATTGTGCAGCTGAACTAGAATATTATTTTCATATTTTAAAACTGCAACTATATACTCACTAAACCAGAACTCCTTACCTGCCTTCTCTTCCCCAGGCCCTCACACTCCACTCTACTTTCCATGCATTTGACTACTCCAGGTTCCTTCTCTAAGTGGAATTATATAGTATCTGCTTTGCAGGGACTGGTTAAATTAGCATAATGTTCTCAAAGTTCATCCTTCAGCTTCAGCTTCAGGCTGTGCCAGAATTTCCTTCCTTTTTAAAACTTAAAAATATCTCTTTGAAATCCTAAAGTGGAATTGAGAGATTGTCTGGTAATACTATGTTTAGTTTTTTTGAAAAGTCACCATATTGTTTCCCGTGAGGATTTCAACTTTTCCAAGCCCTGGTTTTTATATCTATCTGTCTGTCTGTCTGTCTATTGTGGGAATGTGTGCTTGTGTGTGCGCACCCCTGGGACTCACTGATTCTAGGGCAGCGGTTCTCAACCTTTCCAGTGCTGTGACCGTTTAATACAGTTCCTCATGTTGTGGTGACCCCTCCCCGCCCCCCATCAAAAAATTATTTTGTTGCTACTTCATAATTAAAATTTGCTACTGTTAAGAATTGTAGTGTAAATATCTGATATCCAGGTCATCTGATATGCGACCCACAGGTTGAGCACTGCTGAGCTAGAGTGACTGCTTATCTACTCCTGACTCCTATTACAAGGATCACAAGTGTATACCACCATGCTTACCTATTGTATTTGGATTCTATTTTTTTTTTCTTTTGGATTTTTGAGACAGGGTTTCTCTGTGTAGCCTTGGCTGTCCTGGACTCCCTTTATAGACCAGGCTGACCTTGGACTCACAGAGATCCATCTGCCTCTGCCTCCCTGAGTCCTGGCATTGCAGGTGTGTACCACCGTGTTCGGCTTTTTTAGATTCTTAGAAGAACTGAACTCACATCCTGTGCCTGTATGGCAAGAACCTTACCTACTGCGCTGATGGTGGGCTGTGTTTAATGTGTGCCTTTCCACTTTCATATGCATAGCCACACGGACATGAGCCCTTGTGTGTTATTGTGCTCCAGCAGCCTAGGTGACAAGGTGCTCTAAGAGCTCAGAACTAGAAGACTGATGTGATCCAGTCCTGGGGTCCCATCTGGCCTAAAGTGTACAAGCAGACAGAAAAAAAACAACAAACAAACAAACAAAAACACCAAAGACTGGATATTCTTGCAAGTCTTGTCTTCCGTTTGCTCACAACGTCCAGAGATTCTCACATTCCTCCCGTCTCCATCTTCCTCCACGGTTCTTTTACTGACATGTCACCTCATCTTTCAGTTCAGGTTTCCCCCTGTGTCTCATTCTGTCATTCTCCAGGACTGAATCCAAAGTCTTGCAACTGTGTAGGAAAGCTATATCCCCAACCAGCCAACAAGAAGCCACTGGCTGGGGTGTCTTAGGGTTCTATTGCTGTGAAGAGACACCATGATCACGGCAATTCTTACAAAGAAAACATTTAATTGGGCCTGAGTTACAGTTCATAGGTTTAGTCCATGATCATCATGGTGGAAAGCATGGTGTTGAGGCAGACATGGTGCTGGGGAAGGACCGGAGAGCTCTACATCTGGATCTACAGACAGCAGGAAGGGAGACTGACACCGGGCCTGGCTTGAGTGCCTGAGGCCTCAGTCTGCTCCTGGCGATGCACACCTACTCCAGCAAGGCCAAACCTCCTGATAGTGCCATTCCCTGTAGGGAATGGGGCCTATTCTCTTTAAAACCACCACCCTGTGGGGGGGCGGGGAGGGCGGAAATGACATTTTCTGTATGGTGGGAAGGCATAAGGGCTGGGGATATGGCTCAGTGGGGAACGTGCTTACTGTGCAAGAACAGGAGCCTGAGTTTGAAACTCCAGCACCTATGTAAAAAAGCCAGGCATGGTGACACCCATGGAGCATGAGGATACTCTTATGTGATATGCACTCATGATATGAGCACTAGCGTGTCAAGGATACCAGGGCCTCAAAACCATGGGAATGGCAAGGCTTTCCTCTGGTCCAGTACAGATGTTGACAGTGTGTGTAAGCATCAACCACTGCTTTCTGTTTCTGAGTGACTACAGCCTGAGACTGCTGCCCTACAAAGACCTACAATTAGCTAGGCTCCTCTAGCTGTATGTGCTAAAGCAGCCTCTCTGTTGAGCTAAATAATATATAATATTATATATTCAATTATAATATGCACATATATACATATACATACATATGTATATGTGTGTGTGTTATAATTAAATGTAAGATCATGTATATATGGATGTATATACGTATACATATATATACATGTATATACATATATACATCCATATATATATATATATATATATACACATTAAATATATATAATGTATTCAAGGTTCAGTGAGAGACTGTTATCTCAAAAAAATAAGGTAGAGAGTGATTGAGGAGGACACATGGTGTTAAGCTCTGACCTCTACACTCACACACACGCACACGTGCACTCATGCATGTAGGTGTCTGCACACACACACACACACACAAAATAAATAAGTAAATTTAACAATTTAAAGAGGGGACTAGCTTACATATTTGTCCCTTTTATTGTGAATTCCTTGAGGACTCTTTTGTTACACCCCACGTGAACCTTCCATTAAATTTTAGTTTCCGTTCCATGGTGATGTTGAGATGGGGGTTACAGCTGACTCCTTCGTAACTTAATCCAGGCAACCTATATCAAGTGAACATTGACTACCAGTACTCAGATTGTTCAGTCCTTCCTCTCCACCCTCCACTTATGCTCCAGCAGCACCTAGAATCTCTTCCCTTCTTCTTTTCAAGATGTAAATCCCTCTGCCCTTCCTCCAGACACACCTTGGGGCTCAGTGGCTCTTTCAGCCTTCAGTAGGTGGTTGGCATCTTCAACAAAAGCTCTTGACGGAGGTGATATTTTGATAATCAGGAAACCAGCAAGTAGGTCTCTCTGGAAGTGCTAACTCATGGCTGCTTCCTTGTCCGATCTTGTTATTGGCCCCGAGATCAGCCTGAGTCGTCCCTCTTATTCTAATTAGATTCTAATTAATTCTCTAATTAGATTCATCACTCCACATCCCTGCTCCCAATGTCAATGTCTGTCTGCTTCCCCTTTCTGCTCTTATCTTCCTACCACTGAACACAGGCATTGGTCTGTGGATTGAACATGAAGGAAGCTGTGCCGCTGTCTCTGTCACACATGTGTGCCCTTCTCTGGTCCTCAGGAAGCTGGTTAAAGGAAAGAGCTTTAATATTGCCCAACAAAGGGAGCTGTACCTATTGCTTTGTTTGCTTAACTTGTAACCCTCCTCTTCTGTGGCTCTGGGCATAATGCAATAGAGAAATCTATCACAACCTGCTCTAGTAAGTCAGGACTGGCAAGACAGATGATGTTGTGTTTCCAAACTGTGCCAAGTGCACACTGATAAAGCGACTTTCTCCCAGGACTCTGAGTGCCTATGGTTCTAACAGAGTCAGATTTACATAAGATAGGAAATTGGCCCAGCATGGCTTCATTCATCTCCATAACTTCTTACTGATAGGATTTACAGCGAAGGTACCATCATTCTTTCACAGCTAAGGTCTAGTGAGCTTAAGCCTTCAGTCAAACTAGTGAGTGGGTTTCAGCACCCAGTGAAAAGGCACAGGTCTGTCGTTATGCCTGTGTTAAAAACAACAGCAATTAAAAAAACCCATTGTATAGCAAGGATGGATTGTTAGTCAAAGGCAGTTGATTCTCAGAGACTTCATTCTGTTCAGGGATTTAATTAGAATTGACTTGTTAGTTCTGCAGAGCAACAGGTCATTCCGCCTACCCACACGTTGCTACTTTATTTATATTTTTAAGCATGGAAAATTCTGCATGTTAGAAGGCTAATAAATTGAGTGCATGTGCACAATTTTAATGGAGATCATCTTTTTAGTAACCCCTGAGAAAAAAAATCATCTGGATCCAAATTCTTATTCTTGGACATGTATTCACTAAGAAAGCTCTCAATACCCACAAATCCTCCTCCAGGCATCCATGGATGGTTATGGATTTTGACATGCTTCGTATTTCTGATGGAAATTTTCTTTGGTTATTAGGAGAAGAGACCTGAAGAATTCTTATGCTAGAGAGAAGTTCATTTTTTTTTTCTTATGGAAAGAAGTATAGACAGTTGCTATAGCTCAGGGGCAGAACAGGGAGGCTCTGTCCCAAGCAAGAGAAAGTGAATAGCTTCTGCTGTTCCAGACTTGTTATGATAAAGAGAAAGGCATTTAGAGAAGAAGTAACTGTATACTGTGGCTTGTGGCCATTAGTTCCATTAGAGACAGTGTTAGGAACAGTGGCAATCATTGATGCTCCTGGTCAAGATTGTGATAAAGTCTCAAACCCATCCGTTCTCTGCATGTGTGAAGTAGGTACATTAAATTGGTCTCTACTAAAATCACCAATCTTGCCGTCTTCTGCTTTGTTAAGACCAAACTTTCCTTTTAATTGTTAAATAAGAGCAATGTGTGTGCATATATGTTTACATGTGTATTTGTCCAGCCTGGGTCTCGTAAAGTAGCCTAGACTGGTCTCAAACTATTAATCTTCCTGCCTCAGTCTCCTGAGTGCTGGGATTCCAGGCCTGCACTGTCATCTTAGCTAAGAGTTGTATGTATTTATGATGCACAGCAAGCATATTTTATGGAATGGCTAAATCAGGCTAATTACCATACTTATGATCTCACGTGGTTTTGGTTTTTCTATGATGAGAACATTCAGATTCTATCATTTGGACTATTTCGAAGCATATGAAGCATCACTGTAAGTTCTAGTTTCCTAGGCAGACCTCTTGAATTTATTTGTCTGTTTAACGGAGATTTCATATCAAGCTCTCTCCATTCCCATCGCTCCCAGATCCCAGTAACCATAAGCTTGCTCCTTGTGTAAGTGAATTGACTTTTCTTTGTTTCACATGTGAGTGCAGGAGCATAGAATGTCTTTTATGTGTCAGCCTTCTTTGTGTGCGTATATTCACGTAGATGCGTGCATGGGTTTTTGCTGGTGTTTGTGCGCACGCGTGTGGAGGCTAGAAGTCAACACCAAGTATGTTTCTTGGCTCTTTTCCACTTTGTTTTTGAGACAGAAACTCTCAGTGACCTGGAAGTTCAATTTGACAAACCTGACTGGCCAATGAGCTCTGGATGCCCTCCTACCACAACCTCTACTCTGGGGTTACAGGTGCACAGCATGTCCAGCGTTTGCAGTGGGTGTTAGGGGTCTAATCCCTATCGTCACACTTGATGGCAAGCACTTTACTAACTGGGCCATCTCCGTAGCATCTGTCGGTGCTCTGTTACTTTAACACATTATCTGAGGCAAACGAGCTTTAAAAGAGGAAAGGTCTATTTTGACACAAGGTCCATGATTGATTGGTTCTGGGGTAGCACAGCCCATGATGGTGGGAATGCGTGATGCCCGTTGACCCAAGAAGGGAGACCAAAAGCCACAAGGCCACACAATCTCCTTCAAGGCTGCTCCCCTAATTACTCACAACCTTCCATGAAGCCCTATAAACATTCTCTTGTAGCATGGTGGCCCAAGGCTTTAACATGTGGGTGTTGGGGAGATCATCCAAGACCCAAACTGCAGTCAGGTGTCAGGTTTATTTCAGATAATATACTGTGTTCCAGGTTCCTCTCTGTTGTTGCAAATAATAAGGATTTCATTTTCAAGGTTTTATAGTATTCCATTGTGTACAAACACATACACATTTCTCTGTCCATTCACCCACTGCTGAGCACTGAGGCGGGTTCCATATGACAGTCATGGATAGTGCTGCAATGAACATGAGAATACAGGTGTCCATTTTAACTTGCTTATTTCATTCCCTTTGGATGTATGCCTAGAATTGCTGGGCCATAGATAGTTATACTTTGAATCCATTGGGAGACCTCTCAACCCTTTCCCACAACGACTGCATAAACTTACATTCTTACTAATAGAATGCAAGGATTCCTTTTTCTCTATGTCCTTGATGATATTTGTTATCTTTTGACCTTTAAATGTGTGTGTGTTTTGAGACAGGGTTTCTCTGTGTAGCCCTGGATGTCCTGGAACTCTCTCTGTAGACCAGGCTGGCCTCAAACTCATAGAGATCTGCCTGCTTCTGCCTCCTGAGTGCTGAGATTAAAGGCATGTGCCACCACTACCCAAAATATATATTTTAAATTGAGATAGAATTACATTCTCTCTTTTCTTTTCTCCCTCCTGCTCTTCCCAGATAGCATTCCTGGAAGTCCCCATCCATTCTCAAATCGATAGCCTCTTTTCTTTGATTATTATTGTTATGTACCTGTATTTGTATGTATATATGAGTACACAGATGCATAATTGCTGAGCCCATTTTTGCTGTTTGCATGTATACGGCTTTAAGGTTGACAACACAGCATTGGGTAATCAATAAAGGCTCATCCTTGGGAGATGCTAATTCTCCTTCTCCCAGCAATTATCAGTTGTCTATAATTCTTTGTCTAGGGCTTGGGTGGGACCCTGGGGAATTTCCTCTATTCTGCATGTTCACTGATATTGCCATTGTTCTGGTCGGAATTATGCAGCTATTTCTGGGAGAAACTGTTTCTCAGCAGACTTCCTGGCATTCTGACTCTTATGGTATTTCTTTTGACATTTTGGCCACAGCCATTCTGACAGGCGTGTGCCGGTTCCTTCTTGGGGTTTTGGTTCTATTTTCCCTTGGTTGAAATGTCTTTTCACAGATGTGCTGGTTATCCGAATGTCTTCTGTTGAGAAGTGTCTATTCAGGTCCTTTGTTCACGTCTATACAGGTTTGTGTTTTTACTGTTGAGTCTTGAATGTTGACTCCTTGTCAGACATATGGTTTACAGATATGCTCTCGTTTTCTGTAAACTGTCTTTTTACTTGGTGGCTTGTTTCCCTGGCTGTTCAAAACTCACTAAATAGATCATGCTGGCCTCAAACATCTGCCTCTGTCTCCAAGTGTTGGCACTGAAAATGTGGGCCACCATGCCCAGCAGTCTTACAGTTTTAAACCTTGTATTTATCTTTAATCAACTTGGAGTTTGGTCTAATTCCACTCTTCTGCGAGTGGATAGCCAGTTTTTCTAACACTGTTTACAAAAAGATTACACTTTCCCCAGCATGTGTTCTTGGCAGTTTTGTTGAAAATTAATTGACTGCAAATATGTGGATTTATTTCCTTAATTAGGCAGGTCAAAGATCTAGAGAGAGCTAGGCATGTTGTAGGCTGTCCATCTGGTTCAGTTTTAGAAATTCCATTGCCAGATAGCCAGCATCAAAAGACCCTGCAGGTCAAACCACTCTGCTCTCCTACAGCCATGTCCACTCCGTTCCTGCCAGTTAAAGTTGGTGACTACCCCTTTGGGCAGTCACCAAACCTCTGGAATCAGGGAAGTAATTTGAGGAGCAGGGACTACCACCTCCCTCTCTAGGGTCCTGAAGACATCCAGCAGAGCATTCCTCAAGGATCCCTGTGGCACCATCAAAGCTTCTCTCAAAGCTTTAGAAGAGAGAGTGTCTTCTGGGCCTATTTTGGGTGTATGTGAGATGTGGAAATTTATTCTCATTTCTCTAAGTCTCTGGAGTCTTTGCATTTTCATTTCCTTTGCAGTAAGCCACAGCAGAACACAAACTCCACCCAACCAACTGACTTAGCAGTCAGTGCAGGCTGAGCCCAGTGAATCCTGAATTTCTGGTTAGTATACCCAGGTTAACAATTTGGCACATACTTTTTCCCTGGTAGAACACTCAGTCTATTCTCTAATCTTTTGCCAATGTTAATTAGAAAAGCTTGCAATTCTTTTGTGGTGTGAATCTTTTCTTTTCAAGTTTCCTTTTTTTTTTTTTTTAAATTGGCTCCTCTGGGTATCCTGATTCTGGAATCTGGATGTGGCTGTGCTTGGATGGAGTGAAAGACACAGGGGATGGGCACAAGGAGAGTTAGAACTCCTGCATGAAGCAAGTGTTTCATGGAGGTCATTAGAAAGTGTTTCCTTTGGTGTTGCGGGTACTGAGTCTTTGGGATCCTTCTAAATGCTCTCATTCTGATCCCGGTGGCTTTTTCTTCCTCAGGTCATGCCCCGACTTTTATATAAGAGATCCGTGAAGACATAATTCAACCCTGTATAGAAATTGAGTAACTGGCTGGATTTCATTCTGCCTTGGATTTTGGCTGTGGTAGTTTCGTGACTTTAAAAGATGACGAATTCTGGCCTGGTGAGTGTGTTCAGTGGTCAAATGCACTGTTAGATGCGTGAGGCCCTGGGCTTGAATCTTTTTTTTTTTTTAAGGCTTATTTATTTTATTATGTATACAATGTTCTGTCTGCATGTACACCTGAATGCCAGAAGAGGGCACCAGATCTCACTGTAGATGGTTGGGAGCCACCATGTGGTTGCTGGGAATTGAACTCAGGACCTCTGGAAGAGCAAGCGGTGCTCTTAATCTCTGAGCCATTTCTCCAGCCCCCTGGGCTTGAATCTTAACACCACAACAAAACCAAAATAAACGGAGGCCTAGAAACATCCCACTTTTCTTTTTTTCTTTCTTTTTTTACAGTTTTAGAAACTAGTGTCATTTATTTTAGTACACTTAGTCCTATACTCTTTTTTAATTTTTTATTTATTACAATTTTTTATTATAATTTATTCACTTTGTACCCCAGCTGTAGCCCCCTCCCTCATCCCGGCTAACTCCACCCTTCTCCCTCTTCTCCTCCTATTCCCCTCCCCCAGTCTACTGATAGGGGAGGTCCTCCTCCCCTTCTTCTGACCCTAGCCTATCAGGTCTCATCAGGACTGGCTGCATTGTCTTCTTCTATGGCCTAGTAAGGCTGCTCCCCTATCATGGGGAGATGATCAAAGAGCCAGCCACTGAGTTCCTGTCAGAGACAGTCCCGTTCCCCTTACTAGGGAGCCCACTTGGGACGCCGAACTGCCAGCGGCAACATCTATGCAGAGGTTCTAGGTTATCTCCATGCATGGTCCTTGGTTGGAGTATCAGTCTCAGAAAAGACTCCTGGACAAGCAGAAAGAAACACATGGTATATAATCACTTATAAGTGGATATTAGACATATAATATAGGATAAACGTACTAAAATCTGTACACCTAAAGAAGCTAAGCAAGAAGAAGGACCCTTGTTAAGATGCTCAGTTCTCATTCCGAAAGGCAAACTGGTAATTAAAGATCAGAAGAGGGTGAAACAAGAACAAGGAACAGGACAGGAGCCTACCACAGAGGGCTTCTGAAAGACTCCATCCAGCAGGGTATCAAAGCAGATGCTGAGACTCATAGCCAAACTTTTTTCAGAGTGCAGGGAATCTTATGAAAGAAGGAGGAGATAGAAAGACCTGGAGGGGACAGGAGCTCCACAAGGAGAGCAACAGAACCATTTTTCTAATAACTGTTTCATCTGATAATTTAACATTATTAACCTGTTTCGTGTGGGGGTGGTGTGGAGGCCAGAGGTAGTTGTTATTATTATTATTATTATTGTTGCTATTATTTTGAGATAAGGTCTCTTACTTAACCTGGAACTTAATAATTTGGCTGATGGGCTGACCAGCAAGGCCTGGGGATTTTGCTGTCTCTGTTGCCATAGCGCCGGGGTTATAGAGGCATGCAAGTCCAGCCTTCTATGAGAGTGCTCTGCGTGGAAACTCAGATCCTCACACTAGAGTGGCAAGCATTTCACAGTCTGAACTTTTCCCTTAGCCCCCTTTAATTTGTTTTTATATTTTCTTTAGTGTTACAGATTTCATTTGTTTATTTATTTAGTTTTTCTCTTGTTCTTTTGTAGGTTTTTTAGGGTATCTTTTTATTTTTAATTGTGTGTGTGTGTGTTTATTTCTACATGTCTGTGTGAACTCCCAAAGAGACCAGAGGTGCCAGATCCCCCTGGATCTGGGTTTGCAGATAATCCTGAACTGTCCAGTGTTGACATAGGAATTGAGCTCAGGTTTTCCAAAAGAGCAGTATATGCTCTTAACTGCTGAGCAAATTGTCCAGCTTCTCTTTGATCTTTTAATTTTATTTTTAAAAATAATGCTTTTATTAATTTTATGAGAATTCCACTCCACATCATTTGATCATATTCATGTCTCCCCCACCTATCTTATGTTTCTGAAAAACCCATTGACACTAATGGAATCAGGTGTGCTAGTCCATAGGTCACATATCCACACAATGCTTTATTGTCCCAATCAAAATGGAAGCCCAGATCTTTACTTTGGCAGATGTTTTATTCAGAGAGCTCACAGGTAATCAGGCAAGCTGCTCTTTTCCACTTTATAGACCATGAATTACAAGTACCCCATCACTTAACAATACCCAAGCAGTCCCTTCAAACCTAACTAGGTCACATAGCCAGTCCAAGGACACCATGTCTTTGAAGTTTATTTGTTTGCAATTACTTCTGCTCTAGTTTGTTTTATTGGTCAGAGTTTCTTAGTTGTGGTCAATGAATTTCTTCTGGTTACTTTAGGGAGGAAAAGAATTTATTAAGGAACAAAGAGTTTGAAGAGTCATTGCTAAGGACATATAAGCAGACTTTAGGGAAATCTTCAGGTGTAACCTCTTTGTACTTCCACACTCACAAATGGGTGCAGCTGCAGCATCTCTCATGATTGGGAACCCAAGACAACCACCGGTTCTAGTCCATGCTAGGAATATACGTGACCCCTGTCCCATCCCTTCCCCAGGGTGGATGCCTTTTCTTGGTGGAATCTCAATCACATACAGGCATCTTAGGACAAAAGGGCTGGGAAACACAGCTTTTCTTTCTGTCTTTTTTTTTCTTACAAGTTTAGGGACCAAATTCAGAGCATCAAATATGCTAGATAGGCACTTTGCTGTACCCTGTCTAAATATGATTTTAAAAACCATTCAAAAGGTAGGATCAACAGAATGGGAAACTCATCAAAATATTAAAAAGGTGTTCAGTATATTCTTGTCGATCTAGGAAAGAGGCTGGAGAATAGAGAACAGCAGGAAACTAGGTTGAATGCTAGGCTTCAAAACATTGTTTTATGATGAGTATATATGCAGGGAAAGAAAACCAATAAGTGTTTCAACCATGTTTCTGTCTATAAATATCTACAGTAATGCTCTATTTAATGACAAGATATAGTCAGAGGAAACTATGAAGCGATTTGGTCACTATGCAAATCATAGTCTATTTACACAAGCCTAGATGTCAATCAAACTGGGATGGCCTCTTGGTGTAATTATGCATTAAGAGACTGGGGAGATGGTTCAGTCAAGGAAATGCCATGCACACATGAGGATCCGAGTTCTGGTCCCTGGCATCCTTGTACAAGGCAGGCACAGGGCATGTGTCTATTACTGCAGCGCTAGTGGGAGATGGAGACAGGAGGGTCCTTGGATTTCATTAGCCAGAAAGGCGAGCTGAATTCATGAACTCCAGGTTCAGTGAGAAATCGTGCCTCAAAACCAACCAACCAACCAACCAACCAACCAAAACAAGGCGGAGGATCTGGAGAGACTGCTCAGCCATTAAGGGCACCAACTGTTCTCCTAGAGGATTAGGGTTCAAATCCCACCACTCACAGGACAGCTCACAACTGTCTGCAACTCCAAGATTTGACATTCACACAGACGTACATGCTGGCAAAACACCAATGAGCATAAAATAAAAGTAAGTTCTAAAATGAAGCGTGGTTCTTTAAAAAACAAAGTTCTTTAGAAAAAATAAGGAAGATAGGTCATACTCATGCACATACACACACACTCAGATGCAATAAATATGAGTTTTATGAAGTTGTTGCTAGTAGGACTTACTGTTTAAGTGAGTGAGCGAGACTGTATGTGTGTGTGTGTGCTTTGTGGTGCCGATGGTTATGCCCAGTGCATGTTAGGCAAGTGCTCTATTACTGAGCTCTCCCATTCTTAGCCCTACAAACTGTTTCTATATGTTATATTCTAATGTAAGAATATAACAGTGTGTAACACACTGCTCAGGAGCACAGCGTTCTGTCGTATTTATCGAGGGTCATGGGCTGTATGAGCATGACTATATTGCAGGACTTCTATGACTGGCAGCACTGCAGGTTTCTTTCCAGCAGCAGCACCTCAGTCACGTGTTGGGCTAGCGTGCTACCACGGCTGTGAACTCAGCTAGGTGAAAAGAAGGTCCCACTCCATGTAACCTTTGAAGTGACTGTTGTTGACCGAAATGTTACAGGATTCATGACTGTGTTTTTGTGTCTGTTTGTCTGTCAGTCTATTCTGTCTGTCTGTCTGTCTGTCTGTCTATCTATCTATCTATCTATCTATCTATCTATCTATCTATCTATCTATCTATCTATCTATCAATCATCTATCAATCCATTGACTTACTCTAAGAAATTGGCTTATGCAAATTATGGAGACTAAGATTTGCGGTTGGCAATTTGGACACTCAGCCAGCAGTATATAGTCACACCTGAGTCTGAGATGGAGGAAGAGCAGTGCACAGCTTGATGATAATTCAGGTAAGGAAGAAGAAGTTTTACTAAGCAGGTTGGTAGTCCTGGAACTTGGGAAGCGGAGGCAAAGGAATCAGGAGTTCAAGGCCAGCCTATTGCTGTTATTATTTTATTTCCTTCAGTGATTTAGATGAAGCCCCTCCACACTGAACAGGGCACATAACTCAGTCTACCAATTGAGATCTTAATCTCATCTAGAAATACTCTCAACCGAGAGACTTGGAATTATGTTTAACCAGTGCCTGGGTACCTTGGGGCCCAGTCAAGTTGACCTTTAAACTTAATCATAGCAATATGTTACTTTCTTTAATATGCATCAATGCATTTTGGTATGAGGTATAAAATGATTTTTCAACAACTGCAAAAAACAAAACAAAACAAAAAAACCAGACTCCCATTACAAATTATCTAAATAAAACCCCTTACTTATATAATGGTTCAAGAACAATGCCTTGGGAAGGAACAGTTGTTTAAGTTGTTGCTAGACATCTGTGCGTAGACGGAAGGAAGAAGAGATGGGTGCATAGATGAATTTTAGAGAGCAAGATAATTTAATCTAGGCATAGATATGTTGGGATTACTATTTAGGAAGGAAGAAAGAATGGGAGGTTGGGGCTTTGAGAGAACCTTTTACTATTTCACATTTTTGTTCAAATTTTCTATTTCCTTTTTTTTTTTTTTGCTCTTCCTTTGTATTTTGTATAAGGATTATTGGAGCTTTCACAGGCTTTCTGTATTATTTCAGATTTTTAAAATTTTATCTACCAATATGCCTGATATCACTTTATAGGACACCCAGCAGGCCCCTGACTTATTGCCTGTCTGTCCAGCTTCTCCTTCTAGTTCTCTGAGCATTAGTTCACACAGTTGAAATCACAAGGTGAGCCCTGTGTGCCATTATGTGCTGCTGTTTGTTTCACTTCTGGATTGGAATGTCCAGTGAGCAGAGATTATATGAGACAGCTTACTTGAAGCTTGAAACTTATGAATAATGAATGACTCCTGGCTCATCCAAAGTAACGGTAAACAAAACCCAAACAGTTGGCCATCTCCTCAGCAATCCACAGACAGTGGTCCCAGCCCTTAGCAACTGTGAACAGCAATGTTTGAAGCAATGATGGAAATCATTGGTGCTGGTTATCTTTGGCACTGGCCATATGTTTCCTGGCACACTCCTGAGTCAGAAAAGTGAGCACAAGCAAAGAGAAAAAGGTATCTTGGTTACTTAGTTCACCTTCTGTGGCTCTTAACACATTGCCACAAACAGATTAATTGATAATGAAGAAAGGTTATTTGGCAGTTCTGAGGATTAAGAAGTTCAAGACTGAGCAGCTGACACCCTGTGATGTACTTCTTCATGCCAGCATCATCTCCTGATTTCCTGGGAGGCGTAGGAGATCACTAGGAGACATGACGTTGAGGTTAAGTATAAAGCCATAGTCTTGTTTGGATTAGGGCTGCACGCTCCTGCCCTCACTTAATTACCTCCCAAAGATAACACCTGCCCCTGCCTGCATGTGGGCTTGACCTTTGCCTTTGCCTATGCCCAACAGATGCCCATAGACACTGCATGCTACCAAATTATAATGAATCCCCTTACCAATTAGATTCTCTCCTAAAAATGTGTGCATACACACACACACACACACATGCACACGCACATGCACGCACGCACGTGCACACATGTATGTACGCATATCTCTGCACCCGCTTGGCATCCAGGAGAGAGCTTCAGGCATCTTCCTCTGTCACTCTTTGACCACCAGGCAACACAATGAAAACGAATGGCCCAAACAGTGGCAGGTTACCTAACGAGAGATGGATTCTCTCAGGCAGATTCCATCTTCTGCTAGCTTGCACACGATGCTGCTGAACATTCCTTGGTAATCAGCAGGAGAGGCAACCATGGCAGATAAGAAAAGCATCTCTGGGTGAGGATGAGAATGAACAAGTGCATTCTTTGCAAGGTAGGTCCATGCAGAACCATCCATGCCCACAGCCTGTTGAGGGAGTTCCCAGCTTTGCTGCCAGGCTTTGTCATGGAGCACGTGGGCCCTCACTCTTTCAGGTTCAGTGGTCTTGGCCCAGCTGCAAGAATAACTTGTGCCTGAGTTGTCAGCAGAAACAGTTGTAAAACTATTGGATGAGGACCAGGAGAGTGGGAACCTCTCTGAGGCTTTCTGTGTGTCTAGTTCTCCGAGGGTTGGTCTGGTTAATCTTGGCAAGTTGCTTGCTTGGGTCTGAAGCCAACTTGTGGGAGCTGGAGACACCTCTCCGGTTCATATGGCCTTGGGTCTGTCACAGGTGACCACACGTCTCAATACTGTGGCACACACAGGCAGAATTCCTCCACTAGTGCATTGCCACACAGAAGAATGAAAGAATAGGAGGAAGTCTCAGGTCCAAAGAGGAGCTATGATTTGTTCAAGGTGACCCAAAAAGGATTCTGGTTGATTCTGGATTCAAGAAGGAATTTTAAATGGACACAGTTACTGTCTTTCATTATGAAACTTAATTCAATAATCTATTGTCATTAAAAAGGGAAACAATAGGTTCTATAGACTCAGAGTTTGGCATATTGCTAATATGTGATTTTACACAATGTGTTGCAGGAAGTTACCTATTTTGCCAGGTTAATGAAGCAGTAGATTGGGGGGTGAGTATCAGTATTTGAGAGATAGTGATTTCTCTTTGTACATGGTAAAGTTGTGAGCCCTGAATTTTGCTCTGTCTTTCCAGACTGTCATAGGCTCACTGGCTGGCAGCACAAAAATCCTTTGATTGTTCTGAAAACCATTAGATAAATGCATTCTTTCTTTTGCCATTTTATAACAGAGACACTGTCAGAGGGCTAGTCCCTGCCTTGTAGCAATGCAGTTGCTCCTCCTAGCACCAAGGGGGAGCTCTGGTTTCATTCCTGATCCCGAACCTGGGGAATATAAGCCAGGTCAAGCCACTCTCTGGCTATTTGCTGTTGTTTTTATATTTTACATTTATTAATTTTTTTACTGTGTGTTTATGTGTCTGTATGTTTGTGTGTGTGTATGTAGTATGTATGTACATATGTATGTATGTATATGTGTATTTTTTCTTTTAGGAGGACGCTACAGCAAGGCACCACCATCTTGGAAATGCAAAACAGCTACAACTTGGACAACTGTGCATGCGGTACCTTGACTTGGGGCTTCCCACCATCCAGAACTATGACTATATTGTTCTGGGTTTTGTTGGTGTTGTTATTATTGTTTTAAAATTTACTCTTTCTGTGTCATTGTACAGAGGCAAGGTAGCAGCACAAAAGAGAGTAAGATGCTAACCACTGTCCTCTGTATTTGGTACTGTCTTGGTTTCAAAGTTGAAAGTCCTGCACTTCAGGAAACCCTTGAGCTGTGCGTAAACTCAGACAGGTGGTCAACACAGTTCTAAGCCATGTTGTAAATAATGAACAGCTAGCTTCTGGGTACCCAGCAACTTCACTTTTTTTTTTCTCACAGGTGAAAGCATGATGGTGTAGCAAGGGCATTAAATTGGACTTGGACCACAAGTACTGGTCTGTTAGGCCCCTGAAGAAGCAGGGGGTTCACTGGTGGGCCACTAGACGTCATTCTCTTCCTCTGAACAGCGCAGAGGTTGGGCTCTGTACTTTGGCATGTAGGGCCCAACTTCTTACAATGCTACTTATGAAGGAACCAACTCACATTAAAGTTAGCATCCCTAGATAACAGTAGATAACTAGGTCTGATTGACAGTTGCTGATGGTGCTAACCTCTGTTCCAGACACACGTGTTGTATATTCCTTCATCATCACGGTATCTTAAGCCCATGATTTCTCTTCTTTCATTCATAGATTAGGTATTTATGTTTGTAAAGTTTGATTTGTATAAACTCACATAGAAAATCGTAGATCAAAGATCAGGAAGATAAAAGAGACGGTTTCGTCAATGGAGTGTATATTGTGCGAGCCTTGAGGACCTGTGTTCAGATCCCAAACACTCATGAGGAGAAACTGGGTGTGTTTCAAACTTGTAATCCCAGGGCTGGTCTGTGGGGCAGACACGGGACCGAGACAACAGGATCCATGGGGCTTGCTGGCTTGTGTAGCTGAATCCGTAAGCTTCATGTTCTGTGAGAATTTGTCACAAAAAGCAAGGTGGGAATGTGATTGAGGAAGATACCTGATGCCAACTTCTGGCTTCCGCATGCATGTGCACACACATGTAAGCCACATACACATCCCTCAGAACTTAGGAAATCAGATTTCTGAGTTCAACCTTAAACTGTTGGTCTCAATGGCTAGAGACATTGGTAACTAAAATGAGAAGGTCATTTCTTTCTCCGATAAAGGCCAGACATAGGAAACAGTGGCTATTGGAATAAGTATGTATTCCGTACTGATAAATATGGTCCTGTGTTTGAGAAGTGTTTTTAGCTCACAGCGAGTCCTTGTTTGAGATGTTTGCTTAAGGGTGGTAGAACCTGGCTGAAAATTAGAGCCTTTCCATTGCTACAGTTTGGATGCTGTCTTCTAAAGAACTATATAGAAAGGCTTGGTTCGCATGGTGACAATTTGGGAAGATACTGTGGACTTTTAAGAGGTGGGACCTGAAAGAGGTCCTCAGGTCATTGGGGACACACTCTTAATAGAGATCATGAGAAAGTAACTCTAACACATGCTCTGTCGTGGTGTTCTGTTCTTGACGGTAGCTCAAATGAATGGGGATGCCAGAGCTTGGACTTGAACATCTAAACTGTGAGCTAAATAACTCCTTTTCTCTCAATAATTGCCTTGGGTATTTCATTATGGTAACATGACTAATATCTCAGGGCTCCTCTTGCTTTTTGGTAAGTATAGAACATTCCTTCTGCTCACTGCAGGATTTGTGGTATACTTGAGGCATTGGTAGAAGGGGTGGAGGGTCACTGCTAACTACTTGTCCTGTCATTTAGATCCACTCCTACCTCAAAGTCTGTGGAAGGAAGGTGTGAAAGGATTCTTACTGGGTGCATTTCTTTTCCTTTAGAAAGGATGATTTGAAATACAACAACAACAACAACAACAACAAAAACACAAGGCATCCAGAAATGGAGGTGCATTCCTATAGTCTCAGCACTTGGGAGGCTTCTGCACACAGATCATAAGTTCAAGGGCACCCTGAGCTACATACTGAGTTTCATCCAGATCAGCCTGAAATACATAATTGGGCCTTAACCTCATAAATCCAAAAGGTTGTGGCCTGTTAGCTGTGGACAGCATTCCTCCTAAGTTTCCTTGCTGACTCCTTATGAAAGTAGCATTATTTCATGGTCTGTGTATGTGTTCGCAGGGAGAAGAAATTAAATGCTGTTGGTCTTTAAGCCCAAACTAATTAACAGCATTTGTTTTGCTCTGACCGCCTATGTGAAAGTATGCAAAAGTAAATTTGTATTCTGAGAATGTGATTGCCTTAGTCTGCAGCGTCAAAGAGAATTAACGGTTCTCAGGAACTCACCATTATTTACTCTGAATTCTCCAGAAAGTAGTCAACAGGAACAGCAGATCCAAACAAGGGCCTGCAGCTATGGCCAACAGAGACATCAGCTGGGAGCTCAGGCCATCTAAAACCCAGCCTTGACCTGCTTCTCTTCCTGTGGCAAACACTCGCTCACCTGCCAGATCAAGGTGAAGCTCATTGACCTGGCTTTAAAAATATTTCGCTATCTGGTTCCATCTCTCTCCGCTGAGTGGCTGTCTCAACTTCTCTGGATACAGTCAGTGTCTTTCTTGCCATGCTTTCTTGCTGTTTTGCATATTTTTAATCAGAGCATTCATCACAGCACATTGTCATTGTGTGGACACGGCTGTCTCCTTCATTAGACTGTGTCTTATTTAGCCTTGTTAAGACTCTCTGGTTTCAGGGTCTGGCATATCCTTGTCTCACAGGAAGCACTTACTAGCTTCTTTCTGGATGACTTTATGTTGGTGTTGTATCAGTTAATAGTTTATTTGTTATGCACTTACTATGTACAGAACACCAAATGGGTGCACTGCGGATATATATATGGACACAGAGGGAGCTAGAAATATGAATGATGGGGTCACAGTGTTGTGGCTGAATCACGATTCCCCAAAAGACCACCACCAGGAGCTGAGTCCGTTGCAAATCACATGAGGATCTTTTTTATTATAAATCATTACAAGCTGAAGCTTGGGTTCGCAGCCCCCACCGCCGAAGTGGTGAAGAGCCGAGAGCCTCGTGCTCAGGTTAGTTGGGTAATTTAAAGATTCTGGTCCCTCCCAGCATCTATTGGTTGAAACATTGCATTTTGAGTTGATTGGCTATAGGAAAGTCCCCAAACCATTAATCTCTCCCTAGGGGGATGGGCCAGTTTCCTAGCAACTGTATCTCTAGTATGTGGGTAAAGAATGTGGTAAGGCGAGTTCTTCCCCTCAGAGCACCACTGGACTCCCCACCCAACTAGTTTAGGCCTCAAGCACTAAAAATAGCCACCTTTAATCTCTTGCTCTCTCAACAGTCCTTAAGAAGCATAAAATTAAAGGGCCTGATCCGTATGAATGGTAATGGCTATGAGAGTTTAAAGGAGAGTCATTTGAATTAGTGCTGAGTGGAAGGAGCCAGAATAGATGGTATATGAAAGGATTTGGAGAGATAGAGCATTGGAAAATCAAGGCTGAGGAAAAGATTAGCACATAGTAATTTTCCTGGAACAAAAGGGCCTGAGAGTTCTGGTCTTGCCATAGCTAAGAGATTGTCTACTGTTTAAAAATCCAAAATAAATCCCATTAATATCAATAAGTACATTTCCCAAAGTTGCTTATATTTGCATCCTCTAAGCAGGAGTGGTGATTAATCACCTCCAACTTGTTCAAGGATGTGAAACAGGGTATTTACAGTTTATTTTGTGAACATGGTCTCTGCTGGTGTTACACAGTAGCTAAACAGTGACGGTGGTATCAGCCTTGACTTTGCCAAACAGGAAAGTACTCCAGAACAGAAGCCATTTCTAGCTGGGTGTCACAGGTCTGTCATCCCAACAATTCAGACATTGAGGCAGGAGATTTATGAGTTTAATTGCAACAGAGTTTTAATACACTAGGCTTCAGTTTGGGGCTCTAAACACAAAGCCTGAAAATGGCAAATTTTAAAATAATTTATACAGTTGTATTTTTAAATAAAAAAGAAACAAATACATATTTGTTTGTCTCTTAGTATTTCTTTAGAAAAGAAGAGAGGGAGGGAAGGAGTAGGAGAGCATGAGGGAGGGGCTACAGCTGGAATACAAAGTGAATAAATTGTAATAAAAAGCAATAACAAAACATAAATATTGTTAATGTACCAACAAAGGAATGTGTCTGTGGCCCTCCAATGAATTGCAGAAACCATGGAGAGTACCAGACCCTGTATATATGAGGTGTTTTCCCTCCCCCAGCCTTCCTATGATAAGATATAATTTTAAAATAAGCACAGTGCCAAAACAATACATCGGAACAATTGCAGTATTGCACTACAATAAAAGTTATGTGATTACAGAATCTCAAAATGCTTTACGGTACTGTCTTTCAGTCACCTGTTCTGTTGCTATGGTAAAATACACTGACAAAGGAATTAAGAAAGGGAGGCTTTGTTTCAGCTCACAGTTGAAGGGTCACAGTTCATCATGGTAGCAGAATCATGGCGGAAGGAGCTTGCATGGCTGGTGGCGTTGTGCCCACAGTGAGGGAGCAGAGGGCGATGGATGATGATGCTCAGGACCTCCTTTTCCTTTTTATTCCACTCGAGACCCAACCGGTGCGAAGGTGCTGCCCGCACTAGAGTGGGCTAACCTCAGTGTCTCAGGGTTTCCATTGCTGTGAAGAGACACCATGACCACGGCAACCCTTATTAGGAAAATATTTAATTGGGGCTGTCTTAGAGTTCAGACGTTTAGTCCATGATCATCATGGCACGGGGGAAGCATGGCTGTGCACAGGCAGACAAGGTGCTGGAGAAGAAGCTGAGAGCAGAAGGAGCCTGTTCCACACTGGGGGGCGCTTGGCCACAAAGCCCTCAAAGCCCTCAAAGCCCTGCCTCCATAGTTGACACACTTCCTCTAACAAGACCACGCCTACTCCAGCAAGGCCACACCTCCTAATATTGCCACTCCCTATCACTCCCTATTGGCCAAATATTCAAACACTAGTCTATAGGGGCTGTACCTATCCAAACCACCACACTCAGTAACTTAATCAAGACGATCCTGTGGAGATAGGAGTGAGACTCCCTTCCCAGGCGATTCTGGGTTTTCTCAAATTGACAATATCAACCATCGCTTGCAGACATGCTTTCACTCTGTGGTTGAATTTGGGTAACGGAAACCATGGGAAGTGAAGCTGAAGATACCGCAGATGTTTGTACTTGGTCAGTTTTAAATTTCAGGATGAAAGACTTTGGATTTGCTAGGCTTATGTTATGTGGATAGCAATGACCAATTCGCAGGTCATAATTTCAGTATGCATCAAAAACTTTCAAACTTTGGTTCATGAACCCATTATTACCAGTAATATTTTTGATATCCCCAGTTAGTGGTTTTCACCGTATGAGTTCTGGTAAAAGCAGTATCACGAAAGCACTATTGCTGCATTGGTGGTCACCTTAGACTCTTCTGTGCTCATTCAGAGATTTGCAGCTGTCTGAAGAAACTTAACTATTCAACAACAGCAGGTGCAGTTCCTCCTGTTGCTTTTACAGGTGAACATAACTTCATATTCATTTTCTAATTTTTCATAACCTGGTGAAACAGGTAGAGCATGAAAAACAACTGTCACTTTT
>CM053755.1:40965663-40982650 GCA_028658305.1 Pachyuromys duprasi
TCTAGTCTCAGGTTCTTGGTCACC
Organism: Pachyuromys duprasi; assembly: GCA_028658305.1. NCBI lineage: Eukaryota > Metazoa > Chordata > Mammalia > Rodentia > Muridae > Pachyuromys > Pachyuromys duprasi. Next base: position 40,965,688 of record CM053755.1, read on the forward strand.
CAAGCAGTGTCAGGAATAGGCTCTATCTTACGGAGTAGACCTCCCACAAGCTCTGTGCCACCACTACATAACATATCATGCAGGCAGGACTTGGGGGGAGGGGGAAAGAGGGAGAGAAGGTAGGATCTGGAGGAGAGGAGGGAGGAGTCGAGATAGGGATGTAAAGTGAGTAAATATATAAATTAATTAAAAAAAAACCTTTCTGTCCCCCCCCCCCCGGCAGCCATCAATTGTTAATAGCTTCTCAGGTGGGACTTCGTGAGTGCTGGGATTTTTGGCCAGTAGACCTTGTACCAGTGTGGGGTATGCTGTCCCAGTGACTGTCATTTTCAGCAAAAAAAGGGTTCACTGCAGTGGCATCCACGACTTCTGGCTCTTAGAATCTTTCTGCGCTCTCTTTGGCAATGGTCCCCGGCACTTATTTTGAGGCGGGTCTCTCAATGAACCCAAAGCACGTTCTCTTGGCTAGGCCAGCTGGGCGATGAGCTGTTTTCGGGATTGCCAGGTCCTGGCCTTCACAATGTTGAGGTTACAGGCACTTGCTGCCACGCCCTTTTAGTAACTGAGTCATTCCCCAGCTGCCCCGCCCCTCTTTGCTAACTTTTTTTTCTCTGATCTTTTCTCCTCACTGTGCTGCTCTTGGCTGTTCTTGAACTTCCAGGCTGAATAACCTTCCTGCTTTAGCCCATAAAATAGACTAAATTTTCTAGAACTCGCTGCCAGTAGGACAGCAAGCGGGTGTCTAACAGGTGTTTTCAAAGACTCACTGCTTCTGAGGAGGCAAAGAAAACATTCTTTAAATGAGAGTCATGTAGAGGTCCCTGTCAGTGAAAACTTTTCTGCTTTCTCACTTTCCCGTCTCTGCCTCAGAATGCAGTTGAGAAGCTGCGGCAGCCATTCATCCTCCTGAGACTGCATGGTTTGCTCTCCACAGGCCTGGCTGTTCTCAGTGTCTCTCAGAAGAAATGTGCAACGGCCCTTTGAAATGAAATGCTTTTCTGTTGAACCAGAAAATAATCACATCCACCCATTTATTTTTTAGGGTACAAATTGATCTGACTTGATTTGTCAGGGAGCCAGGGCTGCAGGCAAATAGACGCCAGAGAAATCAACCAATCTGTTAAGCCGGCAGTAATTGTTCCTCTTGTCGGCTGGCTAAATGACTTGTGTCTGGAGGAGATGCTCAGAGTGAATCAGAATGCCTGAGGTGACAGAGACACAGAACGCTCCAAAGTGGGCTGCAATGAGAGTGTTTCTTCACATCTTACCAGGCTTTGGTTTTGTGTTCCCCCCTTCCCCTCTTATCCTTTCTCCTGGGGCTAATGTCATCTGGCAGAGAGCGAAGACGGTGCACATGTACGACACTGAAGAGGAGCTCGTATGGCACTGAGGAGAGATGTGTATTAGCATTGCGTTCTAGGATTACTTAGTTGTACATGAGTCATTAATAAGTACAAGAGGCTCCCAGAGAAGAGAGGCACCTCATCTGTGGGAATGAGGTCTCTTTACTGGTGGGTTAGCCATCATTTTATTTGCCTCTTTCGCTCCTTCCCTCCCTCCCTTCCTGCCTTCCTTTTTTTTCTTTCTTCCCCTTCCCTCTGCTTCTCTTCCCTTCCCTTTCTCCTATTCCCTCTCCTCCTTCTCTCTCTCCCTCTTCTTCTGCCTTCTTTTCTTTAAGGGGTTCTGAGAATTAAACCAAGGGCCTCATGAATGTCAGACAAGCACTCAACCACTGAGCTACCCTGTCAATCATGTCCATCATTTTAAAATTTTAAAATTTTAGCATAATTTAAATATATGAGAAAACTAAACAACAACAAAAACAGCCCAATAATCCAACCAACACCCATGCACTCTCTCTTTATTTTCCCCCTTTTCTCTTTCTGTGTGGTAGTATAGTTACACACTCTGTCCGTCTGTCTCCCCACTCTCTTCTTTTTCGTCCCCTTCCTATTAGAGGGAACTGAGATCATAACAGTGTCATCCATGTTTCTTCGTTAAAATTACCCTTCCTATGCCAAAAGAATATGTGCTATTCTTTGGAGCTAGACTTTTCTTATTAAGCCCTACGGTATATTCTATGTCAGTGGTCCTCAACCTCCCTAATGTGAGGCCTGTGTAACCCCATTTTTGAAGAAGGAACCTTATCTTAAGAGTAAATGACCTAGGCATAAAGCTCACAAAAATGTGCTTTGACTACTCACCTCTGGTAATAGTTAACTGTTACCCCTAGCAACAGCTAATCAGTGAATACCTGAAGTTTACCCAGATGTTCTTTACAATAGAATGATTAAAACAATTACGATTTGACTCTCTGGGATTTGGCCCTTTGGGGTTTGTCCCTCCAGACAAACAATGATATGGACCAAACCATGATATTTGTTAAATGTCAATCAATCATAGAATTGCCAAACTGGAATGTCCCGAACCTAGCTGTGCCACTAAATAAAAACCCCTCTGTCCCTGAGCTCGGGGCTCTACACTCGAGAGTCACTGCATCGGTGATGGTGTAGGCCCAAGCTCAAGCTTGTAAGAAAGACCCTACTGGAGTTGCATCAGAATTGGTTCCTTAGTGGTCTTTGGCATCTGCAAGACTTTGGCATAACACTATGACCCTTTAATACAATTCCTCATGTTGTGGTGACCCCACCATAATATTATGAAGTTGATACTTCAGAACTGTAATTTTGCTACTGTTATGAATCTTGATGTAAATATCTGATATTTTCAATGGTCTTAAAGGGATTGTGACCCACAGGTTGAGAACCACTGTTTTACAAGCACACATTAGAGCTTCTACTTCACAACTCACTACATAGCTAAGTATATGTGTGATGCTAGGAACAGAATCCAGAACTTCTTGTCTACTACTAGACAAGCACTTTACTACAGGGGATGGTCTTGTGCCCTGTGTATTCAGATGCTGATTTCTGTTCTCTGGGATTTTGTTACAATTCAGACATTGGCATTGTCTTGATCATTGAAGAATCTTCTGTTTCATTGTTGTGTAAACATTGCTCCCCAATTCTCTCTGATTGGTTAATAAAGAAGCTTATGAGCCAATGACTGCATAGAGGAGAGAGTAGGCAGGACTTCTGTTCTCAGTCATGGGGGATCTTAGGTGGAGAGAGATGGAGAGAGAGAGAGAGAGAGAGAGAGAGAGAGAGAGAGAACCCTGAAGAATTCCCTATGAGGACAAAGAGATAAAGCAGAAGGCCAAGGCAAGACTGAGATGGCAAGTAAAAGGGCATATGGCCAGGAGGCAGCCAGACTAGCATAATTGGGTTAGAATAGATGACTATCTGCCCAGTTTTGTAGAGCTTAAAGCCTGTTGAATAAATATAATAGGCCTCCCTGTCATTTATTTGGGTGCTGAGAGGGTGGGTAGCAGAAAAGGTCCCTACTAACAACATAATTTTCCCCTTTACCAATGAGCTACAGATACTCCTATACTTAAACATTTTTAGACCCAAATTTTGTAATTAATCCCTGTTGATGTTAACAGATCTAATTCAATTATTGTAGCTGTTCCTTTATATCACAGTGCACAAATAACCCTAATTTACTTAACTACAGTTTTATAAGCGTATTTTCCTTACTACAGAAAATGCTGGAATGTACATCTTTGCTGAGACCCGTGTGAGAATCTTGTTCCATGGACTGTGTGCCTAGAAGTGGAATTACCGGAGTACAAGGAAGAATTTCCTACGACGTTACCAGATATTCCCCAACTGTCAAATCGAGCAGCTAAAATTAGTTGACACAGCATCCCCCTAAGGTCAGACTGAAGGCTAGGCTGTAGGGAACTCAGTACAGGACCATGTCATAGAAAAGTAGCTGAATTGGGAAAATGGTTGTTTCCTATAACCTTGCCTATGATTCTTATGGATTTGGGTTTAGTCCCTCACATTTTGGCATTCCAGGTCCGTAGTTCAGTCAACTATGGGCTAAAATTATTTAGAAAGCATTGTACATGACTTGACATATTTTCCTTACCATTGCTTAAATAATACAGAATAAGAACCATTTTCAAAGCATTTACATTGTAATAAATATTATGAGCAATCTTGAAGTATAAAATATAAAGTATTTAAGTGTATAAAGTAGGCAACTATTTCAACTTAAGTGTGCTTAAGCATGATGCAAAGTCTACAGGAGGATGAGCAGAGGTTAGATGCAAACTTGTCATTTTAAAGATCTATTTATTTTGATGTGTATGAGTGCTTTGCCTGCATGTGTGTGTGTATGTGCACCACTTGTGTGCCTGGTGCCTGCAGAGGGTAGAAGAGGGTATGAGACCCTCTGAAACTGGAGATACAGAATATTATGAGCTGCCATGTGGGTGCTAGGAACCGAACCCTGGATGGATGTCGGCAAGGCCAATTAGTGCTCTTAACTGCAGAGCTATCTCTCCAATCCCTACTATGCCATTTTCAAAAGGGGAACTGAGCACCTGGGAATTGTTGACATCTGGCAGAGACAGATGAGAATAGCTGCATCTCGCCCCTACCCTCAGTCTCTACTAAAAAGGTAGCTTTTGTTTTGAAGTTGGGGACGGCCCATATAGTGTTTTGGCTTATCAGGCCACCTTGCATGATGATGACCCAGGCTTCAACGAGAAGGAGACTCCTCTAAGTCACATCCCTCCCATCTGAGGAAGCAGGTGATTGTCTGCATGGGGACAGACAATGTGGGACAGAGTAAGGCAAGAAAGATAGACTGCCAGCCAGTTCTCCCTCTTGGCATCCAAAGCAACGAGACCAGACTTAGCAGCTCTCTCTTTCAGCTTCTGGCATCATTTCTCTTCTCTCAAAATTAGACCTTTACACCAAAGATAGAGCTCAGTGGCAGAATATTTGCCTGACATTTGAAAGGCTCTGGGTTCCATCCTCAGTGCCATAACACCCAAACCAGATTTTACCAAAACACTAACAATAATTATGGCAAAACAATCTCCTATTAGTTATTTTTCTGGCTGCTGTGACAAAATGTGGAGCAGATGCAACTTAAGGAAGAGTGGGCCGATTCTGGCTCACATCTGAGGACATAGTCCATCATGGCGGGAAAGGCACGGCTTCAGGAGTAGCTGGCTCATTGCATTATAGCCGGGAAGCAGAGAGAAATGAAGGCTAATGCTCAGCTCCCCACTTTCGTTCATCTGGGGACCCCAGTCCATGGACATTGCATTCTACATACACGATGGGTGTACATGTTGATCTTATTTCCTCTGATGTGAGGATGAGAGCTGTACCCAAATTTTATGAGTACATGGCTTGGGCAGAGGTCAGAGCATTTCTGTCTAACTATCCCTGGGCCTAGGCCTGGAAGCTTCTAGCCTCCATACAATCTAATCTTCTGTAAGCCCAGACTTTACCTAAGCTTTCAGCCTCCATCTGCTAACCTAGGCCTAGAATGTTCTCAGCCTCCAAGACTTACTTCTGAATAAGCTCATCCTTTCTAGTTCTTTCTGAACTCTGGCTGGTTCAACTCAGCTGTTCTGGCTCAAAACTTTTCTCCAATCTGACTGATTCAAATTGGCTTCCCTTGGCTTCTGATTGAATTGCTCTGCTTGGAAAAACTGCCTCTGAACTCCACAAACTGCTTCTGAACTCCACCAACTACATGGCACTGACTGTACAAACTCAACTGAACTCACCTGCATCCCCGCCTCCTATTCTTTCCCTGCACTGCTCTTAGGTAGCCTCTCCTACCGGTCTGTTTTTGTGAGAGCTGGATGTATTTTTATCTCTGACTCATTCTGTCAAATTTTCTCTGATTCATCACTTTGTCTGCCCCTCAACTGGACATCAACGTTTGGGATTAAAGGTGTGTACTGAGGGTGTGTGTCCGTATTCTAGCCAGAGGGTTGTGTTCTGTGCCTGCATCCCAGCCGGATCCCAGGTCTTTGGATGTAATCCCCTGTCAGAGCAGACATGCTGCTGGGCTAAAATTTCTCTGCAACTGGGTCTTCCTAGAAGACACTCACAGACACAACCAGGTATTCGTTTCCATGGTGATTCTAAACCCAGTGAAGTTAAAAATGTAGATCAAACACCACAATTTCCCATACTTCCCCTTTAGAGCTTTGCCATGGGTTGAGAGTCAAGGTAGGGAATATTGCTCAATCCTCACTGCTATCACCCCTGTTTTTTTTTCTTCTTCTCTTTCTCTTTCTGGGCATCCTGCATTAGTACTTAACCCCGCAAATCATAGCACCATAACAAGAAAGCAATGTGACCTAACTCCAATGCAGTAAAACATCTACAGTCTGTGCTTCTGTTCAGACAAGGTGCCCTGTAAAATGGAGGAGTCAGTAAAAATTTAAAGAGATCCATAGTGGGTAGGTGGGGTGGCCTTTCTTGCCTTCCCCATGTGGTAGATTAGCAACAAAAGCTGTGTGTGTGGGGACAGCACCGCTCATGTGTTGAAGAAAAAGCTGGACGGAAGCTAATAGCCCCCCTCCACCCAGATCTCTGAAGGAGACGGTCACATTTAAAGGGACCTCAAATTGCCTGTTTTAACCTTCCCATTTGTTTCTGTTTCCTGCTACTGCATATCAATATCGCAAATGTAGTTACTAAAAGCCATAGTGATTTGTTATTTGCCCGTGGGTTGACTGAGTGACTCCTTTGCCGTTTTTTACTCTGTGGCTGTGTTGATCTAGAGAATCCAGGATCTCTTCCTTTATGGGCCTGGCAGGCGGTACTAACTAACTGCTATTTGGATGGCTCTGTGGTGGTTTTCCTTATGTGGTGTGCTGGACTGTTTTCCTTTTGTAGTGGTCTTAGGGCAATGTTCAAAGAAAGAAGAAGTCAGATGCCATCTTAGAGCCTTAGGTCTGGATTTCAAACAGTGCTTCTGTATTTGATCATGAGTTGCACAGATTTGAGGTATAGACACTGATGCTGCTTTTTGATGGGAATTGTAAATTCTCGCGACCACTCAGGCCACACTACAGCACCTCCAACAGTCATTCTATATCATCTATATATCATTAAATCTACATACAGTTCAATGCTTTTTACTACCGTCAGATATGTGTAGTCGCTATCAGTCAGTGTTAGGATATATGGATCCCTTTACGAAGACATCCCAACATTTAGAAATCACTCCTTATCATTCTGTTTCTCCACACCCCATTTTTTAGAAAGCCTTTATCTCTGTGGATACTCTGTCCTGGATTTTCAAATGACTAAAATCACGTGGTAAGTGATTCTGAGCCATTTGCATGGAGGGACCATGGACATCTGTTGCAACTGGTGGAAGTTAGGAACCTTCTCCCCAGAACATATATCTATGTCTTTTTTTTTCCCACTGAGAAGTTTATAAACTTTTGTGCATTCTCTGAAACCTTGGTCCAGGGAGCCCAAGTTAATAACCATGCTCCGTGGTTGGTAAAAATGAGCATTTGCTAGCAGGCCCTTCTATCTTGACCTCTGTGACAGTTTGAATGAGAATGACACCATAGTCCATGTCTGAGAGCTTGGTCCCTAGTTGGTGGAACTGTTCTGGGAAGGATTAGAAGGTGTGGCTTTGCTGGAGAGGTGCCACTGGGGATGGGCTTCATAACGTCAAAAGCCTCCACCAGACTCAGTTTCTCCCTCTCTTTCTAACTTGCAGATAGGATGTAAGCTCTCCGCCACTCCAGTGCTGTCCTTCCCGCCATGATGGTCATGGGCTCGCCCTCTGAAACTGTAATCAAATTCCCAATTAAATACTCTCTTTGGCAACTTGCCTTGGTCATGGTATCTCTTCACAGCAAGAGGAAAGTAACTAATTCAATCCCCCCCCGCCCCCCAGCTGAATGAGACTGGAGAGGGATACGTCACTCAGGGCCATAACTTCCCCCAAGACAACGAGTAACAACAGCAATAAGCAAAGGGCAGGCTTCAGGTGCTTACAAAGCCAAAGAAACTATGTCTATAACACATAGTTTGCCACGGAGGGGGCGATGTGAACAGATGTGTCATTTGCAATTATTCCTAAAGATGTTAATTATGCAAACGAATTTCTGATTAGGGTGCTAAAAAAAGCACCCTATATATTATGGGGTGTTGGATGTGTACAATCAAGCCTGCTTGCCGACTGTTCCTCCAGGTAATCACGGCTGCTGCCAGACTGCTCACCTGCACATCTCGTTATCCCACGTGCCCCTCTGAGGGTGGAGAGAAGCTCCATGGAACGTTTTCCAACCACAAGGTGAGGCTGGAAGCGGTCTTTGAGACGATAGAGTATAGACATGGCAAAAAGGGAGGTTGCAAGAAGTGATGTGATTTGTCAACTTACAGAGCAAAGAGCCCATGCCTTCTGTATTATCAGTTCACTTTTGCTTATCTTATGGAATCAAACAGGCGATACATCAACTACCAAATTTCTGTTCAGGGTCTACCTTATATTTGTGTGCAGTGAGGTCCTAGTGGATGATGGAACTAACTACATCTTTTTAACACTCAGGGGTTACACATGAGTGCATATGTGCAGCTGGGTGGCCTTGGAACATAGCTAACTAGAATGATACAGAGGTCACATTCTAGATAGTTCTGTTTATCAGAGCAGCTTCTTGTCATGTGTGACTGTTTAAGTTAGAAGCAGAAAAAAGCAAAAATGTAGTTCCTTATTTGCAACAGTCACATCTCAAATGCCCAGCAGCTTCTTGTAGCGGAGAGCTGCCGTACTGCACAAGCAGACCATTCCAACAGTGTAGAAAGTCCTTCTCGAGTCTACAGCCAGATCTTGAGTCTGAATCCCAATCCTTCTGTTTCCCCTGGAGCTTAGGGGAGTTATTTACGGTCCTCAGGCCTCCCTTCTTCACTGGTGAAATGGACAGAACTCACAGTATGTGGTTCACTGGCTGCTCTGAAGATTGTAGATGCAAGAGCGGAACCATGTAGCAAGTGAATAATAGTAAGTACTAGATAAATACCACGCGCAGCAGCACGCATCCTGGCGTCCCGCTTCGGAAGGCCGTGGGCTCTTCTATGTGGAATAGCACAACTTGTTCCCCAGAAGAGTAGGGCCTTACTAGGCATCTGGGAGTCCAGGCACTCAACATCTTGATTGGGTTATGACAGAAGGAAATAAAGAATGTGGAGGTAGGAGTTGGGGGAGTTGGGGAGAGGTCCTGGGGGATAAAATTGTGTAAGATGTGAGATGGAACACGCGTTTGTCAGGAACTGATTCAACACAGACCGTAAGCAATAAAGACATCCGAGCTGTCCGTCTCTGTGGCTGTGGCGGTCTTATCCCCCTCCTTATGCCCAGTGTCATAACTGCTTGCCTGCTTGTCCACAAGAGGGAGGCAGGGGAAGGGAGAGAAAAGGAATCTTCAAAGCCTAACCAGCTCCTGGCAGGCAGCTCTGGCCAAAGGCTAGTTAAGGAGGAAGCTGATTAAAATAGAATTGCCTTTCACGCAGCCCCAGGGCCTCAGGTGTGTTTTCCTTGACCCCATTACCTCAGGATCCTTCTGAAAACTCGTGTATTCAGAAAATCAGTTTACGGCCTTCGGGGGATGGACAATAATTTGTACACCTGGCTAAAGGCTGGTGCCAGCCTCCCGGAGCAGCAGGAGCAGCAGCAACAACACAAACAAACAAACAGACAAACAGAAAACCACAACAGACTGTCAGGCACAGAGCACAGAAGGTGTGAGCGGAGAGGGGTGGCCAGCGTCCAGGTAATTTAGCCACATGGCAGTTCTTCTACATCGATTGCCATGCCAGGGTTCATAAAGCACTGGAAAAAGATATTAAAAAATAATTCTTTTGCCTTTGGGGAATTTTGAGTAATTTGGGAACTAGTGAGCCAAGGGACAAAAAGGGCTTCGGGTGACAGTGTGACAGTGTGGGAAGACACTGCTAATAGGGACATGGAGATAGAGTTTATTCCCTCGTCTCCTGTTCGTCAGCAGTGTGACTTTAGGTCAGTTCTTGCAATTCTTTGGGTCACTTCACACTCACTGTGGATTAATTTAAGCAGGTGGACAGACTAGTCTTCAAGTTCTCCTCCATGTCTAGGGTTCTGAGGCCCTGACTCCGATGTGAAAATGTGAGTTTATGCACCATGGTGTTAAGGGTTGTCAGAAAGTACGCTATGTCCAGTTTCATTTCGTTTTGGAACAACAGCTTTTTTTGTTGCAAGGACATCTGGTGCAGTGATGGGGATGCACTGCAAGAGTGTTTGCTGTTTATCTTTAAAAAATCTAAGTTTTTCTAGATAAGATGTTTTATTTGACCTTTGCCGCCTTTTGCTTAGCTATGTCTGACCTCTTGTTTAGAGGGGCAGGTGTTTGAGGGGATCTGGGAAGGTGTGTCTGCTTCTCTGTCTTCATGCTGACATGTGATAGGAAGAAACCGATTTAATGTGGCTTTTCAGAAACGGTGAGATTCCTTGGCCACATTTGACTGGTAGAGACAACAGTGCCTAACTCAAGGCCTTCAGTTTCTTTGGTAGACATGGGAGTGGCTGGTTCTCTTCTCTTTCATCTTTCCTGGGCAACAGCCCCCACTTAAACAGAGCCGCTCGTGAGGAGAGGGAGGGAGAGTCTCTATCTGTCCTGCTGTCTCTGCAGACTTTGTCCATTGTGAAATCTAGCAAGCAGACTCAAAGGTTGGCTGTGTGTGTGTGGGGGGGGGGTTGTCATAGGCACGCCCCCATGTTCAGGTCCTAAGACATGGTGTTGGGTGGAAACAGGGGCCCCTTTTGTTTAATCTCTTCTCCCCCTCTAGTCTAGCTCTGAATTTGGAGATCATACAATGCTGTTTATGGTAATATGCCAGCCCTCATTTTTCACCGGGATGGTGGATCTCTTTGTTTTCCTGTGTGATGTTACATTATTGCTGTCTCTATACAACATCCTGGTTATTGGCCAACCTACAGCAGAGCAAAGAGGTCAATGTACAAAGTCACCAGAAAGAAATGCATAAGAAGAAAGAACCAAACATAGGTCAGCGGGGTCCATGCCATTTGCTTACATGAATGCTGTGGGAACTCTATGTTATGGACAACTTGAAATAAGACAAAGGTAGCCCTAATCTTCCTCTAGCCCAGCATCGCAGTTGTAGACACTGACAATGCCACAGTCACCTATTAGGATTCTTAGGATTGTGATACCAATAGATGCCGCAATCACAGTAACTGCAAGTTTTGTAGCCCAGACCTTCATTTCGGTTCTTACAGTTCCATGGATGCTTACAACATAGTATCTCCTGCTTCCTGTCATCAGCTTTCCTAAACAGACCTCATTATGCCCTTATGCCACCAAAGTGCATTTGTTCGTATAGGAGAAAATCTAAACTCCACGGCCCAACACTCAGCCCCTCCCCAGGATGTTGGGATGCTCTTTGAATTTCAGTTTCTTCTGCTCCAACCTTCTAGGTCCCAAGTATTCTTGGTTCACCCACAGAAACACTCAGTTAGTTTACCAAAACTTCCTCCTCTCTAGACCTTTCACGTGTTGGTGTTTCTTCTTTTTAAGCCGTCTTCTTCTCTGGATGATGCATGGGTTCTTTTGGGGCTTGGCTCAAGTGGGAGCTCCCCAATACCTGGTTCAAGTCTAATCCTCCACAAAGTTCCTGTTTCCCATCTCTCTGCACCCAGAGACCACCGTACAGCTCTGCAATAACTGAGCCAGGTGCCTGCTTCTCCCACACTCTAAGAGCTCCCCCAAGGGCAAATGACTTGACAAAGTCACCCTTGTAAACATCCTTCCTGTCTGCCTGTTCTTTCTGTATCGTGGTGTCTGGCATGCAGGAACATTCAATAAGTGATTATATCATGAAGGAGAGCAGGCACACTATGGCCCAGATGTCTAAGTTGTTTTGATTACATGGTATGTGTGGATTGTCAGACAAAATAAATCTTTGGAATAGAAATTATTAAATTGAAATATTAGGGTGGAACATACTGCAGCCTATAAAAATTGAATAGATACTATAATTTGTGAGTGATATGAAATCTGTGTCTCCAGGCACAAATCAGAATAGAGCCTCAGAACGATGCACTTGTAATAAGCTAACATTAGCTTTAGTATTAGCTTCCACTAATCCGTTTCTTCTCTGGAGTAGATAATGGCTATTTTGATATCAAACAACATGTCATCTACATATACATTACAACTTAGGGTAGAATTTTTGTCTTTGCTGCGTAAGAGTCAACAAATCAGCAGCAATATCTCAACTGCCAAGTACTACAAAGCTGATCCCTAGGATGAACAGTACTGTTTACAGCTTTGCCTAAATGAAATCTAGAGTGACACTTCTTCCAACTTTTTATTTCTTTTGATATGCATTGGACATAAATTTAGCTCCCCAACTCTTAGGCTCTTGGGAAAGCAAAGAGCTAGAAGAGTTCTGGAAAACGTATCTGAGACTCTAGGCTCAGTTTTGTTCTTAAGAAGCCATATAGTCTTAGCTATCTCATCACTGCACGAGAGAGGTCATACCAAGCGGTTTTTGAAGGTCATTTCTCTGCTACGTCGTTTTGATTCTGTGTCTCTTGTGGAGACAGATTGACTGTGAACTTGATGATGCTTATGCTTCGAGGTTCCTCTTTTACAGAGAGCCCTGAGAGGGTTGTGTCAATGTCTTGTGCATGAGGGGTGTAGTTCGATTGAGAGAATGCTCGCCTAGCATACATAAGGCCCTGAGGTGGATCCCTAGTGCGGCAGTTCAAAACTGTGATCCCAGCACTTGATAGGTGGGGGCAAGAAGATCAGAAGTTCAAGGTCATCTTTGGCTACATAGTGAGTTTGTGGCTATCCTGGGCTACATGAAACCTTCCCAGACAAATAAGCAAACAAACAAAACAAAAATCAAAGCTTAGGGGAAAAAAAAACCTGTTTCTTCCTATTCCTCATTTTCTCTCATCCCAATCCCCTAGGTATAGAGTGGCTCAGAAAAAAACTTCAGGCATATTAGGGATCTACTGTACATAAGGAGGCTGAGTTGGAGAGATGGTGATTTGGGGTTTATTTGGTACATTTTTATATAGCTTATAGCCACTTCACGTATAGTAACATCACTGCTAGCCATTCTAATATGGCTGTCTTCCTGGGATGTATATTAATTATATTAGCTATGCTAGCTCACTCCGTCAGTATCATGGCATGAAGGCTCAGGGCCACCCTTGGTGTTACGACGTGAACTTGCTTTACGATGTTTGGCACTAGAAACCTATAGAGGGTGGAAGAGAAACCGAAATTTAAATGCCAGCTAGTCTGTGAGAAACTTCCAATCATCAGACATATAAAATTATAAATGGGTGATTCAGTTCACGATGATGCTCAAACAATATGGAAATGTTCTGTCAGGAATATACTCATAATATAGCATACACAATTATGCACACACTTTTACAGTTTTGATGGTAATTGCTCAACACAGAATCGACTGGAGTTCCTGAGTTTGCAGGGATTAAAAAAACCTTTAATAGTTGCACAAACACTAAATCTGAGTGCAATTTTGCTGGTTTTATGCATTTCCAGCTAAATCTCAATGTACCTGATTCATCTTGTCTTGATAAATTCTGGTGGTTTCAGATGAAACAGCATGCAGTATTGACACAATTCATTAGAAGGTCCTGTAGAATAAAGAGTTCTGGTTAGAGAATGCCTCTATTCATCAGCAAGGAAAAGTAATAGCATAAGAATAATTTAAATACCTCATTATGCAGCTCAATATATTATGGTCACAAATTTAAAATGTATTTGACTTGTTCTTGGATATGCTTAAATTTCAGATTAATTTTGATCATACAGAAATTCAAATGCAAGAAAAAATACATCACCAGAAACTGAAAACCTAAGCTAAAAGGAAAATGACTGGTAGAAACCTCAAAATGCTAAAAAACAAACAAAAAAGAAAAAAAAACACCTCTCTTTTATCCCAGCAGAAATCAAAAAGTGTTTTAGTCAGAGTCATAAGGACAAAGGCAGGGGCTATAACTTAGTGTTAGAGTGCTTGCCTAGCAAGCATGAAGTTCTGGGTTTCCCCAGCAACCTCCCTGACCCACAAACACACACACAGACACACACAGACCTCACACTACACAGAAAAAAAGAAAAGCACAGAGATACACACTCAAACACACACACACACACCGCAATGAGCATTTTATTGCAATGTATTATTACTTTATTGTAAATAAATGTTCAGTTGTACTCAGTGTGGTTTGGGATCTAATATCTCCCCTCTCCCCTTCTCCGGGTCAAAGGGGCTTTTCCACAGGCTCCACATCCCAGAAGGCTCTGTGGCTCCTGATGCATCATCAGTTGCGGAATAGCACTCCTCAGACTTCAGGGTGGGCCTGAACTCTTAGGAGATACTGCTAAAATGCACCCTCTGCGATTCTGCTTTTGTTGTGACAGATAATCTTATGTATCAGAAGCTGACCTTGGAATCTGGATCCCCTGCCTCGGTTTCCCAAGTGTCAGAATTGCAGGCAAGTACCACCATGCCCATGCTTTGGAATTCTGTATTTTAAACAAACTTTTAGGTAATGCCAACACTGCTGATCTAGGGTGCAGACTTTGAGAATCAAAGATACAAAACAATGGTTCTGACCAGGCGTCAAAATGTTGGTGGTGGGTCTAGGCCCTGAGGTTTGGATCCTTTCTGAGAAGGTCTTAATGGGCCTCTTTTTTCTCCCGTTATGACACAGCTAAAGAAAGAACCCTTAGTGTGAGCGCAAATTTATTCAATGATTTGGGAGCTCCATTTGGCAATATCCTAGACCAAACAAACAAAGCCAACCGACTGGCCAGTCTGGGAAATGCAGACCTAGGGTCCCAGATGAAGGTGTGGAAAACGAAGTGGCCTGGGAGACGAGAGAGAGATTCCTGGCACAAGATGCATTCTCTGGGAGTCCGGTGGCCCTACTTGTGGGATTCTCCTAGGATGCGTGTAGCATGTCGGTGCCAATGTTTGCTTGTGGGATGCACATCAAAGGACAAGCTTGCATGTTAGTACCCTCCTTCCACCTTGTTTGAGGCAGAGTCTCATGTTCACTGCTGCGTATAGCAGACTAGCTACCCATGAGTCCTTGGGTTCTCGTGTCTCTTGCTGTAAGGTTGGGGATTACAGATGTGTGTGATGATGTCCACCTTTACGGGGGTTCAATGGATCCAAAGTCAGGTCCTCAAGCCTTTGTGGTAAGCACTTTATGCACAGAGATGTCTTTCTAGTCTCACTTCTGTGAATCTGTCCTAGAAAGATGACATGAATCAAAATTTTTTGTAAGGTTGTTCATTTACATATCACTTATGGTAGGGAAACTGCAGCAGCCCTACATATCTATGAACTGATGATTCAAGATTATGGGACATCTTCCCAAAGGAATAACAATAGCTAATCTAAATTAAGTAATTACTATGTACTACACATTGTTCCATATTATTTGTAAGTGTTGCATAAATTCGTCTTTACAACAATTATATTTCCATCTTCTAGACAGTATAATTTATGTCTTTACGTGGGAAGAGATCCAGGGATACGGCAAGCCAGTCAACAGCAGAATACTACATGTTACATATTACGTATTGCCATGCCATGTGCTAACAAAGGCCCAATGAATTTTAGTCCGAGATGCACTCCTGATAGATACCTGTGGTTCTAGATTTGAAATGACATTCAGAAAAGCTGTTCTCAAACAACTTGGTTAACTGCTAACAGTTCTAGAAGAAGACAAAGAAAAATGCTTAACTCTATTGGTGTTTGGGAGCATTCTATCGATCAATGGGGAGGGAGAGCCATGGTCGTTCTGTGCGATCTCTCACACTTAGGATGGTGTGCACAGCTAGCCCATGAATCTCCTCTGTCACATTTCTCCTAGGACACCCACTAGGGAGAAATACCCTGGAGCAATTTTTTTCAGGTTTCTCAGTTCATCAGGTTCTTCACTATGGGCTGTTTGTATCTTAGACACTTCAAACTGCTGGTCTGTAGCAAAAGATTTTTATTTCAATATATGCATGCTTTTCCCAACACTTTATTATGGGGGTTATCAAAAATACAGAAAAAATATCAAAAATGACACAGAGCACTCAATAAACTATCATCTATATTCCATGTTTAAAATTTCTCTAGCCACCCATTGATCCACCTCAAGGCAAAATGCATTTCAAAACAAGTTGCTGACACAGCACACTCTCCCCTGAATAGGTCAATATGCACATAAATAATCTATTGTCCAATGTTTCTCATTTTTTTTCTCTTTCCTTTTTTGGTTTTCTTCTTTCTTTTTTTTTTTTTTTTGGCACACATAGAAATGTGAAAATCTTTAGCATGTGATTCAATAAGCTTTGATTAATGCCTATATCTGTGTGACTCCAACTGCTGTCAAGAGCGAACTTTACTGTATCGGGGAGGCACCCTCATGCCTCCACCTGTGGTCTCCCACTCCATGTCTGTTCCCTCCAGGCCACTGTTTTGTTGTCCCCACCCAAACTCAACCATAGATACCCACTGGAGGATGCCATGCCTCTAGAACAGGGGTCTTCAAACTACGGCCCGCGGGCCACATGCAGACCGCACAGGAGTCTGATCCGGCCCGCCAGCAATGAGCGCAGTTTGGCCGCCAAGATACCTGCCAGCATATACACTCAGTGTCACAGCTTCTCAGGGATGACGTCAACCACCTCCACCCACGGCATGCTGTGTGCTGGGAGGGTGGGCGTGAGGGCGGTGTTGGGAGGGACGCTGATGCGCCCTTGTGCCTGGTGCTCGGTGCACATGCCGCTGATGACGTCACTGGAGGGCGCTGGATGCCACGTGGTGAGGAGTACCACATGTGGGTGACTATATAATGATGTAAAAAGGCGCCTGCTCCACCCCCAGGCAACATGGTGTCTGTGTGCTGTGCCTGCCTGTCAGTGAGGTT
Organism: Pachyuromys duprasi; assembly: GCA_028658305.1. Classification (NCBI taxonomy): domain Eukaryota; kingdom Metazoa; phylum Chordata; class Mammalia; order Rodentia; family Muridae; genus Pachyuromys; species Pachyuromys duprasi. The sequence continues at coordinate 40,982,560 of CM053755.1, forward strand.
TTCCTCCACTCCCTCCACTGCCAAAGGACAGTCAAAAGTGCCATAGAAATAAATTTTTGCCAGATGGGGGGGTTCTGCCCGATTGGGGGTG
>CM053755.1:40991376-41003274 GCA_028658305.1 Pachyuromys duprasi
CCTGCCTCACCACTTTCTTGATGTCACCATTCTTGGCTGCTTTCTCCAGGAGGAATGCCGTATCTGTGAGGTTCACATTGGGGATAAAAACACCGTTCATTTCTGGAATGATCTTGGCCGCAGCCTTGGTAGCACCGGTAGATAAGCGCAGAGCCAGTGCTCTGGGCAGCCCAGCGGCCTTCACAGCACCAGTTCCCAGAGAGGCTGTCTGCAGCCTTCTGGGTGGCAGTGATAGCATGGACTGTGGTCTCGGGTCCCTTGATGATGTCGTACTGGATGGCTTTGGTGGGGGGTGAGGACTAAGCATTTGGTAGTGCAGGAGGCGTGGCTGACACTCTTGAGTGAATTGTCACTTCTGGTGCTCTACACCTGTCACAAACTTCAGCAGAAGGGGAGGAGATGTTGACTGTGACGCTCATTTTTTTAATACTCTATCTTATTTGAGGTTCCTTAAAGTCCCTCCCTCCCTTCCAACCCCCAAACCTTAGTAGGAGAGAGAAGGTTAGTGGTGAGAGGGGGTGCAGACCCTTTTACTTCTCCTGGCTGTTTAGGGTCAACAGGGTTCTTTTAGGGCTGTACCAATCTATCTCCGTCAACAGCAAGCGCAGCCAGCAATCTCCTCCAAGCTGCTGCGCCCCAAAGCGTTTCTCTCAATCTATCTGCCCTAAAACGCTACACTGTCCATCTCTGTTTTCTCCAAACTGCCACTTGCCACACACTACCACCGCAGGACATGCCTTCTCTTTCTGGGCTCTCAGGTTTATATCATCAGAGCCCTAGACCATGCCCCTCTCCATGCCGCATGTGACAAGCAGTTACCATCTGTCAAAGACCACACCCTGCACAGACAACTATCAGCTAAACTATAAACTAAAGCCCAACTAAAATCCCACACTTGGGATTAAAATAAAAACATATTTACATAACATATCTGAGTTTTTAAAGGAACCAAAACTTCCATTACAGATGACCCATTTGATTCTACCCTTCCAAGAGGTGGTGAAGACACCGCCATAGCTTCCACGTCATAGTCGGCACCAGCGTCATCCCATTGGCTGTCGGTGAGATCTCACTCCTTGAAGATGGAGATGGCCTTCGTGTTGGTGACAAGTTCCCTGTTCTCATCCTTGACCGTGCAGTGGCTATTGCTGGAACCTGTAGACCGTAGGGTTGAGATCAGCGGAGGGGTTGTTCCTGGGAACAACACTTTTCCAGAGTTGAAAGCAGCCCTGGTGACCAGCTGCTCAGTATGGCCAAATCTGCTAATTCCAACTGTCACCATCATGTCTCAGGGATGAGGCTGCTACTACCTGAGAAGATCCGGGTCTCTCTGGAGCAGGCAGGAACAGAGGGCCACCTTACCAAGTTCCTAATAAAACATCCAGCACTTATTTTCTTCCTTACTCCTTGGGTTCCTTTTTCTTCTTTCTGACTGTCATCCCCTCCACGGATAATGGATATGTTTTATCCTAACATCTTTCATATCACTGTACTTTTCCTTTTAGTTGAAATCTGGACAAATCTCGGTATTCGTTCTTCTGATTTTAAACTCATTTATTCCTTCTATTGGTATAGCAACGTATGCTTGTTGTGGACATTTAAATGATATTTTTTAAAAAGTAGAAAAAAGAAAACTAACTTTCCTTGTTTCCCCTACCTGGTTGTAGATAGTTTCATCACTTATGAGACAATGACTGAGCATCTGAACAGGCCTGAATGCTGTGCATCCAGGCACACGCGCACACACACACGCGCACACACACACACACACACACACACACACACACATATATATATATACACATATATATATAACACATATACATGTACATGTATACACATCATATGTGCATTATGTAATCACATAATCATATAATGTACACATACATAGTCACATATGTATACATACATACAATCATATACCAGGTAAGCACCTAATCTGAAAGCTTCTAGTGTAGAAAAGGATGTAGTCAAGCAAGCAGCAAATTAAATGATATAATCCATTGAAGAATAAAGGGAGAACAGATTTGTTTGGGCTCATACAGAGGGCTCAGGGAGTAGGGTCCTTTTATAGGGGTCTCTTCAGGTACATAGCAAGTTCACCTTCCCTGAGAAACTGTAGCATCATTTGGGATACCTTCATCTCCGTACCACAAAACTATCAGTCATGTCCCTTACCTCTATTCCAATGCCATGGCATGACTTCGTATCTTAATATGGAAACTGAGGACATGATTTCCTTGATGATTTCTTTTTGGTTTGGGTTTGGGTTTTATTTCTGAGACAGGATCTCTCTGCATATATAGCTCTGGGTGTCCTGGAACTCATTTTGTAGACCAGTCTGACCTCAAACTAACAGAGATCCCACCTGCTTCTGCCTCCCAAGTGCTGGGATTGAAAGCATGTACCATCATACCCAGCTGATGATCCCTTTTTGATATGTTGTTCAGAGCAGCATACCAACATGCTCTAGAATGTTCTCTTACTGCCTCCGTCTCTTTCTCTTTCTCTGTTCCCCCCACCCCTAGTCTGTCTGTCTGTCTGTGTCTCCCTTATCTCATGCAGCCCAGGCTGTCCTAGAACTTGCTATGTAGCTGAAGATGACCTTGGCCTTCTGATCCTCCTGTCTCCACCCTCCAAATGCTGAGATTACAAGCACACACCACCGTGCCTGATTTATGCGGTGCTGGGGTTGGACCCAGAACTTTGTGCTTGTTAGGCAGGCAGTCTACCTACTGAACCACACCTGCAGCCCTAAGCCATTTCATCTCAAAGGCACATTCTTGATTCTGTACCTGCTTCTAGCCGCTGTTCATTTCTTTGCTCTTTTTAAAACTGAACTGCGTGGAAAGCCATCTTTATTGCCTTGTGTTTTCTGTTCTTTAATGTCCCTTCAGTTATTTTGACACTTCACTGAGGTTTCTTCCTGTCAAGATCACTGATGGCATAAGGGTTGGTTTTCCCAGTACAGAGCCCATGCAAGCTGATTTTCCAGGAAAGGCCTCGGTCTCCTGCCGAGCTCTGTCAAAACCCACCAAGGCCGATTGCTTAAGTGGTTAACCGCAAGGGTTGGGCTGCTGCCTCCTTATCGTGCTGGGGGAGAGTGGCTTTTCCCTAAAATGACAAATGCAGAGCAGGAAGAGTACAGTTGAAGCCAAGGCTCCCGAGGCATGCCACTTTCGCCTCCTTGATTGTGCCAGCTAAAAGCTCCCCAGGCTAAGAATTGGGGTCCCCGAACGGGAAGTTTTTGCCGTCCTAGCACTCCACATCCTCACTGCTCTTATCACCTTTTTCCTCCCATGATTTGCCACTCGGGCAAGCCTGAAAACACGTTGCCTTTGCCTCTGTTAGCATGGCAACCAAGAAACCACACGTCGCCACGCAGAATGTCCATTTCTTTGTCCTGGAATTATTCAGCCCCTTAGCGGCACTGAACAGAGCGGCCTCCCTTGTTTTGTGGAAACGCTGTGAGTTGTGCTGTTTTCTGTCACCTCTGAGAGCTCTCCTCCCTTCTTACCTTGGGCCTCTTCTTAGTCTCCATTGCAGCCTGCACTTTCTCAGACCTCTGTTCAGAGTCCCGCTCCCTCCTGCTTCTACACGATCCCTAGAAAACGTCAACCTGCCTGTTGGCTCTTTCTACCAATTGGTTTCCATGTGCAAAATAAGATGCTCTTGTCTCGTTTCGAAACCTGAGCAACAGAGACATTCAGCAACAACAATAATAAAGTGAATTCTTAAAAACAAATTAATGCTCTTAAGTATTCATCAGGTTTCTGTCTTTGCTCTGAAGCTACCATTGAACAGACCTGCTGTGCTGTAGGTCACATGTTTTGACACTGCCGCTTGGATAACTGTTAGAGAACTCAGGAGAAACGGGTGAAACCTGCTGATTCTTTATTCCTGAAATTGCATCTGTCATTGGTCAGTATTTCCTTCAGGATCTTCTCTTCAACTTTCATCCAGTGTCTCATGGGTTCCTTACAATGCTATCTGGGTCTGAACCCATACTCTGTCCACCCGCCTCGTCCTCTACTGCTACCTTTGAGCCATTAGCTTACCTTCCTTGCATGGTGGTAATAGTCTCTCAGGCTCCTCTCTCTGCTCCCCTATTCTGATTTTTTTCCTCTATCCATTTTCCGTAGCAATCTTTTGAACATTCACCATCTTATCGTAAACCCTTCAGCTGTGCTCATTCCATGATTCTTGTCCATCTCTGTGGCAATTTCATGCACTTCCTGCCTTGTGCTTGGGTTTTTGTCACGGAAGCAATGAATGCATGTTCTTGGACCCACCAGGCTAGCTTTAGGGGCCCCCCTCTCCATTTCCCCTTAGCTCAGTGCTGCACAGAAACCTCCTCTCCAGACTTTAGCTTCAGTTTGTTATGAAGACTTTCCAGGGCAGCAGTTCTCAGCCTGTGGGTGTCAACCCGGTGTGTGTGTGGGAGGGGGGCAAATGACCCTTTCACAGAGTTTGCCTAGGACCATCAAAACCCACAGAGATTTACATTATGATTGACAACAATAGCAAAGTTATGGTTATGGAGTAGCAATGATTAGCTGGGCATGGTGGCACATGCCTTTAATCTCAGGCAGAGGCAGGTGGATCTTTGTGTGTTTGAGGCCAACCTGATCTACAAAGCCAGTATGGGACAGCCAAGGCTACACAGAGAGAAACACTGTCTCGAAAACAAACAAACTAACTAAAAAAAAGTAGCAATTAAATAATTTTATGGTAGGGTCACTAGGACATGAGGAACTGTATTAAGGGTCAGAGCATTAGAACCATTGCTCTAAGATCATACATCAAAATCTTCCCTTATCCTTGCTTCCTGAAGGCTTGTCACCTACTGTCCCCTTACCTAAACAGTTTTCTTCTTCTCCCATCCATAATATCATTCTTGAAAAACGTCTGTCTTGAAAGGTGTTCTAGCCTACCAGGCAGAAGCCTTTGCTGGGCAGCTGAACCAGAACGTCTGCTCAGCTCTGCCCCCTTGCACAAGGTTCTTAATCCCTTTCTCTGCTTGGTTCCATCAACTGTTTCAGAAGCTGCATTACTTCTTCTGAAGAAGAGGTAGGCTGTCACCTGTGAAGCACTAGACCGATTAATCCGTAGTTAGGGCTTACTGAATGTCAGCTACCGTTGTGCCTTGCCTCATCCCGTGAGAGTGCATGTTTTAGTGCACAGTCAGCTCCAGGTACCTTCCAGTCCTCTTTCCCACCCTGACCCCAGATCCACGCCCTGCCTTCTCTACCCTGTTTACTGTCCTGGCCCACCAGTCAGATGGACATCAGCAGCCCTTGCCTCTCTAGCTTCGGGTTGGATTCACCAATACAAAACACCAGGGGGAGTAGAATGGGGAATGAGTTTGGGGCTCTGCTGCTCTGGTTCCTCCCTGTGGGAACCACAGGGGATATAATCTTGGCCATAATTCAAAATCAAGTGTCCCATCAGGTGACCTCTGCACACACTCCATTCCAGCCTTAGGGCCTCTCTACAGCTCAGGCCTTCTAAACTGCCCTTCTTTGTAAAGTCCCCTAAAATTGCCAGTGTGTATGTGCCATCTGGTTACTGAAAGGGCCTCGAAGTACTGGGACCTGGTCTGTCTTGTTCACTGTTGATTCTAAATGACCCGGCATAAAAAAGAAGACTAATAAAATCCTCTATGAATGGGACCCATGAATAGGTGCTCAGTCGGCATTTAATGGATGAGAAGGTGCTAGCCTGGCCAGTAATGGGGAGAAAAGCGTTCCAGGGAAGAAAAAGAGTAGAAAGTGTAATAGAGATAGTAAATGACATCTTGAGTAATTAAAAAATAATAATTATGGCTGATTGTGAGAAGTGAGCCTGATGAGGAAAGAAGGGCATTTGTCCCGTCTCTGTCAGCTGCATGGAAGAGTTAGGATCATTGTTTATAGTCGATGAGATTATGTCTTAGTCTGCCTGGTTTATGTTCAGGCTGTTAGAGCAAAAGTACCCTAAATTGGATACTTTATAAGTACCAGAAATTTGAGTTCAGGAGGCTGGGAAATACAAGCTCAAGGTGCTAATAGGCTGTTCAGGACCCGCTCTCCTGTTGAAAAGTCTTACCATCTCCTTGTTCCCACTCACAGGGAGGGACAAGGCAGTTTTCTGGGGCCTCTTTTAGAAGGGCACGCAGAATTCTCTTGACCCAATCACCCTCAAAGGCATCACATAATGTTATCTCATTATGGGCATGTACTCTGGGGTAGCGTGGAGGACAAAAACATATAGATCACAGAGGTAATGAAGAATGAAATTTAAGTGACTGTGTATACATATACACATGTATGTATAAATATATACACAAACATATATGTATATTTACAGAAATCACAAAAGGATGGTATGGCTTTGTTTTAGAATTATGTTGCTTGCGTGTGTATGTGTGTGTGAAGGGGCGTGTTTATGTATATATATGTATATATGGGTGTGTGTGCATTTGCATGTATGTGCATATGAATATGGAGATCAGGGAATAGCTATGGGTGTTATTCAGCTGCTGTCTACCTCTTCATTAATTTTCTTTTTTGAATCAGGGTGCCATTTAACCCCAGCTGATCTAGAGCTTACTGTGTAGCCTAGAATGATCTTGAACTTGCATCTGCTACCTCGGTACTAGGATTACAGGCCTGGGTCATGCCCTGGTTCATGTGGTACTTGGGATTCAACTGAAGGATTCGTGCAGGCTAGATGAGCACTCTGCCATGTGAGTTACAGCCTCAGCCTGGTACTGGGCTTTAAAATACATTCTTAAATTTTCAGAAGATCATATTGTCCCCTATGTTTTTGTCTTTGTTTTGCTGTGATTATCACTTCAGAAAAAAAAGTGGCCTGGACTGATTAATTGTGATGATCTGTCTGAAATGACTTATCAAAAGCATAGGTATACAACAGGGTCAATCAAGACCTGGAATGCAAATCCATGTGTGGACTGTGAGTCATGGGATGTAGGGTTGGCCTAGCAGTGGCTATATTTCCTATCCTTTAAATACACTCTGTCTTTAATGGAGATAGTGAAGCAAGCATAAATAAAATTAAACAGCAAAGGGCGGGAAAGGGATCTAGAGAAACAGACACTGTATTTAGGTGTCTAGTGTAGCGGTCTGAGGGAGAATGGCTCTCATAGGCTCATCTATTGAATGTTCGATCCTTAGAGGAATTGTTTGGGAAGGGTTAGGAAGCATGGCCTTGGTGGAGCAGGTATGTGCCAATGGGGTGACACTGAGGTGTCAAAGTCCCACACCGTTTCCACTTAGATCTCTTTCTGCCTTGTGTTTATGGATCAGACTGAGTTCCCATTTATTACTCCAGTATACTACCTACCTGCCTGCTGTCATGCTTCCTGCTCATGGCCTCCCCCTTTGAAACTATAAACTCCCAATAAACTCTTCTATAAGCTGCCTTGGTCATGTGTTTCTTCATAGCAATTAAAAAAGTAACCAAGACAGCTAGCTTTAGGGAGAGAGACTGGCAAAAGTATGAACCATGGTTAATCATTTGAGATCCTTGATCCAGCTATGCCTGAAGTCTTACTCTTGGCTTTTCCTGTGACAAAACCCAATAAAATTCCCTCCTGGAGAGTTAGTTTTCTGTCTTTTACAACCAGGAAAACCTTATAGATTTGGTACCAGAAATAGGCAATGCTTGAGACCGACACGCTGATGAGGAGAAGGCTGGCTGGTGTAAGTGTGGCAGGTGAGGACTTTCCTGCTAGGGGCACAAGAGTTGACAATCCTTGTCCTGCTTTCTTAAACATGTGATTTTAATGGTCACCCCTTGTTTCTCTATACTTAGATCAGATTCCTGCTGAGATTAGAGCTTTAGAGGAATCATTAAAATTTCAGAATGTTGTCTGCCTCTTGCATTTCTTTCAAGGAAAGAAAAAGCTTCAGTATAAATTGGTCCCTCTGAAAGCAGGAAAGAAGTAGTATGTGACTTCATTAAGAGATACCTTTTTCCCATTCACAGGTGAGAGTGATCTATGGCTGTTGTGGGTCAGATAATCAGGCACCCCATGGAACTGCAAAGCCAATATCCCACCTAGGCTGAAGCTAGTTTTGGCAGAGCCTGGGAGGTGGGAGAGATAAGTGGCAGATTTGACTGGAACCCTAGGCTTTCAGCCTATCCTCAAATTACCCTACAAGAACCCACTGGTGATAAGGATAAAGAGCCAAACAGTTTCATCCAGGCACAGGGCTTGATTGGTTCTGCCTCAACAACCTCAGCCTGAGTCATTTAGGAGTTGTTCAGTTGAGAGCTGTTGGGACAAATAGGCAAGAAGAATTCGATGAACAGTCAACAACAGGGCAAGGTTTGTGGTATTTACTTACAGAAGCTTGCTCACACACCAGATGACCAGGGTTTTTAAAAAAGAACCCTAATCTGGCTTGACCAGAGAAATGCCATCCCAGGGGAAATTGGAATTTCTAGATTTTGAAGGCAACCAGACCCAAGGTAAGAGGGATGCCAAGGAGTAGAAGGGACTCTCTTCTAGCATTAGTTTTAGGGACAGCCTTGGAGAATAATGAATTTAAGGGGACAGCCTTACGGCAAATCCTGGGGTGGTCAAGATACCAATCCATCTTGTACTGTGGTGTGGGTCATCTTTTGTCAATGGTGCTTAGGTAGGAGTCACCCTGTTGCTGCCCCTGGGCAGTGTCAGAAAGGTGTTCTGGTCTGCTTTCTATTGTGACTACCACCATGACCAAATGCAAATTCTGCTCTTTAACATTCTGTACACCCTACTTAATTTCTCCCCAAAACATAAACCAAGGAAAAGTAGGAAATATCTTGATTTTTCTCTTTTTATATGGAATCTATATTTATATTGTATTATTTATTTGTGTGTGTATGTGTGTTGATGCCGTGGGAGGTCAGAAGAGGGGTGTTGACTTCCCTGGAACTGGCATCTTTGGTAGTTGAGAGTTGCTGGATTTGAGTGCTTGGAACTGCACTCAGGTCCTCTGCAAGAGCAGCAAGCACTCTTAACCACTGAGACATCGCTCCAGCTCACATGCAACTATTTTTAAAGCTGTATAAATGTCTGTAGGGTATTTCTTTATATTAATATTAAGATTTCAAAAATATAGTTAAGTATACATTCTTTGTGTGTGTGTGTTTTCTTGGAAACCTTGTGGGCTTTTTAAATGCATATACTTGAGGCATAATTGTATATTTCATAATTTTTTTCAATTATATCTTTGATTATGGTTTTCGCTCCATTTGCTTTGGTTTTTTTGCACTCAAAAATTTTAAGTTGGACTTTCACAAATTGGAGAAGGCAAGTAGCAATATTCTGGCAACTTAAAAACCAGTGGTTAAACTATCCAGTTTCTAGACTGTGACAGATCTTGGATTCTTTCTGCAGTCATCAGGCATCAATACAGTTTCAGAGAAATGTAACGGTCGTATGCCTCTTTTCCAATGAGCTTCCAATTAAGGAGACTAATGCAAGGCTTTTGTCAGTTGCAGTCTTCAGCGCAGTTCCATTAGCCAGGTGGTTAATTAAAGTACCTACATTTTTAAGATTTTTTAAGTTTATCTCCTTCAGATTTGTAGATATTTTAAGGGAACTTTAGAAAGCTGGTGTCAGATGCCATTTGACACTGGAAGCTTTTTGTTTATTTAAAAGGCAGCTAGACAAAGCTTTGAGAACTTTGTGCTTTCAACGTGACTTAATTAATAACAAACTAGCAGCATTGAGCATCTTTTGTGTGCCAGACTGCATTTGCTAGACTGTAAGGTTGAATAAAATGCTATTCCAGTTCGTAAGGATCTAGAAATCTCCTGGGCAGGTTAGACATGCGAAAGAACCAGCTATACGAGGCAGATAAGTATGATACACACAAGACTCTGAGACCAACATGGAAAAGACCTCATGGGAGAAGTCTAGAAGTGTGCACTCTATAAAGTTGGATGCAAGCAGGCAGAGTGGAATTTCTTTCCAAATTTTTATTCCATCGCTGTCCCACCTTCTTCTGGCTGACAGTTCTGCATGGATGGGATCTCATGGCAGCTTTGCATTTCTCCTTAGTTTGGTTTTTCTCCACTTGCTGGCTATAAAGTATCTCCTTATGTACTATATCACATGTGTTTATGGTACCTTAAAGACGAAATGCTAATTCGCATAAACAAAGAGTGTGAATATCTGAGAGGATAATCTAGTCTAATCTCCCCATCTTGCCTGCCATTTATGGCTGGAAGGGCCACGTGGTGGTCTGAACGAAATTGCCCCTCCGTGGACACACGGAAGCTGTGGGCTTGTTGGAGTAGGTGTGACCTCGTTGGAGAAAGCGTGTCTCTAGGGGGTAGTCTTTGGGGTTTCAGAAGTTGAAGCCACGTCCAGTGTCGCTCTTTCTGCTGCCTGCTGATCAGGATGTAGAACTTTCAGCTACCTCTTTTTTCAGCACCTTGGCAACCTGCCTGCCGCCATGATTCCAACCATGATGATGATGGACTAAACCTCTGAACTATAAATTAGTCTCTATTAAATGTTTTCCTTTATAAGAGTTGTGGTGGTGTCTTTTCACAGAGCAATAGTAGACTGCATAGTAAGAACTAAACAGAAATCATGAAGATTGACTAGCCCTGGGAGCTTAGAGAATGTTTTCACAAATGTGACATTTTATGTTCACGACACCCCTCTGTGTCTGATAATATTACTATGCTGTTTGTACCAGTGAGGAAATTAAGTTCTAGCCAAGCCAAATTATTTGTTTAGAAATATCAGATTAAGTCTCTGGGCTGTCAATGTAGCATTTTCCTTACTACTCAATGACATTTTTGTTTACATTTATTTATTCTGTTTTGTTAATAAATTAATGGAAAAAAAACACTCCCTCAACTGGCAGTGCTTTTAGAAATTTTACAAAATAGTCTTCAGATGGTACTTAGCACCCAACTCATTTTCTTGTATTTCTTGCAGCCTGTACCACACCTGAAACTTTCTGTTATTCATGGCTTTGTGCTGTTGTCTGGTTTGCCCTTATATGATTTGTGCTGTCTGAGTCAAAGAGACTTTTCCCTTGCTTAAAATCCCATGAATTTCTCTTGTGCCCTCTACCCTGTGACTTCCTTAAGTTCACCAAGTATCAGTCCTTCCCTGCCTCTATGTGGCAGACTGCCAGACTTCATCTATCATGCCTTTGGCTGTTCTCCTCGGCTGCTGTGGCAGAATATTGCAAAAGAAAAAAAAAAATCTTATCAACAACAGTGTGTTGCAACGCTGGCAACCTCTGCTATGAATGCCTTCTTCTCTTCCTCTTAAAAAAAAACAAAATGAAATTTCTGAGATTGTTTCTCCAACCAAGGACCATGCATGAATATAACCTAGAACCCCTGCTCGGGTGTAGCCCATGGCAGCTCAGTATCCAAGTGGGTCCCTAGTAGGGGAATAGGGACTGTCTCTGACAGGAACTCAGTGGCTGGCTCTTTGACACCCCCCTCCCCCCCAAGAGGGAGGAGCAGCCTTGCTCGGCCACAGAGGAGGACATTGCAGTCAGTCCTGAAGAGACTTGATAAGCTAAGGTCAGATGGAAAGGGAGGAAGACCTTCCCTATCAGTGGACTTAGAGAGGGGCAGGGAGGAGATGAGGGAGGGAGGGTGGGATTGAGGGGAATGAGGGAGGGGGCTACAGCTGGGATACAAAGTAAATAAACTGTAACTAATAAAAAAATAAAAATTTAATTAAAAAAAGGAAATGAAAAATAACAAAAACTCAAAACCCCAGCAAACAATCACTAAGACCCTGGCTTAGGCGATTTATTTGTTTGTTTCTGCTATAACAGAATGGTTGAGTTTGGATAATTTATAAAGAGGTTGATTTTGAAACCTGGATGTTTAAGATTCCATGGCTGGCTGCATCTGGCAGGTGCCTTG
>CM053755.1:41003774-41058714 GCA_028658305.1 Pachyuromys duprasi
TTTTTTTTTTAATTTGGCTATTATAATTGTTATGAATTGCTACTTTAGAAGCATCCACTCAGAAGTTATTTGACAGTTAAATGGAACGTAGAGGGAGAGAAAGACATAAAGAAGGGGAGGGGAACCTAAGAAAGCCTCTAAGGCTGTAATAGCCTCCATCTGGAATGTTCTTTTCTTTTGCAGGAGCTTCTGCAGTCAGAACGCACCAGGACCAGAGGGGACTGGCTTTGTCTACAATTTGAGCTGATGATCTCTCTTAGTCAGATTCACACTCCATTGTTTCCCTTCCCAGCCTTTGAGTTGGACTATGGGAGGGCTTCCTGTCAAAACAGAAACATTGATTCATAGAATTGTATTGCTAAGGAATTTCACAGATCATTAGACCACAGGGTTCCCATGTTTTTCAAACTTAAGAATCTCTTTTCTATATCGACATATCCCCGGTTACCATACAGTGTCACTGTAGCAAACAGCGTACCTGGCTTGAAAAGGTATAGCATGACAATCTACCACTGCAGATCCATTTGTATGTAACTACTTCATGTGAATTTAAATGTTATCAATCATAATAGAATTGCTTCAAACAAATAATTATGCCTACATAAACGAGACATGTTCTTTATTTCATCTGTGACCTGCTGGGTATACAAATCTCACGGAATTGGAGGTTCTTAGAGACCTACATGTGGGGAAAACATTGGGTCTGAGATGCCATGTTTTGGCAGATGAGTTAATGTGACTCACGGATGTAAAGGGACTTTCCAAGGCCACAGCTCACTGGTGGCAGAGTCCACGTCATTGCCCCCTTTTCTACTGTATCATAGCAGCCTTCAGTTTTCTGCTGAAATGATACTAGCCGAGAGAAGCATGGAAACCCACCCAGCTCGGAGGAAACTGATTCCTCCAAAAACAGGAGGTCCTGTTCTTATCTAACAGCAATACTGTTTCAGAGGACTAGGCTGTGAGTAGAAGCCTTACATCGTTTGACCCCTTACATGTACTTGACAAATATTTCTTGAGGACTGTTTGATTCCTTTACATTTTTGTTTCATTTTGAGAGAGGGTCTCACTGTAAATCCTACCTTCAACCTAATGATAATCCCCCACCTCAGCTTCCCAAATGCTAGGATTATATGTGTTAGCCAACACACCCAGCTTTGTGTTTGGTAACTCACATAATAAAACTTGGAAAATATTAAACTTTGACTTCAGATAACCCATTTTTTCCCTAAGGGGAAAAAAGCAGATAAACACGTTGTAACCTTAAAATCATAGAGTTTTGGCAGTGTACAGGCACAAAAGTCTGCAAGAATGGACATTCTTACCCTCTGCCAAGTTGGGAGATGCTTTTTCTGGCTGCTGTGTTGAGAAAACAAATGAGAAAAATCACCAGCCAAATAATACATTATAATACTGGCAGACAGGAGGAGGAGTGTGTGAACCACATTAAAAAGCCACGCAGTGTTAGAATGACTCAACCCAGCTGGAGAAAGATGAAAAGAACAATTGATATTTCTTGGACAAAGCTTAGTGTTTATGTACAAGTAGACGTCTCAGGAGCTTTTGAATCAGGTCGCCAGCCCGAGTTTCCTTGAGTGATTACTATAAGGTTAAAGATGTTGAACTAAATGCTGATCAAGCACGTATTCTCCCTAGACGACCTGTTTTCTTCTGGTACCCCTTTCATTTACAGAACTTGAGAGGGCCAACAGATTGTCTTCATGCCTCTACGGATCTGGATGGCGGTGGAGCATCTGGATTGACTCTATTCTCATTAAAATGTGGTTCACTTGGGGATAGACACTGAGCAAGCCAATCACATCTTTCCTGTGGATATAATAATCGTGAGGGTTTGTCCAGTTAGATCCAACTGTGCCTTAAGACAAGGCTGCTGAACTAGCTATTACTGTTTCTGCTTCCCGACAATAAAGGATAGTACAACTACAAGGGTTGTGATATTCATCCTGACCGAAATGATTTGAAGCCCCGAGTTTCCTAAGAAATCTTCGGAAGGACGGAATCAAACACGAGTCGATCTACTTCCGTCATCTGAAGATGTGACTGAGTCAGCATGGTTTGGGGGGCACACACACGTGGCTCTCAGACAAGCAGAGAGTAATTATAGTTGGTGTTGACGGAAAGGCCGTATTGGCGGTGCACGGTGAATTCCACAGCCCCCTCAGCTAAGCATAATAAAACGGGGGCCCAGGAGAGTGTTGCCTGGCATTTGAACCTCCCACTCTCCCATTCCCAAGGCTCTCAGGAGTTCCCGCGAGAGAACCGGGTTTGCTAGAGGCAGAGATCCTTTCTCATCCCCTTCACCCTTCCCACAGTGCTGTAGGCTGGAGCACGTCCTGAGAAGGGCCCCGAAGAGCAGGCCGGGCTAACAGAGACATTTTCACTGCAGACATTTCTGGGTGCCTTCATGAAGCCCCTGTGCATCTGAAGAGGGGCTCATCTGTTCCTGGCTGAGGACCATTCATGACCACGCTGGCATGGTCCCAAAAGAAATCCCGAGGGAGCTGGAGCCACCTCAACTATGAACAGTTACTACAATGTGAACAAGACAATTTTTATTCATTACAATTATAGAAAGGCTCATGCTTAGAGGAAAGTAGCTGTAGAAAGATTTAGGCATTAGGGACAGGAGACCAGTGACAAGTTGAGAAGGTGAGGTGCAGAGTGAAGTCACTGAAGGCGAGAGAAGGGTCACAGATTTTGATCAGCTGCTTTAGACAGAAAATTATGGGGCGAAATGGCTAAAACAGGATGTGGAGGAAGTAGCATTTATGGAATGTTGGTTTCCAAACATTCTCTCCCTGTTTCTTTAAGAAATCAGACTTGTATTTATGCTCTGGTCAGTAGTAGGCACTAGTGACTGTGTGTCAGTGGTGAGCCCTGGCATTGTTAGTGGGTCTAACTGAGTGTCCTGTAGGTACTGGATTTTGAAGACTTAGTATGAAAAAAACGAATGCAAAAAACAAAGGGAAAAGAAAAAGAAAATCTAAGTCACTGATTTTTATTTTTACGTTGAAGATGATGCATCAAAATAAAAATATCTTAGCATATGAGGTTAAAGGAAGCATGTTATTGACATTAATTTGATCTTTTGTTTCTGCATTTTAAAATATTTCCCAACCACACAATTTGAGGCTGTCTGTACTACTCGTATTATTTTTCTCCTGGACATCACTGAGCTCCATTGTTTTTTGATGTTTCATGAGTTCGGTTTATGTTTGTCTTGGGTTAGGATTGGTTCTGCTACAGGGTTGTACAATCAAACACTCACTTCTTTACCTTATTGGTGGCCGAAGAGGAAGTGGGCTGGACTCTGTATATTATAGTCTTCAAATGAGGGAATGAATAGTGTACTTACCTCAGTTTGCGCAGTCAAGCTCATCTGTGTATTTGACAATCTCTCTACTGCTGTGATGAACAACTATCATAAACCACTGTGCCTAGTGTAAACTATTTCTCAAGATGAATTCTTAAAAGAAAATTGCTAAGAAATATTAATACTTTTTAAGATTTTTAATTGTGTGTGTGTGTGTGTGTGTGTGTACAGATTAGTTTAGGCACCCCTGGAAGCCAGGGGAGGGGATCAGATCCTCTGGAACTGGAGTTACAGCAGTAGCAAGCTGCTCAGTAAGTGCTGGGAGCAGAAACTGAATCCTCTGCAGGAGCGCATGTGCCCTTAACTGCCGAGTCAGCGCTCTAGCCCAGTATGATTATTCTTAAAGCATCAGAAATTTAGGTCCAAATCACCTTCGGTAAGCACCAGCGTGCAAAGAGACCGGGAGGCATTTTAAAGGGTTGGAATCTGAGGAAAACTGTGTCACCCTTCCATACGGCCAATGACCAAGTTCCCTTACAAATTACCTGGGAAGCTAGTGGAGCAAGTACAGGAAGCATAGGGAGTGTGTGAGTGAGACGCGGGGAGGTACTAGGGCGCTGTGCCCAGCGTGGGTCTTCCCACAGAAAGATTCCTGAGAAGAAAGAGACAGAGGAAAAGAAGAAAGGGGGCAGAGAAAACCAGAGGAGAATCGGTGAGGACAGGCTAGACATGGTTCGTGTGATTTCTGATCGTTTCTAGGGGCTCAGAGCAGCTTGAGAGGGACCACTCCTTAAAGCAGAACTCTCGTGTGAAACCACGGCAGGCAGGAGCCGCACAGATAGCGTCAACACGTCAACGCTGCAGCCTTGAGCTTATTTATTCGGGGAAGCAGCCTTAAAGCAGCCCCGATTCTTCATCCAGACAGAGCCAGGGTGTGGGTGGGAGAGGGAGTATGTGTAAAAGTGACAAAGTAAAAATGGCCAAAAATGGCCAAAGCTGGAATTGCTCCTAAGGATGCGTCCTCTGTGGACGGCGGAAGGACACAGGAGGCTAGAATGGCCAGTCGCAGGGGTCTGTGGTGACATCCTTGGCCGGGCATCGTTGCCTGGCGTCACTAGTACCTCTCTAGAGCACAACCGAACCCTTCAATTCATCAGAAGGGTGTTCTTTACTTCCTGTCGCGGCGAGACAGGATACTCATTCTGAAGACTTAGTAGAAACATAAAAACCCTTCAACAGAGTTCAGGCTATGGTTTGGATCCGAACAAATTCAGTGCAATTTCTTCCGCTATAACTTCTGCGTCTTTGGGACAGGGCAATGAAAATGAATGTCCTAAATAATGACCCGAGGCGCTGCAAGGGTATGAAGTGCCTCGCAAATCATCAAAGAGAGATTAAATTATGTCCTGTACTTACCGGAGCCAAAGAGTGAACTAATAATACATTTTAAAAAGCGTTGCTCTAGGAGCTAATGCTTAAAATTGTGGCCGGGTTTAACCCCAGACTGGGCTGATCACCGATGTCACCGGAGGATCCCTAATTAGAAGCTGTGGTTAATTCTCTTTTGTGTATTGGTAACCGCTGTGAGAAATACAAGTGTTAGGAATTCATTTTTTTTTTTTGGTATGTATATGGTATACATTCGTGTGTGTGCGTGCGTGTGTGTGTGTGTGTGTGTGTGTGCTGTGTTTATGTGAAGAGAGATTAGAGAATAGGCGGTCAGGGTTGGCCCTCTCCTTTCTCTATGTCTCAGCTGGAGTTTCTATGGCTGTGATAGAACATCATAACCAAAAGCAACTAGGGAGAAAGGGGTTTATCTCAGCTTACAACCATCAGGTCACACTCCATCACTGAGGGAAGTCAGGCTGGCTTGCTCCTATTGTCTTGCTCAGCTTTCTTTCTTATGAAACCCAGGACTACCAGTCCACTGATACGACCATCCGCAATGGGCTAGGCCCTCCTACATCAATCAGGTCTCCCACAGGCTTGCCTACAGGCCAGTCTTATGGGAGCATTTTTCCAGTTGTGGTTCCCTCTAAGATAACTCAAACATGTGTCCAGTTGACAAAAACGAACAAACAGGACATTAACTATGGTTGACAAATAAAGGCAGTTTATTTAATGACTAGAACATGCTTATATGATACATACACATATGGTAAAATGATTACCACTATTGAACTAACCAATACATACATCACATTTTCACATGTGTTTGCATTGTGTGTGTGTGTTAAGAATACTTAATAACTACTCTCAGCAAGTTCCTAGTATACCATACAATCTTCTTAATCATGGTAACCATGCTGAACGTTCAGTGGTCAGAATTATACCTGGAAATTTACTCTTTGAGTCACGGAGACTTGTTTGACTGTGAGAGAGATATCAAAGACCCTTGAAGCACTTACTACACTTCTTCATTTGCTGTGACAAGTGTCTTCTGCTAACTCCTGTGATAGCAGGTGGGGGAAAATGGCCACGATGGCCCTGATTTGACAACGTCTTTCAGCAAACATGTCAATAACTTTGTGACCTTGGTTTCTGTCTGTTTTCACAGGAGGAGAATCCCAGGTGATCTTTTCAGTTCTGTACCAGCAATTCACTAAAGTCAAGGTTTTATGAGAAAAAAAAAGGAGCCATAATGATCTCCTTTTAAAGAGTTGTGGGTTGGAGAAGAAGCAGAAAAAGGAGGATGAGAAGGAAAGGAGGAGGAGAAGAAAGATGGATGTTAAAAAACTGGCATGGTGGCACACACCTTTAATCCCAGCCCTTGGGAGGCAGAGACAGGTGGGTCTCTGTGAGCCTGGTCTGCATAGGAAATCCTAGGACATCCAGGGCTATGTAGAGAAAATAAGGCTATGTCCAAGGCTATGTTCCCAGAAAATAAGTTGTGTATTGGGAGTGATGCTTTTCCTTGAATCTGTGGATTGACTCCAGGACCTCCTTCTACTCACATACCACAACCTGTGGGATGTTAAAGTCTTTATATGTAATAACCTAGTATTTGCACACAACCCACCCACACCCCACTTAAATAATCTCTAGAGTGCTGACAATACTACTATAATGTTAAGTGTTCTGTAAATTGTGGTTGCTGTTTTGTTTCAGAAATAGTAAAGAGGAAGTCTGTACATGTTCATGGCAGGCCAACATAATGCTTTTCCAGAGCTGGGGGTGTAGCTCAGTCAGAAGAGCACTTACCTAGCACATAAAAACTACGGTGTCTGTGCCCAGCACACGAAACCAAAACAAATCAGCCAGATGTGGTGGCACATGCCTGTAATTCTACACTCAGGTTGTAGGACAAGGAGTTCAAGCTCATTATCAGCTACACAGTGAGTCTGATGTCAGCCTGGACTGTGCAGAACCCTGTCTCAAAAAATAAACCAAACGAAGCTCTAAAGCGTTCTATCTGGCTTGCTGGTTCCATGGATACAGAGCCCACAGATGCCAAGGGCCAACTGTGGTGGGTTGTGGGAAAGGCTAGCTCTTTCCTGTGTGGCTATGTCATTTCTTCAACACAAAAAGTAATATCATACCATCGGTAGCTTTTTTTTTTTTTACAGAATACTTTGCTGTCATACTTAAATTTTATTACATTTATTCATTTATTTTATTTACTTATTTATTTGTATATGTATGTATACAATTATTTATTTATTATTTAGTGTGTGTGTATGTGTGTACAACAGTGCATATATGGAGGTCAAAGAACAACTTGAATGAGTATTTTCTCCTTTCATCATGTGGTCACGAAGGGGTCAAACTCAGGCGGCAGATGCCTTTACTTGCTGAGCCATCTCACCAGCCCCTCCCTCCTCATTTTTAGTAGTCTGTATTCTACCTCAGTTTGCTCAACCAACTGTTGATGTTGGATATTCTTTCTTCAAAGTAATTGTCAATACATTCAGTGTTGCTGTGAACAACCATCCTAAAATTGTTATGCCAAGTTTTAAATATTTTAGGTTAATTTTCTAGGATGAGTTATTGATAACAAAATTGCTTTGTATTATGAACAAAAACAAGCTGTCAAATTGTCTAAGTCAGTGGAGTGTTTGCTGCAAAAACATGAGGACCTGAGTTCAGAATCCAGAACTCGTGTCTGGACCGGATACTGTTATCACACCCTAGAGCTGAGAGCACCTGCAAGAAGTTCCCAGAGGCCTGCCGGCCAGGTAGCTTCGCAAGTCACTGGGCTCCAGGTTCAGTGAGAGACTCAAAAAATAAGGTGGAAGTGATGAGGAAGATACCC
This sequence comes from Pachyuromys duprasi, assembly GCA_028658305.1. NCBI lineage: Eukaryota > Metazoa > Chordata > Mammalia > Rodentia > Muridae > Pachyuromys > Pachyuromys duprasi. The sequence continues at coordinate 41,011,361 of CM053755.1, forward strand.
TGATGTTGACTTCCCGCCTTTAAATAAACACACACACCACACACAAACACACACACACACATCACACAGACAGACACACACCACACACACCACAGACTAGAGATACACACCTACACAAACACATTCACATGCCACACATATGTTCATATACACACACAGACACACACACACAAACATTTTTAAGGCTCACTTGCCAATTTGATACCAAAGGATAAACCAATTGGCCTTTTGCCTTCCTACTGGCCAGGGACAATCTCTTGTATGTGCATTGGCCCTCTGTATTTATTTGGCAGCACTCTTATATTTAAAACACAAGTATGCTTTACACAGGAGTGTGGCTTCAGCAGCTGTTGTTAGCTGTCTATTTGATCACAGACCTAATTCCATTTTGTGGCTTCCTTCAGCTCATTGTCTCTATGTAAAAATAAACCTGTGTCTCATGCCTTCCCTAGGGGAATATTGGAGTCATAAGACAGTATGGAAAACTGAGCCTTTGATGTATTTTACATCACTGCCCACCGAACCTTTCTGGGGATAGTCTAGGAAATATGAGCTGATCTCCGAGCTGATATGATCAGATGTGTGAGACTAGAATACCCAGGTGAATTAGAATGATGAGGTGGGGATGGAGGGACGATGTGAGAGCTAACGAATTCATCTGCTCGAACAGTAGCTGAATTTAGAAGAGAGCTGCTCTTAGCATCTTGATCCCAAGAAAGAAGAAAAAAGATGCATGTGGGATGCTGACTGCGTCTCTGAAACCCTCACTTTGCATCCTGTGTTGAAAGGGCACACCACCATTCTTGTTGAAGAGTAGGTGGGCTTGAACTTTCTCACAATTGTTTCCCAAGACCTTGAAATGACTCAGGATGGAAAATTCCCATGGTGCCAGTCTGAGAAAGAGCTCACTGAAGATTGAAGGCAAAGACATTTAGAAACTGAGGTGCATGATGGTGGTCCTTTCTGACTGTGTTGTTACTCAGAAACTTCCTTCCATGGAGCCAGTGGCCCTTGTGGTTTGGTTAAGCAAGGCTTGGACAAGCCCCTTCATGATAAGGACCACCGAGTGCTTTTTCTTACAGTAGACATTCCCAGGCTCCATCACCAATTCAACCTTGAGCTACCATCAGACATTTAACAGACATTGGATAGCAGATATTAAAAGATGATGATTTTTAGGGGATGAGGAATGGTTGGCCTCTTATAGGAGATAGCTCTCAGGATGTCCACCTAGCCTAGAAAATATTCTCCAGCCACACTTCCAATTCAGAGGTAGGACTCCAATATTGATACTTACACTATGTCATCTCTATGTTCCTGGGCACGAGGAAGCCATGCTGTGTGAGCCATGCATGGAGCAGTCTTTTTCTGCTGTCTGAATAAAGAAACAGTTTAAATGATGTATGGGGGAAAGAGAAGAATAAAACACAGATCCCCTTATATCTTGAAGTAGTTTGATTCTATTTCAGCCAGCCCACCCTGAACATGCCTGACCTTACCTGATTTCAATACCTGTAACCTAAGATCATGGTGCTTTATAAAGTCACTTATACATCTTTATACACACATACTACCATCTCCAATTGTAGTTGAATTGAGATCAACAGTCCTCTACTTTAACATAGCAATTCTTCTGGAAAGGTTATCAGGCACTCATACTTTAGTATACATTACTTTAGCTGGGGGAACAGCCTGACATTTGCAGGAAGAAGGTTACAGATGGGTGAGGTAGGTGATAGGAAGAGGGCAAGACTGGGTTGAGAGTTACGTCAGGACTGCCAGAGCCTACATGGATGGGTTCTGCTAAGTCCATAATGTAGTAGGAAGTGTTTAGGTATTTTCCTCATCTGTGATGTAGCGTGGGTGTCATATGGCATTTTGCATGTAAAACAATATGTGATTGGGGTTGTAGATAAAGCTTAAATACGTGAATGGGTTGTTTTAATGTAATTCAATGTGTTCAACCAGTTGGGTTAGTGTTCGCTCAACTAGTCAATCCATTGCACTAGTGCCTATGCTTAGTCTTTGCTCCTCACACAAAGAGATACAGGTTTTTCCTCAACAGCAATCTGGTGATGGTTGCCTAACTCTTGGGGCAGAGTGTATGTTTGTTTTGAGTGTCTTATACTCTTTGGCCTGTGGATCTTGATCTACTGTTTTGGGTAGTATGAGTGGTTATTCCCTTTTGCTCACATTTCAAGGGCTTTCAGTGTATCTTGGTACTTCATGATGACCACCATTTCTAGACTCTTATTCAAAATTATTAAGTTCTTGAAAACTCATCAGAAAACACCAGAAATGCCTTTTGTTTTCTGAGAAGAAACAGAAACACTGCCTTCTCAGTCCCCTTTTATCCCTCCATCTCCAGCCTTTCTCACTGTTCACTGTTGATCAACCCATGTGTAAAGTAGGGACAGGAGAAGACTTTCATGCCTTAGGAAGACTGTGCTGTAGGTTCTTGTATGATGTATGAAGGTTCTTGTGTTGTATGGTTCTTGCTGTTTTAAGATTCTTGTATGATTTCTCTTTAAAGGAAACCCACTCGTAAGGGCGCGAAACCAGAGAAGTTTAAAGAGGTGGTCAAACCTTTTAGGATCCTCTCTGCACATCAGCTTTTGACCCTTTCGTACTGGGGAGATAACTTCAGATTCACTGTACGGTCCATACAAGGCTGAAGGTGTTGGATTGGTGTAGGTTGTTTAATATAGTGTAGTTAAGTTTTTACCTTGATGATCCATTTAGAAAAGGAGCACCTGAAGGCTTGTTGTGGAGGTCCAGTTCTAGGTGCTGGAATCACAGGAGGCAACAGTATAATAAAGCTCACTCTCTTGAGTCAAAGCTACATTTGACTTGAGAGTGATAGACCATGGCCTCTTGGTGCAGCTTCCTGAGCTGCGGGCTCATGAAGACAGCGTTTATGAAGTCTGCACTTCCTTTGATTTTTAGATTATTTTATGTGTATGAATGTTTGTGTGCCTTGTGTATGCCTCATGCTCATGGAAGTCAGAAGATGGTGCTGTATCCCATTGAACTGATTTAAGGATGGTTGTGAATGGGATAGTTGTGCTGGAAATCTATCCCAGGTCTTCTGCAAGAGCAGCAAGTGCTCTTCACCACTGAGTCAGCTCTCCAGCCCATGTCTGAGCTTTCTTAACATTGAGTATAATGTCATGTAGTTGTTTACATATTAAAACACCACTTTTATTATTTCTTAAGAAAATGTTCAGAGTGTTTTGCAAAGTGTGAACTCTTATTTATTTATTTGTTTATTTATTTATTTATTTATTTATTTTGCTGGGTCTGTGCCTAATTTATTTATGGCTGCTCAAACATACATATATGGAGGTCTGGGGAGGTACTTCTGTTGCTAAGGTGCTGACTGCACAAGCCTGAAGACCTGAGCTCAGATCACCAGCAACCATGAATAGAAAAGTAGACATCAGCATCAGAAGACATCAGATGTTGACTAATGACCTCCCACATGCATGCGCGTGTCACCTCACCAGCATATACATCTATGCTTATATACATGCATAACTTCCCACATACAAACAAGAGACATATACGGACATGGCTTGCCTGAGAAAGTGAAGAGAAACAGCCAGATTGTCCCTGACATCCCCTGCCCAGTCAGCCTCCTGCACACTGTCTTCCAAGACAACTGCTGTCTGTGGCTTATGGGGGGGTGGGGAGGGGGAGGCGCGGGGGAGAAGGGAGAAAGTCAAGTGTAAATGAAGAAAAAGAAAGTGGTTTCCGTCCCAAATTCTGTTAACATGTAATCCAAACCCTTGCCATTGGGTTAGCAACCCCCACTTGACTTACTATAACCATGACTGAACTCACTGCAAAATAAGTAACACGTACTAACACTGATGTACATTTGGGGAGAAAACCACCAACTCAAGGAAAATGTATATTTATTTCAACCACATGAGCAACTAAGGTAGTTCTTGGTTTCTTCTTGTTTGTTCAGGTATTAAACGGAGACCAGGAAGCCTGGGGGTAGCTGCATAAGGCCTCCTCCAAGCCATGGGAGGTGCTAAGTGACGTCGGTTTAAAGCTTTGGCCTCTATTTAGACTCTCCTTCAGACTGACTTAGGTTCGAACTGCCTGTGATGTTAGGAGAAGCAGTGTGGTGTACTGCTGCAGGCATGCTCTTTGGAGATGAAGGATCTTAGGTTCGAATCTTCTACTTAGTCATGCTGTGACTAGCAACTCTGAATATCTCCCTCAGGTGATGATCAAACAGTGTATTATAGGTGGGGAGTAACAATGATCATTACTACGGCAGTATATTAGGAACATTTCTGGAGGAACAAAATGAATACATATACATACATACATACATACATACATACATACATACATACATACATATAGATGCATGCATGCATACAAAAACATGCACACAGAACTACAAATTCAGAAAATCTACATTTATTTCAAGCACACAAGCAACAATGTTCCTTATTGTTCTTTATTTCTTTCTGTCCACTCAGGGATTACATTGTGATAAAATGCCTGAAATGAAGAAATAATTATTATAAGTATTCTTTTGTTTATATTGGCTTACATTATTGGAGGCTGATTTCAGACATGGCTGTCAGTAAGTTGGAGTGGCAGAGGACCTGGTAACTGTTTGGTCCAGGGACCTAGCAGCCTGGAAACGAGGGGAGCCAATGATGGACGCCCAGTCTAAGGCTGGAAGGCCTAGAATCTCCCTGGAAAGTCACTAGTGTGTGTGCACTGAAAGACGGAACAAGTTGGAGCATCCTGGTCATAAGCAGTGACTGAGGGACAGTCAGGAAGAACAGAGCTTGTGTGTACTGGATGGCTTTTCCCCTCCAATCTGGGACTACTGGGTGGTACAGTTCACATCCAGGTAGTTTCTTCCCTTTCACTTGCTCTCATACATGAGAGTCTTTTTTTCAGGAATACCCTCACAGACCCTTCCAGAAGTGTGCTTTACGGATCCCGATACCAATTTTTCTCCTTGCCGTGACAAAATACCCAACAGGAATAAACCATGGGAGGAAGGGTTTCTTTTGGTTTTCTGTTGCATAGGTTTCCGTCCATAGGCCTTGGTTCCGTTAGCCCTGGGCTGTGGAGACCATGACAGTAGCAGGAGCGAGTGAAGGAGGAGGTCATTTACCTCATATTATGTAAAAAGCAGAGAACAAGACAGGTGCTTGGGACCACATATAACCAACCGGTAGCTACCATGCTCAACACGTGAGCCTCTGAAAGGACGTTTCCTATTAAGCCATAATAGTCTGCTCTTGTTCCCCAAAGGATCATGGCCATTTTTCTAATGTGAAATATATGTAGTCCATTTTCCAGTACCCATAATCTTAATGTTTCCAACCTTGTCTAGAGTTGCAACTCCAGAGTCTCTTCCGAGACTCACAGCAATCTTTTATCAAGGAACCCCTGTAAAATTAAAAGGAAAGTCATCTACTTCAAATATACGATGTTTCAGAAAGTGTACATGCTTTTTTTTCCAAAGGGAGAAATGGGGCATAGAGAGAGGGATGGAACCAAAACAAGAACAAAACCCAACCAGGCAAAAGATAAGCCCTATGGCTCTGTGTCTGGCATCCAGAGCCATGGTGGCATCCTCTCAGCTCAAAGGCTTTGGGCAGCCCCTCCTTCATGGCCTTGCCTTTTGTAGCCCATAGGGCCTCTTCTCTGGAGCTGGCCCCACTCATTACCTGCTACTTTTCTTGGCATAAGTCCTCCAGTCCTGACATCTCCGGGATCGGGGAGTCTCCCCTAGCAGCTTAGGCTTCACTGGGCATTGCCTGCTCTGGCAAGTGCTACAGGGACTATGAACCCACCACTCATGGATTAGCCTCCCTGGGTCTCCTTTGAACTCTGTTTGGAAGCCAATATGACTATGCAGTCTTTGCACCCTGCATGACTACAAAAGCAAGGCATGTGGGTGATGAGAAGGTCAGCCACCAGCTTGAGCAGGAAATGGGCTCCTTGTACCATGGCAGCGGCAACTTCTGAGTGGGCCCTTGACAGAACCCTAGCCAGTTCTCTGTGTACATGGTACCCATGAGCTCTCATCTCAAAGCAAAACCTTTCGAATGAGTTACAGTCCGTAGACCTTTAAGCCCATCATGGGTGGAGTCTCGTTAATTCTGGAGACATCCTTAAGGAATCCTTCCTGTTGTTCCAGGACAAGGTACGTGGTTTCATTCTCTTGGTGTAATATAACAACTAAACCCTTGTCTGCAACTTTAACTATGCTCCTCTTAGGAAACTGGGTTGGGTTGGAGACTCGCGTTCCAGCTCCTCTCATGACTGAAATAAAACGTGGGGGGGGGGGACTGAAAAAAACAGCCCTTCCCTTTACACTACCAACAAGCTTTATTATAGTAATCAGATTTGCGTTCAGTACATGCTTTTGGGTGAATAATCACCACATGGCTGGTGTATTGTGGGCAACTTCAACAAGTGAACCAGGCACAATAAGCACTGTAGGTAAGATGCTGAACTTCACCAAGGAACTTGTCATTCACTGGGCAACTATCTGGTAAGTAAGTGGCGGGCATGATTGGTTTGAATGGTCTTTTCTTCTTCTTCTTCTTCTTCTTCTGCTGCTGCTGCTGCTGCTGCTGCTTCTTCTTCTTCTTCTTCTTCTTCTTCTTCTTCTTGTTCTTGTTCTTGTTCTTCTTCTTGTTCTTCTTCTTCTTCTTCCTCTTCTTCTTTTCCTCTTCCTCCTCCTTTTCTCTGTTTTCTCTGGAAAGGAGTCTGTATCAGGAATTATGACTGAACTTGAATTTTCAAATTCAGAAAAATTAAAAGAAAAGAAAAAAAACACAACCAAGATGTTTTGAGTAACCTGCAGAATTTAATTTGTGTCAGTATTTTGGGGATTACAAAAGAATTGATAAAGCTTGTGAAACAAGAGCAAGTCATGCCTGAAAAGGGAGTCATTTTTAGCATTCTGTCAGGAGGATCTGGCTTACCAAAGTTAGAAAACTGTTGCTTTGGTAAAAGGAGCCAACTAGGTTCAGGAGAAAGAGTCTTGGGCTGTTATTCAGGAGTCTTGAGTTCAAGTCCCAGGATCTCCTTTGATGAAGCCTTTTGACAAGCACTTCATACCTTTGAATTTCAGCTTTCTTTGAGAAGTGTTTGTGTTTGTTTTTTCTTTTCTTTCAAAACAGAGATTCTCTGTGTAGCCCTGGCTGTCATGGAACTCACTTTGTAGACCATGGAGGCCTACAACTCAGAGATCTGCTTGCCTCTGCCTCCTTATTGCTTGTATTAAAGGTATGTGTCATCATGCCTGGCTTGCACTTCAGCTTTCTCAACAGTGAACTAGGCAAGATTTTTTAAAATTATCTTGTGATTCTTTTATTATTTTGTGAGTCCATTTATGTGTTTTGTGTATGCATGAGTGTGTAGTGGTGTGTGTGTGAGTGTGTGAGCGTATGCATGTGGCACTCAGAGGTCAATGGCCTGTATCTTCTTCTATCACTCTCTACCTTATTTTTTTTTGAGACCAGATCTCTTACTGAGCCTGGGGTGGTCTGTTTGGCTCGCCTGGCTGGCCTGCTTGCTCCTGAGATCCTGTTTCTAACTCTCATCCCTGGGACCCATACCACCACACCTGGCTTTTTACATAGGTGAGGAGGATACCAAGTCAGATACTCATACTTGCTGAACAAACACTTTACCCAATGAGCCATCTCCCCAGGTGCTACCGAAAACAGTGTTTACTGCAGCACAGTAGTTGAAAGTGGTGTTTTCTTGGAGTCAGATAAGACTTGGTCTCAGGTTGATATGCTCAGGTCAATAGTTATATGATTTCAGAAACATCCAATCTTTCCATTTCCATTACGTTGTCACCCTTAAAACTGGTACAGGGTAATAGCTCTAGCCCAGACCGTCCTACAGATTAAATGCTCTTAAACTGTTGATAAGTAGAAGCTGTCGTAATTATGTACCCTGTGGCACATTCTCCCCAAATCATCAGAAATCCAGGAAGAAAACCAAAGTCCCCCACAGTGTTACAGAGAAAAAAAATCAGTAAAATATTTACCTTCAGCTGTCTCACTCTCATGTTTCGAGTGTTCATGAAGAAAAGAGGCATGACCAGGTCTTCGTCAAGTCAAGGTGCATGGTCTGTTTCATTCATTGACACAGTGCGCCGGGTATCGCTGCCTGTCTTCTAGCTTCTCGATGGTCCACAGCCTCTAGGGAAGCCCCTGAGTATTGCAGGGCTCGCAGTAGAAATGGCCAAATGAGACATAAACAGTATGTTACTCACCAGCTCTCCGTTTTTCTGGGGTTTCGTGAACGTTTTATCAGAGCTCAGAAGCCCATGACAGTTTAAATTTGCCCTAACATCAGCTTTCACAGGGCTCATGTTTGAGTCAAGATAGATCACTGCAAATACGGGCTCACTCGACCTCAGATTGCCCTTGTTGAATTCACAAATTGTGGAGATTCTTCTCTCTCTAAAGAGTGTGTGCAGTTATTTGACATCAGCTGGCAAACAAAACAAGAGAGTACCAGTTCTCCTTTAAAAGATATTAAACCTAACTAACTTGGCCTGAGCCCCCACAGCAGGCCCAGCAGTGGTCCAAACTCTTTGTGTACAACCAGTGAATCAACCCAACAGCCACCTTAAGTAGATTCTCTTTTAATCCCTATTTAACAAGGGAGAAAACAGAAGGACAGGTAGATTGAATGATTTGTTACCCAACTAGCTAATGGTGAAATTGGGATTTAATCTGTTGCAGTGTGGCACTAGAATAAGACAGGTTGGCTACAGTTGCTCAATGGCACAAGATACATGTAATAGATTTTTATAGTTTTATTAAATATTGAACTCAGGAAAATTAAATCATAGCAGGCTGCAAATATAATTCAAACTTTTATTAAATGTCAGGATATTGGATCTTTGGGTGCATTTTACTTCTGGGCAATTGTCCAGGCTTGAGGCATATATTTAAGTATTTGCTGTCGTGATATTTGCATTGATTTACAATAGCAAACCAGATTACATAGCAGGGAGGATTAAATTACTGACATACTTTTGGGAGGAGACCTTTTGATCTTGGTGAACGAGTTCAAATGTTACCCTGTAACCTGGGCATTTCCTTGAACTCGCTGTTCTATTGAATGACTTGTTATCCGATTTGGACCTTCCAAAAGGGAGATTCATTCCTTATTTTAGCCAGATATTCCTACTATAAATATATGATCTTGGTTTGTGAAAAGATCTATTCGTGCTATCAAAAACGGTTTTGTGCTTAGTTTAGAAAACTTAAAATTGCTAATTATGGCAGCTTTCATTTCTTTCCCCAAAGTTCTCTAAAAACATTATGAGAGTGGAAATAAAAAGCAATTTTTTTTTCATCATACAAAATTTCAAAGGCCCACCTCCTCCAGAAAGTACGGTCATTGCTGTATCTCCTGCCCACCTTTTTTCTCATCACGCCCTCCATCTCTCATTAAAGCTAAATTCCAAACAGCTCTAACTCCATGCCCACCACAGCTATGAGGTCAATCCTGGTAGGAAATATAGCAGGCTCTCTTTTGGAGTTTATTCCCATCAGTGTCCAGTGACATAGACACAAAGCTTGGGCCTTGCATAGTTCCTGAGCACTTCCTGGTTACCAGGACTTCAGTGCCCACTGCCAACCAGCTGCCTGATGCCTGACACTTTAACTGTACCTTCCCTGTGAGTCTCCTGCCCCCGTGGTCCTCTGTTCAAGCCAAAGGTGTGTGTATTCACAGACTGGGCTGTGCCTGATTCTACAACATCGTTGAAGGATTTTCATCTGAGACTGATTCTGACTTTCCTATATCCAAGGGCCCAGTGAAAGTGTCCGGCTAAATGCCTGGGCTCCCCAATAGAAACAGTCACAGGAGTGGGTCCCCAGGACTGGCTAGAGAGGCCCTGACACTCATTATCTTAAGAGAAGCCATTCAGGCATTACCAAATAAAGAAGAGATGTCACGACCCAGGTGTGAAGTGGTGGGCTGTTGTTCAAAAGAAAAAATGAACAGGGGTGCAAAATTGAATCGGGCTGAAGTGAAGGAGCAGGGAGAACAGAGTGGAGCGTGGAGGAAGACAAACCAGAGCAGGTTGGGAAGTGAATCCTGCAGGTCCTGTGATCCTTTAACCGGCAGCTACTGGCACCTGTCAGCACGGACACAAGACCTTCGGGTCTGCAGCTGGCCTGGTTTGTGCTTCGGCTCCTTGTGCCTGTTTCTGCCTGCATTTTGCTGCCAAGACCCCAGCAAGCCTCTCGCCTGCTGGACTCTGCACTCTGTTCCATTTTCAGTTAAATAGAATTGATGTTGCTCTGTGCTCCCAGGACACATGGCATTGCTCTGTTTGGCGCTGGTAGGGCTTTCAACAGAAGGGGCAACGAGAGGAGGACTGCCAAGAAGCTATTTCCTTCGGCTATGGTCCCCCTGCGCCTCCTGCTTCTTGTGAGCGACAAGCCTGAAGGATTCGGAGTAGGATTTTTAAATTAAAATGTTTGATGTCTTCTATCATGGAACATAGAAGACCATCTCTAATTAAAGTCAGCAAGTGTTTATCGAACATAGTGTTTACCAACATCACTTCCCTCCATAGCCCTGCTATAAAAGTCATAGGAGCAAAATGATGATGATGATGATGATACAGGTTCCAGATTTCAAGGACATACTCACAAGTCATTACTGTCTTCTCTTCTCCTCCCTTCTTTTTTTTTTTTTTTTCAGATCAGTAGATTGAACCCAAGGCCTGGTGCATGCTAGGCAAGTCACTCTACCACTGACTACAATCCCAGTTACTTTATGGCTTGAAATCATCTAATGCATAAAGCAACGTAGCTAACATTACAAACCATTTCAGAGCTTTCACTATGTCGTGACTCAAGTGACGCCAACTAAAAGCAAACCACACAAAGGACATTTCTTTCAGCCTCACTCTCCAGCTCCAGCATCTGAACAGATTCTAATTTTTCAGCCTTGCCGAAGTATGATAAATTGGAACTGTGTGTGTTTAAGACATTTAAGCTGTACAGCTTGATGCCTTGATGTATGTATGCATACATTATTCAGTGACCGCCACAGTCAAACCATTAACTTACCCATAACCTCACAGAGCTTCCATTTCCTCTCCTGCTTATAGTGAGAAAGTTTAAGAAATTTCAAGGCTATGACACGAAATTGTCAACTGCAGTCACTCGCCATGGCAGAGCAGAAGCACAGCAACAAGTAACAAGCATGGCAGCAGGGGAAAAAAGTGGAGACTCGCATCTTGAGCCCCAAGCATGAAGTAGAGAGAGCAAACTGGAAACTGCACGTTATTTTTAAACCCTTAACTTCTGTCTCCCGCGACACACTTCCTCCCACAGGGCCGCACATTCTACACCTCCTCCAAAAAGACCCATCAACTGGGGACCAAGCGTTCAGACATCTGAGCCTATGGGGGACATTCTTATTCAAACTACCGCAGAGTTGAATCTGAGATTCCACAAAGAGATGTGATCAAGTCACATTTACCTCTCTGACCCTGGCTTATCAACATAATGTTCTCAGGGTCATCCACATGGAGGCATCTAGCCTGACAGGATGGCAGGCATTTTAGTTTTAATCCCTTTAACCCTGGCATGCATTTGTAGCTATGTAGCTTGTTGAGATGGTCGATTGTTGCACATTTGCCTAGCTTAGCATATGAACTCTTTTCTCTTGTATTGAAGTGTGGAGATCCACCCATATTGCTGCCCTTAAGACACATTTTTGTCCATAAATCTGTGATTAATTGGTCTGAGTATCATCCTGGATCCATGGATCCATCTGCTTCTTGTTTGTTTTGTTTTGTTTTGTTTGGGGGTGTTGGAATGGGGTTCATGTTACCTTGTATCTTCAGTGGTCAGTTCTTATAAAAACTGCCAGGACTGGGTCTTTCTGAAATACCATGTTGTCACAAATAATGAGATCCCTTTCTTTTTAAAGCCTTGGTAACATTTCAGTATTTGTATATATAGTCTCTCCTTTTCTCTCCTTCTCCCCCTCTCCTTCCCTCCTATTCCTTCCCTTTCTCTTTTCTTCCTTACTTCCCTTTTTTTCTCTCTTTGTCTCTCTGTCTCTGTCTTCTCTGTGTGTGTGTATGTGCTTTTAAGGATCACCCAAGGTACTGTGCATGCTAGACAAACACTCTACCACTGAACTATAAGCACACCTCTATGCTACATTTAAAAACAATGTAACTTTAAGTTGGGCCTGGCAGCTCAGTCTGTAATGTGAGCATCAGAAGCCTGAGAAGTTCAAGGACAGCCTGCAACTCTGTCTCAAGAAAACAAATACAAATAAAGAGAGAGTTCTAACTCTAACTTTCTCTGAATCCTTGAAATTCTAACTAGTAATGAAACCTCTGTCTCTTTTCACACACACACACACACACACACACACACACACACACACACACACACTTCTGCTCTACCATTGTGACTGGCTAGACGGATAGCCCACATATTGTTGGGAATGTTGAACCAAACCATAGAAAAGTGGCCTTAGACTAACTGAAAGGTTTCCACCATTTACTCTCTCTTACCAAGAGGCTGTATTTAATTTTCACAGCCCCATGTCTGCTGTCCTTTGATGAAGTGTGTAGTCTGCTCTTCAAAACTTCCCTGCTGGTAAAAGACATGCATTTATCTTTAAATACATTCATAATTTCTGGTCTATAGGAATAAACTGTGCCTTTGGGAGAGAGGAGGCTTGCATGGATACAGTTTGTGAAGGTAAACACACAGAGGCATTCTGCTCTCTGTTAATTAATGAGAGCCATGCCAAGCTTTTATAGGAAACCAATTTTGCTTTTGAACACCAGGGAGATCTTTGAGCCTAAGAAATGTTTCAATTTAGGAAAACCATAGCTCAGCCAAAAGTGCAAATGCAGCAGGTGAATTATTTGGTCTAGAAATTCAGATGCTTTAACTGACTGTCTGTGAGAGCTTAGTGAGTGAAAACAGGCCCCCGGGATGTATGTTCTTGAAACTGTGGACAACTCTGGAAGCTGGAGTTTGTTCCTACATTTTCCCAGGAGTTGGAGTCGAGGTGCATGGGCTGGGAATGTGGGAGCTGAGAGAGACGGGAGCTGTGAGCACCCCGCCAAGGTAGAACCTTGCCTTGGGCACGCAAGGGCCTCCTCGTTTGGCTTGCCAGAGATCAGTGTTCTCTGTCTCCGTTGGAGACAGAGTCTGAGCTTTTGGCAGAGAGGAAGTCCTCTTGTTTGTATTCATTAGGAGGCTATTTATGAAACTCACTGTGACATGACCTCTTTGGTATATTTAAAGCAATCCTAGGCTGATGCTCTCGGAAGTGTTTTTCTGCATGCAGATGCCTCTTGTCAGCAGGAATGTGTGAGTCGACAAGGCAAAAAGGGAAGGATATGAAGGCTGACTCTCTCTGCAAAGCTCACTAGATAATGCTCCCCAATTTATGCAATAACTTACTACAGTACTATTCTCGGTTCTGAACCAGTAGTGGCCTTGAAAAACATGGTTGGTGACCAAAGAATTGTAGGAGCCAACACAGTCGCTTAAAGTGAAGGAAAGGGAGCTGGGTCATCGCTGCTCACACCTTTCATCCCAGCACTTGGGAGGCTAGGAAATCTCTGAGTTTAGGGCCAGTCTGGTCTACTGAATGAGTTCCAGGACATCCAGGAAAAATTAAAGTAAAGGAAACAGTTTTCACTGAGTGAGTACTAGGTATTGTAAACAAACCCATGTTCATACATGTATGTGCAGAAGGAGGCTGATTACAATGTCATATAAGAATTACAAATTGGCTCTAACCCTTTTGCGGACATCACTGGATTACAAAATGAAGTTCAATCCCTTTGTGACTTTTGACTGAAGCAAGAACTGCAAACAGCATTTCAACGCATCTTCTCACATTCAGAGGAAGATCATTTCTTCCCCTCTTTCAAAGATCTGGGACAAAAGTATAATGTTTGGTCCAAGCCCATTTGAAAAGATGTTGAGGTCCAGGTTTTCTGAGGACACTACAAAGGCCTGCGGATGGGCAAAGAGGTCCAGGTGTACAGGAGGAAGTATGACATCTACACTGAGCGAGTGCATCAAGAAGGGGCCAACGGCACAACCATCCACATGGACATTCACCTCAGCAAGGTGTTATCACCAGGCAAAAGCTGGGCAAAGACCATAAGAAGATCCTGGAAAGGGATGCCGAATATCCACAAGTAGGAAAGGAGAAGGGCAAATGCAAGGAAGCAATGGTCGAGAAGATGCAGGAGTATAGGTCTCTTATATACAACTTTCATTAAAGTCTGCTTAAGTAAAAAAAAAAAAAAAAAGGAATTACAAATCAGAGGGCTGGAATATATTTCCTTTGGCAGAGTGCTTGCCTCAAGTGCAGACTACTTGAGATTTGATCCCTAGCATCAACCACATTGACCTGAAGCCGTGGCACAAGCTTCTAATTCCAGCATTTGGAAATGGAAGCAGGAAGATCAGAAGATGTTCAGTGTCATCCTCTGCTGTGTCGAATTTGAGGGCAGCCTGAGATACAGGAGACTCTGTCTCCAAAACAGTTACAAATGATCTAAGAAAAGAGAGTGAGCACAAACCATGACACATGCCCACCATGGAGTGTTATGTAACCATGGAACACAGCTAGCAGCTTTGTGAGAGTACGAAATGCCCACCATAGGTCCCCTAAGGACAGCCATCAGGAATATTCTGACTTGAATACATGCATACTATTTATGTATCTTAAAGCTGCGTGTGTGGGACCCGTGTATGCCCCCAGAGCTACCCATGCAGAACGGCACTGGGGAAGGTGAGCAGGCCATCCCTTGGACCATTTCTGTATTAGCGCAAAGGTTGTGATGAATGTGTACTGTTCCTGCAGCTGTATTTGAGAAAGAAGTTTGAATAATTTAACAGAGTTTCAGACAAGTTTCTCAGAGTTAGCCTGGGACTACACGCTAGCCAAAAAAGAGCAAGTCTGCAACTGCCAAGGAGGTTTTATGGTAGCCTGAGGCTATCAGGAAACTATTTCACAGGCATGTATTTCTAGTGTGTGAAATAGCTTTTGAGACAGGGTGAAAACTATGAGTCTAAGTCCTCTATCTTCCTAACGCTGAGAGTTCAAGCCCCAAGGGGGTAGAGACCCACAGGTTGAGAACTGCTGGTCTAATTGCTCATTAGCCTCACCCCTCACTCCATCAGCTTAGTGATTATCACTACTAAGTGATATATGTTGTATATCACTAATAATTGTTATATATTAGTAACAATTCTAATGGATTGTTACTCTTTTTCTTTTTCAGAGTTTTCAAAGCACTTTAAAAGTCTTGAACAAGACAAGAAACCTCTATTGTCCCCATTTTCAGAAAAAGTAATTGAGGTTTAGGGGAGTTAGTTTATATGCTCCGTGACACACACAGCTAGGGCAGAACTAAGCAAGGAGGCTCAGACAGGGACTCTGTTCCCAGTGAGGCCACTCATTCCAGGTAAATCACTATTTTTCTAGGTCTCAGGTTCTTCAGCTATGAAACAGGCTTGCAACAGTTTCTTACGCATGAGTGTTTAGAACTGTTTAAAGGAAAACAAGTACCCTCTCCTTACCCAGCCCCATTCCCAACTTTGAAACAGCACCCCCCCACACACACACACACCCCATGGTGGGGGAAAGGCAAAAGTCTCTGTGCTGTGAAATGATTTAAAGGATGGATTCCATTCTTCCGGAACAGCTGGAAGGAGCCAGCGAGAACACATCACGTCATCCCTGCCATCCTTGACAACCCTGTCATGCCTGATGTGGTCCTCCTCTTTGGGTGGTACAGGCAGGAAATCTTGAAGTTCAAGATGGCAAGGGAGAGCTGATTTCTCCTGGTCTCAGTCTTTTCAGCATCATAAGTAAGGGCTCAGCTTGAATGTAGAGCGGACCTATGGTTCTGTGCCGGTCTAACTGGTGTACAGTATGTCTAAACAAACGTGCTAAGTCATCAGATTTGTTGCATCACTAGGAATGGGTCAGAGTAAGACAAATCATCCTGTCTCATGACACAGCCGCCACCTTATTTTTATGGTTTTGTTTTTCTTTATACATGTATATAATGTGTGTGTGTGTGCGTGCACACGTGTGTGGGGACTCGTGTAAGGTGTGTGGGCGAGAGTACACCCCAGACGGCAGCGAAGACAGCTGTCTTCAGACAGCTTTGGGTGTCAGTTCTTGCCTCCACCTTGTTTGGGTCTTTTACTACATGCTGCTGTGTATGCTATGTCATCTGGCCTGTGAGTTCCTGGGGACTCTCCATCAATTCTTGCCTCATTATAGAAGTGCTGGGATCACAGAGGGACACTACACATATTGGTGAATCCAAACTCAGGTCCTCATGCTTGTAAAATAAGCACTGTTTCTGTCTAGCCATCTTCCCAGCCCCCACATTTGCCATGTAAGCAACAGAACATGAACCCTGGGCTAATCAATGAGGCTTCACAAGCCTATGGCCACAGGGCTATGCTTTAAGGTATGGTTTCTATTAGTATTCTGATATACTGTGGCTAATAAACAGGAAGACAACTTCCATTGGAAAGGAAACATGTACCTCACAGACCGTGAGAGGAGGAGAGAACAGCCCGTGGGGACCCCATGGAGAAATACATGCCAGTTGGGAGGCTGAAGAAGGAAGCAATAGGATAAATAGGCTGAGTCTTTCTTGTAGTTTTCCTTCAGAAAGAATGGGTATGTGAGGGAAGCAGGCTCAGGGACAGCTAATTTGAACCCTCTAGAGGGTTCTAGCCTTAGGGAATATTGCCAGTTCAGAGAAGCAGTACCTCTCAGGGACATACATTCTCTCTTTTAAAGGGGCCCAAGTTAATCCTTTAAAAAAATCGATCTATCATACTACTCAGCTTTTAAAAACAAGGGAATCATGAAATTTGCAGGCAAATTGATGGAACTAGAAGAGATCATCCTGAGTGAGGTAACCCAGAAGCAGAAAAACACTCATAGTATATACTCACTTATAAGTGGATATTAACCATATAATATATAATACCATACTAAAATCTACAGACCTAAAGAAGCTAAACAACAAGGAGGACCCTAGGGAGGATGCTTAATTCTCATTCAGAAGGGAAAACAGGCAGGCTAGACACCAGAAATAGTGGAAGAGCAGAAACAGGACAGGAGCCTACCATAGATGTCCTCTCAAAGACTCCAACCAGCAGGGGAGTGAACCAAATGCAGAGACTCACAGCCAAACTTTGGGCAGAGCACAGGGAGTCTTGTGGAAGTAGGGCGGTGATGTGATAAAAGGACCTGGAGAGAACAGGAGCTACACAAGGAGACCAAGAAAACCAAAAAATCTGGCCCAGGGGGGCCTGCAGAGATTGATGCACCAACCAAGGATCATGCATGGAGAAGACCTAGACTCCCTGCTCAGATGTAGCCCATAGGCAGCTCAGTCTCCATGAGGGTCCCCAGTAAGGGAACAGGGGCTGTCTCTGACATTAGCTCGGTAGCTTGCTTTTTGATCACTTCCTCCTGGTGGTGTGGCCTTGTCAGACCACAGAGGACAAGGATCCAGGAAGTCCTGATGAGATTTGATAATCTAAGGTCAAAGGGCAGGGGAGGAGGACTCCTCCTTTCAATGGACTAGGGGAAGGGGGAATGACAGAGGGAGGGTGCGACCAGGAGAAGATGAGGGAGGGGGCTACAATTGGGATATAAAATGAATAAATTGTAAAAAAAATTTAAAATTAAAAAATCTATTGTTCTATCTATAATTTATTGTGTCTGTGTGTGTTTCATGGTGTGGCAGCTCATGTGTGTGAGGTAAGAGAACAACATTCAAGAGTTAATCTTTTCTTCAAACGTGTGGGTCCCTGGGATAGGACTCAGGTCATCATGCGTGGCAGTGAGCACCTTTGCCTTCATCTGCTGAGCCCTCCTGCGGGCTCCCATGTTATGTGTTACACTAGAACCAGCAACTTTCTTCAGGACCCATTTGTTGGCACACAGCTACTCTTCCACCAGACCTACTCTGGTCTCTCCACGTGGGGTCTGGTCGGTAGCACAACCTCCCACCAGCGAGGAGTGGACCTTTGTCTCCAGAGAGCAGAGATCGCTGTGGCAGATCCAATTCGCAGGAAGCCTCTGCCTCCTCCTGTATTCGTATCCGGAACACCTTCCGCATTCCCGTGCTAAGAACGCTAACGTCTATAATCCCCCCTGTTGTTTCTGTCGTTATTTTTTTTCTTGTCTCGTCCTCCACGTTCCCCTGGATTTATTCACTTATCCTTTTTTATTTCTACCTGTTAACCTCTAGGCCTTTCCCTTCCCCCCCTCTCCAGTGCAGCTGCTCAGTCAGTGTAGATCTGCCTGCATGTAACTCTCAAAAGACTCGAGTCTTTTTGTGAGCCCATAAGCAAAAGCCAAAGGCAGCCTCTGTGGTCTTGCCAGCTTGGGTTCAGATAACCAGGGCAATTGCTGCACTGTTTTGTTCTGTAAATGTGAGGTTAAAAAAAAAAATCCACTCTGACAGCATTCAGTCCATTGGCAGGGAAAGACATCTTCATCGTTGCTTGATACCAGGAACACCTCAAGGCTCTGGACAAACCCTAAAAACTCCCTGGACCAATCGCGCCTATGTCTGTTACAGAATACGAATTCTCACTCGGGCTTCTCTGTTGCTTTCTGAAAAATCTGTTACAGGAAATCTCAAACCCTTCTTGTCCTGGGAGGCAGACAGAGCAGTGCCTCGGGTGATGGAGGAAGTGTGCTCAAGGAAAGACTGAATGAAGAAAAGAGACGCATGCAGCACAGGAGGTCTCTCTCAGTCCACTCCAGATGGGAGACAGAGTGGATATCCTCTCCGTTAAGGAATCCCTTGGAATTCAGTACACAGAAGTGTCAGGGAGAAGGGGAGGCCACGGTGAGTTCGTTGGGTCCTGTCTGGAAAGGGAAACAGCTTAATAACCAGGTTTGTTTCTAAAGCCTCCACAAAATTACTAGTAACTTAACCTCTTAATACAAGTTATCACATTATAGTTCTGTAGATGAGAAGTCCAAAATTAGAGCCCTTGGGTGAAGGCAAGGGATTGCAGGTGTGTGCCGGAGACTGGGGAAAATGGTTTTCATGCTTCTTCTGCCTTCTGGGGGTTAGCCTCATACTGTAGTTCATGCTGGCTTCTTCTTTCAAAGCCAGTAGCGCTGTGCATCTCTGCGTCTTTATCTGGTGTCACGCTTCTCCCTTTCCCAGACTATGGCAGGAGAAAATTCCATGAGTATAAGATTGCATACAAGTAGCTCAAACCTATGTATATAATTCAGGATAATCTCTCATTTCAACTAAATCCCTGACTTTTAACCTTATTGTTTAAATCGTGTGCATGTGTGTATATATGTTCACATATGTGTGGGTGTGTTTATAGGTTGCATGGTAGGGGGCGATCTACCCAGAGGTCAGCTTCAGTTGTTTCTCAGTCCATTCCCACCTTGTGTTTTGAGACAGAGTCTCTCCCAGTCAAGGCATCACCAATGCAGCCAGGGTATCTGGCCAGCAAGCCCTAGGGATCCTCCTGTCTCTACCTTCCTCAAAGGGAGACTACAATCACGTGCTACCACACTCAGCATTTTCATGCGGTTCTAGGATTGAGCTCTGACCTCAGGCTTGTGCAGCAAAGTTATCACAGCTGCAAAAATCCCTTCTGCCATGTGCGGAAACGTGTTGTTGTGTTGTAAAGGAGGCTGGAAATTACTGGATCCCACCATAGCCACAAAGCCGATATTCTTACTGAGACACAAGGTTTTTAACGTAGGCCTGGCTTTTTTATCTCCTTAGGAGCTAGTGACTCTCCATAGATATTTTTTTAAGCTGTCTGTTTATTGAACATCAAAGTTTTATAGGCAAACAATAATATCTAGTTTACTGTCACTGCTACTAATGATAGCATGTAAAAGTGGGCCCTGTTAAAGCCAGCCTGCGCGGCTCTGGATCACCTCCTCCCCCATATATTATGGTTTTCCTGTTAGTGTTGTTATGGAATTCCTGAGTGTGTGAATGGGTGGCTCTCTGATTCTTGTGCCTTCTCTTGGGCTGTTTCCCTTCGGTTGCTCTGTCTTGTCCAACTTTGATGTGATAGTTTTTATCTTACTATATTTTATTTTGTTATATTAAAAAGTGAGTGGATGAGAGAATGAATAAAAACTAGTGGCTACTAGGGTAAAGGCTAACAACGAAACTGTCACTTATTCCTGCTGGGGAAGAGAAAATCAGTTTCCTCCAATAGAGTGACACTGAGATTATCAACCACTCTTGGGCAGGCCTCATGTTCAGGAGTAGTTGACCAAATGGACTCCACAGTTTTTTGGGTTTGTTTGTTTGTTTGTGTGTGTGTGTGTGTGTGTGTGTGTGTGTGCTTTTATTTGGTTACAGTTTGGGAGTTCTTTTTTCTTTGGGGGTGTGTTTTTACTTTGTTTTCTTGGTTTCTGAGGGTTTCTGTTGTATTGGATTTCTGTTTGTTTTTGGAGAAAGAACTTTAAAGTTGTGTGAGTATGGAGGGAGAGAATTTAGAAGGACTTGGTGAGGGGAAGAATATGTTTGAAATATATTTAAATTTGAAAATTATTTTTAAATAATAAAATATACTTAAAACTACAATAAAATGAGCCCTATAAGTCCAATTATTTCTGCCATGACTATCATTTTAAATTCTCATTCTATTGGCAAAAAACAAAGCCTAGGCTTCTTGGGGAAAATGGTTGATATAGAAAATTGTAAGCCACCAAGTGAGACTAGAAAAATCTAATAATTACCCACAAATTTCAAGGTGGGGCCAGCCAGCCAGGCATCTTTGGAAAAAAATTAAATCGAGTAATTAAATAATTCCCCTGAACACCCTAAAGTAACCTTTCCTATTTGTGACTAAACTTCAGCAGCAGAATCTTCAGGAATTTCTTTTGGCTAAATGTGAGGGTTTCTAGAGAGAAGCACTTTCTGTCGTGTTGGGAATTCTTCAGGGCTCCCACGGCGTGTGATGACTTGGCTGGAAAACACTAAGAGACATCTCCCCCACTGCCAGCCCTCTCTCTGACTTGCCACTCACACAACCCAAGGCTCTCCATCACATGCAGGTTGCCGACACCAAATAAATTAGGCAGATGGAGCTCATACATCAACGCCACCTACTTGGATTCCTTTTTGGCCACTGATGCATTCCCTATCTCACTCTCTCTTTTAATCAGCCTCATAAATCTGGCCCTGACAAGGTCCTGCCCATCTCTATCCTGTAGTCAGAGGTGAGATGGTAATTTGTCCCCAAGCTTTCATTTGAGTCTCTCCTTGAGTGACCATCAACACCATGTGGAGCCCATTCATTACAGGGGCTCAGGTGTGACCATGAAGATCATGTGAAAAGGGCTGCCAAGCTGGTGACTCCTTCCAGAAGGACAGCCTGGTTCTCCAAGCACCGTGCACATCAGGTGCTCACACTCCACAGTGCCTGATGAAATCCTGGCACACTGAGTGCTGTGAAGAACAGATAACGTCCTGAGCTATTCCTCCGAGTACCCAGTTGCTGATAGCTATTCACATCCAAGGTAATGAATACCTGGACACTCCCAGTTTTTCAAGAGACTTATCTACATCAAGAATTGAAGACACAAACAGAACTGTCCAGGGTGAGACCTTGCATTCAAAGGTGGGGATGGATGCCTGTGCACTCCTGCTGATTGGAATTAGACTCGGTCTTGGTCTTTGTCTCCAGACGGCTGTGAGGATCAGGAGTGTTGACGCAGCTCAAGCTGGTGGTGTCTATGTGCCCTCACTTGAACAGCAGTGCCTTCTGCCTTCTAGGAGATGCATCTTTGAGTCTGGGCTGTGTCTGACTCCTTGCCCTTCTCTCGTTCCCCTTCTTTAAAGGGAGGGTATTTCTTTTTTTCTTCTTAGACAGGTGCTCTTCAAGCTGACTTAATGTCCTCCTGTCTTCTGAGAGTTTTTCTAGTCCTTATTCTAGAAAGAAAAGTCCAGATACTTTTACCCACAGAACATGAGTTGTGCCTATAAGATGCATCAGCTATTGACAGTCATTTCACAGAGGCCTTTCTTATTCATCCACTCTAAAGAACATGGGAGGTGAAGACACCTTGTCGTGCCCCACCAGCTCATTTCTGCTGTCCACACAAGAACACATTAAACCCCTTTTCTGGGCCCATAACAAAACAGGCTATTGAAAGAGTACAGTGGTTCACCTTAGTTTTGGCCTTCAAGCTTTAGGACTCAGTCCTTGGTAATGTTCTAATGACAGGATTATGGCCTACAAAAAGTGAGCTGTCTCCAGATATTGTTGGAGATGATAAATGATAACAATGGCAACAGCTGTCAATTATGCTGAACACCTGCTGTGCGTCAGCCTTCACATTCAGTGTGCCTATAAGTGCTTTGAATGTGTCGTCTTTAGATTCTTCTAGAATCCACAAGAAGGATTCGATTCTCATCCTTCACAGATGAGGAACCAGAGGCTTGGAATCTTCTCTTTGAAGCTCTGTATTTTCCAGCACCTCACAGCCTAGACCTCAGTCTCTCATCTTTTTAAAGCCATACTTCCCTTGAATAATCTCATCTAGTCCCATGAATTTAATTGTCAATATGCAATTTGTACCTATATGTTGACATCACTAAATCTAAATTCCTAGTCTAAACTCTCTTTACTCCCTTTGCTTGGGAGCAAACCCAGAGCCTTGCACTCATCACGAAAACATTCCACCATCAAGCAGCGCTCTCAGCCAGGGTGCTTCTCCTAGTCTTAAATTCACACATCCAACTGCCTTTTCCACTGGGTTTGTTAAGTGCCATCTCAAAGCCCACATGTCCAATGCATTTTTCTGCTTCTTTCTCCAAATGTTTTTCTCCTTGTCTTCCCCTCTGAGCTCAAGGCAAACCACTTAGGATCTCACACTGAAAGTGGTGTATGGTTCTTGATTTCTGGTCTCCATCACCTCATTCACAGTGATTATGTAAGTGTCTGACTTTCATCCATTTCTCTCTGTTTCAGCTTCTGCCATCTTGGAGCATGTGCCTTACCTTGACTGGACCATTGCCTCCTGACTGGTTATCCTGACTGATACTTGCCATCTCCAGCCCCCAACCAATTTCACACAGCAGTCTGAGTGACATTTAGAAACATGAATCAATTCAGGTCCTTTCCCTACTTAAAACTCCTTAAAGATTTTCTTTTGATTCAAGTCCAGGCTCCATGTATGGTTGAACTTGACTAATGCTGCAATGTCATCTCACACTTTAGCTATTCCTCATTCATTCATCCCTTATTAACTACTCGCTTGCCACAGCGCTCTGTTTTCAGCTCCTTGATGACACAAAGTTTTTTCCTGCCTCAGGGCCTTTATGCTGTCTATATTCCTTCTCCCTGGCCTGTAGGAACTCTGTAAATAGTATTGAATGAGTGAAGATAATAGATTGCCTCTTTTATTTGAATATAAATTATAACATGGAAATGTGTCATTAAGGAATTATTTAGCCATTTGCACCTATGCCGTCTACATCAGATGTTCTTACTATAATAAGCATTATAGTAAGGGGAGAGAGAGCAGTGGAATGATGATCACATGAGGTAGGCACTTAGAGCCCAGTTGTTCAGAATTATGTATCTGGGAGGTTGGGCAACTGCCTGCCTTTGAGTACGTAGGTAGAGAGCAGTGAGTTTCCGTTAGGCAGGCTGTTTCAGTCTAAGCACCCATGTTGCCTGCTCCAGGTCCTGGTGCCTTTGCATAGGTCATATAAGATGTATGTGTCTGAGAGAAAGAGTAGACATTTGGAAAGTATAGCTCTTTTGTCCATCTGGCAGCATCACAGATGGTTGTGAATTGGAGGCAGAGGACATCTTAGCTACCTCCAGATCTACTTTGTCAAATATGGCCCAAGAGAATGGACTCGAACCCTGGTATGTGCACACACAGACAAGGTGGTGAATGTAGTTAGGTATGGCAATTAATGAGCCGCCATCTGCTAGCACATCACACTTTGAGTGGGATTTAACATGGTTATGGGTTTCTTTGAACATCCCCCCTCTCCCCACCATATGTGCTTAAAGGATCCAAAAAGGAAACAGCTTAATCCAGGAATGCGAAAAAGAATGGTGACATTCTGTGGTGTGTCAGTGAGATGAGAAACTTATCAGGCACCATCTATTTCAGGATTTTTTTTTTGTGGTATTTTGTGGTTTCAGGCATCTAGTCCGTGACAAAATGGCACTGTGAGGATGATTTGCCACATGTGTGGGATACAGAAGAGCACCACAGTGTGGGCGTTACTTCTAAAATCTAACTTTGTGTTTGCCCTGGACATAGCTGACACAGAAGAAAATACGTGTCTTCCAAGGGCCTGAGATGGGGCTGATGCCACGTGGCTTTCCCATGTTTTTCGGAGTGGAAACTTCTGTCTCTTGCACTTTATTTGTACTTCTGTGCCATCTTTATCCAAGCTTGTCCCTCTTGATTGCTTCTTACATTTCTGTTTTCCTCCTCTACCAACCTGAAGCTCCCTGAGGGCATGCATGGATGATGCTTCCTTCATCTTGGCAGAATCCAGTGAGACTTAGCACCAACGCTTACATTGGAATTGCTTAATATATCTCGAGTGAAAATAACATCACTTCCAGAGAAAAACTTAGAGAAGATACCTCAAGTATTTTTAGAAATGACATATTGTAGATCAACAATATAATTGAGTACATCCTTACATTAAGTACTGAAAAAAAATTGTGTGATATTACCAGAACAAAAGAAAGCCTTGCTTTTTTTAGTGAGAGGTGGTGCCTGGTTTTGGTTAGATGACACGGGCTTAACCCAAGTGTTTAATATAAGGAAGGACGGTGCTTGGAAGCTAGGCACTATTACAGAAAGGTGAAGGTCCCTTAGAATATTTATGCCAGTGGTGTTAGATTAGCATTGATGTGTCAATAAATCATTGTCATTGCATCATACTTCTGGAATATGTGGAGGAGTGTGTGTGTGTGTGATCTTTTTATAAGGAAATGTTTGTGTAAAAACTTCTGACTCTAATAATAAATATGATCTATGTCATATGGCACTCAGATATTATGACAAATGTGTCTGAGGAAGGCAAAAGTGTTTTGTTCTCTAAATATTTAAACATGGCCAATACATCATTTGGGGCATTTAAATGCTGTGGGAACACTTATCAGCAACAAATGAAGGACTCTAGAGAATGTAGTGAATTATTCTCTCTATCCTAAAAAAGTAGGAAATGGAAGGTGACAGAAAGAGAGAGACGCTGAAGAGGATGTGCTGGCAACCGTACCTGTGGTAACTGCAGGAAGTGCTGACCCCGAAATCTTGGGGACCAAGGAGGGCACTGTCATGCCAATCCAGAGGCAAGGTGATACAGCTGCGGCAATAGCTAAGGATCCATACAATTGACACTTCAAAGGAAAAAAGCTGCTCAACCTGGAAAGTTCTGAAATACTGAATTTAAGTGGCTTATGTGAATTGTCAAGAGGAGGGAAAGAGAGGTTGGGAGGGGCGGCTACCACGTGGGGAAAAACAAGCTTGAGGTTTAGACACAGTGAGTTCAACACAGTGAAATTCCCAGGTGGAAATTCTCCAGATTTCTGTCTGTCACTTTGAGACATGGCTGTTTTGTGGGGGGTGCACTGGGGTATTTGATCTGGAGCTAGCGAAGACAAATTTTAGACACGCGAATAAAGCAACGTTTGAAAATGCTGAGCCGTGCCTGCTCTCCCCCTGGATACTCAATCTCTTTTCATTTTGACTCTGGGCAGAGCTAACTGCCCTCATACCTTAAGTGTCTTCTGGCTTAGCCTCCTAGTTTCACCCCTCTGTATCCAGCCTGTAGGAAGCCAATAGAGTAGTCCAAATAGATGACTTAAAGATGTGGAAAAATACTTGCTTTACAATGTCCATAAACGCTGAAATTACCAAATGTACTAGATGGACATAAAATTGAAGAGTTATAACCTGAATGCAATGCTAATATCGCTGATATTATTTTTGTGGCAAAATGTAATCTCTCCTTTGAGAACTACCTCAATTGCCTCTCTGCAGCCCACCTGACACCCCATCCCCAGGCAGTTAGTCTTTCTACTGTCCACGTTCCCGAAACACTTTGTTTGTATTTCTGCAACAGCGCGTGCATCTAGTGCTTGTGCATGGTTTTTTCTGTTTGTTTGTTTTTGCTTTATTTTTGTTTTTCTTGCCACCCGATTGGAAACAACTCGAAGACAGGAACTGTTTTCCCATCTCATCATTCCTCACTCCCTAGCAGCAGTGATTGGTGGCTGATAATTCATCATTGGAAATATCCAACAGAGGAATGTTGAAGACGAAGCAATGTGCAGTTGCTGTAGCGAAGCCAGTACACACATCACATGTCACTTTCCTCTGCCGCCGTTAATGCAGAACCAGCAGAGGCAGCGCACTCATTACACACTGCTGGCCCATATTTGTAGTGTGTGACATTTTTTTATGAAACACTGTCAAAGGCAATCCATCATGGAGTAACCTTTAGATTATATGCTGAGCTTGATTTTAAACAGAGACGTCAATGAACCCCAAGAATGATGCTAGTTTCTAAGAAGAGTGTGATCAAAGAGTTCCAGCTAGGGAAATGAGGCAGAACACTGTGTTCTTTTAAGTCTCATAGCAGGGACTGAAAAGGTTTCCTGCTGTCTTTCTTCACTTGGGGACAGGGGTATTGTGATGATGATCATGTGACTATGAAACGTGGCTGAGTATTTGTGTCTTGTGGTACTTCAGGTGAGGACATGATAAAGGAATGAAGACACACTAAAGTGCTGGCAATCTCTGAGGCTCTCCAGATTTGTAGTAACTACCTTGAGAGACTTTTTCTTTTAAAGAAAAAATATAAAAAGACACAGGGCATCCTAAGTTAATTTTGAATGCCTACTGGACACACAGTTAAAAGGACTCAGTCTCTCTGGAAAGATCTATGATCTTACACCTATTATAAAATATAAAGAAAAGAAACCTTCTAAGTCCCATCATTTTTTTTTTATATAAATCCTGATTAAGCTGCCTCTGCTGGGTTTAGTGTTTCCTGTTAAGGGAAAGCTGATTGTGAGAAAAACACTAAAATTGTAATTCTTTGTCTTCCTTAATTAGACCCAGAGCTCACCACGGTTCTTGCTGAAGCTATGAGAAAATCCAAGCAATAATTCACATTGTCAGGTCAACAGAAAAGGACACGGGGTTCTGATATGACCAAGATTTGCTTAAGGGATCTATCTGTGAATTGAGTATCTCGGAAGAGGTAATGCTCTTCCACAGAAAAACACCCCCTGAAGATGTTGAGCACAAACAGCAAGGAAAACGAGCAAGGCAGCAGCGTCTCATGCCACCTTTACAGATGGCATCCCATAGGAGGCAGATAAATCACCTTAATGCCGATTGATGCAGGGCGCTAATTAATAAGTCCCATTAAATCACGGAGTAATGACATTTAGCATCTAATGAATGCCTCGTAATCTCTTGAATCATTAATATTTCATAGCATCAGAACGTAAGGATAGCCCACGCGGGTTGCGGGGTACAGCATGGTTTTCTGTCTCTGGCGTGGCCC
This sequence comes from Pachyuromys duprasi, assembly GCA_028658305.1. Lineage (NCBI taxonomy): Eukaryota > Metazoa > Chordata > Mammalia > Rodentia > Muridae > Pachyuromys > Pachyuromys duprasi. Next base: position 41,038,992 of record CM053755.1, read on the forward strand.
CAAGGGCGTAGGTGGTTCAAGGGTATTGCACCTTGCCATGAAGACTATATATATATGCACCATTCACTCTGTACCTTGGTCCTTCTTTTGGGAGGATTCTTCTTTTAGAAAATAGTAAGAGCCTTCCTGGAGTGAACATCTGTGACTCCAGAGAGCCCTGGAAGAACAGAACACCTCAGATGTTGACTGGTGTGGAGCACTGGTTTGCTGTTGGCCCTGGATGGCCACCAGAGAAACTTGCGCAAGAGAAAAATCGTTGCTTTGATTTATCACTGGGAGCTTGCTTTATTCAGGGGCAATAATCACTTGGCAGAACAGGTACCACTGCGAGGCTGTATTGATCCAGGCGTCAGTCCCTCAGGGGTGGAGAGAGCCCACGAAAAAGAAGCCCAACTCAGAGCAGGAAGCAATAAAGTGGGCGGGTGTTATCTCTGACGGCGGTTCTGCGGCTCCAGGGACCCTGGGCGTCTTCGGGCAAAAGAAGGGCTGGAGCAGGGAGAACGGTTCCAGGCTGCCCTGAGCCGATGAGAGGGAAAGCCCATCCACAGAGCTAGCTGCCCATGTCTCTGAGGCTGGGGCCTTCAGGGGTCAAGACACGAGGGTGGCTGCTCTAGAGCAAGAGCCTCCAGAGTCAAAACCTCCCGCTCTCAAGGAATCGGATGGGATTTGCTCCTGGGGGGCAATACAGAGACAGTGATCAAAATCAACTTGAACAAGAGGCAAGATCGAGCCTTCACGCTGGTGGATGTCTTTTAAGGTCGTGGGAGGGACAGAGGACCGGAGGCAGCGCGCGCAGGGGGTGGGTGCGGAGAGGCTTGGAATCCGCGGCAGGTATAGAAAGGCAGAAGGAGCCAGGGGCGCAAAGGGCCAGCGGGAGCGGGGAAGAGAGCGCCTGGAAGAGTTGAAGAAAAGTAAGGGGAAAGTAGGGACCGGGTTAAGAGGCAGAAGGACGGGAGAGAGCAGAGCTAAGAGGGAAAGCAGAGCTGGAGGAAGAGAGAGGGGGTCTGCAGAGCAGGGGTGGACCGCGGGAGCTGGAGGCAGGGAAAGGGGCGAGGGGCGTGAGCCGCGGCCGTGTGGGGGGGGGGAGGTGAGCGCGGGGGGCCGGCTAACGGGGAGGGCCGCGGGCAAGTGAGGGCGGCGCGGGAGGGCGCGGAGCCGGGAAGGAGGAGGAGGCCCCCGCGGAGGAGTGAGGCGGGCGGCCGTGGGAGGGAGGGAGAGAGGGAGTGCGGGGCAGGTGGCGGGGAGGGAGGGCGCGCGGCGGAGCGCCGAGGCCAAGCGCATTGTGTCTGGCGGCGGCGGCGGCGAGCCCCACCGGCGGCCACGGCGGGCCGGGGAGCCATGGAGCCGCGGGCGCTGGTCACGGCGCTCAGCCTCGGCCTTAGCCTCTGCTCCCTGGGGCTGCTGGTCACGGCCATCTTCACCGATCACTGGTACGAGACCGACCCCCGGCGCCACAAGGAGAGCTGCGAGCGCAGCCGCGCGGGCGCCGAGCCCCCCGATCAGAAGAACCGCCTGATGCCGCTGTCGCACCTGCCGCTGCGGGACTCGCCTCCCCTGGGGCGCCGGCTGCTCCCCGGCGGCCCCGGGCGCGCCGACCCCGAGTCCTGGCGCTCGCTCCTGGGGCTCGGCGGGCTGGACGCCGAGTGTGGCCGGCCGCTGTTCGCCACCTACTCGGGCCTCTGGAGGAAGTGCTACTTCCTGGGCATCGACCGGGACATCGACACCCTCATCCTGAAAGGTGAGCGGCGGGCGCGCCCCGCGTTCTCGACGTCCGCGCGCGCGGAGCGCACTCGGGCTTCCCAGGGGCGCGCGGGTCCCCGCGGTCGCCTCTCCAGTCGCCGCGCTCCGCTGCCCCGCGAGTTTTTACCCATCTCGGCTGCCTCCCTGCCTTCCTTCCCCGGCTACTCTTCTCTCTCCCTGTCCTTGCCACTTCGCCCTGCCCTTCCTTTGCCATTTCCTGGACTGCCACTTTGCCCCTAACCGCTGTCTCTTCCTCTCCCTTTTGCCTCTCCTCCGCCCCGTGCACCTGCCTGACTTGGTGTGTGTGTGTGTGTGTGTGTGTGTGTGTGTGTGTGTGTGTGTGTGTGTGTGTCTGGTGTGTTTTCTTGACGTTCTTCCCAGGGAGGATGGCAGTTACAAAGACTGATCTTTCTCAATTAGGTTCCTTCCCTCAAGTTGCATTTTTCTTTGAGAAATCCCTCTGGAAGAGATGAGGTGCAAACCGTGTGTGTGGGGGGGGCTTTCTCAAGAATTGAGTTGATTGGTATATCATTAAATTGAGGCCGGCACCCCAGCCTGGAGGGTTCGTGGGGAGCGAAGGTCTCCCCTCCAGACACCCCAAGTTCGGGGTCTGTTTGAATTGGGCTTCACGTTCCATAATTCACCGGTGAAGGCAGTTAAGATGCCTGCTTTATTCATTATTCAACCTTCCTCTTGACCCCACACTCCTCAGGGTCTAGGCAGTAGCCGAGGTGAGCCATGGGCCAAGTCCTTGAAGGCAGTCTTGGGCACAGGGAGTCTGGGAGCCACACTCTCATGACTGTGACACTTTGGAGGGCTATCTCTATTGCTTTGTTATTGGCCTTTGTGCTGCAGAGCATCACTTTGCTCTTCTGGAATCTACCCCGGCTTGTGTAAGTAATCAGATAGTTTTGACTATTTTTTTTGTAATCCCATGCAAGTAAAAATATTCAATATGATAATCCTCTTTTGCAGAGCTGCCTTTAACTTCTAAAGCTCAGACCTTAACAGAATTTTTATCCCCTGGAAGAAAAAAAAAACAACAACAAATAAATAAACTGCTTTTCCTTGGACTCACTGTTCCCCTAAAGGAAGTCAGAATTCAGTCCACCCTAAAAATTTAGAAGCGAGTGAACAGATGTACATTGAATTACAGCTTGCCATAGAACTACATAGGAAGGAGGGGGTTAATGATGTGCCGGCCTTCCCCATCTTGTTCGGTGGCATAGTCTTCATTTCTCAAACATGTCAATTTCCTCCTTCCCATGGCTCGCCCAGCTGGGGACTGCCATCCAAATCTGTCTGTGTATGGAAGGACTCCAGCAATTTGGGGGGCAATCAGATAGAGTAATCTTCCTTTGGGAAGTTAGCCTTTTTCTTTTCTGTTCCAACTTGCCTCCAAATCTGATTTCTCCTCATGAAGACACTGCATAATTAATCCTGATAGTAGCACAGGGCATGCACAAACTGTAAGAGCTGATCGTGGAGGCTCGATTATGGAATGCTCATTTAGGCAAGGCAATTTTGAAAGTTAAGCAGTGTAGTCTGTCTTTGGAAATGGCAGAATTGCATTTTCCACACACTCTCTGTGCCTGGAGTATTTCATCGCATGCAATTTGGATAGAGTGTAGTGTGTGAAACCGCAGGGCAGAGACTAGCCCACGGCAGGAGAACTCCCACAGGGGCACTCCAGGATACTTCTGGAAATGCGCTGGCTAGCTGAGATAGCCAGCTTGAAGAGCGTCCAGAATCAAATGATCTTAGTAGTAGAATGTTATTAGAGGTCGGTGAACCCAATCTTTCCACCCACTGTTCTTACCCCTCTACAATTTCTGACAGATGGCTGGCAGATACAGTACCTGTACAACAAAACTCACACACTAATTAAATGAATTACATTGTTCTGGTCATGAATGCATCTTTTAGATGAAAAAGAAAAAAAACCCTCATGTATATAGTACTGATAGTTGCTAGCTAATTCTTTGCGGAAACACTGGGGCATTCTGGCCTGTCAGAAAACAGGGAGTCCCATACTGGTTCTGTCCCTAAATCCCAGTGTGTTATTCATTCTGCAATTGTCCAAACTTATTTGGCCTTTGGCTTTGCCGATTTTATCTATGCAGGCTGACCATTTCATTGGAGAATTTACTAGACCTGAGATGTATCACTGTTTTAATAATAACAATGTGAATTTAGATTCCTGGAAAGTTCGTGAGCTCATGCTGATAGGGAACCAGGGGCTTGGAGTGAAAGATGATGCCAGTCATTATGGATCATAGTTTGTTGTTGGGGAGAAGGCCAGAAGTGCCTCTAGTACTTTAACGGTATTTTGCTACTAACCCACAGTAGGCTGCTTGAGTGACTCTTCTGGGTCTTAGCTTTACCTCTGGGAACTGAAGGGACGTGCACATTTCATTAAAATTGAGAGTCTGTGAATGATCTGGAAAAGTAAAATCACACATATTTACCTGTCTCCGGCAGATGGTTCGGGCATCCATATTAGGAAACATTGTTAACATTGTTTTGGCACCTGACATCAAATGGCTGTGGTGTGACTTTCCTAAATGAGCATAAACCACTAGAAACTGTCATCACGTCCAGCTGAACTGTTTGTCTAAGCAGAGGCTCAAGTTCTGCTTCTTACGTTCCTCTCCGCATTACCTTATGAGTTTTATAGTCAATTAGAAAATTTAATTATTAACAAGTTTAGTCGGCTGGCAGAACAGACAGGTCAGAATGGGGTCCTACAAAGTTTCTGGTATGTTTAACTTGACGTCCCTCAGCGTCAAGTTTAATGAACCCTGAGGGGAAAAAAAGACAAGCTTTTTAACCTATGGACATAGAAAGAAAAAGATGCAGATTAAGGGGCAAAGAGGGCGACACAGAAAACATTCTTCCACCATAAATATTAGTATTTCCTATTCCTGGAGACTCTGCAAATATTTCTGATGTGTAAGAGACAGAAACATACAATGACAGAAATGATATATATATAGACTCTTCAGTACTAATACATCCAAAAGAAATCACACAGATAGAAAGCACTTATCTCAATGATTCAGAGATTTCGGAAAAAAATCAAATTCTGATTTTTGTCCCCCTTTTCTGATTCTTGTTCACATTTATCTAGTGCATTCTTTAGGTGGTTTAGGTTGGACCTCCAAGCAGAACCTTCAACAAGAATGGTTGATTTTTTTTCTCTTTCCTTTCTTTCTTCTTCCCTCCCTCCCTTTCTTCCGGAAATGAGATCGGATATATCCCAGGCTGGCCACCAGCTCACTAAGTGGCAGATCATGACCTTGAACTTCTGCCTTGAGTGTTTTTGCCTTCACCGCCCAGATGCTGGGATTACAAGTGTGCACCTGGTTTGTGCAGGGCTGGGGATCAGATCCAGGGCATGCTAGGCAAGGGTTTTCCTGGCTAAATTCCATTAGGCCTGAGGTAAAGTTACTGATAAGCATTTTAAGGACGGAGACTGTAACTCTGTGCAGTTTTCCCAACCCACAATGAACTGTCCGCCAGCAGTTCCAATACAGCGTCCTTCAGCGTCAAGTTCTCCCTGTCTGAACCAGTCTCAGTTTCTCCGTCTTGCTTGGTGATGTGCGATCAACCTTTTATTGCTGTGAGAAAATAAATACCCGACAAAAACAACTCACTTTCGGAAGATTTCTTTCTTTCTGTGGTTGGCTCCTTCTGTTGCACAAACACCACGGTGGAAAGCTACTCAACCCAGGGTGGCCAGGAAGCAGAGAGTAAAGGGGGCGGGGGATCTGGGAAAGGGGTGCAGCCTTTCAAAGCACACAAGAGAACACCCCAGCTGACCTGATTCCTCCAACTTCCTACTTTCCGATTCCTTGAAACAAACACAGTCAAGTTATGGATCTATCCGTTGACTGATCCAATCAATTTCCCAGATCTGCACCTCTGAACATTGCATTAAGTACATGGATTTATTTGGGGGAGCAGCGGGGGGGGACAGAATTCATGTCTAAATAGAATGCCAGGATAATATGAGATCTTATAAGATGCTTTAAAAATACTTTATGCTGTATTTCTTTAATTTATTTTTCCAATTCATAAAGACATACCGAGAGCTAAAATGTGGGAGGTAATACTAGAAGATCAGGCAAAGACTTTGGGGGGTCTTTTGTGTCTCAGTCTAAGTTAATTTTGCTTGTATGTTCTTGTGGTCCTGGCTTTTTTTTTTTTAAAGAACTGTGTTTTGTGTAGGAGTGTTTTGTCTGTATATATGTCTGTGTACCATGTGTATGCCTGTGGAGGCCAGAAGAGAGATCTGAGTCCTCTGGAACTGGAGTTACTGATGGTTCTGAAACATTATGTAGGTGCTTGGACTTGAACCCTGGTTCTCAGGAAGAGTAGCTGGTGTTCTTAACCACCAAGCCATCTCTCCAGCTGGTCATTGCTTTTTTGGCTCTAAGAAACTTTCAGCTGAAGGACTAGCTCTGAGAATATGCAGATGAGTCACTTCTGCCTAATCAGATGAGATGTGTGAGGTGTGGAACAGTTGAGCAAGCCAAGTAGGCACTTGAACAGAATGGGCTTAATGCTCCAGGGTTCAGGCCCCTCTGTGCGCCTGGGAATGCAGGAGGTTTGAAAGAAGCTTTTTTTTTTTTTTTTTTTTAATAAAAAGCAAAGAACAGTTAGGCTGGCAGGCTTGCCATGGTTTATATAAGGTCTCAGAAAATAGAAAGTAACCTAAAGATAGAGTCTTCATTCACTTATCACCATCCGTTTATTGACTCAAAAGAGAGATGGTGAGGTGTCAGGCGTTGTCTAGCTGGAGAGGACACGCTGAGAGTTGAACAAAATGGACAAATCCCTTCCTTCTTAAGGGTGCATTTCAAGGAGCAGCGTTTGTATTTTGTAGTGGATTACACAGTAGCTCCTCTTAGTAGGTTGGGGAAGATTACCTGACTGGAGTGGAGAGCGCTTTGGGAGAGCTGATAGCTAGTGTAGTGAGGAAATGACAGAAAATACAGTGCCTCGTGATGGAGTGTCAAGCCCTGTGGGGGACTCCCTGACATCCTGTCCAAGTGCCGTGGTCTGGTGAGCTGGAAGGGCACGTGGAAAAAGGGCCCTTTGGAAATGTTACAAGCACCTTTTCTCAGTGCCTGGAAGCATTTACGTCAATAAATATTGCTGAGACCTGTGAATGTATTATGTAGAACTTTGGAGAAATCACTTTTGAATTGGAAATGGCGCTGGACTCTATTGGAAGTCCTAGCTATGTTGTTAGCTTTAACTTAAAATTTTTTTTTCATTAGGAATTTTCCTTGAACATTACTTTTTCAAATCTACGCACTTGTGAACATGTAAATCAAAATTTCATTTGTATTCTGCCTGCAATAAACAAAATGAAATTAAAAGTAGTGTTTTGCTTCTACAAAATTAAAAATGACAGGGTTTCAGAGATGTGAAGATTACGATTCTACGTTTGTAACATTAACTTGTGAAAATCAATGGGGACTGAATTGGGGCCTGAAGTAGAAATACGCCCTGATGCTCTTCGAAGCAGCCTAGTGAGATAAACAGAGATATCAAAGACAGTGAGCGGGACATAAATACTCTGTCATTTTGCGCTGGGTATGAAAAGGAGAGAGAGAATGATTTGGAAGGAATTTACTAGGCCTGTTCTGCTTTGTGCTAATGATTTATCTGCTCCTCCTGTTGCTTATTTTCCACAAAATTAATAGTCTGTACAGGACCCACCAAGTCCTACCTGACACAGAAATAGATTGATGATTTTCTTCAGCTCATTTGTAGACCAAAGTATCATCGGTGTAGGAATAATTATCTACCAAGGGCAGATCTGTCTAGGGAAGCTCAAAGGCCACATTCTCTCTCCGTTTTGACCCAGGAGGGTGCAGATTGTTGCAGATCTTGCCTTAGACACTGCCAGCAAGGGGATTCCTCAGTTTTAGGGAGTCTGCGAGTGTGTTTAAATGCGGACAAGAGCACCTGCTGCTCTTCCAGACGACCCAAGTTCCTTTTCCCACACCCATGCCAGGCCGCTTACAGCCGCGTGTACCTCCAGCTTCAGGGATGCTGATGTCCTCTTTTAGCTTCATTGAGCACCAAAACACATATGACACACACATGCATGTGTATGTGTGTAACTCCAGTTTCAGGGAATCAAATACTCTCTGGCCTCTGAAGGCACCTGTACTTATGCATATGGTACACATAAACTCTCTCACACACACACACGCATATCCACACGCACACACAGACCTTAAAAAGACTTCCTTTATGTCACCAGACAAGTGGTATCTGGGATGTTTTTGAGAATGCACGACTCCGATGCTCATCTAAAAACAGTTTTCCTCTTTCCTTTAAAACTGTGTGCGAGGGCTGTATTAGTACATGCATCATAAAGCAAAGACAAAAGCAGATTTTCAGTGGGAGGGGGGAATTGTATTAAAGTTATAAATAGAAATTTTACTTGGGCACCCTACTGCTTCCCTACAAACACACTTTTAAAACTGCTCCTTTTGATGCTCCTTAGTAAGGCTGCTCCTCTGGACAGAGGGGGGAGAGGTTTGCTTATCGTAGCTGAAATTTATGTGTGCTCTCTCCCAGTGTTCCGTTACACCACACACATTTATCTTGTGCACAGGAGCGAAGGCACATTTTATCTCCACATCAGTTCTGACATTAGGCACAGTATTAAATGAGCTCTTTTGATTAAACAACTGCTACTTCATCCTGCCCAGCTCTAAATGACCAGATTTGTAGTTTCATCCCATCCCACGGTGTGTGAAGGCTGAGCATGCCCGAGTGTGACATTCTGTCTCAACACATTCTGTCACCCACACTCATGAAGGTTATCTGGGACGGGAATTTTAAATTCTTGCTACTCTGTCATCAAAAGAAGTGATTTGCTTCCATTCTTGCCTGTTTGTACACAGGAAATATCTTTGAAGAGTCATTTACAAACACAAGAGTCAGTCCGGCTTTAAGTGGCTTGTGATCAAAATTTCCAGAGCCGCTGACATTTTCACTCACTATCTCCTGTGGATAACATTTAGCAATGGCCTTGAGGGGAAAAACGGAAACTTTGTGTTTTGGGGGGTTTTTTGCTATGTCATAGAAAGTTCACATCCAATTATACCCTGGATGCTGTGACTTTTTCCCCCCTCCCTCTTAGCTACTGATTTTTCTTCTTCAAAGCTTGAAAAGAGCCCTCCAACTCCATCAGGCAGACTGCTCATAATTGCCAGTGTTCTTGATTGCCGTACAACATAAGCTTTGGTTGGAAGAGCATCTGAGGTCACAAAGACTCCTTGTGTCACTGCCAATCATGAGGTCCCAAGGAGTGGGAACATTGATGGGATGGAGGTGGGTCTCAGGGTTTTCCCAACAGGACCAAGAACAGACTCCATTCCATCGCTGTGAACACCCACAGCACCCTGGGCTCCAGCTTATCAGCCTGTAATGACTGACTGTCAGATTCTCATCGCAGATTGCTAATACTGGGACCTCTGCCAAGCAAGCTGTTACCTCAGACCGCTGGTGCCCTCATTCCCTGAGATCACCTTTCTTTTGTCTGTCTTATCTTCCAGGGAAAGCCCACTGTCTTTCTATGAGTCTAAAGTGTGAACATCTGAGGTCTGTTTTCTTGTATGGGTTGCTGTTTTCAAAGAAGAAAAGTAATCAGACTTCATCCAACCATCTTCTCCACATCTCTCCCCTTCCAGCAGCAACTGGTGGGATATGGGAGGGAAAAATTGAAAGCAAACCAACTGAAAGATTGGCAAATAATACAAACAGCAAATATGTCTCCTTTGAAGCAAAACATTAGCTCATTATTTTGATGACAAAAGATAAGATCATTTTCAATCGTGTAGATCTGCCTTAGGCTTCAAGATATTTGTTTTTATTCCAGTGTGTGCGGTGTGTGTGTGTTTGTGTGTGTGTGCGTGTAAGACTTTATGTGTGTCGTGTGCATAATAAGTACAGGTGCCTTTGGAGCTCAGAGGGTTTGGGAGCCCCTGAAACTGGAGTTAGAGGAAGTTGTGAGCCGATGTGAGTGTTGGCAAATGAGCCCGTGTCTTCTGCAAGAGCACTAAGTGTTCTTAACCACTGAGCCACCCCTACAGCCCCAGCTACTTATTGATATTATCTATAGCTGTGCATAGCTTTTGGTAAGAGTTTTAAAAAACCAAAGTAAAGGCACTGTGACTGGAGAACAGACTTTATCTTCCAAAACTGCTAAAATTGATAATGTTTGTTTGTTGGCTCGCTCACGGGGTTTCCCTGTGGTTAAAAGTGATTGCGGTAATTAATCTGTTTTATTGCAAGTTTTAACTAAGAGGATGTAAGTGAACTTCTTGGAATCTGAGCTTCAAAGGTGGTGAGGCAGACAGCGTTTGCTCACAGCAGAATGTCGGGAAGCTACATGCTGCTTTTGTCTTTCCTGCACCTCAGCCAGGTCAGCTGACTTGTAGACAAGTAATCCTGATGGCAACTCCATCAGGGAAGGCAGCAGCAGTGTAAAGGGAGAAGAATTGGCACTGTGGTTCACTTTCTTCTTTCTTGAATTACTGAGGAAAAAGAGAATTGCTTATTATATGTTCCCCTAAGCTTGGATTTTAAAAAACATTTTGCTCATATGTTAAAAAAAAAAAATCAACCAATTCTTTCCCCCTCCAGAATCTGAAGGATTTCTGTTTCTTTTGGTTCCTCCATGGTTTCTGACATATTTCAGCTGAAAAACAGATTCATGAAATTTTTGAAGTGGGAAAATTGTGTATGTTCAGATGATTCTAGAAGGCTTGGTTGTCTCTGTAACAGGTTACCTACCTGCCTGCAAACCAGCAATGATGCTTGTGTCTGCCTGTTGTACTTAGGATGCATCTGTAGCAATCACGGAACAAGTTGATTAGGAAATCAGGATGGGAAGGGTGCTTTATTTGGCTGGAATCTCATTTTACTACACTTTAAGGAAATTTAACTCAGTGGAGATATATTTGCTTAATTCAACAGTTAAAAATATTGTTACCACTAGGAAAAAAACCTATTTTTTTAAAAAAGTGGCTTCTCCATCAAAAGTGATTGCCAAGTGTGCCATGTCCTGTGTTAACTCAACTTCCATCTTTATTATATCCATGGCAATGGAAAAGGGCCTCTGAGTTGGGATTGATTTGTTGTAGAAAACGTCTTACAGTGATAGTTTGATTATAGAGTTTTAAGTCTGAGCATTGTGGGAAATACTATTCATGAGGTTATTCTTGAGGAAAAAAACAACAACAAAAATTAGTCACTTATCATATGCTTGAGGAGTTGTGGAGCAGGTCATCAGAGCAACAATTTGACCCAAGATAAATTTCCAGGGTTGGGAGTGGGGACCGGAAATCATGATGGCCTCCCGAAGCTGACTAGGCCACTTGGAGCTCAGTATTTGTGTTTTGCTGGTGACTATGAACGGACTGTTGTAGCCCATTTAATACTGAGCATCTGGCGTTGTCGGGAAGTTCTGCCTTGTGGCTAGACAACGGAAATAAAGATGAGTGCATGGAAGAGTGAGAGGAAAAGCCACAGCCATTGCTAACAGGAAGGGGTCTGAAAAGCAGTCCTCCCAGCCTTCAGGGGCTTGAAACACAGGAGGATACCATTTACTGCTCAGTAGTCAACAGGTGAAATCTAGCCAGATGTCTGCCGAAGAAGTATGGAAGTTGTGCTGTGTTTCTTTCTCAGGGTCCACGCATCTCTCTTTCTCTGTCTCTGGTCTGCTTCCTTTGTCTCTGTCTGTCTCTCTCTCTCTTTCTTTATGTTTCTCTCCCCACCTACCCTGCCCCTCTTCCCCAACCTTGCTGTTCTCTCCCCCTCTCTTTCTCTCCTTCCCGGCTCCCCCTCCTCTCTCTTCTGAAAGAAACTCAAATTGGTAGGAGGTAGATAGGAAAATACAGGTAGAATCAAAGATTGGTGGAGTTGGAAGCAACATCAAGTCCTGGCCACCTGATTCTGTACTGCAAACACCCCTCTTCCCCATCCCTTCCTCTCTCAAAGCTTGTTAACCGTCTGTGCACTAGTTGAATGTTGTCATTAGCGTAATCTCAAATTGGTCTTAAGTTATAGGCAGAAGGCATCATTTGGAAGGAGAAGGCCCTTTGATTTTATGGAGAAGAGGGGGTAGAGGAGCTAAATCCACTCTGTTTTTTGGGGGGTGGAGGTTGTATCGGGGGGTTATGGATATGCTGGCATGGTTGTTTCAGTCCTTTGAAGTCATCTGTAGGTGCCACCAGTGATTTAGAAAAACGGCAGCTGTGTAAAGAACTCATTACCTGTTGGTCCCCTGAACAGGTCCCCGAACACCTGATTTGGAAACGTTCAAAAGAAAATGACAGGAGGAACTGTAGAAGGGAACAACTGTGCATGTCCTCCAAATGCGACAGTTACTGAAATGCATAGGTCTGCCGGGCCTTGAGCGGAGCAGTCCTGCTCTCCTGGGCATGCACACACATGAGGATTTTGGTTGTGCTGTGGTGGAAAGACTCTTATTTTGGAAATTTGTGGCCACGGTGTGTTTTCAAGGATGTGTTTTCTCCTAAAGTATCACAGGATCCTGCTGTTAGCACCCTTCTAGCCTCATTTGCAAGTTAAATTGGCAGTCCCATCACCCCAATATTCTTCCACATCTGTAGTTTTTTTTTTTTTTCTGGAGTTGTTTTTATTTCCAAAAGGGTCAGATACGGCAGCATTTCTGATGAGGTATGACACATTGTAATTTGGGTTGTGGGTGTAATTTTTTAAAAGGAAGTTAATAAAGTACTTGATAAACATTTATGTGCTCCTCTGGGTAGTATCTTTTAGTGTCAAATAACAGAATATCCAAATAAAAATGGCTTAACCTAAAAGGAAAAAGCACTACCTCGCATACTAAGCAGTTTGGGGGAGTTCTGCCCCCCAGCTAGTCAGTTACAGAGGGTAGGTGCCGGAAGGCTTTAACAGTTCCAGCTTCCCCTTATGCCTGGTTTCTTCCGGGACACAGTGGTTCTGAATCACTTCCTGACAGGGTGGCAGTTCAAAGTTAGGCACTACAAGAGGCCAAACCCTCTTTTTGGCCCACTCCTTAAAAAAAAGAAAAGAAAAAGTCAGTAGACTTTCCACAACCCTCATTGTCGAAATCATGTCCTGTGATCATTTCTAAACTAACCCCTGACAAGAGATAATTAATTCTCATAGACTAATCAAGTTCCACATCCTGAGTTGAAAGGTGTCAATCTTCTCTGGAAGCTCATGGCAACCTGGTTTGCTCAAACTCTAGCTTCAGTTAGCCAGGACATGTATATATAAATATGGAGCTTGCCATATTGGGGACATTCAAATGGCGGTTCCCTCCTACCTGATGTCATTGCACTGTAGGGTAAAACTGAGAATAAAACTCAGATTTTTTGCTAGCTCTTCCTGTTTACCACTTCCTCTACACTCTGCCCACATGAAGACTGCATTTCCCTTTCTAGAAATATTGGTGTGGTCCATATTAAAACACTCCCCAGATAGGTAGCCTTTGTCTCCCCTTCACCTTTCCCAGTAAATGGAAGTTCAGAAGCCGCCAGAAGAGCCTTGTGGCAATCTTTACTTCGAACATGCACACCTCCTCACAGGCCAGTTCCTCTGATTAACCTGTTCAAGCCACACCGTGGCTTATTTTAATTTCTTGATTCTGAGGAAAACAGTGCAATAATGACACACCAGCTCCTGACTGGTTCTAAGTGACCATGGTGCTAACTTTCACACGTTAAGTTTGAGGAGGAAATCAGCAAGGCCTTCTCTGTGACTGTGTCTGTCCTTGCGTGTCCATAGAGGCAGGTATTCAAGATCTGAAGAGCTAGCCCATTCCAATCTGAAGAAATGCTAGCTGCCCTTGAAAGGCCACATCTAGAAGGGCCTCTGAGGGAGCCACTGCTTAGCAGTGCTTGTTGCTATGTTTGGAGGAGGGGTGAGGGGAGAGGGAGGCAGATGGACCCTTGTCATCTCGGCAGGAATGCTCAATTCACAGCACTGCAGTGCACTTTGTGTCTCCTGATGGAATTGCCATGCTCCTCTGCACCTCTCCTTGGGCACTGAATGGTCTGTTTATTTAAGTCTGATATCTGCTCAGAGCTGGAATTACGAAGCAAAAGTGAGCCGTTGCAGATGGGCTGAGCTAGCAGGATTTTTTAGCCCAGAAGCAGAGAAGACGCTGTAAAGACACAAGGTCCGTGGGAGGACGCATATTTGGACCACTGGATTGCATGCCAACTTGTAGGTTAGAAGGGGGGAGGGACAGAGGGAAGGAGAAAGATGGAGAGAGAGGGAGAAGGAGAGAGAGAATATGGATACGAATTCAGGGGAAAAGAAATAAAAGGCTGCAGGAAGAGCAGAAGAGCAGGCAGGAGGAACAAGTGTTTGCTGAATCTCCAGGAAACCATCTCTATAGGATTTTACTTCCTGAACAATCCATTAGGAATGGTCCATATTTTCAAATGCAGTCTTGGCAGGTCTGTCCTTTCTCTAAAAGACTCTTACGAGTTCTCCCTAAGTTTAAACATACTATTTTCAAAGAAACCCACCATTCCACCAGTAGACACATACTCAAACAATAACTTGTATTTATCCACAACAGCATTCTTCATAACAACCAAGGATGGGAATAATCCAATTACCTATCACCAGTTAGAGAAATGTGATATGCCCATATAATGGATCATTATTGAGAGGCTAAAAGGGGGCGGGGAATGAAATACTGGCTGCAGCATGATGATGGACTTTGTAAACTTTATGCTCAGTGAATTAAGCCAAGCACACAAGGCCAAGCACTGTAGGGCTCCATATGAAATAACCAGAATAGGCAAACTCATAGAGACAGAAAACAGGAGGGGAAGTAATTGCTCAGTGGGTTTGGGAGTTTTCTTTGGGGGGTTATGAAAATATTCTAGAAATAGTGGGAGGTTGGACAATGTGCTGACCGTGAACTGCACAACTTAAAATGGTGAACAGCATCAAGAGCCTCTAAAACTGGCCAGTTCCTATTGCCCAGTTACAAGTTTGAATCCTACCAGGGCATACACAGGCTTTTAACCATGAGGCTCCAGCACCTTTCTGACTGCACTTCTAGTGCTTCTCTTTGAAAACCAGGGTCAAGCTACACTAGAATTTGCTGCTCTCGCACACATACCCTTTCGCCCTTTTATGGCTCTACTGCCTGAAATCCCTCCACTCGATCCCTTCCATCTAGATCATGTCTTCTGCCTTTTTCTTGAAACTCGGGTATAGCATTATATGTTCTGTTTTCTCAACCGTATCCTCAGCTCTACTTTCGTTCTTCTCAGGAAGAACTTGAGCTTTTGTCAATAAATTTTGTTCTCTGACAGTCTCATACATACGTGCATGTAAAACATGCTAGTCATTGCCCTCCAAACGTCTCTGATTTCTTGCCCATCCCTCCCAATGCCTCCTCCTTCCTTACAATTTTGTTTTCCGTGTTCACTACTTTTTCTTATGCCTCATGTTCCACAGAGTTTAACTAGGGCCATCTGTGTGACCAGGGGTTTGTAACTATCTATTAGATCCTGGTGGCCTAACACTGGATGCTATGCTCCTCCTTCTTCCAGAATCTGTTGTTGCCAGTAGATCCCAGCAATTTAGTGGTAGGGTTCCACAAGGCCCTTCCCAGTCTACAGCTGACTACTAGGACAATTTGTATGAGCCCAGTGTCATTGGCACAGCTTCCATGAGTTTATGATTACTATAGCTGTGTTAGACATTCTCTAAGACTTCTCCCAGTCGGTTCTTATGAGCCTTATGAGGGCGATTAGATGTCTTATTTAGGGTGTAGCACTCAGGCACCCTTCATTCTCAGCATTTTCTGTAGCCAGGGGTCTCTGCGTTCACTTCTATTCACTGCAACGAGACGCCTCTCTGATTAAGACTTACAGTAGCCGATGTCTGCAGAAAGCAGTTTGATGCTATGTAAATTCAGCAGTATTGGGTTCCTCCTTCCCAGAGGCCTCTTTAGTGATGGGTTTTCATCCAGGTTTACCATGCTGGATACAGCTTTTCTTTTGTGACGCAGACATCAAGTCTAATCAAGAAACACTAGGTTACCCCCATAATAGTTGTGCCACTGTGGTACCAGTGGGGGCATTTTGACTAGCAGGTTGGAATTGGAGCTCATAGAAGTCACAACCAGATGAGAGAGTTGATATCTTTAACCTCCAGCAGCCTGCATAACACCACTGAGCACTAACCATTAGGGAGGAAGCTTTCAACTCAGCTTCAGCTTGAGATTTCTATACCCTGAATCTAACCTGTGTAGTGGCCTCCACTAGAGGGCCAGTTCTAGTGGAACTTCTAGTGACAAGTTCTAGTGGAATAGTATGATCCTGTATTGTTTTCGGGGCTTCCGAGTCCTTCTTGACCAACAATTCCTACAGAAGGATCGGATACCAGCCACTGGGGTTTGTTTAGTCGCCCGTTACTTCTAGGACTAGCAATGTTTAGCCTTGTAGGGTACCTACAGGTTGCCATATAGTAGGTTTCTGAGCAATTTATATACTCACTTCATTTTGACCACCATCCCTTCTTTTTTTTTCTCCCCATGTCCCTATGCCCCTCTCCCTGTTTGAACTTTTACACCAGAATGAATTGTTTTACAGTATTGTACTTTTTACTCACAATTTTGGTGTCCAAAATTATTAACTGGAAACTTCAGGATAATAATAGTTCATAAAGTTAAAGTGTGCAACTTCCCAAGTGATACAATAAAATCTTGCACCCTCCTGGTCTATAGCGTCCAGCTACTGAGAAGCTTTCAGTGTATCCACCTCCTATATGTTACCGCCTTGCCAGTCACCTGCTAATCTCTGTGGTATCGATCCTGTCATAATATCTGAGTGCTTGTGTTCAGACAATCCTTACTTCATGTTAAAATACCCCCAAATGCAAAAATAGCCACATTGGCACTTTTATTACAGTGTATTATGATTGTTTTGATTGTCATTATTAAACTCTAACTGTATGTAATCAATAAATCAAACTTTATTATAGTTAGGTATTTATCCACAATGTCTGGGATCCACTAGAGGTTTGGGGACATTCTGTTCTTGAAATAAAGAGGAACAACTATCTATGCCTCATTACAGTGATGCTTAGCATGTACCTTTCCTCATCTGTTCTTTATCGGCATCTTGAAATGGAGAACAGATGCCAGCTAGCTTATTATTTGGACTATTCAGATCCTTCCGTTGAATGACTGCTCAAGACAACCATGTTGGGTGGATTCAAATCACAGCCAAACCTGATCTCTTCTCATCTGCTTCCTGAGCTTTTATTCCAAGCACCGGAAGGAGGGAATTGTTCTATTTTCAGAGACTAAGATATTAAGGATCAATTAGACAAAGACTCTAATAAATAGAAGACAAAGTACTTGGCATTTAAAAAGTAATATCGAAGTAGAGATCATAGACATCACAAAGCTAGCATTCATGGTATGGTTTTCTTTCCAAGTAACTCAAAATGTCAGTGTAACATTAACAGAGAGCTTCCTTATGGGTTTTTCTTAGAGAATGCCCCAATACTTAAGTGAAGGATTGTGAGACTATTTGGGTTTTCCTATCTTGCTGAGTATCCCCAAAGAAGCCCCTACCTCAGGAACTGATTCTCTGTCCTTTTAGAAGATCATTGGGTGGTTTTCAAATCACAGAAACAATATACTGCTTTTATTTCGCCAGGTTCATTCTATGTATGTCCTCATACATTGAGCTTATTAGATGTTCCGTTTTCAATAAAATTATTGCAAGTCCAGTTATGTGCTTCCCCTACCCAGAATGCGGAATGGCAGGAGGGAGTCGCTGGAGGTCTGGTGGCTGGTGTCCTTCACTGGTCCTCAACTGAACTGTCTGTACTCTTGGACTTGTTCCTAGGGAGGCTTCTAGGGGAAATCATGTGAGATGGGAAGCTTGTCTTCTGCCTCTTCAAGAAATGAGGAGCTTTTCTGGGATTCTGAAGTGATTTTTCTTTCAGCAAATTTATTTGACAGGTTATTGAAATAACAGGAGTTCAGAGAGTTGGGGCCTTGCTTCACCGTGTCCTTAACTGGCTGTGTGACCTTGGTCAAGTCTTCTCGCCACTCCAGAGCCCGATTGGCTTGTTTACAGACAGAGAGCTTGGATGTCAGTAGAACCTGTTTGAGTCTCTTTCAGCATTTACTGCGGTGATGTTAGGACGCCTAGACAAGAGCAGCTTAATTAATTTAGAAACATGCTGGGCCATGAAAAGGTCAGTTTTCTCCAGAAGCAGGTGTTAGGACAAGCCATTTTAAAAGCCTTTACCTCTCTCAAATTGTTCACCCACACTGCTTTGCTCTGCTCTTTTGAATGTGACATGCTTTCTCTTCACTAATTTTCTTCTTTTTGTTTCACAATGGAATTAAAAGGGAAACCAGGATTTTCCTGTACTATTTTAGCATTTGCATTTTGTAGGCACAATTGTTTGCCACTGGGTCGGAAGTATTCAATCATCTAATTTTCTTCCCTCTAGATGATTTCATAGGGGATGGCATCAGTAAGATTCATCTGCTTTTAGGAGATGAAATTTGAGTGTATATTTAATGGAGAATATACTTTAGACAATTTCATAGTATGTACAATTTAAATTTTGCCTTACCAGTTCATTTCAAATGTCTTTGAAGAACTTTTGAAAAGACTTTGATGAAAGAAGGAAACCCACTGTCTTTTATTACTATAGGGAAAATTCTAGCTGATTTCCTTATGTGCTTCCTGAGGGTGTTTCATTTCCATAATCTATGCGAAATCAAAGAGAAGCCCACAATTATGCCTCATTTCTCTCCAAAGTTTTAGTGGCATGCTTTCTGAATCTAATAGTTAGTGTGTTAAATACCTGGAAGTTATATTTGATCAACTTTAATTCACATTATGACTCTTGATTATTCATTTCAATTTCTTCCTTTCTCCTTTGAATGATATTTCTAGGTAGTTTGCCAAATATTGTAATCGGCATAATAATTAATTTCATTGAAAGCCCTACGGAGAAAACTGGAACATGGTACCCCTTTCCTCAAACTCCAGTTTCTTCCTTTGTGCAGAGGGAAGGCAACCCCAGCACCAATACCTTCTTTGTAAACACAGGCAGTTGTTAAAATCACTGACCTGCAATTCACTCTCTGATACTTGACAGGATTGTTTCGTTTGTTTGTTCTTACGTTCTTCCATACCAAGAAGACACAACATGGACAAACCAAGATCTTGAATTAGCTGCATCAGGGTCTGGCTGGTTGTCTTTGAGAGAGGCACTGGGAGACTTCCAGCAGACGTAATGAGTAAGGTCTACCCCCAATAGCCATATTATGAGTGGTGAGTGTACCGTCTCACCTTTGTCCTGCGGTAAGCATTGTGGTCATTTGAAAATCTCTCTTAGGGGGTTATTTAAGCCAAGACAGATAAATCTGTCCAAAACCAGTTAAACAAACTGCACCTAAAGGTGATGGGAAAGACAAGGTAGAGAGCTCCATAAAGAAGGATGAAGGCACGAGCCACACACATTGGTTTTCACCTTGTTTCTTAATTTCTGAATAGGTTTCTCAGGATTTTTTTTAAAAATTCTGTTGGGATATTTGTTTCCTTGAAGGCAAGTAGCTTATAAAATCCATTAAAGATGATGAAGTACAGAACTGGAGTCTGTAATGATTGTGTGCTGAAGAATGCATTGCTTGTGGAATACAAACAGCACCTTGATCCACACAGCACCTTCTTTTCACATAATCCGAAGTGGCTTTTACAAAGAGAGGAGAGAGACACGTTCTCTGACTAATTGTCCATGTTTGGGAAGAAGAATGGCAGAACGCTGACTGTCGCTGTTGGTGTAGGTGGAGAGCACAGTAGGGAAACCTGGGAACTAGAAACTGGACCCTTGTCCTGGGACACTGACAAATCATGTAAAGAGATCTCGACCCCAGACCTCC
>CM053755.1:41058814-41072214 GCA_028658305.1 Pachyuromys duprasi
GGCTCTCCTTCTAAAGGGTGTGAAGATGAGAACAAGCCAAGTGCAAGGGACTATGAGAGGATTTAGGATTACAAAGGTCAGACCCAGAGAGTCAGTCAGAGCGTCCAGACGATTCACAGACCTGGTTGGATCTCATCTGTGATCCAACCCATGTAATCACCTTCTTTACAGCCCTGGCTTGCTCATCACTACATTGGTGAGGTAAGATGGAAAAGTGGAATTTGTAGCTGCAAAGGTTAAATTAGGAACCCAGAGGCGTACAGCCCTTCTGGCTCCTTGTTTTGTTGATCCACTAGGCTTCTTGCAATAAATTAAGAGAGGTTAAATTGGCTAGTCTCTTTTTGTGTATTTACAAACAAAAGCCACTCTATCAGCTTGCAAATTACAATACGTCCATTTCAGAGTCAATTCGGTTGCTGACTAATTTACAGTTGTTTAATCTGCAGAGCTGGCAATTTTCGGAACCCTCCCACCTCCTCCATCTTCTCTCCCTCACGGTCTCATCTCCCCCATCCAACGACAAAGCCAAGAGTGTTATTTTAGGACATAGAAGCCACATTAAACATGCCATTGGGTTTCTCTAAGCTTTTACGAAAGTTTTAAAAGAAAAACAAAGTCAAAATAGGGTCTGTCTTCTGCAGAATTCTTCTTCTGTTTTCTGGGCAGCCACGCTTGAGAAGCAACACGCCTTTCGGTTAGCCACGTTGCTTGCTGGGACCACACACTTTACCAGGAGAGAGCAGCTTATCAAGCGTTGGGCACTGGGGCCTGGAACATCTAGTCCAGCCATCCTTAACCTGTGATCCTTGGAGGTTGAATAATTCTTTCCTCAGGGGTAGCTTAAGATGATTGGAAATATCACATATTTACATAATGATTCAAAACAATGGCAAAGTTACAGTCACAGAGTGACTGAAAATCATCTTATGGATGGAATCACCATAACATAAGGAACTGTGTCAAAGGGTCGCAGCATTAGAAAGGTTGAGAACCACAGATCTAGTCTCATCTGTGGCTGTGGCTTCGTCTACTGTATGCCTTTTTTTTTTTTTTTTTTTTGGTAGCTCACAAGGGAGATGGAGAAGTATTTGGGAGAACTGTGAAGAGACTAGTCATTTGAGAGCTAGAACCTTCCATGCCTCCTGTGCTCGCCTCGTAGCTACTCAGGCCAGAGCTGTGTATCTTCTCAGTGCAATCAGTGTGGCTGATAATGGACATAGGGTACTGGCAGCTTTGAAAGCTGTCCTCCTACACAACAGAAAAACACGCTACCTTTGGGCTGGAGAAATGGCTCAGTGGGTAAGGTGCTGGATGGGTA
The DNA here is from genome assembly GCA_028658305.1 of Pachyuromys duprasi. Taxonomy (NCBI): domain Eukaryota; kingdom Metazoa; phylum Chordata; class Mammalia; order Rodentia; family Muridae; genus Pachyuromys; species Pachyuromys duprasi. The sequence continues at coordinate 41,060,133 of CM053755.1, forward strand.
GGCAGCATGCATCTTTAATCCTAGCCCCAGCCAGGGAGGCAGAGACAGGAGGGTGCCAAGAGCTTTGTGATTTCCAGGCTAGGTCAGAAACCCTGTCTCAACAAAGTAAAGAGTGGTTAAGGAAAGTACTCAAGATCAATCTCTGACCTCCACATGCATGCACGCACACACACACAAAGAAAAGGAAATCTAAATACCTCCTTAATTAAGCGGAGAACTGCGGAATCCATGCAGTCCACGCAGCATTGCCTGCCTTGTTTACTCTACGGCACGGGATTGACTTCTTCTGTATTGATTTCGACTGATAATCATGCAGTCTATTGGGCTGGTTCTAATTATTTTGGCTATCTTAATTATTGGATTGTGCATGATCTGTTTTGTTCAAATAATTTCTCAGAAAAAAAAATTGAACCAGCTGAAGAGCACAGGCATCTACCTAATTCCTGTCTGCCTTTGCCTCCAGCCTTTCGTGTCATGTTAAATGAATCATCTTGCTCCCCCTGCTTTTCATTTTTTCTCTGTATGAGCAAAATGGGGGATAGATGGTATTTATCTTGTACCTTACAATTTAGGGTAATTAAATATCAGGTGCTATCGAAACGTGAACTGTTTCTATCAGTTTGATAGGCTCATCTGTGCTGACTTCATGTACTTTTTTATGATTTAAATTTATAAATATACACTCAGCTTAAAAATTGCAAAAAAAAACCTATAAAGAAGGAAACAAATATCATCTATAATCCCTAACCTAGTTACACAAATCTGTTAAAATATTTGTTTTCATTCAGTCTTCATGCACATATATACACAAACACATGTTTGAGATAATATGAAATATACCATTTCACAAGTAGCAGTAAGTCACAAAGGTTGTACAATTTTTAATCATTCTTTTATGTCTGTGTAGTATTTTAGTGTTAGTTCATCTTTCTGACTCCTTATCTCCTCCTGGTATCCTTTCTACCAACTGATGGAACCGGCTGTCTCAAATAAATTTGATGTTATCACTCTGAATCTTGACTCCTCTGTGGCTACTGCTAACCCTGGATGAGGTCTGGCTGCGTTGGAAAGAAATCTTCAGTCTAGTTTCCACTGACATTCTGTCCTAGTTTATTATTTCCCATCACTGTCCCTCTCCTCACACTCCAGCAGTTCTGAGCCTCGTTGTCAGTCCCTATAAACACTTCCTACCTCTGAACTTTGCTGTGGCGGTTCCTCTGTCTGCAATGCTCCTTCTTTCCGCCATCTGCCTGACTCCTGAGGGCATCAAGCTGCCCCGCCCCCACCCCCAGCTCTCCTTGGGGAAACCTTCCTGGCAGGTCTCTGGTGAGCTGTTTTGTATCTCTATCACTTAAGTCACTGCTGACCTTCCCCAATCCATTCTCCATGCTAGGCTAGAGTGAAATGGCTTTGGCTTGTTTGCTAAAAATATCAATTATGATCAGGTCTTCCAGGTCGCAGTCTGAGGCCACAAAATCTCAACCTGGACATCAGACTCTTCCCAGTTTAGTCCTACCTTCCCCAGGGCCCTTCTTGCTCTCTTCGCTCCAAGCCTGCAGGCCCTCCTGTTCCAGGCCTGACCAAGTGTTCTCTTACTGTTCCGTGTTAATTCTACCACCCTGGGAGCCCAGCCTTCCTCGACTGCCTTCCCATTTCCCTTCTGACTCAGGTACCCTGTTCTCTGATCCCAGAGCTCTGCGTACTTCTCCGTTACTTTAGAGCAGCGGTTCCCAACTTTCCTAATGCTGCGACCCTTTAACACAATTCCTTATGTTGTGGTGACCCCGGCCAGAAAATAAATTTTTGTTGCTACTTCATCACTATGATTTTGCCGCTGTTGTGAATTGTAATGTTAATATCTGATATGTGAGATGTCTGATACGCCACCCCTGTGAAAAGGTTGAGAACCGCTGTGCTAGAGTTATCCTTTCACATCTCTTCACGCTATTATTTCAAGAATGCTGATACCCTTCATCGGAAGGTACTCTAACTCTTCAAGAGAGAGCTTATGTTTGTTTACATTCAGTTTATATGTGGAAAGGGACTGTGGGTGCCGGGAGGGTGGAATCATAGGGTCCACAGCTCGGGTTAGACAAGTGCTTCACCAAGACTGCGTGAGACTCGTTAATTAGATTAGACCAGATGGATAAGGACAAGAAGCTTCAATTAAAAAGGAGCACGAATATGAAGTGCCTAGACTGTTTGAGACCTTTGAATGATCAGCCCTTTTGTAATTAAGATTCAGAAATATTTTGCTGGAAGTTCTAAGGTGCACATTTAATGGGGCCACAGTATCCTGGACACCCGTGACTGGGAAGCTATTCAGAATGGAGCATGCAGTCCAGGCCCTGCCTTGAGAAAGGACAGACTTCCTGATATGTACTTTGAGCTAGAGTCAGTTTGTCTGCAGCAAACACTGGCAGCTGACCAGTTCATTGTTGGTTTTGCTCCCCTCCCCCGTTCTTTTGAGTCACAATCTCTTATGGCTCAGGCTGGTCTTGAACTTCTGATTCTCCTACCTTTACCTCCGAAGTGCTAGGATGATAGGTGTGTACTACCACACCCTGTTTTTTTTTTAAAATACAGTTTATGCAGTGCTGGGGTATTGAACCCTGAGCCATTCGCATGCTAGACAAAGGCTCTACCAACTTGAACTACATCCCAGCCCCCTTGGGGTTCTTAAAGCAGCCAGCTACCAAGTGATGCAGCCTGAAGCTTGGGGCACCCACAGAAACTGCTTTTACCTCTTCCCACTTGGCAATGGTTGTGGCAATGGCATCTTGGCAATGGTTGTGTTCTCAGAGACCTAGTGCATCTGTTACAGCTCTGTGTACATCTCGGTGGGGTGCAGGGATGTACAGCGAGAGAGGGCCTCAGAGCACTGTGCTGAACCTCAGCAGGAAGTCACCTGACAAAGACTGGGAAACTCAGGTACTCCTGAGCCCTGAGGGAGAAACAGGCAAGTGCTTCCCTCCCAGCACTGGGCTCTTGAGCTGCTCCGCTAAGGAGGGACGAGGCCTGTGGGACGCCCCAGAACATTGCGTATCTAGCCCCTGGCTTTGAAAAAAAAAACAAACAGATTCAAATCAGAAATCATCTGGTAACAGAAATAATCCATAAAGGATGTTGCCGGAGAGATTTGAAGGGAAAGAAAAGTCCTTAGAATTTTCTTAAATTAGGTTTTTTTCTTTTAATTACCTACTTATCCTTCAGAAACTCGGAGTGCTCCTATCCCTTATCAACATATTCCTTGTCAATTATGCACAGGCTGGGGCTTATGGTGCCGAGGGTGATGCTTAAGTACCAGGCAGCTGGAAATGTTTCCCCCTGGGCTGAGGGGAGTGAGAGGGATGCTGATGTGCCGAGCAGACTGGCTGCTGAGGGGAACCAACCGAGCAAGGCGCCTGGGGTCGGCTGGTACCCTGGCTGGGGTGGGGGTGGGGGTGCGTGGAAGGAGCAGAGCTGTTGATGACAGGGAGGGTGGGGGCTGGGCGCTAACCTTCTGACTTTTTTTTTTTTTTTTTTGATCATGGTGAACTGTGCTTACTGGCTGGTTCTTAACAGCCTCTCCTTCAGGCAGCTAATGTAAGGATGCTAAGCAAAACTGCTTATTGGCACATTTTCCCCCCCTTGCTTGATTGGCCACATCATACTGCTTGATGGAAGATTAATGCTGGAAACATTGTGTGGGCGCGCTCGCCCTGATGAGATGTAGGGGGGAAGGCAGTGGTGTGAGTGTGTGTATGTGTGTGTGTGTGTGTGTGTGTCTGTGTGACTATGAGATGCAATGTGTAGGGTGAGGTACTGGTCTGAACTATTTTCAAGATACCATGTCCTGTATCCTCTCTTTGTCCTTGATTAGGCAATGTGTATGTCTTTGTTAGGACTAGATGTGATAAGGACAGGTGGTAAACACAAAGAGAATTACAGTTCCCCTTCATGCTAACATTGGAGCTGAACCAAAAGCCCATTTAGGCTCAAGCGCTTGGCTGTTTGGATTGTCTGAGCTGGATAGGCCGGCGGATAAGCACAGTGGGAAAGATGGGAATTCCGTTTGCTGGTGTACAGCTGTGGGATAGGTTTCTTGCCCCCTTGCAAACAAGAGCTTCCCATATGGAAATGTCAGCTTGGTCAAATGGGTAGGTTTTTCAATGTCATTGTCATGGTGGGACTAGAATACCACCACCTTCCTCTAACCCCTCCACTCCCCCGTCCTAGCTCTGACGTGAGCTTGCGCTGTCTGGCTCTCTGGAGTTACCTTGCTCTTGGTCCTTTCCATCCACTTCCCATATGTCTTCCCTTCCTGGTCATCTGCATCTCTTGTTCTCATTTGTCTCAGACCCACTCCAGTGCGCAGGTACTTGAAAACCTGCTCTGCCATCAGGGAAAGATGTCTTTGCATAGTGGTTTTGATGAACTCTTTCCCTTCCTGCTTCAGCCCGGGAGAGGATAGTCCCAGCGGAGCAGCATGCGAGCAAAGTTTGACAGAGGTGTGGACAGATACAATAGAAGCAAGGCTGAATGCCAGCGTGGGCCCACCAGCTCTGCCCTGGTCCATTTAGAAGAATTAGCTGGGTATGATGTGATGCAATCATCGCGACTCTCTCTGGACAGGTCTGCTCAGATAGCTAAGAGAAGGTCTTAGAGGCTGAGGAAACTCACTGCTTGTTATCCTGAATCTTCACTTGATCTTGAGGCTTCACTTGCCCAAAAGGCTAAGGGGCAACTTCAGTGAACCAATAGGCAGGTTGTTTACCTTCTTCAAACCTCAGCGTCTTCCTTAAAATGGAGACAGTAGTAATAGAGCCAGTCACCAAGGTATTGAAGTGCTATGCACAGAGTTTGCCATGTAGGAAGTCCCCCTGGAAATTCTAACCGTCACTATTTGGTTGTGCAGCCCTAAACTGCCCTCCTTAGTGTCCTAGGTCTCATCCTTTCATTTGTTAGAGAAGACTGTCTGCCATATGTAAGAAACGGGGCTGGAGAGAAAGAGCTCTGAGCAGAGCTCACTAATGAGTGAGAGCATGCTACAACTGCTGTTCTGATGGCTCTAAGTGTGCTGACCTGGCTGCAAGTTACAGAGCTGTTTGGAAGAAACATAACACTTAGGACATAGTGACAAGGGTAGCCAAAGCCAGAGCCACCCTCATCTCCCATCCTCACTTCCTACTCCTGCTGCTAATGGCTTCAGGGTTGGGCTTCTTCCTACCCATCAGGCTCTTGACATCGGAATGTAAGGAATTCAGCCTCACCTTGAGCTGAAGGAATGTTATTATCCCGATGCTTCACTTTCTCTGGAATCTGTGAGGCGTTCTGTCTACGTGAGAGTGTTCTGAAGAGGTAAAAAGAAATTCAGATGTCAGTTTTACTTGACTACTGCCTAGAAAAAGTTGAAAATATTATTTAAAGTCAATTTATATGTAGTTTTCAAAAATTGATTTCAACAATCTATAAAAACCCAAGAGTACACTTCTGTCGATTATAAAACCAGCTATACAATAAACTCTCCTTTTAAAAATAGTTTGATGGCCTCCTAATACATATTTATAGGGCATGATGTGACATTTCAACACAGGCATACAATATGAAGTGATCAATTCTGAGCAATCACTTCTTTGTGTTAGGGACATTCACCATCCTCTCCAGTAGCTACTTTAAAATAATGAATTGTTGTTAGCCTAACACTCTCTAGAATATTTAAAAGGATTCCTTCTATGCTGTTGACTGTCCTTGTTCTATATTACCCTTCTCTGATAATCGTGTATGTGTGTGTGTGTGCTTGTGCGTGCACACGTGCATGCAAGTGCAAGTACGTGAATCTGTGGAGACCGGAGTTCAATGTCAGGTATCTTGTTCTCCACGTCATTCCTTGAGATAGCGTCTCTCACTGATCGAGGAACATTCTGATTGACTAAGGCTAGCTCAGTAGACAGTGGGAACCTCGTATGTCTGCTTCCCAGCCTTGGGATGACAGGTATGCACTCTAAGCCTATTTTTATGTTAGTTTATTTGTTTGTTTGGTTTTAATGTGGGTTCTGGAGATCGAACCCAGGTCTTCATGCTTTTGTGGGCAGTACTTTACCTACTGCACTATCTCCTCTCTTGTTCGGTGGCCTTTCTTTAGATCTTAAAGGCCAGGTTTAAGTGTACTTCTAGTTTCCATGCAGTCTTGATATGAGTCTGTGACAAGCATCATAAATATAGTAATCCGTCTGGTGGCAAAAGGGACAAGAAAACAGTGCTCACCGTAGCAAATATTCATAAATTATTTTTAAAATGTGAGTGTAGTGATTGCCCTTGACTACATTTTCATAGACTAGCCACACTCACTCTTGTTTCCTAATCTCTAACTCGTCAATTTGGCCTGATCCAGGGTTTATTTCATAGCAGAAGCAAGCTTGAAAAAAAAAAAATAGAGCTCAATTAGAAAGATGCTACCTAGACACACGGAAAAGAACGGCAGCACACTGCTTCCGGACACCTTCCTGTGGAACGCTGCCAGCCTGGTCTACAACATGTAGCCCCTTTCTACTAAGCTGTTTATGTTCGCATATATGGGAAATTACGAAAGTCAGGAGCTTTATAGGTTACCACGAGTTAGGATTCCTTCTCCTCTCCCTTCCCTTTTCCTAGTTCTAGCATCGTTTTACTTCATTAACATTTCGTCTTTGTGGGACTGTTGTTTAGAGTCAGGAAGTAAGGGGCACTTGCAGAATAAATACTTGTTGAATCAATGAGTAAATGAAGGAGTGAAGAATAAGTGATGTAGTGATTGACATTTGAGTACCAATGGTAATGACTGACATGAAGATAGAAAGTAGCATGGTGACTCTTCACAGGGATATGAGAGGGGCATGTAGGGAGGTCTTGTTTGAAAAGTAGAACTTCAGTTTGCAAGCTGAGAAGTCTGGGGGTGACGGCTTCAGAGCAGTATTAATGCCTACACCACTAGTGAGTAGTGTACATCTAAAAGTCATCAATGTGGAGAGACAGCAACACGAGGGTGGATTAAGAGGTTTCTTCCATCATTTGTGGTAAGTCATGGCCAGAAATACCTTTGTTGTAAACCAGAAGATCAACATTTTGACTGGAGATTTTTTTTTTAAAGGCATTTCTCTGGGGGAAATAAATTGGAGTCCATTAGCCAAGGCCTGATTCTGTGGGATTAAAAAAAAAAAAAAGTCCAACAATTCCAGGACTTTCTGTTGAAGACAAAAATGAGTAGAAGGAACAGAGGACTCCACGGGAAGGTCTGGAGGATTTCAAAGTCTGCCGGTGGTGAAGGCCAATGTCTAAAGCCAATCGATAAAGGCTGGAAGGGAGGACAGCTCTAGAAATACATGGGAGAAATTAAATGTAATGCTGTGAAAGGAACAAAATAAATATTCAGGGGGTAGGCCCAGCTGGATGGAGATTGATAAATTACCTGACAAAGAATCTACATAAACATTGTAACAAAGCACCATGAAACAAAGAAAGCAATGCTGAACAGAACGACAAGTTTAACCAAGATACAATCCACAAAAAGAAGCAGATTCTGGAGCTGAACGGTACAATGACAGTAGCGGACAGCTCTCACAGTAGTCAGAGCATTCCCAAGAATAGGGTGAGTTCATAGGCATGTCGTTTGAAATTACAGTCATGGGAACATAATGAAAAAGGAAAGGGGAGAAAGTGAAGGACATCACTGTGACAAGTAGAGTTCCATCGAACAGAACAATATTTCCACCATTAAAAATCACAGAAAAGCACCCCCCCCCCAAAAAAAAACAGAGAAAAGAAGAGATGCCTCGTTTAAAGAAATACTGATCAGCATAGACAGAGCGGGCTCTACAGTTAAGAACATTGACTGCTCATCCTGAGGGCCCGGGTTCGGTTCTCAGCACCCATATGGTAGTGGCTCACAACTATCTGTAACTCTAGGTCCAAGGGATCTGGTGACCTCTTCTGGTCCCTCTGCAGGCACCAGGCACACAAGCAGTGCACAGGCACACATGCAGGCAAGACAGCCATGCACATAGGATAATAATAGTAAAATGTTTAAGAAGAATTAATGACAGGAAACTCCCCAAATTTGGGACTAGAGAGATTGCTCGGTGGTTACAAGCACATACTCTGCTCACAGAGGCCCAAGTTTGGTCCCCAGCATCCAAGTCAGGTGACTTAAAGCTACCAGTAATTCCAGCTCCTGGGAGATCTGGTGCCGATAACTTCTGAGGACGCCTGAACCTCACACTCAAGTGCGCATGTTACACTTCTATCAGATAAAATAATCTTTAATGAAAAAAAAATCCTCACAAGAAACAAGAAGGTCACTCCTGATAATCGAAGGGTCATTTCATCAAGAAGACCTAACAATTAAAAATATTATAGTGCAAAAAAAAAAAAAAAAAGAAACTGTATCACATGCACACACACACACAGTGTGTGTGTGTGTGTGTGTGTACACTGAAGTGTCTGACTACATGAAACAAATATCAATAGCATTGAAGGAAGAAATGGGGAGCCATTCAGTAACAGGCTACTTGCATACACCACTTTAACAGGGAACAGATCATCCGGACAGAAAATCAATGAAGCAGAAGCAGATTTGAGCAGCACTGTAGACCAAATGGACTTAACAGACAGCTATGGAATGTCTGAGCCAGTGGATAGCAGGACAGGGATTCCTCCCCAGGCCCCGGGAAACATGCTCCAGGACAGATGCCGTGATCAGCTACAAAACCAAGCTTAAGGAAAGGTGGGGGTGCTATCGTCATCTGTAACCACAATAATAGGAAACGAGGAATCAATAGTAGGGGCAAAAAGAGAATACCTGCCCCCAAAGTGTTTTAGGGTACAAAAATCGATGTGTAAAAACCAAATTGCATTTCTTTACACTAAAACTCAACCATCCCTGACAAAAAAAAAAAAAGGAAACGAACCTGCTTGTAATTGCATCAGAAAGGATAAAACAATAAATTTAAACCAAACAGGTTATACATCTGCACACTCAAAATTATAAAAACATCCACAAAATTGAAAACCGCAAGCGAAATGGAAGCATATCCCGCAGTCATGGATTACAAGGTTGATTTTGCTGAATTCTCCCAAAAGTGACCTTTAGACTTGCAGTTCCTGCCAATGTTCTGGTGTTTTCTACAGAAGTAGGAAGAAGCTCTAACTTTAACACAAAAGACTCTGATGAACAAAGATGGAGTGCATCACACTTAGTGATTTCAAATACGTTACAAAGCTGCATTAAGCAGACCATGTGGTCCTAGCAGAAAAACCAGGCTCATAGGTCAGTGGGGCAGAATAAAGAGCCCGCATATGAACATACACAGAATGCATAACAATCTTTCACAAGGCTTCCAAGAATGGGGATGGAAAAAAAGATGTCTTTTTTTGATAAATAATGCAGAACAACTGGATATCTCTATATGAGAGAATAAAAATAGAAAAAAGGACCCTTATTCTATTAAGAATTAACTCAAAATAAGTTAAATAAGGAGTTAAGACCTCAAAAACTGTGGAGCTGGACAGTTGGCTCAGTGGTTAAGAGCACTTGCTGCTTTTTTCAAAGACCTGGGGTTGGTTCCCAGCACCCCCCCCCCCGGCTAACTAACAATCTTCTCTAACTCCAGTTCAACGGGATCTGTCACCTTATTCAGGGCTCCCTGGGCAGTGTGTATACCTGGTGCGCATACATGCATGCAGACAGTCATACAATTAAAATAGGCTAAGAAAAGATCCCGAACTGCAAAATGCTGGAAGGAAATGATCGCTTCTTGATGAACGCTTCTTGATATTAGTCTATGCAATGATCTCTCAGCTATGAAGCCAAAATCACAGGCAGTGTGGGCAAAAATAAAAAGATCAGGGCTAAAGAAACTAGACACCTCCTATCGGTAAAAGAAAACCCGCACAGGGCAACCTAGGAAAAGGAGAAAACGTTTTCAAAACATCTGCCTGAAGATGTTAATGTGCGGAATGTGTAAGGAATCATACAATTCAATAGCAGGCAAGTGAGGATATATAAATGGCAAGCGTTCGTATGAAACCGTGACTGACCTGGCAAATCAGCTGTTAGGAAAGTGGAGTCAAAACCAAGAGAGCGGCATGTCATGCCTGTTGGGGTGGGAGTTTAAAAATAAGAGACATATGTTGGGAACGTCCGTACACACATGATGAGAGAGTAAGTTCATAGGGCCACAAAGGGAAACAACAGAGCCTCCTCAAAGATTAAAGCTAGCCAGCTTCATTTTTATCTCAAAGAACTTGAGGTTTCCAAGTGATTATTGCTCGCTCGTATTTTTTTGCGGCACTGCTCAGGAAATCTGAGATAGAGACAGTGTGAGTATTCGCCAATAAATGAGTGAATGCGGAATGTATTTTTACTTAGCTCCAAAAGAGGAGAAAATCCTACCATCTTCAAAACTGCGATGGACCTGTGAGACATGCTGAGTGAAATAAGCCAGGCAGGACAAATGGGGTAGTGCATGAGCTCACTCCTATGTGGAACCCCAAATAATCAAACTCATAGAAACAAAAAGTAGAACTGTGGCTCTTGGAACTGGTGGCGGGCAAAATGAGGCAGATGTGTGTGAGGGTCATAGTGTGATGGTGTAAATGGAATAGACATAGTCAGGCACAAAATGAATCTTAACAAAATTAAGACTTAGCTTTGAACATCAGAAACACAGGCAACATGGGCAGAAGTGAAAGCGTGGGGCCAAGCGACCTAAACACCTTCTATCAACCAGTTGGAAAACAGTCGGCATAGGGCCACCTGTGGAAAGGGAGAAAACTGGGGATGAAACTTTATTGTCTTTTGGAACTGCAATGACACGAAACAAGAAATCAATAGCAGGAGAAAAATAGAAAAACTTGACAAAAAAGTTTCAGGCTAGAAAAATCCACATGTAATGTTTATTTCTCTATACCAACAACAAACCATCTAGAACAGGAAGTAATCCCAGTCACAGTTGCACGGAAAAAGAATAAGCTGCTTACCACGTGCAAGGAATAGGTTTCTGTGGAGAAGTGTACAGCTGGGAAACAGCACTGCACTCTATACTTGTGAAGAGGTGGATCCTAAATGTTTTCAAAATGCACACAAACAGACACACACACACACATTCACATGCACACACACTTATTCCAGTAACTGAGTTTTATGGATATGTCAAATGGCTAGGTTGTGGTTATTCCCAATTGTATATGCATTTCAAAACCTCAAGTTATGTATCTTAAATATATTAAATGTTATGTTGCAGCATTTTACCAAAATAAGCATGGCTTTGGGGGAAGATCGGTGATTGCTCCTTGGCCGCTTATTTTCTCTTAAGCACTGAGGTGAGAATGAATTTAAAAAAAAAAAAAATACTGCCATCCCTGGCTCATACCTTGCGGGTCCTTCTAAAGAGAGTCCACAGACAGGGACCTTTACTAAACACAGGCTGTTGGCCCATTTGGTCCTAAGGACAGTTCTGGGAATGTTTCACTTCTCACCTGTTTCACAGATGAGGAAATACACGCGTGAGTGCTTGGATCTGTTACTGTAGAGTCACAGTTGGCTCAAAGCTAATGTCTGGCTCACACGCACGCTACAGCTTACACACACAGACAGTGAATGCACTCCTAAGGTCTTTCCAGTATTTTTGAGCATGAAGTTGCAACCTTGCGGTTAAAAAAAAAATCGCTGATATTCACAATACTTGAAAGAGCCATGCTGGAGAAGGAAGAAAGTTTAGATTTGCTGAGGGTGCCTTCCTCAGCCTGGGATAGTGGTTCTCAACCTTCCTAATGCTGTGACCCTCATGCTGTGGTGACCCCAACCATTAAATTATTTCTTTTTTTAAAAAATTTTATTTTATTTTATGTGCATTAGTGTGAAGGTGTCAGATCCCTTGGAATTGGCGTTACAGACAGTTGTGAGCTGTCATGTGGGTGCTGGGACTTGAACCCGGGTGTCTTTGGAAGAGCAGACAGTGCTCTTAACCAGTCAGCCATCTCTCCAGCCCCATAAAATTATTTCTGTGGCTATTTCATAACTATAATTGGTTACGGTTATGAACTGTAATGTAAACATTGCAGAGGG
>CM053755.1:41072314-41083950 GCA_028658305.1 Pachyuromys duprasi
AATGTAAACATTGCAGAGGGGTCGCGACCCACAGGTTGAGAACCACCGGTCCAGGAGTTAGTATGTTCAGGTGGGCTCCTGTAACGTCACAGAACCCATACAAACTATTCAGGCAGCCTCCGTTCTGATTTCATTGCCCTCTTTGAGCTCCATATGTTGTGACCAACACGAGAGTGACCAGTGGTGACTACTGGCCTGTCAGCACAGATGGTGTTCCCTGGGGAAAGGAAAATGCCACAGTGTGTTTGGGGTGAGGCTCCCCTGAGGCCCATGGCTTATTCAGTTCTCCTGGAGGGTGGCCTGTGGCTCTGGTCCGCTCTGCCTTCTCTTTAATAATGTCCCCTGCATGCCTTGCTTTCTGTGAGCTGGGGAAAAGGGAAAGGCCTGGCTGATTGGTGCTCTCCTTTCTCCTGCTAAAGGAGGAGGAGGAGAAGCTGGGGTTGAAGGAAACACTAGGCAGAGCTGAAATCTTTCATAAGCTACACAGACTCATATCCTTTAGCCTCAAATCCTAAATGCCAAGCAAGCCTCTTGCTGTGCGCTGTGGTGGTTCTGAGAAGCAGGGAATCCCTGGTATTTTGTTGCTGCTGGTGGGTTTTATTGCTGTTGTTTGTTTGTTTGTGTGTTTGCTTTTGACAAGGTCACTATGCAGCCCTGGCTGCTCTAGAAACTGCTTTGTAGACCAGACTGGCCTTGAACTCAGATACCAGAATTTAAGGCCTGGGCTACCACACCCAGCTCTATCTGTTGTTTTTACTGTTGGCACTCTGTATCAGGAACACCAGAGGAACTCTAGCGCTGCACTCAGCACCCCAGTGGTCACCGGCCACCCCAACCTACAGGGCACTTTTGCACAGGCTTATTGTTTGGGCACTTGCCACGCTGAATTAATTTCTAAGCTATCTGCCGTTCTGCGTCTCTCCTCTCTAGCTGCAAAGGTGACTGTCAGCCTCATGAGATGCTGAGCACCTGAAACTAAGTAAAAAGAGATGTGCGTAAGAACAAAAAGCAGAGGGTCTGACCAGAAAATGATGTCAAAATAGCATCAATAATCTTCAAGAAAACAGTTTCAAAGTATTGATTTCATGTTTAAAATATTAAATGCGGCTGGGAATATACTTCAGTTGGTAGATGTCTATGCAGCATTCACAGAACTCTGGGCTTGATCTCCAGCACCACATAAAACTAGGCGTGGCCTTGCATGCCTGTCATCCCAGCACTTGGAAGGTGGAAACAGGAGGGTCAGAAGTTCAAGATCACTCTCAGCTACATAAAAAGCTCTGTCCAAGCTTGGGCTATATGAGACCCTGTATTATAAAAGGGAGTGGGTAGTGGGTGAGGGGAGATGGCTCAGAGGTTAAGACCACTGGCTGTTCTTCCAAAGGTCCTGAGTTCAATTCCCATCAACCACATGGTGGCTCATAACCATTCTATAATGAGATCTGGTGCCCTCTTCTGGCCTGTAGACAGAATACTGTACAAGCGATAAATAAATGTTAAAAAAAATTTTTTTAAAGGCAAAAGTGGGGCTGGAGAGATGGCTCAGCAGTTAAGAACAGTGACTGCTCTTCCAGAGGAGCTGGGTTCAATTCCCAGCCCCCACATGGCAGTTCACAATTGTCTGTAATTCCAGTTCCAGGGGACCTAATGCCCTCACACAGACATATGTGCAGGCAAAACAGCAGTGCACATCAAATAAAAATAAATAAAATTTAAACAAAGAAAGCAAAGTTACATTTTTGTATGTAAAGTTAACTTCCTCAGCTTCCTTTTTAATATGACTATTAGAAAATTTGAAATTGTCCGGCACCTGGATTCTCTTTCCCCTGGGGAATGCTGTTCATATTAGGACTCCTGTTCACCCTTCTTTCAGTGTGCAGACTGGATGGGCTTGCCCTCTAGACCGTACTGTCGGCTGGCTGAGGCCCTCAAAGTCAGTCTCAAAGCCACCAAGCTTATTGCGCTCGGTTTATTTATTCACGTCAGCACTCAATAAAGGGAGCGACAAGGGAGACATTTCTTTCATCTGCTTAACACCTGCTTCACTCTGAGATGAAATCTCTCTGACAAGAACACAGCTGCTGTCCTGGCCTGCGACCCTAGAGTTGATCTCCCCTTTTAAATGGGGGTGTGTGCTGGCAGAGCTTTCATGAAAAAAAGAGTTCTTTACTTTCTGCTCAGAGACCCCTTATGGAATTCCAAGTGGCCCTTACATGTTTTAGGGACAGTGTACACTGTCACGACCTGTCAGCTGTATTGCTGTGGTCACACCTTTCTCAAACTTCTCTGGGAGATGTCACATTCTGACAAAGAAGCCATAGCCTCTGCTCATAAGGAACTTAAGAGAAGGTGACTCTCTGACCTATCAGGAAAGGACAGAGACAATACTCAAGAGCCAAGGTGTGGAGGCAGAGAAGACAGAGCTGTGTGGCTTCGGCTCTTCCCAGGTGGGGGCCTGGAGGACTGAGCAGGTTTGGGGAGAATTGAAGGTGAGCGTTGTAGGAAAAGGAGGGTCGCGGAAACAAGCACAACACTGCCACGGAATTCTTCTAAGACGTCTGGAAAGCGGCCTCTGGGAATCATCCCTGGGTCACAGTGAGTGAGGCAGGGCTAGAGAGATTTGAGTCAATGGGAAGCCGCTCACCCATTCTTGGGGTGATTCGATACACTGAACAATGAAACCCTAGTCTCCTGCACTAAGGGAGGATGAGAGATTTCTTCCTCCTCCCTTCTCTCTCTCTCTCTCTCTCTCTCTCTGTCGGTTGTCAAAATTGGAAAGTTGGCAAATTGGCAGAATGTTAAAGCTATGTAATAAACAAGTAACACAGAACTTATATGTGCCAATCACTTTAGTTTTAAATAAATGCATATATTATGGCAAGCAAAAGATTCACAGTCACTAATTTAAAGCAGCGGGAACTGGGAGGGGTTACACACACAACTTGTAATCCTAGCACTTGGGACGCAGAGGCAAAAAGATCACTCAGTTTTGAGGCTAGCCTGGTCTAACAGCAGGCTCCAGTCCAGCCAGACCTACATAAAGAGGCTTTCTCTCAAAATAAGAATTGTAGCATGGGGCAGGAGAGATGGCCCCCGATTGTTCTTCCAGAAGATCTGATTCTGTTTCCAGAACCCATGCTGTGGCTCGGAACCATTAGCAACTCAAGTTCTGGGGTATCTGGTGCTCTCTTCTGGCCTTCACAGGCAATACACACAGTGCACAAACATTTGTGCAGGCAAAACAGTCCTACACGTAGACAAAGGAACGCAAATCACTATTAGAAAGCAATATAACTATTTAGAGAGCAATATGAAACTGTAAAAGGTAGGGAGGTACAGAAAAAAAATCTCAGGTGTCTCCAAATCATTTGATTCATTTAAATTTAATTTTTTTTTTATTTTAATTTGTGTGGGTATTTTGCCTGTCTGCCTGTCTGTGTACCATGTGTGTGTCTGCTGCTCTCAAAGGCCAAAAGAGGGAATTAGCTCTTCTGGAACTGTATTTACCGATGACTATAAGTCACCACGTGGGTGCTAGGAATCAATCCCAAGTCCTCTATAATACAGCAAGGCCCATCTCTCCAAACCTCTCGGGGATTATTGAGGCCCCATATCATACATGACACATGTCAGATTACTCCAGCAGTGACACATATGTAGCCTGACTTCTGAGAGAAGAGTGACATGGACATTAGTTAGCAATCTCTTCCGGAGCACCGTGCTTAGATGACAAGAATAGAGAGGAAAGTGGGGCCAATGGTTGGGTCATCCCCCAGGCAACTGTTGCATGATTCTGCTTATCTCTTTGTATGTGTGGGCTAACCTGTGATGGCCATTTAGAATACAGCCTCCTGGTATGTGACAGTGGTTCTGTCTAACGAATGTGAACAAGCTCCAAGAGATGACTCATAGTCCAGTGCTAAGGTCTATGAAGGGCTTACTGTAGGACAGAGCTGGGCTAAGTCCTGGACTAGGTGTCTCTTTCCTCACAATGACCCTATGGAAGATATGCCATCAGGTCTCCACTTTTACAAGAGAGGGAACTCTGGCACAGGTTAAGTGACATGTTAAATTCATCCAGTTGTAATTCAAACCAGTGTCTTCTCCAGCTTCAAAGCCCAAATCATGTCTCAGTGTTGGTTAACCGCGATTTTTATAGCATCTTGTACTTGTCATGTTTCTCCCTTATTTAACTTCCAGTGTGGGTGCCTGTGTCTCAGCTTGGAGCTAGGTTACCCTTGTCAACACTAGAAGCAGCAACAATTCTCCTGACCAAAGACTCCATTCCTCACAGCAGTGAAACTGTATCTATCTGTGCTTCTTTCATATCTGTGCTTCTTTTATTTTGTTTTTTTGAAACAGGGTTTCTCTGTGTAGCTTTGGTTGTCATGTAACTTACTCTGTAGATCAGGCTGGCCTGGAACTCACAGAGATCCACCTGCCTCTGCCTCCCAAGCTCTGGGACTAAAGGCGTGCGCCAGCACACCCAGCCTTATCTATGTATCTTATTCTATGGTTTTAGCATAATTACAGTGGCTCTACTTGGCCCTGTAAGAAGCTCATTAATCACCAAATATAGACCACAACTTGTTCTTTTCAGCCCTCTGCAGGTTTCTTCCCCTCATTGTGCGATGCCATCTGGTGCTATGAGCTCATGCTTTCTGTGTTCCTTTGCAGAGCTCAAGTTTCATCCTTTCCAAGCCCAGAAAGCAGGGTTGATTTCAGAGTTGGCATGTGGGGTTTTGCAAGCACTGGGATCTAACACCTCCTTGTGGATCTTTCCAGTATCACTCCTTAACATTACCACAGGGACCGGCTGTCTTCACCCTCATCCATGTAGACGGTGAATAGTTGTGTAGATCTGTCTTTCTGTTTTAATCAACAGCTTTGGTAAGCCATGGAGCACCAGCAGGTCTTTTTCTGTGTCACTTTTGTTGGCTTAATGCATGGGCTGTGAGAAGCCAAACCTTAATGATTGTACTTACCTTGTCAAATCTGTTTTACTTTGTGCTATGACCGTGGAACAAGTATTTAAGAGGAGGACATCAGAAATGTTACGGCTGGCCTCTGATCCATCCTTCACACATACTTCTCTCCTAATTCTGCCAAATACTGGAGTCCCTCTGCTCATTTTTCCCAGGGAGTGGAACAGTGGGAACATAGGACACTTTCTTGTACACCGAGCTTAGGATGTCAGGGCTTTACCACTAGACCCCTAATCTTTGAGATCTCTGAGTGCTACTTGTTAGAGCTGGTCCTTTTCCTTCCCACCTTCTGATGCTCACTTCAGCATTCTTGGCCATTAAGTGTAGCCTAAGATCTCAGCAGAAGGGAGAGGAAGGGATTGCAGCTGGTCACGTATGTGCCGCTCACCTCATTTCTGACACCAGCAGAGCACTGCTTGCTGCCTTCTTGCTGTCCTCTTGCCTCCTGGGCTCCTGCCTGCTACTGTCAAGGGGCAGAGGAGGCAATCAGTTGCGGGAAGGTTTGCAGTGGTTTATGGGAGCGCACAGTTCTCTAAATGCAGAAGTTGCTCTAAGGCCAGTCCCTCTGGGACTGAGGAAACTGGTTTTTGTTTGTTTATTTGTTTGTTTTGGTTTTGGTTTTCAAATCCGGCACCTCATCTCCAGCATGAAGCAGCTTCTAAGAGATACAGTGGGGAAAGGCATGGAGTTAGCCATGTAGCCAGTCTAATCTCCAAACAACATGTATAGACAGGTGTGGAAAACACGCAAATACCACTCTCCACCAGGAAGCAGCTTTGTTTCCAAAAGCCCTCATGTTGGAGCTTAGTTGGAAAAAAGAAATCATTTTTTTCGTATTGAATTGATTGTGTATTTTAGAAAAACAGTAACTGCAGAAATCTGTAGAGTTGACACGAGTTTCTAAAAGTTAAAGAATTGGGTTTGTCTAACAGCGTGAACATTGAGACTTGCTTACTTCCTTGTGCTGTGGCCTCCAATTACCTAACCTCTGAGCTTTCAGACTTTTTCTGTTTACTGGATAGAATTACATCTTGATGAGCATCAGTTGGCTTCTTTTTGCATGCACATGTGTGTGGTTTGATTGTGTCTCTCCTTGTGGAGGGGCAAGTGCATGTGTGTGTGCGCCTGTGTGTAAGTCAAAGCTTGATGTTGGCCATCTTTATAAATTCCTCCCTACTTTAGATAGTCAGGCAGAGCACCTCATTTGAAGCCAGGCTTCCCTGTTCCAATAGTGCAGCCAATCAGCTTGCTCTGGGGGTCCTCTATCTCTGCTTGCCCAGTAGTGGGAGCCCACTGTATCATACCCACTCAGTAGTTATGCAGGTGTCGAGGATCTGAACTCTAGCCATTGTGCTGATGGGGCAGGCCCTGCTAGGCCTGCTAAGCCATTTCCCCATTCCTCAAGGGGGTTTTCCTTAAATGCCTTTTCTGTGTGCCTGGTGCTTGGGATGGTCTGTTCATTTGTCTTCCCTTCCACTTATGGTATGCTGCCTAAACTGAACTTTTGTATAGTGAGCCAATTTGTATTCCTGAGATAATCTCATTTGGTCCTGATGCACGACTTTTTAAAATGTTGCTGAGTTCAGATGGTTAGTGTTGGGAGGGATTTTTCAATAGAAAAATATCAAAGAATTTACATATTTTCCCGGGACTGGAGAGTTGTATATGAGGACCAATTTTGATCTGCAGAACCCATGAATTTTCATTTTTGTTTGTTTGTTTGTTAAAAAAGAAAAGGCTGGGCGAGATGGTGAGGGTTGTGCTGCTAACATTTGGAAACAGGTTGATCACAGGAGACTTGTTAGCTGGTCAGTCTAGCTACGCTATTTAGTGAGTTCCAGGCTAGGGAGAGGTCCTTTCTCATAGAAAGAAAAAGCAAGAAAGCAAGAAAGAACGAGAGAGAAAGAAAGAAGAAAGAGAGAGAGAGAGAGAAAGAAAGAAAAGAAGCAAGGAAGGAAGAAAAAACAAAACCGCAGAGAGGAATGACACCCAAGGCTGTTCTCCGCTCTCATCTGCACACTCACACCTGTGCGCTCACACGTGTGCACCCCCACACAGACACAGGACATTTCATGCTTCCTCTCCTGAGGGATTGCTGCTGCTTCTTTAAGCATTTGGTAAAAAACCACCAGCCATGACTTATGCTTTTCCTCTTAGGAAAATGTTTCACTGAGTTAATTACTAACCCCATTCCTTTTCTTGTTATAGATGTAGTCAGATTAGATTACCTATTGCCTTGAGTTAGCCTTTGAGTTTGTGTCTTCCTACGAATTCCTTCTATCCAATTTCATATTAGGTGATGTTTGGCAGGTTTCCCAGTATTTATTTCTGTAAGATTAACCTCCTTTCACTATATGATTTTTTTTTTTTAATTTCACTTTGCCTTTTTACTTCCCGGGAGTCTGTCTACCCACTAGAAATTAATCTGCATCTGCGAGGGCTCTCTAGTTAACAGCTGCCGGGTTTTAAAGTTAGTTTAATGAAGTTCATTTATTCAAGCAACCTGGCCATGATGACTGACACTGTTTGTTGCTGAGTTTTAACAGAAGGTCGATGCTGTTCTTGGGATTCGGGAGGCTTTCGGGGAAGAGTAGACAAAGCCATTCAACGAAATGGCTCTGGATAGGGAGAATGAAGATGAGGGGCAGACAACCCAATGGCTACACGTGGCCAGATCAAATACAGGACTGAGAAAGGGAAGAAAATAATTTCTTTTCTATCAAGACTAATGACTTTCTCATGATTCAAGTCAGTAACATTAAAGGATGACACAGCTGCTGGAAGGCTAGGTAGACTTTTGTTTGTCAATTACAGTTATGCCCTAAACCACCATGTGGAAGTTGACTATGGAAAAAATGTCTTCTAGTTTCCAAATTCCAAGTCATATACTAACAAATTTGGGGGTGGGGGTGAACTTAATTGAGAGTTTGAGACTAGATCAAAATTTGACAAAGCATTTAGAATTTAGAATTCTGGGGTGGTTTTCTTCAATCATCTATACATTTTAGCACATTTTTTCTTCTTAATAGCTTTGTGTTTAAGTCATACAAAGCATTGTGTTTAAGTCATAAAAAGCATTTAATGATATATATATGTGTGTTTATATAGGCATGTATATATACATACTCATAAAAATCCATTTAAAATGGAATGTGATTTAAAAAAATCTATTTCAAGGTTTTTTGGTTTTGCTGCCATGAGTTGCCTCTGTTAATGACAGTAATCAAGAGATTTCTTGCCCCTTTCTCATTCAACCTGGTTTAGGATAAATTATTCTGCCTTGGGCTCCAGAATTCCATTACAAATGAAAAGGCTAGTAAATCGCATTTATTTCTTTCAAGGTATTGCACAGCGATGCACAGCTATCAAGTACCACTTCTCTCAGCCAATCCGCCTAAGAAACATTCCTTTCAATTTAACGAAGACAATCCAGCAAGACGAATGGCACCTGCTTCGTAAGTATTTCTGGGAAAGAATTAGACAAGAAAAAAAAAATCTCTATATTCCACACCATCCTCCTACGTTTGTATTGAAAGCTGTTTAGCCTATGCATCCTCCGGGCCCAACTGAACTTGGTCAGTCACCTCAAGCATCAGTTTGCTCTGCTGTGAACACGGCATGTTTACAAAATTCAAGCGTGAGGAAGATCAGGTGTGAAGTTCTACAGGCCAGGGCCAAGGGCCTGCCCAAGTATTAATGCTAATTGACAGCAGGTAACTGAACCTTATTTTTTCAAGTTTTATTTTTAATTATGTGTTTTGTGAGGGGGTATATACACGAGAGTTCAGGTGCCCTTAGAGGCCAGAGATACTACTGGAGTGCCCTGAAGCTGGAGTTACAGGTTGTTGAGAGCCACCCAACATGAGTCCTGAGAACCAAGTTCAAATAATCTCCAAGAGTAATAGCTTTACTTTAACTACCAAGCCATCTTCCTAGCCCATCTCCATCATTTTTTTTTCTCTAAGCCAATTTAGTGGGTATAAACACTTGACCTGAACATTATACCTTAATTGGTCTCATTTTTGTTTTGCTTATATAATATTTATTTTAGCTACTGTGTTCAGCTCAGATCATTGTCTTTTTCCTCAAATATCTTCATGAATATATGTCATGATTTTCTCAGAGAGTGTCTCTTAACTCTGCATCTCAGTGGAAAGAAATGTTCTTTTTCCGCTATCAAGGAAATGTGAAAGCATAGATAAGATCATGCAATTCGAAACTAAAAAGGGTGGATATTTACCTGGAAACTGTTGGTTCAAGCTGCCTAGTAGTGAAGGGCATGCAAAAGCAAAACAAGACACAGATTTCTTTCCTGTGCGTCCTAGAAGTCAACATCGCCACCTTTTCCAGTGAGCAAGCAGCAAAGAGTTCTGTGGCCACTGGAGATAGTGTCTCCTTCTTCCAGTAAATCGCCATGTAGAGTAAAAGGTTCCGTCCCGATTCTCACTACAAACACGGAGGCTCATACATCGTCAGGGTGGGGTCTAATATGAATATTGATGACTACTTAAAAACTTAGAAAGTCATTGGATAAAAACCTGGAAATGGTGATGGCACATGTCCTTAATCCCAGCAGAGGCAGATGGATTTCTGTTTGAGTTTGAGGCCAGCCTAGTCTGCAGAGCAAGCTCTAGGTCAGTCAAGCCTACACAGAAAAGCTTGTCTCAAAAAACAAAGACAACCCCCCCCCCCGAAAAGCTCCCCGACAAGATACAGGGAAACCCGCCTGTGGCTAAGATGCTATGGCTAAGACTGGAAGCCACTGTCGCCCATTATCCCTTTGCTTAGTGCCCTTAAGATAATTCCTCCGCAGCAGAGAAGCCTACACTCCTATCCTGCTGTCTGCTGAGAGCTACTGCACATGTATTTGTTCAGGCTTGATGCCAGGCTGTGGGTGCAGCAGGTGTGTGCTTGGGAACCCTTGTTTTAAGAGGAATCATAGTCTTCAAGCACCTAGGTAAGAGCTCTTTTCACTTTGCTTTGTTCCAAACAAAGACGCACGGGAAAGCAGAAAGGACAGAAAGAAACAATGAGAGAAAGTAAACCAAGCAGAAGGTGCACAGCCCGAACCTTGCTAAAGTGTTGTAAGTGAAAGACACATTTCTCTACAGAGCAGTGGTTCCCAACCCTCCTAGTGCTGACCTTTAACACATTTCCTCATGCCGTGGGGCCTCCTCCCCCACCATAAAGTTATTTTTGTTGCTGCTTCATAACTGTGATTTTACTAGTGTCTGAATCGTGATCTAATTATATATGCAGGGTATCTGATATTCAACCCCTGCGAAAGGATCGTTTGACCCCCAAAGGAATTGCAGCTGAGAGCAGCTGGGCTAGATGTTGTCAGACATACGGTGGAGACTTGTCCCGTGGGCATAGTCCCTCTTTGGCCTGGGTAAATAGGTGCTCTGCTTTTGAGACTTGTACCTTAGTGGTAAGAGGCGTTTATGAGCAGCACTTTCGGCCTCTTCCTTCTCTGTGTCTGCCTCACTTTCTCACATTTCTCTTAAACACTTCTTGAAAATAGACAGGAGTAGCTAGAAACGAAACAAGCAAAACTAATTGGCATCCGTGATGCTCATACAAAACCCCCTTCCAGGCTTGCTCTCTAGACTTTTTCCTCCAACGAGGAAGAAGCCGGGTTAATAACAGCCACTGTGGAATGCTGACCTCCATCTGGGTTGCTCTTTGAAGGCTGGGGTTGTGTTTCCTGAATCTTCCTCACCCAATTTACTATGTATGCTGTTTGTTATTCATGCTTCCCTGGGGGTTGTCCCCTCCTCTATTTTGTACTTGTAACTGAGTTCTGCACTGATAGAGAGGGCTGCATGGACAAAGATTACTCAGGTTGCTCATCCCGGATACGAACAGCCAATGTACCCACAGAGGCATGGGAGGAGGGATCCCCGAATCCTTCACCTCGAAGGTCCCACGCCTGCCTGTGCAGCGTCTTCTCACAGTGCACGTGGAACTCCTTGTCCTGTAATTTTTAGTCGCTTTCCTGACCCTGCCTCCGATTGTGACAGTCTGTTTCTGTTTTTGAGATTAGATCTAAGAAGAATAACCGCCGGCTTCCTGGGCATGGCCGTGGCTGTCCTGCTGTGTGGCTGCATCGTGGCCACCGTCAGCTTCTTCTGGGAGGAAAGCCTGACCCAGCACGTGGCTGGACTCCTCTTCCTCATGACAGGTACACTGCACACATTGTCTTCCTCTCCTTGCCACAGTGTTCAGCTTGGCCATGGCACTATTAATTTTGGTTTTCACTGGCGAGAAGTGAGCGAGCAGAGGCTCACTCAGCTTTGGTAGGGAATCCAGAATTTAAAAGGAACAGTGTACAGAGCGCACTGCCCGGTTTTCCCACAGTACGGTTAGCAAGTCGGGGAGTAAGTGTCCTGCATTCATTCCTAGTTGGGGTCAGGGCTGTTTTCTGTCCCGTTGTTTAATACTGTGTCTTGGACTCTTGACAAAGATGGGCCACTGTTTCTCAGGGTCCCTCAAGGAGATGAAGGTCAATAGCTGAAAGTCCTCTCATAGTCCACGTACCTGGGATGGTGTCCTTGGCGAGTCAGCTGGAGGATTTACTGTCCCAGTGACTGCTCTTGGTCTTAGAGACATAGTGAAGAGAGCAGGCAATGTCCTTGCGCCCCCCCCCCC
>CM053755.1:41084450-41105294 GCA_028658305.1 Pachyuromys duprasi
GACTCTTGACAAAGATGGGCCACTGTTTCTCAGGGTCCCTCAAGGAGATGAAGGTCAATAGCTGAAAGTCCTCTCATAGTCCACGTACCTGGGATGGTGTCCTTGGCGAGTCAGCTGGAGGATTTACTGTCCCAGTGACTGCTCTTGGTCTTAGAGACATAGTGAAGAGAGCAGGCAATGTCCTTGCGCCCCCCCCCCCCACTTTATTGTGGAGAGGAATGATTTGTGAGAGCAATGAAAGCTGTGAAGAAGATGAGCAGGGTACGATTGGGTTGGGCGATGCTGAGGCAACAAATAACTTCTGAGTCAAATCGTGAGAAGCAGCCAGGAGCTGGGAGAGAACTGTGGGCTGCGTAAGCCACCATGCCTGAACCCCGAGCAGGAGAGGGGTAAATGCATTCTGAGAAGGAAGAGAGGTAGGAGACGGAGAGGGAACACGCAGAGTGGGAGCCGTGGTCAGGAACCGCATCTTCAGAGATCTCTTAAGGAAAAGAAGAGCATGAATTTGAAGTGATGGAATCTGCTAGATTTGATCAAAGGATGACTTTACTTAAAACATAAGGGATCTGGAAACATTTGCTAGGTTTGTGGTTGGTTGGTTGAGCTCTTTTGGGTAAACAAGTACAGGCTATTTTTTTTCTTAAAAGGAGTTGAGAGTTGGGTCCATGGCTAGCTGAAGGTGGCTGCGGAAAAGAAATGGCTTCTCTTTCAGCCTCCACAACAAGTTACGGTGTGGTTAATGAGAAAATGGTGAGTTAAGTTTCACAAAGTATAGAAGTCCCAGCAAAAGAACCAATGCTACCCTTCCATGAGGTTTTAGTGCTCAGGTGACCATGGCAAGGTTTTTCCCAGTACTTCCCTCTGTGTGATGCAGCATGCCCGTGTCTTGGTGGCACCATACCTCCAGGGTTGCCCCCATCTGGTCTTCTTCTGTATTAGCATATACTAAGTATACAGAACAAAAGTTTTCATCATGGTATTTCCATTCGCGTCCACACCATCTTTTCTACATCGCTCTCACATCCCTTTGTTTCTGGCATGCCCACTGGGTGGCCCTGACATGACGGACGGTCCCATTCTTTTACTCTCCACCCTACTCCTTTCCCATGCAGCGATGTAGCCTTCTCTGCGGACTGTCATAAACATGCCCAGCAAAACGTTTAGATGGATGTCCAGTGACATAATTCAGGAAGGCTAAGGCTGGTCCCCAAGGTTTGGAAGTAGGATTTGAGCCCTTAAGGCCAGGCTCTGAGTACGTGTCTGTGAGTAGTCCAGAAAAGTTGAACAAAATGCCCAAAGATTCCTTTAAGCCTTGGCTTGGGCCTTCATAGTCAGTAAAAATCTTCTCCTTTTCTCTTCCCTTTGTTAGTTGCACCCCAAGTTTTTGGTTTGGGGTCCTAGCCCAATATACAACAAAGGAGTGTTGGTTTACTCCCCGCCAGCTTTATTTTTGTTGTTTGTTTCTTTAGATAAGGTCTTGCTACGTAGGCCTGGATAGTCTGGAACTTCTATTTAGTCGAGGCTGGCTTTGAATTTGCAGCTTTCTTGTCATTGCCTCCTGAGTGTTGGGTATACAACAGGTATACACTATCATGCCTGGCTGCTTCCCTTAAGCTTTGGAAAGGCCCCACACCAAAAGCACAAGAGAATTATTCTATTTTTTTTTTTAAGGATCGCCTTTTACTTTAGGTGATGCATGAGTAATTAAGGATGTTCAGAGTATGAAACAGTTGTTAGCAATGAAGTAAATCACAAGGCCACACCAGCTACCTTTAACAGTTCTCCCAGGAAGGCCAAGGAGATGGCCTTTCCTTTTACAGAAAGGAAGGTGGAAGTCAGTGCCTGGTAGCCACAGAGAAGAGCTGACAGTTTTCAGGGTGCTTTGTTCTTCTGCCACTTGAAGTGGGGTGTAAAGAAGTTCCTTTTTTTTTTTTTTGGTTGCTACAAACCATGATATCAAACTCCTTTCAGAACAAGAAGATAGTAATTAACCCTGTAGATGGCTTAGCTGGAGCGCCTTCTCACGAAGCGGCAGGCAGAGAGAGCTCTGAATGGTTAAAAGAATTGATTTTAATTAAGCAAGCTGTCTTCACCAGCTCTAGACAGCCGCCCTCCCACAGATTTTTGATGCTAAACTTAGCACCTTCTAATACACTGGCGTCTTCATTCTCTGCCTGAACTGATTAACCAGCCCCTCCACGGAGAACCCCAGTGATGTGACAGTTTTGCCGTTAAAGCAGAAAGTGTAGACCACAACCTTCCTCCTTCTGCAGTGTTGCCCACGGACCAGCCTCGATGACCTACAGGTGAAACTACCGCTTCCGGAGTATAAGTTTGTATCTGAGAGAGGGGCTGCCATGTTGCATGCCCAACCCCACTCCTCAGCCTTGCAAGGGTTCCTGGAGAAGGACCTGGGGTAGGCACCCTCCAAGAGACCTCCCATTAGACCTGTGATGGCACACGCTCTGAGATTGCACGCTCGGACACAGTGACATACACAACAGACTGAGTCAGGGAGACCCTCATTTTCCAGCCTTTCAATCCTGCCCATTGCTAGTGTGTACCATTTCCACTGCAGTGCAAACGAGTGCCCTAGACACATTAAATGGCATGTTCAGGTTGGGGAGATAGCTGACTCAGAATAGTGATTGCTCCCAAAGCATAGAGGCCTCGCTTTAATGCTCAGAACCGACATAAAAATAGAATTCTGGATATGGGAGGTATGTTTTTGTAGCCTCAGTGGTGGGAGGCAGGGACTGGGGGGTTTCTAGGGACTGCTGGCCAGCTAGCCACACCCATGTGGTGAGATCCAGGCCAACAAGAGCCTCTGTCTCAGAGAAGGTAGACAGAGATTCTGAGGATGACACCAAGGTTGTCCTGCAACCTCCATGACAATAGACACATTCACACACTTATGCACATACACATAGACGCCCCCCCCAAAAAAAAGAAACAAATCATTCTGTTAGATGACTATAGTAACAGCTGCAATGGGTTATCAGTTTTAATACAATTTTATCTCTTATAAAATTTTAATCTATTTTTTTTATTACATTGTGTGTTGGTGTGCGTGTGGCAGCCAGAGGACAAGCTGCAGGGGTCAGTTCTTTTCCTTCTACCGTGAGGATTGAACTCGGGCTTCACAAGTGCCTTTATCTGCTCAAACTTCCCCCACCCCACCCCACCCCCAGCCCTTAACTACTTTTCAGTACACCAGAAGTCTCAAAAACAGAATAAAACTTATATTCGAGGTCCCTTCCTTGGTGCTGGTCTCACCGCCAACTGTGCCCAATGTCCTTCCTAGGCTGAGGCCTCTAAAGAGAACCCATAGCACGTGACACCCCCATGCTGTCAGCAGAGGCAGGAACAGTGCAGGCGGCCTCCTCCTCGCCACATCAGGAGCCGTTCAGCACCCACCCTGGCCTGACCCTTCCTTTGCTTCAGTGCATCTAAATAAAAGGAGCCTGCTGAAGTAGGTCTTATCCCAGAATGACCTAGGCCATCTATCAACCACTACCCTAAACCACTGGCCCTTAATACATTATCTAAAGCCCTGGGGACAAAATGTGTTTTGGAATTCAAGACTTCATATTTTATTATAGAAAGGGAATATGGCTTGCGTGTTCTGTTTTATCTAACTTGTTGACAAGGTCTGGGACTCTTGCAAAATCAAATACATTAACATTTCTGCAACAAAATGTATGAATAACCACCCTAAGCAGGATCAGTGAGGACTGCAATAGCTCTACGTCAGGGCAAGGTGCACTTTGGCTCTAAAGGAAATGGATGCAATATCGCAGAAAAGATTAGGGTTTTTTTGTTTTTGTTTTTTAAGGGAATTGCAGACTGTGGATCTTTTCATTGTGTTTGCTTATTTTCTATACATTTTTTCTGCCTCTAGTAGGCCCGACACATCATTTACTTAAGACAATGGAGGTGAGGCCTTTTGAATAATCTATGTGAAAAAGAACAAGTCCTTTTTGCTGAAAGGACAAAAGGACCCGAATGATGGACAGGCTGTATTTTGAAGGCACAGGGAAAGGAAAATCGATGTTTATGCCTTTGGGTGCTGTGGTCGGTTATTTATCAAGCAGGCTAGGCAGAGGGAAGCAACTTCTGCTCCCCAGCTTTTTATGCACATCAAAGGAGGGAGGTAAAAAAAGAAGGGGCCTCAGTTACCCTAATTACATCTTCCAAGCTGGCCATGGGCACCTCAGAGGTTTTAGGGCAGGAGATAAGGCTGGGAAGTGAATTTATTTGCTGTCCCATTCTAAAGATCCCCTCCAGTTCTGCCCTTCTGTGTTGTCATGGTGTGTTCTAATTAAGGATATCGGCAGAAAAGCCTTTAATATTTTATAAGGGAAGTAGCCACACACGGGGTTATCAGGAAACCAGTAATTATTCACTCTTTGAAGATATTCCCAGTGATAGCCAGGAGCTAGCTCAGGACATGGGAATGTCTTTCTCCTGGGGCCACCAGCTGGTCTGGAAGTATGAGCTTGTTGTGGGAGATTGTGAGGTTCGTATCATGTGGGGGGGGGGGAGCAGGAGGGAAGACTGTAGCCTGTAGCTTTTGAACTTTTTGAAAGCAGAAATACGTGCTTTCGCCACCTTGTACCTTGTTATAAACTAGGTTGCTACCGATGAAATGCAGTATTACCTGAAATAACTTGCCAAGTAGGCTAAGTCCTTCATGGGGCAATTTGGTATGAACTACTTTCTTTAAAAAGTTTTAAAAGAACATTTATTTTGTGTGTCTGAGTGGTTTTTACCTGCATGTATATTTGTATAGTATATGCATACAGTGCCCATGGAGACCACAAGAGGGCATCAGATCCCCTGGTACTAGAGTTAGAGACATTCTGAGCCACTGTGTGGGTGCTAGGACTCAAACCTTGATCCTTCAAGGTATCTGAGAGTGTGTGGGACCTAAAGTAGAGCTCTTAATACCAAAACTGACCTAAACTAAAGATCTGACTGCAGTAGGCATGCCTTTGTTATTTAAATGATGTTTGTTTTTTTCCTGGTGTGATCAAATTCAGAATTTTTGTTTCTTTGTTTGGAGACAGGGTTTCACTAGTTAGCTCTGGGTGTCCTGGAACTCGCCATGTAGACCAAGCTGGCTTCAGACTCACAGATCTCAATCCCAGCCTCCCAAGTGCTGGGATTAAGGGTATGCACCTGGACCCCCAGGGGCATTCCATTTTAACATCTCTAAAGGGACAAACTTCTTTTTTGCAAGATCTTGTAAAAGTTTGTGTTCTCTCAGTACAGTTCCTTGTATGGTCATCAACAAGCTTTTCTATTATACCAAGAACAGCTATAGCGGCCAGGTATTTGCAGTCTTCCTCAAGGATGCAGGTTCCGGATCAAACAGCTCTTCTTGTTCATCTCTCCCTTGTCTTCCTCTTCCCAGAACAACTGGAGGAGCTTTTAGGAGGAGGGAAGGCACTCCTGGAGGGTGGCACCCCATAGAGGCCTGTGGGACAGAGCCAGGCAGACAGGAAACACAAGCATGGGCCAGTAGGTCTGCTCTCCCTTACTCCATGTCCCGTGAGGCAAGGCAAACCAGTTTTGTCAGTTTGACCAGTACCTCCTCCCAAAAGAACCTGAATGGCTGGGAGACGCATGTAATATTTTATAAAAATAAATAAATAAATAAATACAAGGAAAGAAGGAAAGAGAAAGGGATAAATTTGCAGAGGGTGTTAGTGTTGGTCCACAAGCCGATGCGGTAGCCCACTCCTAGCACTCCTAGGTTGCCTAGCAACCTGACGTCATCACCTGCTCCGACAGGCGTGTGCCAGCCATGCTTCAGCTGAGCACCAGATCCAGAGGACCAGCACACTCTCCCTTCACTGCACACTCTCCCTTAACTCTCTCTCTCTCTCAGGGTACTCTACCCATCCCATCCTCCTTTCTCTCTTCTCCCATACTCTCCCACTGTCTCTCTCTGTCTCTGTCTCTTTCTCTCTCTGTCCTCGGGGCTCAATAAATCTCTTTGGACCACAACTATTGCGTGGTGTCTAATTACTTAGATGTTAACAGTTAGCATTCTGTAAATATGACCAAACACCTGGGTAAATCAATTTAAAAAGAAGAAAAGTTTTGTTTTGTTCTTGGGCTCATGGTTTGAGTTTTAAGTTCATGGTCTCTTGGCCCCGTTGGTTTGAGCACATGAAGTTCTAACAGTTTCCTCAGGGTATACCTCTGTGACCTCATTTTTTTCCCACCAGTTCCCATCTGTCAAAGGTTCAACTGTCTCTCAGTCATGCTCATTGTTGAATACAATAATAGAGTGGTCAGCTCCAGAGAGGAAGCAGACACATAATCACCTTCCTTTCCCCAACCAGCTACTCTATTTATTAGTGTATTTAACATTTAGTGCTTTGACTTGAGACCTGGAAAAAGAAGCTAACACTAATTCCCCTCCCCCTCCACAGCTACTGTCTTCCCTTTCCTCCAGATTTTTAGGCTTATGGGATAATTATGTGTCAACTTCCTTTCTCAGGCCCACCACTGACATACAATTATTATTATTATTATATTTTATCACTCACATGCAGATAAACAGGACTTTGACCTTAGTCCATTGGTGGACAGTTAAACTCCAAACCATAATGCAAGGCATGTTGTATCCAAGAGGGAGATGGAAGCTAAAAGCACACCAAAACAGCCTCTATTTTGCTCACTGGAGTGGGGGTGGGGGTTGGGGAGGTGGAGGAAGGGCAGGCACAGATTTTAGCTTTAGGGAGCTTCAGCCCCTAAAGCTTGGAAGAGAAAGAAATCCAGCTAGAGATCTCACACAGTGTCCATGAGGTCTGAACTCATCATGCACCCAGAAAACAGAAATGCATTCAGGACACGAGGCAGAGAGAAACCTTTGCGTTGGTCATGTCTGCAGATAATATGGGTCTTCACCCCCTTTTCCTATTCAGCATGAATCTAGGGTACAGTACTAACATGCACTTCAGCAAATACAGCCGTGTAGAGCTGGTGGAGGGCGGGACGCTCATCCAAATCAACATTTATTCAGAAAGCAACAGATGCAAGCTGTTACATTCTTTTAAGCTTCGTTTCTTAACAGTGCAAAGACATCTTTAGGAAAGACACTTATTCTGTGCCTTATTTTGGATTAGCAGAATTATGAGTGTTTGACACTGTAAGAGACTTGCATTGCCACGTCCCTGCTCTATACTAAGGCTCGAGGGAAGGCTGGGCAGTATCAGGGTCGTGAAGAGTGAGACTAGAATGAGTATTTCTTGCAGCGCAGCTCAGTGCATTCTACATCAAAGGATGCTTGGGAAGTCTAAGCTTGAACTCAAGCTTTCAGGGGTCATTAGCATCACGCTGCTCGTAGAAACGCTTGCTTTTAGGCGGTCGGCCGTGTTCGGGCTTCTGAGTGAGAGGGGAAGCAGTTTTCTCTGGGAAGAGGTCACTGTTGCAACATTACGGTCTACCTGTTGATCCCCCAGAGACCAATTCCCAGCCCCCCCCCCCAACAGCCTTATTTTTCTAGCATCAAAATTCCTTGCACGGTCTTATTGTTTACAGACATGGTTTTTGTTCTCAGTGCAGTCATATGGCCAGATGTAGGGACTTTTGCCCTACACAGGGCTTGGTAAAAGCAGGGAAGTATTCTTTTAAACGGTCTATTTCTTGATGAAAGAATGATTTTCATCCTTGTTTCCCATTTGGACAATTAAGAGTGATATATCTGCTGTTTAAAAAATAGGCAGAGAGAAGTTAAAAGATACTACTTTATCTTTTTCAGAACAACAAAGTCATTTATTTTAGAGATTAGAAGCAAACCCAGACAAAGAGTAGGAAATAGCAAATTATCTCAGCTAGAGCACCTTTTTTTTCTTTTTTTTTAAGATTATTTATTTTCCAAGTGTGCATTTGGAAGAAAGATTTAGGTAATATGCCCTTGCATGATCTGAATGGAAGCAGACGTCCAGAACTTGTAAATAGCATTGGGGTGATCTTTGTTCCCTGAGCATGGCTGCCTGCTCTGAGCTCGTTTCTCTGCTGGTGGCTTTGATCTCCAAAGCCACACATTAAAACAGGAGGAGAGCTCTTGCTTCTTTTTGCCTCTGTCTTTTCAGTTCTAAAATCTGTGCCTCATGTGTCCCCAAGGATATGAAAGCCGTTTCCCTGCAAACAGATGCCACGTTCTTTGTCCACAGGGATAATCCAGAGTGTGACTGAGGACTGTGAGGGGTTTGGACATTCTGACATTTGATCGAATGCCAGTTTCTGTTTTCACTCGCTCATTTTAGTCCATGAACTCAGGGAACACCCCATTTTCATCCTATGCCCACCCCCATAAATTATCCCTTGTATCATCACTTGAGCACTAAGAAAATGCTTTTATCAGCATTCTGGTAGTGGGGGGTGGGAAGGGGAGATGATCACCTCAAGTGGCATTCTTTGAGTTTTGTTTGTTGACATGTCTGTTACTGGCCCAGTGAGCGAGGCTGGCTGCCTAGCAAGCCCTGAGGCTCTATCTGCCTGTCTTTCCTGTCTTTATCTTCTGAGGGCTTGATTATTAGTATGTGCAGCCATGATTGGCCTTTTAGGTGGGTATCACAACCAAGACCTTCCTGCTTACAAGGCAAGAACTTTGCCAAGTGAACTCTTGTTTTGTCTGCACAGCTCTGATTTTAGTAGTGTTCCTGAAGGATGATTGTATATACACATATTGATATGTTAGGGTCAATTTTTGGCATATGTATGTATATATATATATGATTATGTGCACTATATATCATACATACACACATATGTACATATGTGTTTGTATATAGTATATATGTATATTTGCCACTCAAATTAGAGTTTGCATGATTGAAGTACAAAATACCTTTACGAAGATTTTTATATCCATCCCAAATTCCTAGATTTAACTTATATTTTTTGGAAGTATTCATCATTTTATTTTTAAAAAGAAATTGGTGACAGTCTAGTATGTGTTAGACTCTGTATCTTACCAAAAAAATGGCCTCTTCTAATAATTTATTTAATTTTACAGGCCACGTGATAAATACAATAATCATGATTTAAAAAGATGACTTTGTATAATGATTGCAAACATGAAAATGTATGCCTCTAGTACAAAGCAAAGGAAATGACAGCTGTTTTGTGTTATATTTGAGAGATTGTTAGATTCCACCCCGAAAAAAATAACAAAATTTTTAAGGGCTGGAAACGTCACTCAGTTGGCAAAGTGCTTGCCTAGTATTTGGGAAGCCTTAGGTACAGTCTCCAGCGTCACCTAAAAACAGGTATGGTGGTAGCATACCTTGCCTAGCAATCCAGAAGAGTTGACAACAGGATCAGACGTGCAGGGTCATCTTCCCCACAGAGTGAGTCCCAGGCCAGCCTGGGCTCTATGAAACACTGTCTTAGTAAAACAAATAAACAACAGTACCAACAAAACAGGGCCTGGGAAACAACTTTATTGATAAAGTGCTTATTCTCATGAAAACTGGAGTTTGATCTCCAGTACTGAGGAGACACCACACACACACACACACACACACACACACGACTTTTATTACATTATTTAAAATAAAAATAAATTGAAACATACATAATTACTTAAACTAGGCAAAATAAATCAGAATGATACAAGTTACCTAAATTTCCTCTGCTATTTGTCAATGCTTCTGGAAAGAATTCCTTCAGGTGTTCCTGAACTTGGAGTGATCTGAATTTCACAAAGGCTTGTCTGGCATTTGCCTGGTTACAAGCAAAGGTGCAACTGACCATTCTGCTCTCTCTGTATGACTTTTAGGGATTTTCTGCACCATCTCCCTCTGCACGTACGCTGCCAGCATCTCCTATGATTTGAACCGGGTCCCGAAGCTGATTTACAGCCTGCCTCACGATGTGGACCACGGCTACAGCTGGTCTATCTTCTGTGCCTGGTGCAGTTTAGGTTTTATCGTGGCAGCTGGAGGTCTCTGCATCGCCTATCCGTTCATTAGCCGGACCAAGCTGGCACAACTAAAGTCTGGCAGGGACTCCACAGTATGACTGTCTGTGCCGAAGAAGGCTCGGCTACCGAGCGGGTCTGAGTTCCGTTAGGAGTGGAACTGAGTTCACACCAGGGTTCCAAGCACAAAGAGGTCTTTTACATTCCAACCTGTTGCCTGCAGCCCTTTCCAGATGACTGACAGAAGACTGTGCAGAACCTCCGGACCTTTCTAAGGACAAAACAACTGTGGGTTCAAGTGCTTTAAATGACTATTTACGCTTTGACTGTGCAAAATGAGGACCCGTGCAACGGGGACGTTTGTAGGCATCAGAAATGAGCAACAGAAATGGGAAAATTTGTACGGTTTCCGTTTACTTCAGAAAGTTTGTATATAACGATTACCGGAGAGTTGTTTCTATCTGCAAAAGGATTCATAACGAAACGAGTATAATTTTCTTGTCGCTGTACCAGGCTTGTTCGGTTTTAATGCAGCATCTTCAGAACTTTCTCCTGATGACGTCTTCTTGCGTCAACACCTGATATTTGTGCATTTTCTGTGGATGTTCCTTGTCACAAGAGGACTCTTCTTCTGTTGCCTTATCATTGCTTTTAACGAATGGGCGTTCGCTCCCTGTCCTTGTACTGGATTCAAAAGCAGAAGAATAACAGACCGACCGTGTACGAGCTGACTCGTATCACTATGCAGCGCCGTTTGAAGCCTTCTCTGATGTTTGCTTGTGTCTCTTTATGTTAACTGGGTTTCTGCATTAAATGACTGCCCACCCCCCTTGTTAAGTTAGCTGTGTGTTTTTTCTATCTATATCTGGGTCAACAAGTCTTCTCTAGACGTAGACCATCCAAGGACTCTGTTTTGTTTGCAGTTATTTTGTTTTTGTTTGTTTGTTTGGGGTTCTTTGAGGCCGGGTCTTGTTATGTAGTCTGGCCTCCAGTTCACTGTGTAACCCCATCTGGGCTTGAACTTGCAGGGCTCCTCCTGCCTGGGCCTTCTGAGTGCTGGGATTACAGGCATGAGCCACCAAGCCCAAGTTAAACTAGGCCTAATTGCTTTGCGCTCATTATGGTGGTCATTACTATTTATCTTTTCTGTAGCAATTACATGTTTTGCTAAGATACCATTTGCAAAAATTTTAAATTTCAGGTTTTAAATTTCACTATGATATTTAAGTCCCCATCCCTTTCCCACATGTCTGGTGTTCATTCAGTGACCTTGGCCTTGGTTCATTCATGGCCCTTGGCCTTATGGGCTTTTTGTTTTTCAACATGACATAGCTGTACTTCAGAGAGTTCTGGAAAATTCTTCAACAGGACAGTTCATTCAAGGGGACAAGATGAGCATAAACTTTAATTTTAAAAGGAAAAGAAAAAACACCCAGATAATTCTGATGTGTGTCTAGAACTGAGAAAAACTACCATTTGGGTCAGATTGTGCCCAAGCTACCAACTAAGCTAGCTAACTTACATAGGCCCCAGCTGGGCTGTGCATTTTTCCTGATGTTACTTCATTCATTCCTCTCAAAAGCTCTACCAGGCTTCCAGGGAAGCCCAGGACCAGGAATGGGATCATTTGCTTCATTTTTTTTTTCAATCTTCCCACTGTGTTTTCTCATCTTCTAACAGAGGGCTGGGCACTCATATCTAAGCTCTGCCTTTTAGCTCAACACCAGCCCCATCTCATGTGACATGTGATAAAGTTCTATAAATAGGGGGAAAGCCACATCTTCAATAAGACATTGTTTAAGATTTTAATTTTCCCTGCATGAATTTCATACTATAAGACCCCATCTTAGTAGCTGTAGCTTTAGTTCAGTTGGTAGAGTTCTTCTTGCCTAGCATGGCAAAGCCCTGAGTTCAATCCCCATCACTTCATAAACTGGGCATGGCAGCACATGCCTGTAATTTCTGAACTTTCGGAGGCCAGAGGATCAGACATTCAAGGTTATATTTGACTATTACAAAGTGAGTGTGAGGCCAGCCTGGGCTACATTGAGACCCTGTCTCACACAACACCACCTGACAAATTCAGTATTTAGAAAAAGAAAAATAATAATTTCTCCAAGAAAGGAAAAAAGCTTATTTCTAAATGCCAGTGCCCACATGTCATCCTGGGGAATGCTGGGGAGAGGCAGCGATACACAGCCCCTCTCCCCAAATGCTCCCCTGAGGCTCTACGCACAGCTGAGGCCCCAGGCACACTCACAGTCTCTCCAGCCTGGTTAACAAGGCAGTCTCTCTAGATGAGATCAGATACCTCCAGAAAGGGGCAATTACTTTCATTTATTACTTATGTGGGAAATCCTCAAAGCTGGAGAGCACTCTCTTTGAAGTGGTTCTGAAAGATCCCCACAGAAGATGTCAGGACTCTCGGACATTTACATTCCACCCACCACAGCAGTGTCTGAGCGAGTCACTTTTGAAGTTTCAGAGACTCTTCCCAGAGGTTTGAGGTGAAAGTGGAAGAAAGCTTCATGGCAGTGGAAGAAAGCTTCATGGCGGCGGAAGGTGGGAAGGTTCACACACCAGACAGATTCCTAGGCAGCTAGGGGAGTTAACAGAATCCAAACAGGAGCTAGAAGGAGCCTTCTGGTCGTGGGAGCTGAGGACATGGGGAATGAGCCTGGCCAAGATTCCCCCATGTCTGCTTACTTCCGGGGAGCCAGTGAATTGTGTCAATATCGGTCATTTGGCCCCCATCCTGGGGTCCTCCTAGGGGGTGTTTTTTAAACTGCCATTTGAATGAGACCAGTTGAAATGGCTTCGCAGGACAGTGTGTGGGATGGGAATTTCTTGATATTCTCTGCTTGTTCACTGCCCTGCTTTTCATTGCTCTCATGTGGCAAGACTATTTCTTTGCCTCCAGGGATTTTGATGGGCGGCAAATAGATGTAGCTGAGCCCATTGAAGTAAGAATAGGAGAGAGTCACAGGAGGGACTTCATAGGCTGAGAGAGCCCAAGGGCAGCTCAGAGACAGCAAAGGGAAGAGGATGGCAATCATGTAATTAGCTGTATGGGCCCTCTAGTATCAGAGTGTTCAGGGCTCCTGGTATAATAACAGGGGCTCTTGGTATAAAAACTCTTATATCCAAGCTGCATGGGGGTGCACGCCTTTGATCCCAGCACTAGGGAAGCAGAAGTAGGTGGGTCTCTGAATTCAAGGCCAGCCTGGTCTACAGAGTGAGTTTCAGGACAGCCAGGGCTACACAGAGAAACCCTGCCTTGAAAAACCAAAAACCAAAACCAAACAAACAAACAAACAAAACCCATCTGGTATCCCAAGTCCAGATTCAGAAGAGATTCAAAAGCTGGGAAGAACCAAGCCTTGATCAGGAACTTCTCCGTAGTGGCTGGTCTTAGCCTTTGAAACTCTAGGGACATTGACCCATCTGTGCTTATATCTCTTTAGTAGTGACCTATAAAATTTATTTTCCCCCCACTCCCATAAGGTAAGGCTCTGAATGATGAGTGGATTTACAGAGCATTTGAGACTTCAGGCTAAAAAAAAAATCACATCTACCTGCCACACAGAGATAACATTTAGCAGAGAAGGCTTTAGCCAAAGCCCTGATGAGAGAGCCACAGGGTCCACATTGCGCCTCTTTTGAACAGCCTTGTCTATGGATGACTTGCATTGTTAGAATGTTGACCACTCACTCTGAGGATATCTTGCCTCTTTCTTTGGACCACCAGGGGCTCTTAAGAGTCAAGATGCTCAGAACATAATATCCCCCATAAAATTAATTAGATATTTCAACAATTATTTTTGGAATGCCTACCGTGAGCCAAGAGCACTGCAGAACACTTGGGAAACGATGCAGCTGAACGAACTCTCTTGCTGGCACTTGGTTTGTGCTGTGGTAAAATGAAGTCAGGTATAGATAGTTAAAGCCAGCCTTTCTGATCCCAAATTGCATAAATACAGAATTAAAGCAACTCAGACAGTTGCTTCCACAGGATGGTTTTGAGTGACGGTCACACCGGGGACTGTGTGCGTTTCCCTTCACACTGTCCTCATAACTTAGACGCATTTCTCTTTGGAGGTGGAATGTACCCTTCTGAAGATTTCCCATTTGAAACTGAGATAAGAGAATGATCTAAGGGTATGACACAAGTGAACTAAGTAGGGGGGACGGAGAGGACCTGGGGTGCCGAGCACAGGTAAGGGAAGCTGTCTGATAAGGGCTGAGTGTCAGGCATGCTCCGCACCTGACACTGCCTCAAGGTCCGCTTAGGTCGCTTCTCCTGCTGAGGAAAGCCACAACCCTGCTTGATTTGTTCGAATTTACACCCACCAAACCTCAAGCCTCCTAGACACTGTCCTTGAACACTTCGGTAACCCTTTTTCTTGCCAGTTACTCTTCACATTCTGATTACGTACTAACTAACATCAGCCGGATGTAAGACTCTTGTAAGACGCAAATTGCCTTGTCGCTGCTATGTCTCCTCTGCTCTGCCCGGTGTCTGGTGCACAGTAGGTGCTCGTAAAGCTCTGTGGAATCAATCAATGAAGTCAGAGTCACAGATATAAATTCCCCTTCCCCAGACACTACCGACTCCCTTGACACCCATTTTTAGGGAAGCCATTAAAAATAGACAGTAGTATGATGAGGCCGAATGGAAGAATATAGCAAGTAAGCCTCATTAGGATAATGAAAGGGACTATTAACCCAGACTAACCCAGATATAACTTGCATGTGTTATGAACAAAGCACTATGCAACATTTATTTGATGGCTCAAACATTATTAAGTTAGTAACCTCAATATGATTCTACACCTCAATTTAAACGTTCCCATTTGTGAGTGGCCATCTTACATCTCTAATTGGAATTCTGAAAGGGATGCTTCAGAAATAATTTCTTTTTGAATGCAAATGGCTGTACTGACCAAGAACTCTTTTAAATCGCGTTTGTATTTCTCCAGGGCTTTGTCCTTTGACCAGAAGGAGTGGAAGTTTTCTGCTCTGCAAAACAACCACAAATGCTTGAAGATGCTTACAGCACCCGACTGCATACTGAGACTGTGACTATTCAATGTATTCCCTCTTTGTATGCAACCTATATTTTTGCAAACCTTCAAAGCAAGCTTTTTTAAATTGTCCTAAATTCTATTTGAATGTGTCTGCCTGGAGTTTTTATAAGAGGAAAACAAATTGGTTACCTATCAGTTAAGATTCTTTTTTGTTGTTGTTGTGTTTGTGTATGGTGTGTATGCATGTCACATGCCTGGGTGTGGATACATGCACCAAAAGTGCATGCAAGAGGAGACCAGAGGAAGACATTGGACATTTTCCTTCTATTGCTCTCTTCCTATTCTCTGGAGACAGGGTTTCCACCAAACCTGAAGGTCACCCAAACTCCTGGGATGTGCTTGCCTCAGGCCTCAAAGGCTGGGGTTACAGTTGTGTGAGGCCATACCTGGTTTTTATGTGGGTACCTGGGACTCACACTCTGGTACTCATATTGCACAGTGAGGTCTCTTACCCACTAAACCATACCCCCAGATCCCTCTGTCTTTATTGCTTGTTTGTGTGTGTGTGTGTGTGTGTGTGTGTGTGCTTCTCTCCTTCAGCACTCATTGCTAAAACAGTGCCTGCATGCTTAGACTGCCATTGGTCTCCTTTGTGTCTCTAAGTGAATGTGTTGCTGGTAGAAAACAGAGAAGGTCAAGGGTCTGGAGCAGAGAGAACAAAGGGGCAGTGGCAGAGGGGAGTCCTGAGACCAGCAGAGCTTTGCCAGCTGCACTTTATTCTTGCAGGGGAAAGCAATTAAAGGGTTTGATGATGAAAGATTATTTGCTTTCATTTCCAGCTTAGAACTATTAGTTCTGCAGCTGAGTAGAAAAGGACCAGAAAAGACTGAGACTAGACCCGATGTCACAGGAGACAAGATAATGGCCTAGACCTGGGAGGTGGCAAGGAAAATGGAGAGGAGTGCACGGGCGTGTTTCAGAGATGACACTGACAAACTGACTAGTAAATTGGATGTGGCAGGGGGAGGAGGGGAGATAGAAGGGTACTCAAGGAGGATGCCTTTGGAAGTTTTTAGAACTAGGTAATTCAGTTAGGTTCTTGGGTTCCAGGTATGGTGGAACACACCTGTAATCCCAGCAACGGGGAGAGGAAAATAACGGTCATCCTTGGCTATATTGCAAATTGGAAAGATTGGCTTGGGTTACTGAGACTGAGTTTTCAAAAACCAACCAACCAACCAACCAACCAACAAACAATGGCCATTTATTCCCTTTTGTTTTAAATCTGATCCTCCTGCCTCAGCCTCTAAAGTGATAGGATTACCTGCATGTGCCACCAGTCTGACTTGTGAAGTATAGGCAATTGAACTCAGGGCTTTGCATGTGCTAGGCAAGCACTCTACCGACTGAGCTACATTCCCTGCCTGAAAAAAAATGTGGTTCTTGTACAGAAAAAAGAAAGAAAGAAAAGATAAAATAATCTGAAGAAAAAGGGAAAAATCAAAAAAAGAAAGCACATTACAAGTCTGTGTCCCATAGGATGGAATTAGATCCCAAACGTGATAAATTGTGGGGTTGAACTTTCGTGGCTGAGGACGTAGAGAAGTGATCCCAGCACTTCCTTCATTGAACTTCCCCAGTTTTTAGCTGATCTCCTTTTGTTCCCTAGAAGTTGGCAGGAAATCATTGCTCAGTTTGTGGAACTGGCTCAAGTGTAATGCTTCTAAGGATTGTGGATCAGTGACCATAAGCAGGAGAGGCCAATGTCGCATAGCATGATTTCCAACCTCAGCTACCACCGCTTGGCTGCTGGTCTTTGGTCAAGTGTTTCTCTTCTCCAGAGCTTTTACCAAAATTGTGAGAATAAGCTCCCGAGTGACTTGGGACTGATGTTTAGGAAATGTTCAGGTTGTTGTGAAAATGATTTCTTTACCTTAAATGACCAAGACCCTGACTTCCTCTAGTGTTGTGAGGCTAGGTGAACTATAGCTTCAGCATTCTCCAAAAGGGATCTTCAGGTCCACACAGGACCTCTCTGCATTCTGCTCATGCGTGTGTTAGGAGTGACACCCTCTGGGGATTCTAGAAAGTGGACAGAGCCTTGCAAGATTCCTAGAGGTACCACTAGACTCTGACAGGGGAGGCTTGGGCTCTCTGTTGACCATGGCCCTAAAACACAGTAGGTAGCACAACATTGTAGCCAGAAGTGAAGCACAGGATAGTTCATTCTGGTTTTGTTGTTGTTGTTTGTTTGTTTGGGTTTTTGTTTGTTTGTTTGTTTTGAGGCAGGGTTTCCCTCTGTAGCCCTAACTGTCCTGGGACTCACTCTGTAAACCAGGCTGGCCTCAAACTAGAGATCTGCCTGTCTCTGCCTCCCAAGTTCTGGGACTAAAGGCGTGTATCACAACCACCCTGCTCAGGAAAGTATATTCTTAAATCACAGAATAGCTTCTTTTTCTATCTTTTGGCTTTGCCTGCCTGTCAAGAAGACTGTGATGAGCACATAAATACTTGCTTTAGAAGCCTGGCCATGCCTGAACTGAGCTTCACTCAGCCATGGCTTTAGTGGGTTTCAGACACACTCCCTATAAGTCAAACACATTACAATTCACCTTGTCAAGTCTGTTAAACCTAAGTGTTTAAAACGAGCTAAAGACATTGTTGAGGTTTTCTTATTTCTCCCCTAAGCCTGGTTTTTCACTTTGTAGCTCTACACTCCATGGGGTGCTTAGAAAATAAAACAAAATACTAACAACCACTAAACCTCGCTTTTGTCAAATACTTTGT
The DNA here is from genome assembly GCA_028658305.1 of Pachyuromys duprasi. NCBI lineage: Eukaryota > Metazoa > Chordata > Mammalia > Rodentia > Muridae > Pachyuromys > Pachyuromys duprasi. The sequence goes on from CM053755.1 coordinate 41,102,205, forward strand.
TTTAAGAAACCAATCTCAGGGTCACGTTCATATTAACTCACTTTTTCTTCATTCTGGTTAGACATGTGAGAGGCAAAGAAGAAGGCTCTGGTTCTCAGGGTCCTCTCCACCGTTGGCTCCGGGCATTAATAAGAGTGAGACTTTGAGTGAGGACCTGCCTCACAACCTTCTAAAAAGTACTAAGAAGGAGAGTTGTGATTTGCTTTCCAGCCTACTCTCATCCCACAGACACAGCTTCCATGTCAACACCCCCCAAATCCACACATGCTCCAGTGAATCTACCCCTAGCCATATACAAGACATTCTCAGCATTTTATGTGTCTATATAGATTTTCATCCCCTCACGGTTTTGACAATCTCCCTTGGGCAGTAATCGTTCCATAGTTTTTAATCAAGCAGCTGTATTTCTAAACCAAAACACACACTGCCCTTTGTGACTCTGTTAAGAATGCCAGGCCTATTTTTATAAGCACAGGCTTCTCTTTACATGACTGACCTTCAAGGGACCCCCATAGCTTGCAGTAGCCTAAAGCTATGACAGCAATTTTAATTACCTTCTTGGCACTCCCCCCATAGCACATTATGAGAAATTCCCATGTCACCAAGACCGCCTGAAGATTAATATCTAAATGGGAGAATCCTCCCTATTTTGTCCTGTGAAAGAATCCCCGATGGCTTCTAAAAAAAATTATTAAATGAAAGCAATTATTTGCAAAAAAAGGAGGCTACAGAGCCTTGTGGTTAGAGGCAGGCTAGCAACTCAAAGACTCAGTCAGTCCTTGCTTTTGTGGCTGTCTAACTGTGTGGCTTTGAAAGTCAATCATCTCTGTTGATCCTCTCAGGAGACGCCCGGAAGCTGATGTACTTTCCAGAAACGTAGGCAATAGCCACACATTAAAGAGGCCCCTGCCAGCATTATGAAGACAATGTAAACTTTTTATTTTCTTTATCCATGTTGAATGTGAACTAATTAACAAGGCATCACATGTTAAGTTGCATTAACAATAAAATAAAGCTCCTGGAATTGTCAGTAGAAGAATACCTTCCAAGTAATTTTTTAAGTTATGGATTAAGGAGAACAGATCATCTTATATATACTTTTTTGTCTTTCTGAGATTGTTGCCCTGTGTAGTAATTTGGTGGTGGTGGAGGGGAAATCTACCCAAAATACGATAACTCAAGCCTTGAAGGAGCCTTGGAGGTAAACAGAGGCAATGACTGTTGTCCTGGTTGGCAGAGCAGCAGGCAGACTCCCGCAAATGAGTGAGTGGGGCTGTGAGGTGGGGCTATCTGAGTAAGGATCTGTCTTTCTGCAAGTGCGTTGGCAAAGCATCAGCCCCTGTTTTATGAACCTCTGCTGTGGCTAGAGTAAATCGCTATCATGCCGGCATGTTTCTCAAATAAAACGGACTTGGGAATTGAAACTAAACCAACTGTGAAAGGTAATCTGAGGAGATAACACAAGTGATTAATGCAGTATCGACTCCGAGGATGAAGCAGTTCTTAAATAAGGAATTCTCCAAGTAAAGCAACAGTTTAAATAGTGTTCACAGCAGTGAGGAATGGTTTTCAAGTGAAGCTGAGGAAAGAATGAGGGAGAGCCAGAGGGAGGACCATATGGGGCCTGCAGAGGGGACAGATGAGCAGGCCTTTTCTCACAAGCCTGTCCAAAACCGCAACAACAAAGCAAAGCAGATAAGACACAAATGAGTTACCATGGGGAGCCAGAGGAAAGGGATAGGTTAAGAGGAAACACAGTAAAATCGCATTTAATCGGCTTGTGAATGTGTGATTCACCTGTATCATCATGAAGGGTGTCACAGGAGGCGCCAGGCTCCCCCCTAGCAGTGTTGGAGCAGCCAACTATCTGCTGCATGATTCCATGTAGTTCAGTGTCACAAAGGGAAAAAGAAGGCTTCCTGTGGGGAAAGACTAGTTTTTCTACTGGCGACATTAGAATGCATGGAATTGGTCAAAGCAAAGAGTTAGGCCCTTGGGCTCTTCTGGCTCTGCTTCCATTGCTGGCAGTTGAGAATGAGAAGTAGCTTGTATGTATTTATGTATGTATGGGTATGCGGAGGTAGTGGAGTGTGGAGAAAGTGCTATGTTGTGTGCTGAAGGAACGAGGGAGTGTGTGAGTGAAGTACTGTGGAGATGTGCTCCCTGAACTTGGAGAAATACTTGCTGCATCATAACCTTTGCTTTTCAAGTTCATATTCTTGAGTCAGTCAGAAGCCCACATCTCATTTCAGAGTCGAGATAACTGTGGTTGCTTTAAGAGCAAGGCAACAACAGCAAAATAACTCTGGGCCTGAAGGAGGGCATCTCCACATTATGGAACAAAGATATGTGTAGTCATGGAATGGGAGACCAGTGCTGTGCACATGCTTGATCATTCATGCGGTCATTCACACGTCAAACCAATATTAAGTGCACAGTGCGTGCTAGAGACTGATTTAAGGGTCAAACAATGAAGAAACCAAAGTTGCTGTTCTCACCTCATCCCAAGGAGCAGTCTTTGTGACACAATAAAGGCAGACAAGGCTCAGGCATGTCTTACAGAGTGGCAATGTGCACTATGAACTCAAGGTGGGCAGGAGAATCAAGGATGAAGGGGGAAATAGTGGTTACTTTGGACAGGAAGGCTATAGGTGACCTCTCTTAGGCGGGGACACTTAAGGGGAGTTACCAAGCAAGGCAGGTATCTGGAGAAATGTCCAGGAGATGTAGAAGCAAGAATAGAGGACCCAAGGGCCAGTAAGGGGCAGAGTAAACAGAAGAATGTTTGGAGACACAGTGTAAGACTTGGGGTTTATTATCAGTGAAATACAGTCATTGGAAGATGACTCAGAGCAAAACAAGGACAAAAACTTCTTGGCTCAGTAAATAAATTCTTGTTTCCAGGTTAATTCCATGCAAACCAGTACTGGGCTTAGTCCATGGTAAATAAGAACACTCTTTCAAGGTGAAATCCATGTCAAACAGTGTTGAGGGATGGAGTGCAGGAGTCACAGAAGGGTGTGTAAGGGGGCAACCAGAAATCGTGTGTATGTGGGTGGGGGTGGGGTAGGAAGACGGGCTTGGAGTGGC
>CM053755.1:41105794-41145868 GCA_028658305.1 Pachyuromys duprasi
CGCTTGTCTTTATCAATACTCTGCTGTCGCTCAAGTCAACGAAGAAACACATTTTTTATATGCCATTCGTTGGATCTTACATACGTGAAGATATTTACCCCACATATTGTTTCTTCCACCCCCCGAAAAAAGATGCAAGTAAGTTTTCCGCACGCCCTGAAACTGGGAAAGGGCATCAAACAACAATAAATAACACCTGGAAAATACCCTAATAGAAAAAAGCCAGGTAAGATTGGCTGTCCACAGTGCGGTCAGAGACCTTGCAGGTGGGACGGACCTCCCAGAGGCAATCAACAGAACCTACTCTAGGTTAGCAGAGAACAAGTTTATTAAAAACAAACAAACAAACACCATGCTGGATGCTTAATCAGAAAATGAGTCTTGGGAGCTATTCAAGCAGAGAGTTGCCTTTTGCCCACCTTTCAGCTTGTATAACCGATGCCGTGAGCATGTTCTTCTGTGGCTGCTGGTTTCAGAATTCGGATGCGTCTGCTTTCCCTCTCCCGGACAGTGATTGCCATGGTGCCTGCTTCCCCAGCATAGCTCTGATCACACAGCAGAGTCTGGCCCACGTTTCTTTAGAATAGAGATTGGAAAGCTGGGCAGTGGTGGTACACAACTGTAATCCCAGCATTTGGGGAGGTAGAGGCCGGCAGATCTCTGTGAGTTCGAGGCCAGGATAGTCTACAAAGTGAGTCCAGGACAGCCAAGGATACTGTTTCAACAAACAGAACAGAACAGAACAGAACAGAACAGAACAGAAGCTTGGAAAAGCTAGCCTTCTGGTTTCTGCCTTTGGGGGTGGGACTCAAATGGTGGGAAATCCCCCCAGTATGGAAAAATCCCCAGTAGCCTGAAAACATAATTTACTAATTCAGTGCATTCTTTGGATACTTGGTATCAACATCCATTCTTACTACATATTTAAGATTTTTCTATGTACCCAATGTTCCTACATAATGTAATTTAGTTACTCTTCCTCCAATCAAGAACCCACCCCTTCCTCTCTGCTTATGACAAGGGTCATGGACACTCCCACTTCAAGAACATGGATTCTGAGCATTTTCATTGTTTCCCCTACATGACACCATGTGGATAGTGGATTAGACTGCGACATTTAAATTTTAAAGCAGCTGAAGGAATGAAAAGCGGTGCTGCCTAACTAATGGAGGACAGTTCTGTGGTACATTCTATATGGCTCTTCAAAAGGACTCACCACAGATGCTTCTTCTCAATAGTACAATCCTGGATGACCTCTTTGTCTTTCCCAATTTCACTCCTTCCAGGCTTCCGCTCCCCCTAAAAAATCACCCGCAAGGTAGCCTTTGTCTCAGCTCTGATCTTGCTGGGAACTGAGGTTGACACTTGCGTTCTAGACACACATAGTCACTGAGCACTTGGACATATTGTCCCAGACTACAGAGGTAACATCTTTCATGTGTTTCTATCCAATGGAATGGCAAATCAAAAACAATACCCCCTTATCTGGTGGCTTCACTGATGTGTCTCCTGGCAGGAAAATCTTAAGAACAATTATGCACCAACCAAGGATGATGCACGGAAAGGACCTAGACCCCCTGCTCAGAAGTAGCTGATAGGCAGCTCAGTCTCCTTGTGGGTTCCCTAATAAGGGGAGCAGGGGCTGTCTCTGACATGGACTCTGTTGTCTCCAATTTGATTATTTCCCCCTGGTGGGATGGAGGCATTACCAGGCTACAGAGGATGGGGATGCACGTAGTCCTAATGAGACTTGATAGGCTGGGGTCAGAGGGTAGGGGAGGAGGGCTCTTCCTTTCTGAGAAATAGGGGAGGAGAATAGTGGGGAAGGAGGAGGGAGGGTGAGGCTGGGAGAAGACAAGGGAGGGGGCTACAATTAGGATGTAAAGTGAATAAATTATAAAAAGTAAATTTAAATAAAAAAGAACAGTTATGTAAAGAACAGGGTAATTCCATGAATAGCCCTGGCTGCTCACAGTGAATTATGAGTAGCTGTGAATTTGAGGGAGGGTGCCACTTTCTCCAGAAAGAGGGGCTGCCTCCATTTAAACCCAGATTTCCAAAGAGCTAATGCTTTCTTTCTGCCTCTTGTCTCTACCAGGAAGGGGACTGCAACATATCATATGATGTCAGGGTTAGTAGATCTAGATTCGTAGACCAGAAAAACTGGTTTTCCAAACAACTTCTGGAAAGATGTAGAAGTCTAAATTCAGGCTGCCTGGTACCAAGAGGCTCATGTATTTTCCCATAGGAAAGGCTCCTTTATCATAGCTGTCAGATAAGAAAGAAGGCCCCAGGCTGGGATGGCAGAGGCAGTGATGATGGTGGCGTGTTATTTGCTGTAACACAAAGGATCTTTCTATGAGATGATGTGTGGAATATGCCCCGACTCTTCACGGAGTGGGTGATAGCCCTGGAGACTTCCACTGGAACAGAGCTAGGAAGACCAGTGATGAGATACAGATATGTCAGTAGGGTAATTAGGAGTGCTATGGTAGAGGATTCCTCACTTTCAGCACCGGAATTCTTATGGGGACTATGGGAGAAACAGCGCCATCTATTGGTCATTTCTTCACAGCACGCTCTCACTCCACTAGCTCTCTAGAGGGAACATCAACTTGACTTTTAACAGACCAACCCTTGAAAGCACAAGGGGAAGGGAGGAGCTTCTTGTGGAGAAGGGGGAAGGGGAGGAGCAGGAGAAGGGAGGGAAGATGGGAGTTGGGGAGAAAGGACTGAACATGAGCAGAGTACACTGATACGTTCGCATGAAGTGTCATGATGAAACCCATTCTTTTGTTGCTATATTCATCCTTTGTCGCAATTATACGCTTTCTTTTGACAGATGTTGTCATTTCAAATTACTTTTTAAGTTTCACTGTAGTAGTAGTTAGCTCCCCATCCTTTACCATCTGCCTGGTATTCATCATTCATCACTGCTCTACCAATGGAGCTGTATCTTCAGCTGATGAATGGAGTTTTTAAAGAGAGTACATCCAGGGAAATTAAAATCTGAAAACAGTCTTTTATTCAAGATTCCGCATGCTCCCCTATTTATATAGAACACGTGACATGTGAGACAGAGGCTGGTTTTGAGTTAAGAGGAAAACGTTGGATGTTAATGCCCACCCCTCTGCTGGAAGATGAAAAAATACAGTGAGAGGAGCTTAACGAGAAAAACCAAAACCCAAAATGAAGACAATGCTCCAGTTCGGATAATCAGCTTCCCCGGAGTATATTCTCTGCCTGAGAGAGCTTTTGAAAGGACTGGATGAAAAAAACACCTTCTGCTTCGGGTGACAGGATATGTGATCGACACAAGGAAGCCCTTTGGTGTTATTTCATCCCATCCCTATAAGATGATTGTTGGGTAAGAAGCATAATCGTGTATGGAAACACACAATTGTGAGTAAGGTCGTTCTCTGTGAACTCAGAATGTGTTGGTTTCACAGAGACCCTATAACCAGAAGAAATAGTTATTCCAAAAAATACTGCCCAAGGGTCTCTCATGTAACCCCCTTTCCATTTACTGTGTTGTGAAAAATCTCGCATCTGGTCACTACTACTAAAATTTAATAGGCATTGGCAGTAGCCACTTCAGTCTGGTGAGAAGTCATTGTTGCTCTAATAAATTGCCTCCATCCCTGACCTTTGTCCATGAGGTCTTGAGCAAGTACCAAAGGTGGCTGGGGAAGGGACAGACTGACATCTAGAGGGCACAGGGAAGAAGAACACAGGACCTTCTCCACAGTGGGGCCTTCTGTGATCATTCCAGTGGGGTACCAATATTATTCTGCTCTGAGGCCTGTTGTAAGAGACCCACCCACATTCCTCTTCTCTATTGTCTACACACTTACTCCCTACCTGTGACATGGCGAGAATGTGCCTTTCAGGACATCTCTTTTTTTTTTTAGGCAAAGTGGGCATAGCACACAACTCCGAAGTTTGGGTCCCTTGGAGGACTTCTTTTCTCATACCCCCTCTTCAGGGGTAGCATTGAAATGCCTGCACAGATGCCAGAAAACCCTGCAGAGTCACCTCTAAGCCAGGCATCCCTTGATGTTTTCAAGCTTCCTGCTGCTAATTCCTCAGGAGACTGTGAGGGAAACGGTGGAGGTGTGGTGGGAGGCACTTGGCCAGGATGGAATGCAGACTCCATTCCCCCTCAGCCCTGAGCTGTCCGCCACAGGGAGCTCTGCACTGAGATAGGCCGCCTCTGCCTGATGAGGCGCTGCTGCTTTGCTGGGTCGGGACTCTGAGCTTGGCAGGTGAAATCACGCCCAGTTCAAGATGTGCACTGCAGGTCACATGGTTACATAATGTCCAAAAGTCAAGACCCGGTAGCAAACTGGGAGTTGTTCCTAAAAGCAGAATAATTACTTGTAGGTTAGAGCTTGGCGTTGCTCCAGGAGTTAAGAGGCTGCACCTGTGCTCTCTCCTGTTGGGATCTGCCACAGATGTTCTGGGCACCGTTAGTTCTCTCAGGTCATAAGGACATTAATTGGAGGTGCTGAGAGTGGGCCCGAACCAGCTGGAGAGTCTCTTACCAGGCTTCCAGAAAATGAGAGCGGCAACCCCAGAGGTGAGACGGACTGCCTTCAGACGCCAAAGAGCTTCATCAAGCATCTGTGCCTCCATTTCTGGTACCCACAGCTTCTGGAATGGCATGGCTTTACTTCTGGTTAGCTATTTCGGAAGGAACGGGAGCATCAGGCATGCGACCTTGGACCTTTAATTAGTCGGCAGCTTTCCTTCCAGAGTCAGAGAGAAGGTCCTGTGATTTCAGAGGAACTGGGCAAGTTTCCATTTTGTTTTTCATGGAGAGAATTGAAGTAGACAGGAGAGGATTTCCACGCTGTACTGTTGCCATGTCGACCCACTGTCCAGCATCTGCCCCACAATGCAGTTCTCTCCATCTCATATCTCTGTGATGTGATGGGCACAGGCTCAAATATCTCCAAGGAGGAGATGGTCTCATTATAATGGGCTAGTAAGATGGTTCCTCCTACGGCATATTGATATTTTACACAATCAGATATGAGTGCCAGAATGTAAAAGGGAAAAGTGTGCGAGGCACACGAGAGCAAAGTCTCACCTTGGAGCTCATGCCCCTGTGCAGCTCAGCGTCCCCCACTCCTTCACATGCTCGGCTTATCCTTGGTGACTTTCTCCTCCTGGAAGACAGAAGTCCTTTATTTACCCATGTATTATTTATTGGGAATATGATATATCTTTATTTGAGTATATGTAGTGTGGGCATGCATCTATTCATATATGTGTGGATGAACATGTGCACATGTGTGTCTTACTTGGTCTATCTATATGCTGAGGCAGGGTCTTATTTCAGAGCCTCCTCATTTGGCTGGCTCTGCTGTTTCCGACTCTGCATCCCACACACTGGGATCATAGGCGGCTGCCACAGCCACCCAGTTTTTATGTGGGACCTGGAAAGCTGAAGTTTGGGCCTCACAGTAGCATGGCAAACCTTTGCCCATGGAGCCATCTCTCCAGCCTAATATGTCTTTTTGACTGTACTTGTTCTTTATAGGGAAGAAATGTCATCTTATGTTAGCCAGTCTGGGTCTCAACTTTTGGGCTCAAGCAATCTATGGGTATTTGCCACTGCTCAGTTTCATACGAGTATGTTTATAAGATTGGTATTTCTATTTGTGCCCAGGTTGCAAGGCTGGGAAGATTTGGGATGGTCTACCCCACCTGATTTATTAAAATAATTTTTTTCTAAAAAAGACATTCTGTTGTTTTTAGAGCATAAATTTGAGAGTGAAAAAAATGGTGAAAAAATGTTATCATGTTGTAGCAGGCATGTCAATGGAGTACTCCTTTCTATCCATAACCATGGGTAAATTAGTCATGATGCTACCTGAAGCTAATTCCTCTGCTTGTGGGGCACATCCCATTCTTCATTCAGGATTTCTCCACTTTCATCAATTTCTCAACTCTCCTAGGATACTCTAACATTTTATACACATATATATTAAGATATATAATGTTGCTTTTGTTTTAATGTACTATATATCTACATATGTATGTATACATATATGTATACATATACTTCGTACTTTCTCCAGTTAAAAAAATTATTTTCTGATTCTGCATCCATCTAACTCCATCCCTTTGCTTCCATTTTCAAAGCATAGTTGTAACAGCTGTCTATGTTCACCACCCTCATCTCTTTCCCTAACTTTTCTTGATCCCACTGCAGTCTGGTTTTATTCCCCTCTTCTTTTAAAAACATTTAAAACTATTTATTCTATTTTATGTGTACGAGCGTGTTACCTCTATGTTTGTATGTGCAGCATGTATACACAGTGACTTTGAAGGTCAGAAGAGGGCATCAGACCCCCTGAAACTGGAGTGACAGGTGTTAAGAGGCACTATGTGGGTGCAGGGAACTGAACCCAGGTTCTCTGCAGTAGCAGTCAATGCTCTTAACCTCTGTGCCGTCTCTCTGGCTCCTATCCCCCTCTTCTTATCAAAACTTTTAGTGTCAAGGTCCCCAATGACCTTGTTGGCAAATCCAGTAATTGAATTCCCTCCTTTTCCCACGTGGTGAGTTAGCTGCATGGACCTCTCTGTCTCCATAGCCCGTGTCCATATTCTTCCAGCCAATCACACTCTTGCATTTCCTCCCTGGTGGCTCCATCTCTGTCTCCTCTCCTCTCTTAGTGCCAGAGAAATGCAGGGCTCAGACTGAGCCCTGATTATGCAAAACTCTCAGCTCTCATCTTAAAAGAAACAAGAGAGTTTATTCTGGAGCCCCATTGAGTGACCATGGCTTGGGAACACAGATTTACCCCCAGTTACCTCAAATTCTATGCTTTAACATGGGGGAAGTCTCATGATAGTTTATTGTTTTATAGAACAAAAAAATTCATAAATCAAGGAAAGTTTAAAGTATATCAAGGTAATCAAGGTAAGTATATCAGAGGGGATAACAGCAAGAAGGGAGAAATTTTTCTATAAGCACAAGATGCTAACTGATGCATTCATAGCTTTGGGGATGGAAGAAGCCAGTGGGTTTGCTAAGTTAAGGGGTTCCAAAGGTTTTCATTTATTAATCACAGGATAGTAGTTCTGACACAGAGGTGGGTAAGGATTGGCTGTCCCATGTCTAAAGCTAGCCCAAGATAAGGTAATTAGCCTCTGGATCCATAACCCCCAGTCTCTACAGTACTGACATTCTAAGCAGCCACTCAGTCTCTATAGATAGCTTCTATTCAGGAGTTTGCACCTTTTATCTTATGCTTAGTTCACCCAACTATGAGCCATTCTAACTGCAAACCTACACTGTCCTAATGTGCACCTCCAGAGGAGACATTTTTTTTTTCTTTCTTAAACTGCAGTCTGGTTTCATTCAGTTGCCTATTTGACATATTCACTTTGCTTAATGCACTTTGCAAAATTAGGAAGTCTAAAACTGTCTAGCCAACAAAGCTAAACTAGATTTGTTAGTTTAGACTGTATTGGCTAGACAAGTTGAAATTAGGCTGTCTAGACTTAGCAAGTCTAAAAACTGTACTTCTGACACCCCCAAGCCTATCCCTGGCCCCCTGCTATTTCCATAGCCTTTCTCCCTCTCAGCTGACAGAAAGTCCTTGCTTCAGGTGCATTCTCAAAGGTTTCCTTGTCATCCGCCACACCGCTGTGAAGCACACCTCAGATCCCATTCCTTCTAGGTTTAGAGGACAGCCAGGTTATATTGCTTCCTCCGGCCTCTGCTATTTCCATCTTGAAGTATGTCATGCTTTTCTCTTGCCTGTATTACTGTAAAGCAAAACCCAGAAAACAAAATAAACCAAAGCAGCAGCAATAACACAACCCCTCCTAGCTACCTACCAGGTATAGTGCAGGTTATGAGGAAACCCAACATTCTGGAGGCAGAGGCATGGGACAAACAGACAAACAAGCATCCAACCAGTTTTATATTTCTACCATTTCCTTCTCATAAACAGTTTGCCATGCAAGCATGCTAGAGTCTCTCAGCTCTTGACAACCGCTTCAGAGTTTTGTGTTAAAGGCAGGATTTATCTGGCTAGCCTATATGATGGCCCTGCAACATCTTGGTCTGTTGTTCTCCACTCTGCTCCAGACATCTTTGCTTTTCTCTATTCTTCTCCTGCCTGCCGCAGAGGCCTCACATACTCCGTCTGCCAGGAAAATAACTCCATCATCTTTAAATATTTGATTAAACCTCACAGTCTCAGTGAGGCCTGTTCTAATTAAAATTGTAAGTGTAAACAGGGGCTGGGAAGAAGGCTCAGTGCTTAAGACACTTGGTATACAAGCAAGTGTAAGAAAGGATGTAGTGAAATCACAGAACCAGACCACTCCATGGGTAGAAAGAAAGGTTTATTGGGGAACAAAAAGCAAGCAGATTTTATGAGCCAATGGGTGGGACTGACTCTCTGGATTGAAGGGAAATAGGTGTCCTTTCTGGAGGTGGTTGACCTTTGGGGGAAGGTTAAGGGATGTTTATTACAAAAGAAACTGCCTTCAGAGATCTGCTTGTCTAGTGAACCAAAACCTTCAGGCTTGTTTACCTGATAACTATTCTGTTCACCCAGCCAAAGCCCTTCTGTTTAGAGCAACATCACCAGTACAGCCATTTTGGGATGCCACATTGGATCCAACAGTAAGAAGGCTCGTGTTTGGATCCTTAGCACCCACATAAATGCTGGGTGGGTATTGTTAGGGTCCATGAATCACCAAAGAAATACCCCAGACTCAGATGGTATGCAAAAACAAAGAGCAGTTATTATGAAGAGAATTCCAGCACGCTGGGGTCACCACCTTCACAAAATGGCAGCAACCATGAGGGAGTTCACAGCCTCCTTTTAAACCCAGAAAGGGGAATTTCTACTACATGACTTTTATTGGAATTGGCTAGTGTCCATGGAGGCTAAATGATTTGAGTTGGGGTTGGCTGGTGTCCATGGGGGCTATGTGACTCCTATTGAGACTGGCCAGTTCTCATGGAATTAAGTCCTCTCATTCCCCCTTGAGTAGAATTCCATCTCAAATCCTTGAGATGGGTCCAGGAATCATTAACTGAAGAGTAAGAACACGTTCTTTAAGAAATTTAACTAAGACACTAATTATGCAGGGACTGCAAGTGAGAACAAGCCATAAAAGGACAATGGGTCCAGAAAGAGCTGAGACAGGGGTTGTCAACCAGGGGACCAGTTCAATACAGATTCATACCAATTTTGAGATTGCTCTCTTTCTATTTTTCTATCATGAAGTCTTTTTGTCAGCAGTGCCATGGATTCTTTGACAACCCCAGAACGATCTATATTGAAACAGCATTCTTCTCCTAGAACTACACATCAGCCTCCTTGTTGGAGGAATAGTAAATCTAATCCTCTTCTATTCTGTAGGACTACCTCTGCCAGAGGTGAGAAGCACTGTAAGTGGGTAATTGATGTTTCTATTTGCCAGAAATCCATATCTATGGCCAACTTTAGGAACTTATAATTTTGATCTGAAGGAACAGGGGCTGAGGCTCCAGTTCCTATTGCTCTAGCGGGTCCTAGACTCATATGCGCAGACAATAGTATAGCTATGATCGCCTCCCATTTTATCTGACCTGTTGATGGCTCCAGTTGGTTAACGACCTCCTCTTCGGGATAGTAGGCTACCTTATGGACTCACTTTACCAGTACACAAAAATCTTTAGTATGGTTTAACACTTGAGTATGTATACACGGGATTAGGCCAATGCTATAGGCCCACCAAACATGGAATCACGCAGCCAGTTCCTGTCAGGACCTGAGTTGTGAGGGAATAACCCAGGGGAGTGTTTTGTGTCCATCACAAAGCCCATTAGTTATTACCAGTTGCAGGGGTAATTTTATTTTTCCCATTTGTTGCTGTTAGCATGTTAAACTATTAGAGGTTATGGAATAATTTCCTGGAATTGTGATTCCCTCTTAATAGGGGGTTTGGAAGTCTAAGCATAACCAGCAGATTTGGGTGAGGTCTGGCCTAGATGAATTTAGGACCTGGTATGTGGCTTTTAGGAGTCGGAAGGGACTGGCCCCCAACCAATGATGGATGTGGGGAGGGTGTGGGGACTGTCTGAGATGGGGTGGAGTTACCCTAGGAAGGGAGTCTCTTGGGGAAGAGATCTTGGAGCCAATACCTTACTAGGCTCCAGAGATTTCTTGGGGGCCAGTCTTAGAAGTAGGGGCCTGGCTGTTTAGTATGATGGTGAACAGGGCCCTGGGACCTTGGAGGCCTATCCAAGGTTTGGCTCATATGGGTGTAGGCCCCATGTTTCCCAACCTCTCATCCTGTTGCCTTTTCCCCTTCCTCAGTGAAACTAATGGTGGCTCTGTACTCAGAATCAGGGCCATTTTTTGTTATTTTGATAAAGTCTGAAGTTACAGGGGTGGGGAGTTGGGGGTACATCAGATGTGTTCAGTAGAAATACAGCTCCAGGATAAAATATATATATAAACATATACATTTATATATTAAAACATATATATATATACATATATACATATATGTGTGTGTGTGTGTGTGTAGTCATTTGCTCTTCCACATGTGATCTTGGACTGGTCATGTCCTGGACTCTCTCTATCCTTGGGGAATCCCATCACCTTCCCACCAGGTGTTGAGGTTATCAAAATCATTTAACTTTAACTGTAAGCCAGGAAACCAGGTCCCCTTTGGAGCTATTGTAGAAGTTTGGTGGACAATGTCACCTATTTCTATGTCAGTGATGGTCCAGGTGAGATTGAGGGGTCGGTGTGAGAGAGATGTAGCTGAGGACATTTTCAAAGGTTAATTTAGTTAAAGCCTCCTTCAGGGTCCGATTCATCCTCTCTACCTGACCTGAACTGTGGGGACAATACGCACAGTATAGTGTCTAATGTATCGCCAATATATTTATCAACCCCTGCATTACCTAAAAAATGAAGGCCAGCCCATTGTCTGAGCCTAAGAGAGTGGGCAGTCTGTACCTGGGTATGATGTCTTCCAGTATCTTCTTGGCCACTACTTAAGCAGTTTCCCTCTTAGTGGGGAAGGAAGGCTTCTAACCTTCCTGAGAAGGTATCTACAAAGAATAGCAAATACTTGTAGCCACACAATTCTGATATTATTTCAGTATAATCTATTTCCCAATTGGCTCCAGGTCCTTGACCTCTTACCTGTGTTCTTGTCTCTTGGCTGAAGGTAGAAGCATTAAAGGCCTGGCAAATGGGGCAGTGAGAGACAGCTTTTTCTACAATTGCTCCTAAGCGAAAAATCTTGTAATTGCCTCTCCCCCCAACTCTTTACTTTTTCTTTGTCCAAGATGGGTACTCTGGCGAACCTGGTGTATAAACAGTTCAGCAAAGTCCTTGGGGAGGATGATCCAGTCATTGGCCATTTATAACCATCTATCCTTCTGGTAAATACCGTGGCATTAGGCCTGATATTGTTTATTCTCTTCATTGTAATGGGGCATCGCTGAGTGCTCAGGCAGCACTGTGGTCACCAGGGTTTGGGTGACTTTTAAGGCAGCCTCTCTTGCAGCTTGGTCCACATGTTTCCCTGAGCCTCCATTGAATTGCCCTTTTGATGCCCTGGGCAGTGGACAATGGCAACTTTGAGGGGGGGGGCATAATTTTCTTTCTTTATTTTTCACAGTTTTACCCTTGGCTGTGAGGAGGCCCCTCTCCTTGTACATGGGCTATAGCAAAGGTATACCCGCTGTCCATATATATCTTGGCAATGTCTCCTTTGGCCATTGGCAAGGACTAGGTCAGAGTGACCAGCTCTGCTTTTTGGGCTGACGTCCCTAGAGGCAAGGCCTCTGCCCACAGGGTGTCACTCAAGTTCACCACCTCCATCCCCACACACTTGGTGCCATTCTGGATGAAGCTGCTTCCATCTGTGAAGAGTATCTGATCCATATCCAGCCAAGGTATAGCAGTCAGATCAAGCTGGAGACTCTGGATGTGTTGCAGAGCAATGGAGCATTCATGCTTGATGGTTGCAACCGGGTCTGGCGACAGGGTGGTGGGGTTGAGTGCTAATGACTGGTGGTATTGGATATGAGGCGGTTTCAAAAGCATGGATGGATAATGAGCAAACCGGCATTGGCTAGCCAGTGGTCAGGTGGGTTCTCTATGGCATGAGGGGTAGCTATGACCAGTTCCTGTCCCATGGTAATCTTGTCTGCATCCCTGACCAGTAGGGTGGTGGCTGCCCCAATGAGGAGACATGGTGAACATCCCTGGGCCACGGGGTCCAACTGTTTGGATAGATATGCAACAGGCCTTTTCCAGGGGCTCCAGGTTTGTGTTAGGACCCCTTCAGCTGTGCCTTTGCTCTCATCTACAAAGAAGTGGAAGGGGTTATAAAGGTCTGGCAGGGCCAAAGCAGGCACCTCTAATAAAGCCTTCTGAAGACTTTGTCCATTTTGGGCATCCAATTTAAAGTGCCCTCCTGCCCTCTAGTGGCTTCAGAGTGTGGCTTGACTTCAGTGAACCCCGGTACCCAAAGTCTACATACAGAAGCCTGCTGACCCTAAAATTTCGTGCACCTGTCTCCTGGTCAAAGGGGTTAGTGTGTTCAGGACGGTCTCTTTCTGGCTTGGGACTGTTGTCCTCTCCTTGAGTATGTACCTGAGAGATGTTACCTCCTGCTGACACAGCTGGGCCTTCTTGGTAGCCCATCCAGGCCAGTTCTTGCAGCAGGTCGGCGGTTGCATAGCAGGAGGTCTCTGCATCTGGGACAGCTACAAGGAGATCATCCAAATACTGCAAAAGACTGGCACTTGGGTGGGCATGCCTGTACTCACCCAGGTCCTTGTATGGCACCTTGTCAAACATGGTAGGAGAGTTCTTGAATCCCTGTGCCAGCCTGGTCTGTTGAAGCCCACTCCAGATCATGCCACTGGAAGGCAAACAGGGGCTGACTGGCTGCGGCCAATGGCAAACTGAAGAAGGTGTCCTTGAAGTCCAGCTCTGTGTAGACCATCCATTTGGGCAGCCGGCTGCTTGACAGGGTGTACGGGTTTGGCATCCTCTTGTTGACCTCCCTCAAGTCCTTTACAGGACGATAACTGTTACAGTATGGCTTCTTCACTGGCAGCAGAGGGGTGTTCCATGCTGACTGACAAGGAACCAGGATTCCCCGTTCCCAGAGGCAGTTGATATGGATCATCACACCAGCCCAGGCCTCTCGGGGCATGGGGTATTGGCTGATTCTGGTGGGGAAGTTGTTAGCCCTTAGTTGCACTGTGTGATGGGGGGGGAGGCAACGTTTGGCCAGTCCTGCTGAGCTGGTCTCAGCCCATACCTTGGGAATGGTCCTCATCAACCCTTGCAGGAAAGCATCTGCGTCAGGGGCCCCGAGAGGCAGCATAAAGTTTATACTCATCCTCTAGAGCTGAGGTTAAAATGTGTATTGGGCCATTTAGGACCTTCACTCCCTCAGGTCCAAAATGGATTTGGGCTCCCATTTTTGTCAGGTTATCATAGCCCAGGAGAGGATAAGGGCATCCTGGTATGACCAAAAATTAATGGGTACATCCCATTCCCAAGTCTACCTGTCTTTGGATAGTCCATGGATAGGGCTTGGTGCCTGTGGCACCTCAAACCCAAGTCTTTTTGGTTGTTTAGGACTGAATGTTGAGCTTTGGTATCCATCAAAAATTCAACGGCTTTCCTCCATCTTTAGGGTTACCCAGGGCTCATGGAGGAGCGGTGAGCCCTGACATCCTCAGTCTCTGAGTTCTTTTAGCTCCAGGAACTTTGATTTGTTGGTCTAGGCTCTCTTAAGACATTCATTTTTCCAATGCCCCCTTTCCTTGAATTAATCTTTTTCTATGGGAGGCTGGGGCCTTGTCTCCACTCCTGCGGCCCCCACTCCCCATCAGGCTTCCCCTCACCCCAGGGAGGAGCCCCCTCACATCCTTCTCTCCCATAGGCCAGATTCTTCAGTTGTTTTGTGTCAGGTCTCTCATGATGGGCTGCAAGCAGGATCTTCACCACTCCCTGTTTTTGTCTGTCCTCTAGAGTTTCCGTATCATTGTAGACCTTTTCTGCTAGAGCAGCCAACTCAGTTAACAGTTTACCTACAACACTTTACCTACAAATCCATCTAGCCTGTTGGAGCTTTTGTCTGGGGCAGCCAGATTGATGAAAGCCATGTTGATAGCTCATTGGTTCTCTTGTACTTCCAGGTTGAAAGAAGTGTAGGTCTGGTAGGCAGCCAGCAGCCTCGCCAGGAAGGTGCCTGGACGGGGGTGGTGGGGGATGGTGGTTCACCAGGTACTGCCAAGTGGTGATATAGGGAATTTGGTCTGGGTGTCCTGGATTTTCATAAACCAAAGCTTTTACTTACCAAAAATAGTTAATTTATCCGGACAAAGCACCAAACCTGAATCCTCCAAGACCCAGTGGAAGTCCTTGAAGTGATCCAGTATTAGACTCAGGGGGCTAGATGAAGCCTGACCCATGATTGAAACTGATTAATTCAGAAAATCCCATTGAAAGACAATGACAAGGATGAAGACACTCATGGACACAGATGTTCCTGGAAAAAATGAAAACCAAAAAACAAAACACAAAACAAAACAAAACAGAGAGCATCATCACCTGGCCTTACTCTGTGCATCAGAGGTGAAGAGACCTGATACCGGCTTAGAAACCACATGAGAATTTTCAGATTCTCCCAGAACCAGACAAGGACCCTTGGGCCCTCTCCGGGGGTTCGGGAGCATCCTCTGTCACCCCTGGATGTTGGACAGAGTGTGCATCCGCTAAATCCTCTTCTGCCTCTACATGGTGCTCAAGAGATTACCACACAGAGAGATAACAGAGCAGACACAGGATGCCCAAATCTTACCGATCCGCCGGGGAGAAAGAGTCCCCTTGAACGCTCAACCAGTCTGCATAAGCATTCTCAGTGATCCCAGGACGAGCCCCCAAATGTAGGACCCGTGACCCCAGACTCAGATGGTATGCAATAAATAAATAAATAAATAAATAAATAAATAAATAAATAAATAAAAGCTGTTATTCTGCAAAGAATTCCAGCATGCTGGGGTCACCACCTTCACAAAATGGCGGCAACCATGAGGGGAGCTCACAGCCTCCTTTTAAAGCCGGAAAGGGAATTTCAACTATGGCTACCTAACTTCAATTGGGATTGACCAGTGTCCACGGAGGCTCTGTGACTTCGATTGGGACGGGCTGGCACTCATTAAGTCCTCTTAGGTATGGCAGATGGTAAGCCCAGCCTCAGAAAATAGAGACCAGGGCTCTCCCAAGCAAGCTGGCTAGCGTGAGAATGAAACAGGAAAAACATATCTCGTAGGGTTAGAGCTCTGTTTGCAGTTAAGAATAAGTTCTTCATCAGTTTTCTTTAAAGTCTGGCTACTGGGAGTTTGACCATGCTTCAGTACTCACTGGAGCACACAAGTTGAGCTTTCTTTTCTTTTTGTATTTTTTCTTCTTTTTTGGAGGGTGGGAAGGGTACATGGGTTGGGGGCAGAACTGGGAGGACTGGGAAGGGAGCATAATTGGGGTTCATGATGTGAAATTCCCAAATAACCAATAAAAATATTATGTAAAAAGAAGAATAAATTTCTGTCCTTATGTTTGTTTGACCCATCTGCACCAGGTATGCTTAATCACATGTGGGCAGGAGCTACCCAGAGATGGACTTCCAGACTAATATTTAATTAAAGCTTGCTTCAAATTTGGCTCAAAATTGTGGTAGTGGTCTTATTCTTGACCAGCAAGACTTACAGTAGAATAGCCATACCTTTAGATCTGGGTTTGACTGAAAGAACTTGCCTAAAAAAGAGTAAGAATAGGAGGTGATTTAGTACAACAACCTTGGGCCTCTACATGCATGGATATATATGAGTCCCCACATATGCAAACATACATACATATGCATATTCACTCACATCATACACAGTGTGTATGAAAAGAAGTAAAAGAGAAAAAATAAAGTGAAATCTATTCTCCTGTGCCATGACACTTTGTTGTTAAACTTGGGGGAGGGGTCATAGCATGTGCCCCAAACCTGTCCTCAATAAGCCAAATTAACATCAGATAGCAGAAACAGTCTATTCATTCCCACACTGGGAAGAGGGAAAAAGATCCAGAAAAAACCCTTAAGTGCTCCCTAAATACATCTTACTGTGCGTCCTGAAGTGAGACTAATAAAATAGAGGGCTAAAAATGTCAATGTGTGGTCCCGCCTACTCTGACCCATTATCTGGGCTTCAGTTTTATCTGTAAAGCGGTCTGACATGTTGTTGGAACTGTGTGAAATCTGTGTGACAAGCTCTCCCTCTGGCTGGGGCCTTTTCCTTCTCCCGGTAGATCCCTGCAGAAATTCGCATTTCTTTGGGGTCCTTGTTGTAATCGGCTGACGGTCTGAGAGTTGCAAGCATCTCTTTAGAGTATCTCATTTCTCCCAGGCTGGAACTTCACCTTGTTTCCCTATCTTCACAGCTATCACAATTGTTCTAACCTAGCAAATAAATGTCAGTTGTTTCTTACCATCCCCCACCACTACCTACTTCCCCCACCCCTCACACACTCACACTCACACACACACACACACACACACACACACACACACACACACACACACTGAGTGTTTACATTCAACTAGGGCTTTGGGTCATGAATGTGCTTCAGGCTTAGAGCAGCTCTGTGATGATTAATCATGATAGCTTGATGGGCTTTAGAATCACCATGGAAACAGACCTCTGGGAATGTCTGTGGGGGGACTTACTATAGGCTCGCACCATTTCATGGGTTGGGGGTCTTGCACTGAATGAAAGGAAAAAGCAAGCTCAACACCAGCTGTTTGTTGCTTTCTGTTTCCCGACTGTGGATACAATGTGACCAACTGCTTCCTGATCTTGCCACAATGCCTTCTGTTATGATGGACGCTAACATCAAACAGTGAGTCAAAATACAATCGTTCTGGAGCTGCTTTTAGCAGGTATTTTGTTTGAGCAGAAACACCTATTCAATACAAGCTCTTCGACAACAGCAGCTATGTAGTATTTGTTGTATAGGACAGTGAGGCAGTTCTGGGTCAAAGGTTCACATCACTGAAGTCCCATGAGCCCTACTCTGACTAGGGGACTGCAGTGGCACTGGGAATTCCAGGGATGAGGGCTAAGAAAGCACCACAGTCAGCCAGCAATAGAAAGAGAGGTCTAGATATTTCCCTCTCTTGGTGTGCAGTTATTTTAATTGGTCCTAAGTCTTTTTTTATGGAAGGTTAGGTCTCTTCTCTCCCAGTTGTCTCTCCTTTCATTTGAAGGGCTAGGCATACGGCATTACAACAGTGTGGAAATTGGTTAATTTACTATAACTTTACAGTGGTTTTAGTTAGAGCCGAGTTACTGATTTTTAGCTATGCATATGAAGTGATACTTGGGCCAGGCAGTTGGTAGCCCTTTAATCCCAGCACTCTGGAGGTCGAGGCAGGTGGATTTCTGTGAGTTTGAGACCAGCTAGTCTAGAGTCAGTTCCAGGACAGCCATGGCTACACAGAGAGACCCTGCCTGGAGGGAAAGGGAGAAGTGAGATTTATAATAACAGACTTCCTTCTAGTTGCTGTGGAGCAGAGTTTAGGGATGGTAAACCTAGTTTCCTTTACCCAAGGCCCTGGGAGTGAGACATTTGAGGAACCACTCAGGCCTTGGTCTCCACTTGTGTCTGTGCCCTGTGCCCTTTGCTAGGTTTGTGAGGAAACTCCTAAACACAGGATGGTAGTTCAAATGGTCTCAAAAGTGACAAAAAGTGAGTTACTATATAAAAGGTCAAATACAAGAAAGTATACGTTCACTACCTTCCTGTTTCTCTTTCTCAATCACTGAACAGAAGAAACACACTGAATCGCTATCAAAGAGAGTAAGGAAGCAATTTTAATGCTTTTTCTAAAAAACAAATTTCAGGGGCTCGAGATGGTTCAGTGGATAAGAACACTTGCTGCTGCTGCAGAGGACCTGGATTTAGTTCTCAGCCAGCATCCACATGGCAGTTAAAAACCACTTATAACTCCAGTTCTTGAGGACATGGTGTTGTTGTCAGGTCTCCATCAACACGGTTACACACTAGTATGCATGCATCCACCCATGCAGGCACTCACACATACACACAAAAGAAAAGTAAATACGTCTTTTAAAGAGGCAAAATTCATTTTCATCATGTCGAGGGATTCTAGCTTAGTGTTATTATCTGATGTTTTATACAATATGAGTAATACATTATGGCAAATAAAAATTATTTTCCACTTGGGGAGGCAGAGGCAGGTGGAGCTCTGTGAGTTTGAGGTCAGCGTGGTCTACAAAGTGAGTTCAGGATAGCCAAGAATACACAGAGAAACCCTGTCTCAAAAAAACCAAAAACCAACAAACAAAAAAACCAAAAACAAATTTCACCCCATGGAGAAGCAAATTATAGGTTAAAAATCATTTAATAGATATAAAAAAGTTACACATAAAGATTTTCTCATTTTTAAAATTTCAGTTTCTGGGATGAATGGTTTTTGCACCAAGTCTTCAAAAATCTTAACCAGCTGCTCTTTGTCAAGAACCCTGAGTACTGGGCAGTAAAAGCAGGAAGCCTTATGTGACAGTGTGTTCTTGGCCACACCTACCTGCAGAGCCTGCGCACTTAAAGCTGTGGGGTGGGGGGTGGTGCTATAGGGCATCCTGGAGAGAGCAGGATTCTTGCACGGCTGCCATCTCAAGATGTGCACCTGGCTCATGGCATCCAGCTGGGGACAGTTTGGGGGGCATGTGCCTTCTTATATTTACATATGAATGCATCTGTTTTCCCAAGGCTAACTTTGAAGCACTCCACTGGCACCAATGAGCCCCAGGGCAACATCCTGCTGGGGCTCTGCAGGCTACTGGCTTTATTCGAAAGTGGTGCTGTGTCTGGTGCACCAGTTCTGTCAGGATTCAAGAGCATCTTCATGTCAGGGTCAGCGACGCCGCCCTGGGAGGTCAGGGGCATGCTGCTGCCTCCGAAGTCTCTAAGATGCTGGTGGTGATCTTCACTGAGCAACAAGACCGCGGCTCCTCCAACTCGTAGCACTCTGTGGCAAAACAAACCAAAAGAAGATGGAAATCGCAATGAGTGTTTCTATGTTCCCAGACAGCAAACCATCCTGGTTTATTTAAAATAGTTGTTAATCTGAAATTTAATTTCATCTATTTAAATATAAGAGTTTTGATAATTAGGTAGCATCTTCCATAATACATATTCATTATAGTAATTATGGAGTCTCTAGTACAAATCTGCTTTAATTATCTATTTTTGCTCTACTTAAAGGCAAGCTTCAAAGTAATCTGTAGTCACGTTCTAACAAATGATTGTATAACAGAGAAGGCAAGTGACAGAATCCTATGGAATCAGCATATTTAAGGCTGAAGGCACAAGTCACCAGGGGGGGGAGTTAGGCCACAACAAAGGGATGGTCAAGGGAAGATCCCACAAAGGGCACACCCTGAAACATCTGCTTTGAGAATTTATTCACTCAGCCACCCAAGCGCTGTCAGTGACACATCTGTGGCAACAGTAACTGAGGAGCACACAGCACAGGACTGACTAAAGGTCCACAGCAGTGAGGGGGAGGCAAGGGGCAGTTACAGAGTGTGACAGAAGTAGCAAGGTGTGCACAGGAGAGGCTCCACACCAGGCTCAAAAGTAAGCCAGGCCAGTGACGGGAAGAGGCCAAGCCTGGGAGGTAGCAGAAGCATCAGGACAAGGCAATGACAGTGGCTTAGCCTGGGGCAAGCTGAATCCAGTCTGGAATATGATGCTACCCAGGGTGGGTTCCAGCAGACAACTGGGTGCGCAGCCTGGGGGTCCTGACAGACCAAGGCATGAAGCAGACAGAGATGGGAGGTTTTAATGGTAAATGGAAGAAAAAGCCAATCTGGCTGGCAGAATAAGAGGACTGTGGAAGAGAGCCAAGAGCCACAGCCTAGAGCAAACTGGGACAGCAGTGGTGACAGGGAGGCTAAAGGAACATGGTTTCAAGGGTCAAAAGCTTTAGGACCAGCAAGTGGCCACGGTTAGATGCCACCAGAGAGCCTGGGGACAGAAGGGCCAGGGCAGACAGGAGATAATGAATTGCTATGGAAGGGTCTTTTTCCAGCACCTCTTCCCTGTGTCCACTCAGAACAGGTGTAAATGCCTGCTCACTCTGTAGTCACTTTGCTGGGTGTCAGGGAAGTTCTAAACTCTGTCCTGTGGCACTCATGGCTCTTCTGCAGTCTGCCTGCTCCTGCCTTTCTAGATCTACTGCCTGACCACTTCCCTCTGGCCAGGGATCTTCCTTCAGTTGCTCAGACTCAATAACACGCTTCTGTCTTCTCTCTCACTGCTTGCTCTCTACTCAACACACCTTGCCTCAATGCACACTGCCTTGTGTGCATTCTTGTCCTCCAGGCCCTAGAATTCTGATGCCATCTCAGTAGACTCTTGACTGTGCCTCAGGTAGAGCCAGAACCATTCTGTCCAGCAGGGCTCCTGCTCCCTTTCTCCTCAGCAGCACTCATGATAGAAACACTGCTGTGTGTACCGTTGTTCTGCTCTGACGGGCAGAACCTCACCTGTCCTGCCCACTGCTGAGTCCTCAGGATCTAGTACAGGGCAGACATTTACACACATCTGAGAGCATCTCGGGAAAGAATGACTGAGTCTCTTAGAAAGAACAGGAAGATAAAATGGCTGAAGATAAGAGAGGAAAGTTGGCAGAGTATGGGTCTTGAGGAAGGGGCTGGGAGAAGCAGCCTGGCTGGAGGAGAGAAGCCATTTCTGTACAGACCAGGAGGCCGGAGGTCAGAAATAAGAAAACAACTATCTCTGAATAGAGTGAAGAAAATGTAAGTAAAGTGGTGACGATACACCATCTTTTAACTCATTTCATTGTCAAAGATGCAAAGACTGATGGCGAGACTGAGGCAATGAGCATTCTTGAGGCATTCTTGCTTCCTGCCCAAGCCTTTATGACCTGACTTCTGCATGCTTTCAGCTGTAACATTTTTGGGATATTACATTAGTTATATTGTATTAACAATACAGTATATCTTCAACCCTGCAATATCACCTCTATGGAATTATCTGAAGATGATGTAATAGCAGCAGCAGCAGAGAGTAGTCAATAATGGTGACGATAGCTAATATTTAATGAGTGTGTAACCTCTCCTCTTTAAGCACATGTGCAAGGCATGATACTTCACTCAACATTTAATGACTTATTTATTGTTATATTTTCAAATAATGGAGAAGATGAAGGAGAACAGATGACCCAAACTTCTCTGATGAGTGTTCTTCTAGGCCTCTTTCCATGTACATGTACACAGAATTTCTTATAAAAGGCTATTCAGAAATTATAATATTGCTCAAAATGATTGCTCTGAACAGCAGCGGTATTTTGGTTCTTGATGGTGATATCTTTAAAATGCTTTATTATCAAAAGTATGAGAAAATTCTGTATACAAACCATAGAAAATATTTTTCTTCTGCAGTGATCCTGGAGACTAGGGCTAGATGGTTCAATAATGCTATTACTTAACTACAGAGCACACTAGGTCTTAGCCATGTACAACACATGCTGCCTGCCTTCTGCCTTAGGAAGTCTGTGTACTCACTAGTCCTTGAGTATATTTGCTGCTTCATTACTTTGTGAATGGTGGTATATATAAAAACATAGCCCTTGAGGTGGTGCACACCTTTAATCCCAGCACTTGGGGAGGCAGAGACAGGAGGATCCCTGTGAGTTCAAGGCTAATCTGGTCTATAAAGCATGGCTAGGACAGCCAAGGATATACAAAGAAATCCTGTCTTGAAAAACAAACAAACAAACAAACAAAAACCCCCAACAACAACAGCAGCAACCAACCAAAAAAGAAATCCTACCCCCTTAAAAAAAGTCTTTCACAGCTTCCAAATCTTAATGGAAGCTCTCTTCCGTGAAACCATTCCAGGCCTCTTCGGCACACAGTGCTTTCTCCTTTCTTCAAGGTGAGCAAGGTACATTTCAAATCTTGCTCATGTATTTTATATGGAAATAGTTGAGAAGTTCAAATGCTCCATCAAGTTCCTGACTGCGCTCTCTTCCTGACGTGGCTGAATGAGCAGTTCATGCCATCCTTTGTCTGACAATCTGATTACAATCCATACTCCTTCTCGGGAACCCCATTCTGTATGACACGCAGACATTATAAGTAAGTTTACTAAGCACTTATTTCCTCCTTAATTTTAGTAACCCAAGTCTCCTCTTTTGATTTCTAGATGTCTAGATCTATAAACACCAGTGAATTATTGGGAGAAATGCTTATGTATTTAACTGTGAATATATATATCCCCACATACTTTCCAGGAAGTGACTTATGTCAGAAACTCTGGGTAGGAGCTAAGACGCTGAGTGCCGTCTAGTGATGAAAACTGTTCTGAAAGCGTTAGGTTCACGGAATCCTCTGGACAATACTTAATGCATGTGTTAGGATAGAAAAGGTAGCGATGG
The DNA here is from genome assembly GCA_028658305.1 of Pachyuromys duprasi. Classification (NCBI taxonomy): domain Eukaryota; kingdom Metazoa; phylum Chordata; class Mammalia; order Rodentia; family Muridae; genus Pachyuromys; species Pachyuromys duprasi. Next base: position 41,128,328 of record CM053755.1, read on the forward strand.
CAAGGTCAGGCAGTCTGCTCATGCCTGAGGAATTGCGAGTGACAGCTAAGACTGGAGCCCGTCACCTGGCTTCCACGGCTGTGCCCTCAGTCACTGCACTGTTATGTGTGTGAACCTGAAACCATTCAAAAGTCAGGTCGTAACGGCTGGGGGCAGGTGGCAAGAGAGCTGGGGCAAAGAAAGACCCCCCGCCCCCGCATTAAAATGTATACACTTTGAACTAGGCCTGAGGTGCTCTTAACCATGCAGGAAATCTTGAATATTCATCTTCCTGACTCTGTGGTAAATGTTTAAATTTACTGACAGTGGGCAGGCAGGCTCATCCATCATCGTCTCACTTCCAGAGAAACTTCCACCTGCTGCAGGTGCTGTCTGCAACCCTACCTCCCATGACTCATAGACATGTCTAAAATAGAGGATGCTGGATCTTCAGTCAAGTCGTTATCTCTCTGCAAAGTTCCAGTTTAAATGCGTGCCATGGCTCACACATTCTATTATCTCCCCATGAACTGGTTAATGGATAGTGAGCAACTCAGTTAGGCGCACAGGCCGTGCTTATGAGCCGGGCAGTACAACAGAGTCACACTGGCAGCTCTTAAGAAACACACCGTGGCCCAGCCCTAGACCCTTGAATTAGAGCTGCGGAGAGTGGTGGGGAATGGACAAGTGTGAGCATGTTCCTGCCATGACTTCAATATGAAGTCAGGGCTATGAAATCTGCTAGAGGGGAATTAGTATCGGATCCGGGATGTGCAGGAGACGCCTGCGTCACAAGTGCTCCCGGCAGGGCACAGCTAGGGTCCCAGGCAGCCGGGAGTGGCTTTCACATTTATTTACTTCACTGATTTATTTCTGTGTGCCCGCACGCCACGGTGCACGCACATGGCATTCGGGGAGTCATCCCACGGCCAGCTGTACAGGGCACTGTACTGCACCTGTCCTCAGGCCGGGGCTGAGAGACACCAGGACCCACGGTCAAATCCCAGCTCTCCTGTAGAACAGTGTGGCAGCCTGTGCCCTCGATCCCAGCATGGGGGACGGTGACGAGAAAGATCTCTCTGGAGCTTGCTGGTCACAGTCTAGCAAAGTCTGTGAATTCCCTGATTAGAGAATTTGTCTCAAAGATCGAGTGGAGTGAGAGCTAGACACACCCACCAGAGACTCCCGCCTCCTCTCACGTGTGCCACACGAACACATACACAAGCAACTGAAATACCCAGATCGCGAGTCCCCAAATGACCAACAGGCTTTGAGTCTGATGTAAAAACACGAGGGCCTTTATTACAAACTTGAGCTGGGTGGCTGCCTTTTGCAAGAACAAAGAGGCAAGCGACCCCCAACTCTGGGGAAACAGGGTTTTTAAGGGGGCAAAAACGAAAGTAGGGAAGTACAAGTCTTGGCACTATAGGATTGGGTGAAAGGGTCCCTAGGAGAGTTGACCTTAAAATGATTGGTTTGTTTTCAGGCGCCAAAACTGCAAATGATCAGATCTGGCCATCTGGGGATACCTGCCCTGTTACATGCAGGTTAGGCTGTAGCAAGGGGGAGGGAGTTAACACATTCCATAGGCTTCCTTAGGGGCTACATCCCAAGGTTAATCTGGGTGGGGGATTGCTGGACCCTTCCTCTGAAAGAACTGTGCTCTGGTGACTTTGCCCCAGTCCCAAGAATTAACTCTAAATTTTTGAACCTCTCACAATTACAGGTGAGAGACAGACGCAAAGCTGGCAAGATGCAGTGAGACGGCTAATAGGTGGGCTCAGGCCAAGAGCCAGGCTTTGACTCCCTCACGGTGCAATGTCAGCCTCGACACTGGATTTCCTCCTTCCAAAATATATGCTCAGCTTTACCCACTGGAGACACATTCCTCCCACACCAGGCTACTAACACTCATGTCCTGGCCCATCAACTATCCAGCTGATGTAAATTACCATCGATTGATCCCTTAGTTTTGTCTGTTTATTCCTGTATCAACATACACGACTGGAAAATGTTTATCTAGGCCTTACTGATTGAACATCTAAAAACAAAAACAAAACAAAAAGCTTCGGTTAAGTGACACCCTGAGGTCAACAGTGGAAAGCATGGTATGAACAACATTCTGCATTTTCATCTCAGGCTGGCGATGGCCACCCTTGCCATTCTGCTCTGTGATCAGGCACAGGCTCACCTTCCCGGGCCCCAGTTTCTCATCTGTAAAGTGCGGGGTTTGACAGGGGGGGGGTACAGGGCTTTGTGGGGATTAGAAGCAGATATCTAAATTACCCAACCCCGTGACTGAAACAAAAGTCATTGTTTTTCTCAATAAAATTAATGGTAGAAGAAGAGACAGAAAATGTATTTCAATTATAAACTTCTAACTGTTGGAAAATTAGATGTCAAACTTTCGGGAAATTATTCCACTGCAAACAGACTTAAGGGGAATGATGTATTTTAACTAAATGGCCTGTAGCTAGAATATTATGGAAATAAATTCAACGACTTACCTTTCCATTTCTTGTAGAATGCTTTTGATGTCTTTCCCTAACTTAAATTTTTTCCCGAATGGAATGTCAGAAATAATAACGTCGACACTTTGCGACGGGAGCGGTAACTCTGGAACGCAGAAAGCAGAGACTCCTATTATGGCAAGGTCAGACATTCCACCTCAACCAGACGCCGCGACCCACGAGGATTTTCAAAAGATGTCTAACCAAATTTAGAGTTTCTATATTGTTTCTCTGAGGAGACAAGATTTGGAATGCTCTGGGGGTCCAAGATAAAAGCCAAAAGCATTGCTGTGTAATCCTCCCGGGCCTGGCCAGTCAGGAGGAAATGCAGAGGACCAGAGTCTCTGTTAAGATTTCTTTTCCTGTTGGCATCGGTCTTGCTGACAGGCTCCTGTCCTCTTCCCCTCCCTCGGCAGCTCTACCAGCCCCACGGCAACTTATGGACAGGAAGTGCCACAGCCTGTGCACATAGTTCATCTAGGGGCGTCTGCAAAGCAGGCTGCGGCCAGGGATTTGATGCAGACCCCCGAGACCTCAAGCGCCTGACTGCTGTGACTGGGCACACAGTAAAACCCTGTAAATTATTAAGTGCTCTGTGCTGCCCATGGACAGATCATCTGTAACTAAGGACAAGGCCTGAAAATAGGAACAGCGGAAAGCAAACAAGTCAACAATTCTGTTTTACATCTCTGAAGGATGATTGGAGAATGTGAAAAGTTTAGTTTTAAAACTGTAGGTCTTTTGAGTAAAATAATTGACTACCCGATTTTCCCCTTTTCAGCAGAAAAATGGGTAAAAAAAATTACTTAAAATTCAGGACGGTGGAGCTAAGATTCTTTCTTGCACGTTTTAGGGCCCCCGGGTCTACATTCATGTGCACACGCAGGGTTGGCTGGGGAAGGCTCTGTAGAAGCAGCCACTCTCCTATTTTCCCTTGTACTTTCTGCTGCTCATTCCTCCTGTGCCCTGGTCTACAACACTTCGGTTCTGTCAGAATCAGCCATTCTCTTGGTTGTTTATAGTTCTCTATTTGAACGGACTCGGGCCTCATCACTGTCATCTTGCCTTGACTCTCTGCTTCTTGGCTGAGTCAGCTCCTCCATGCCTGTATTTTATTAAGCGCCTCCCCACCCAATAGGCCTCAAAAGGCTTACTAGTGAAGTGTTCCCTCAACATTTTATATCTGAAAATGTCTGTGCTAAGATGCTGCTGGGGATGGGCATCTTTTTTTGTCGCAGGCTGCTTTAGGAATCGTGAAAAAGGACCATAAGGCCCCGGAAACAGACACTACCACACTGAAAACTGTCAGCCCTCCTGTTTCCACTGTGGCCAAAAGCAATGGCTACTTCACTGGCCCATCACATCCCCTGGATCAGCTGCTGTGGGGCTTCTCCGCTTCTTCTTCTTTTGTTCATTCAGTTAACTACAGGGAGGTACAAATACTGTCAACAAATTTTTAATCTGCGAGATGCCGTGATCCAGAAATTCACAGTTAGTCTTTGCTTATTGTTTTCATTTTATTTTTGATGTGTATGAGCGGTTTGCCTGCGTGTTTTTCTTACTTATATACTGACTGACTCTCTAAGACAGGGTTTCTCTGTGTAGCCCTGGCTATCCTTCAACTCTCACTGTAAGACCAGGCTGGCTTTGAACTTAGAAACCCGCCTGCCTTTGCCTCCCAAGGCATGTACCTCCCCCCCCCCCCGCCAGCAGGTGGTGTGTTTTTATGTGCACCACATGCATACAGTGCTTTTGGAAGCCAGATGTAGGTGTCAAATTCTGAGACTAGAGTCACAGGTAGCTGCAATGTGGGTACTAGGACTCAAATCTGGGAACAGCAGACAATGCTAATCACCGAGCCATCTCTCCAGCTCCCATAAGTAGTCTTAAACATGTCAAATACAGTTTAGTGACTGGATTGGGAACTAAGATGCAAACTAAGGTTTTAACCAAACTCTAAAAACCTTTTTTTTTTTTACAAAGTGAAAAGTTTATATTTACAAATTCTTTTTTTAAAGTTTTATATTAATTATAGTTTGTTCACTTTGTATCCCAGCTGTAGCCTCCTCCCTCATTCCCTCCCAACCCCCACCCCCATCTCCTCCTATGCCCCTCTCCAAGTCCCTGGATAGGGGAGGTCCTCCTTCTCTTTCATCTGACCCTAGCTTATCTGATCTCATCCAAACTGGCTTCACTGTCCTCCTTTCTGGCCTGGCAAGGCTGCTCCCCCATCCAAGGGAGGCGGTCAAAGAGCGAGCCACTGAGTTCATGTCAGAGACAGTCCCTGTTCCCCTTACTAGGGAACCCACTTGGATACTGAGCTGCCATGGGCTATATCTGAGCAGGGGTTCTAGGTTATCTCCATGCATGGTCCTTGGTTGGAGTATCAGTCTCAGAAAAGACCCCTGTGCCCAGATATTTTGGTTCTGCTGCTCTCCTTGTGGAGCTCCTGTCCCCTCCAGGTCTTTCTATCTCCCTCTTCTTTCATAAGATTCCCTGCACTCTGCCCAAATTTTGGTTATGAGTCTCATTATCTGCTTTTATACAATGCTGGTTAGAGTCTTTCAGAGGCCCTCTGTGAAAGGTTCCTGTCCTGTTTCCTGTATACTACAATAGTATACACTCATCTACCAATCATCTTCATGGACACATTTGTTTCTGATCCTATGTTATCCCTGGTTTAAAGCTGTTTTTCATGAAACTTCCTGTGAGCTTCATCTTTAAAAAACATTTTTTTGGGACTACATTATATTTTGTCTGGAGCTGTTATAGTAACGATAGATCTCAGAGCAAATTCTGCTAAATGGAGGTCACTCTTAATTCTACTTCAAATGGAAAACAGGACTATTTTAGCCCTTCATAGACTTTCCACTCAGCAACTTCAGCAAACACAAAAATTCAAATAAGTTGTTTCTATTATTTTTATTTTACTAAGTGTAAACTCAACAAAATTAGGAGTGCACTTTTATTCCATTCTATTCTAGAATATACTCATGTCTGATTAAAACGAAGAAAGCCACTAGAAGATTCTTGCCACAAGACATACAAGGTATATATACAAGATTTCATCTTGTGCATTATTAAGATCAATAATTTGCCCATGCTTCAGATTATTAACAGTTTCCTGTTGCTAACTTTATTTTTAATAACAAATCACCAAAAACATTCACAAGCATAAGGACACTTGCAGTTGAACAGTGAATAACATTAATTTTGAACATCAGTCACTCCATGTTGATGACAAGCCATGCTTCACACAGTGATGTTAAATGCATTTTCTTCAGTTGCATGTGACAAACATCTGGCTTTGATCCACAAATCTCACTAAAATAGCTTCTAAGCTTTGAAGTAAATGGTAGGTGATTCTTTAAGCAGACCTGTTTCATTCGGCCAATGATGCTGCTTTGCCTTCACAGTGGACAGTAAATGTTAAGAAACTTCATTTCAAGTTACCTGTTCATCATTGCCTTTCTAGTGTAATGCAGTTGTAGTACTTACCTTTCCATTAAAATATACTCTAATAAACTTATTGTCAGAAGAGCTCATTATGAGATAGAAATGTCAGCAAACAATAAAATGACAGCATGCGACCACTTTTGGGGTGAGTTCTCATCTATTTCCTATATATATTTCATGTAGCCTGCCACCCTCTACATTTGCTGCTAACTCCCCAAAGGGGCAACACCAGCCAGACCAACAGGACAGGAGACAAGTGGTAGAGGAAAACATCCCAACATGAAGGAAAATTAATTGGCATGGCCTTAGAAATAGTTCGTGATACTCCTGAACAAGGGTGGCAATAAATGCCACACTTGTGACAAAATACTCTTGTTATAATAAAGCCTGTTGATGAAGTGATGAGTGACCAGCTGTTGATTGTCTTACTGGAAACAATATAAACATTCTCTTTTCTTACATTTTAATTACAGCACAAATGTATCTCTTTTGCTCAAATCTGTATGTTACAGCTTCTACCATACCTTAAGAATGTATATACAACAACAGATGAAAATGTCCAATCAGTGTGAGGTCCTCCTTCCCAGATAACTAGCAGCACAACACTCATTCTATTCAATATTTTTACAATGATTAAAACTAGGGAACAAATTGGTAGAATTTCTTTCACGTTAAACGATCATCTTTATACTAGTAGAGGGTTACAACACAAAGCTAGCAAGAAACATACATAATAAAGCCGTTAAAATACAAAAGTGGGGTCAGTAAGATGGATCAGTGGGTAAAGGCATTTGTTTCCAAGTCTGACGACCACAGTTTACTCCCTGGGCTCCACATTGCAGAAGAAGACAACTGACTCCTATAAGTTGTCCTTTGACCTCATGTGGTCATGACATCACATGACAAGCGGTGCTCATGTGCAATAAACATCATACGATTCAAGAAAGAGAATGAGATTATGGTTTCATATAAATGTACATCACTCTACTTAAGAGCAGCAGAGGTATCTTTTTGTTTTTTAAAGTGAAACTTCACAGAAAACATCTCCAAAATGAATCAGGTCTGCAGAGTTCCATGATAAAAGCAAACAAAGGGGAAACCCAGACCTGAGACACCTTAGGAAGTGTTTTTTCTTAAAGGTCTCAGGAAGAGCATCCTTAAAGAGTCAAGCCACCAGTACTTGATTTGGTCCCTGCTCAGTTTACTCTGGAAATCTGTATTTTGAGACTGACAAACGGTCCCCAGCTGAAAGCAACCATGAGTGTGCAGTCAGGTAAGTCTCTCTTTAAGGCTGCTTTAGGTTCTACGGCAGTGGTTCTCAACCTCCTTAATGCTCAGAACCCTTAATACAGTTCTTCATGTTGTGGTGACCCCTAACTGTAAAACTGTTTTATGACTCCATAACAGTTTTGCTACTATTATAAAGTGTAGTGTAATTATCTGGCATGCAGGATTTCTGATATGGGACCCCATGGGAAAGGGTTTATTATATAATCTCAAAGGGGCTGTGACCCACAGGTTGAGAACCACTGCTATACAAAACTAACAGTTTTCTCCTCCGGTACTCATTCCTGCTGCTTTATCTCTCTCTCTAGAAGAAACTTTAAGCACACTCTGTTCTTTTGGATTATAGGTTCAATATTGACACATGGCCCAAAACATAACAGCTTTTGCAGCAGGATTAAATAAGCTGCTTTTTATAGAGCAGAATGTGATGCCTAGAGACAGCAAGTAGACAAGGAGCTCAGTGAAGCTGTGCTAAGGTAGCCATAAGCCACAGCGGTTAGGGAGCTATGAGGGACTCTGCATGCTTGAGTCCTACTCCCATTGGCCACTGCTGGTTGCCTATCAGGAGCGGGTGATAGTTACATTCACCCTGGTTCACTCCAGACCTCCCTGGGTTCTTGGTTTAGTACCCAAGGGTGGGTGATTTAATTCACTTCTTCATGGCCAATGTGAAGCAAAACATTTGCTAATTCAGAGCATTTGCTACAGTTCAGATGAAGGAAATTTGAGTAATTTCTTCTCTATCTAATACTCTCTTTATGTTATGGTTGTATCTTTCCATCCCAGGTCATAAGATGACAATGATTCAGTTGTACACATCGTTAGAAGGCAGGCCCTGGCTTAGGTGCTGTGGAATCTACATCATCACTTCCCAAGCAGGAATATCTTGAAAAACATCAAACAACTATAGCAGTGGAAGTGAAGCGCACGTTAGCCCCACAGACCTTCCACAGACACAAGCAACCCAATTAGTGCACACACACACACCCACACCCCGACTCCTTCCGTGTTTACCACCTTACCTGTAACAGAGACTCTGAGTAACTCAATCCTGTCTGCAAGGCCTGCAGCCTTCAGATTGTCACATGCTCCGAGTAACTGTGAGTCACTGACATCAGCACCCATGTAGTAGACATCCTATGGGAAGGAAAGTCAAATTTTATGTAAAAAACAAATCTACTAGATATTCAGTATTTCATAAAATCTACTTGCATTAGATTCTCATTTTAAGTTAAAACAAATTTAAAGCTTTATTCACCCAAAATACACAATAGTAAATTTTAAAGTCTGTTAATGTTTTGCCATTAGAGATGCTTAAAGACTCTGGATATTAGAATAAGGTAGATATGAATAATTATCATAATCTTGTCATATTTTCTTAAATTTTTCGTAGCACTTAAAGAAATAATATAGACATTTAATCAACTCTTCAAAATCTATTATAATTATAGTAAACAATAATCCAAAACTAGACTATCTAATTATAAAAAATTGGTGACTGTAATTATTAAAATAAATACATAACTTGATTTAGACCAAACTTTGTAACTTACTGGCCACTCTTCAGCAGCTTCCACAAGTATGGTCCCAAGGCCACACATTGGATCTAGAACCAGCGCTCCAGCCTACACAGAAATAGAAACTGATATTACTAAGTCTGCTGTAATAGGTCTACTATAAAAGAAGCCAAAACCCAGGAAATCATTATTTCAGGAATTGAGATTCCTTCTTATGTTCCAGGAGAACCTCGGGCAGCTCAGGTCCCAAGGCAGGACTGCATTTGCCAGGGTTTGGGGCAGGAGGCAGCCCGGAGTGCTCAAGGAACAGTGTGAACGGGTGGCGGGGGATGGGGAGGGCAGAGACGACAGAAACAGTGGAGAGGCAGCTGTATGAGCCCAGACCTCGGAGGTCTCCAACAGTTTGCAGCCCACACCTCATGCCTGCCCGAAGCAGGGCACCTGGGACTCTACTCTTTGTGGAAGCCAGGCTAATGAAGAGGCACCATCACCATGGCCGACAGAGGGAAGTTAGGACAAGTCAGCACTGCTCTGAATGGTACCGTCTGGATGTCATTCACATGGCTTCCTACACCATCAGGCTGGTTAAGCCATGTCAGTCTCTCGGTACACATAGCCTAAAGGAGTCACGACAATTTGATACTATTTGTGCTTGAAGGGAAATAAAAATTCAGAGAAAAAATCTAATTTGTCCCATTCTGGGCAAAACATCATTTTAGATCTTGGCAGTACCAAGGATTCTGGTTCTATGGCTGAAGGACAACAGGGTGTCATTACAGAAGTCACATGCCATTGCAGTTGTCGGGGATCACAATGGCTGCTCTGGAGCATGAACCATACAGGCTCGTGATGGAGTCCGGGTAGGAGAGATTAAGAACGATACGGGGAGAAGTAGATGGCCTCTGGCTATATTTTAGAAGGTGGAGCCAAAGGAAGGTTTGGGTGTGGACTATTAAAGAAAGTCACCAGGCTGGAATGACTAAATTTTCGCCTGACCAGCAGAAGAGCTGTTACTGGTGGGGGCAGAGGTGTGGAGGGAGACTTGAAGGAATCAGGAAAATATTCTGACGTGCTCATCTGCAACACCTCTTAGCCCTCTTGGAGCAGATGAGTGGATGAATCTAGAGCTCAAGGTTCAGGCTAAAGATATAAATTTGGGAACAGTCAATGTGAGTCAGCTGAGATGTCGTATTTAAAGCATGAGAACTGGGTAATCATTCAGGAAGCAACGGAAGTGCCTAAATGCAGATGCTGGGGAGACGAGGCTCAGTCACGCTTGCTGAGGTGGAGTATCTGCTTCAGGAGGAGGAACAGAGTGGTTCCTATCCAGCAGCGAAATTGCTTTCGGGGAGAGCGGTCACGTCATCAAGTGTTAGAAAGGACGGTGGGCAGGTTCATCAAGGTCTTCATGAAAGAAGCAGGTAAGGAGAGGATGGGAAGGAACCACAGACAGCATGTCAGCTATTTCCAACAGAAAGGGACCTTGGACTTACTAGACATTTTATTTTATTTCATTTTGGTCTTTTTTTTTTTTTCAAGGTCCAAGATATTAGAACAGTGGATAGGGTGATGGCAATGGCCCACTAGAGGGAAAAAGTCCTAAAGTATGAACGAGGAAGCTGACTCCAGTTCTGGGGTGGAACAGACAATTCACCACTGCAGGACAAAAGGCAATAAATGCTTTGTGGATGCAAAGTCCTGCAAGCTGATAGTTCTGGGTCTAGTATTCAAGTCAAATAAGAAGGAAGAGAACTGAAAGTGTAGAACCAAAATCAACTACTGTAAGAGAGCAGAATCCTGTTCTTAAGAGGCAAGGCCTTGCAACGTTACCAAGGATGTCCTCAAACTCCTGGGCTTTTATGATGCTCTTGCCTCAGTTTCCCACATAGCTGAGATGATAAAACAACTGTATGAGACCAGAGTTCTTCCTTTTTGAGAGACAGGGCCTTGCAATGTAACTGAGGCTGTCTCAAACTCCTTAGCTCTGTGATGCTCCTGCCTCAACTTCCCAAGTAGGTGAGACTGTAGGTGCACATTTCCACACTTGGGGAAGAACAAGATTCTTCAAACAGAGACCTTTAGAAGTCATACCCTTCTGGATTTGACATGGTCTGGAATGCGACTTAGGGCAGATCATGAGAGGGAGAGGAGCTGATAAACCAAGAGCAGGCTCTCACCTGGCTATGGCAGCGATAAGAACCAGACAGAATAAAGACTTATACTGTAACAGGAGCGACAGGGAGAGAGGTCTGTACTTGACTGGCATAATCAGACAACACATGCTTCAAGGGCAGAAGGAAGGGACCAACAACCAGTGAGGAGCAAGCAGGACACCTACCCCCTTCAGGTTGAGTGGTACTTGGATATGGGAGAAAAACATCCAGCATGGACCTGTCTACAGAGGAAGCAGGGTCCTCAGGGCACAGCCAGATGGTACCTGAAGGAAAGAAGTGAAATATCTTTCAGGCAAGATAGGCTGTATCCTGGTGCCAAACATATGCCTATATCAAGACAAATGCCAAAGTTCAGATTTGTCTGTGGTAACAAAAACTTATATTTAAAAGCAAACTGTGTAGGAAAGAACTGATCGGAATCATATCTCTAGTCTTATACCAAAATAAATTGGGATAACTGTTTAAAGACTAGCACGGGGGCCGGATCCCTAGCCAAGCTGATGCTCAGACCTCAGGGCTCTGGTGCTCAGAGAAACCTGCTCCCGCTGAGACCGCCAAGCTGGAACCAGCATGGGCCACGTTGCCTAGGCTGAGTGACAAGAAGCAGTGGCACCAGGTGGGATCTTGTCTTCAGAGAACTAGTGGCCTGGGAGAAGGGTGGAAGAGAGCTGCCTTTCCTTCGGGCATCTCAGGGCTGGCAGTCTCTGCACACTGTTCATACACAGATCTGTTTGCCTCTTGGCATTTATTCGAGGCATTCAAATATCCACTGATAACACACTTTGGCCTTAGTGAGAAACAAAACAAAACAAAACAAAACAAAACAAAGCGATCAAAAGAACCAAACCAAACCAACCAACCAACCAAATAGACAACAAGCCAACCAAACCCCAAAACACCCTTCTCCCAAACCCCCAAACCAAACCAAAACAAAACCAGTGCATCTAAAGGGAGTGATGCATTCTATCTGCCCTAATAAGCAGAGTTGTTGACAACAAAAAACATGTCTTTTAAGGTAGAAAATCAACAAATGAAAGAAGGGAGATCATGTTGCTGCTATTTTTGGAATTTAGAAGAACAGTTCAAATGGAGAAGAAAAAAATGAATAGATAAAACCACATGAGAAAGAATGAATGACTTGGAGGATGGAGTCAGCAAATTAACATGCTCTACTAGGAATTTCAGAGGTCAAAAACAAAGAATTTCAAGTTAAGTTCATGAGACAGCTGAGGCAATGATATTGAGTGATGGAAGAAAGAGTGTTCAGCTAGGAAGAACAGTAGATTGCAACTGTCATTAAATAGTAACAATTTCATATGCCATAACAACTCGTACTTGTGCATTTTCTATGACAGCCTCTAGTTTAATTGCTTTATTAATGCTAATTCATCTAGTCCTGATCTGATCCACTGTAACCATCACAGCAGGAAGGAAGATATTCTAGGGAGGGTCTTTCCTCTCACTACGGAGAAAATGGACCCCAACACTGCCGCTGAGAGAAACAAAAGCCAAAGGAGGAACTTGTCTCTGAAAGATTTCACACAGTTCTGACAGTCAGACCACTGTTCGAGAGAGACTGAGGCGATGAGGACAGATGATGGGCAGGACAACACCTTGACCAGGAACAGTTAGTTATACAAGCTGCGCCTTTATTTAAACCTCAGTCCTGGCAGGACGTGGACATTAGGGATGGACCTGTAGGTGGGTGGGTCACTGGACCTTTTTGTTAGGTTTCTTTCCTAATGTGGCCTTGGTGAATTTTTTTTTTTAACTATTCATGATTACTTGCTAACTTTTTAAAATTTAAAAACCATTTTATTTCATACATATGAATGTTTTATCTGCAAGTATATCTGTGCACTATGTGTGTGTCTGATACATGAGGAAGCCAAAAGAGAGGTGGATGCCTGGAACTGGTCTCTCTGAAACTGGAGGTGCAGGTGGTTGTGATGCATCACGTGGGCACTGGGAATGGAATCCTGGTCCCCTGGAAGGGCAGCCACTGAACCATTTCTTCAGCACTGTTTGTAACTGGCCCATTGACAGGTGGCTAAGCTTGGCCCATCAGGGCTGCTAAGGTCCAGGCTCTGACCTAACGGCTACTCTATCTATGAGATACTATTTTCATCTTGCAAACAAGAAACTGAGGCAGGGTTGTTACTTATCTTCCCTAAACGTCCTTAGGCTGGAGAGAAATGAATAGGCAGGTGGACTTAGGAAACCCTGGGCTTGAATGGAAATACACTGACACACACACACACACACACACACACACACACACACACACACACACCAAAACACCACATTCTGGCAATATTTCTGAGCTTTAGGATTGAAGTCAGAACTCTTAGGAGCCTAGTATTGGAAAGAACCAAGAAACCCCACAGTGCATGGCCCGTTCACTGGCAGTACCAGAAGGTAAAAGGCAGGAAGGGCATCACGAGCCCGAAAGGGGAGAAATCAAATCAGGAACCTTCTGTCGGCCAAGATGAAAGGGGGAGATCAGAGGATGGGACAGTCAAATACAACAGGAGAGGGGATGGCTAGGAAAAGACTTTAACCAAGCGATGGCCTGTGCCTGAGGTGGGAAGGGGCAGGAGAACAAGGTAAGCAGCAGCCCATCTTGGAGGGATCTTTGCAGCCTGATCTAAATATGTTTTGAGAGTATGCTGTAACAGGAAGCGTGTGCAGGGCAGCCATGAAAGAGCCAACCAAGATCCTCAAGCAGCAGGGCAACTTTTAGGGAATCTGTGATGAACAGGAAGTAACTAACTTCAGCCTGGCAGCTGGGGGCTGGGAGAGGAAGACAGGACCGTTGCAAAGGCCTCACTGCAGGGAAGGGAAGAAAGCACTCCTCAGGGCCCAGAAGGGGCAGCTGGGAAAAGCAGCAACAAAACTGATCAGTTAGAGTGAGCAAAGCAACTTAAGGGAACAATCAGTAAGTAAAATCCCTGGCCTCACGGAGGACACCAAGCCATTAGCAGGAAAACTGGCTACACCAGGGGCTGTGCATAGGTAAATAGTAAGAAACCACAACAGGCAGAAAGAGAAGACAGGAAGTGGAAGAGGAAGATAGGAAGCGGATCTGTCAGGCCTTTTCCTGGATGTTTTTGGTGAAAGAGACAGGGACAGAAAACAAAAACTGGGTGTGGTGGTAAACTGAAAACAGGATGGCTGACACAGATGCACAGCCACAAGTTCAAGACCAGCCTTAACTCCAAAGGGTGCTCAGGACTGCCTGGAGAAGTAGAAGGCAAACAGCAACAAAAGAACCTGAAAGTAAAAAGCAAGGTGTGAAATGATCAATAAAACATGAGCTGAGCTGGCTAACTCAGACAGAGAGGGCCTTCACACCAAAAGGGGCATTCTCAATGAATCACACAGAAGGAGAAACGTGTTATCAAGGAAATCCAAAACTTAATGCAAACACACTAACACAGGGTAGTTTTAGAATAGCTTTTAAACAGTAACACAAGAAGTAGAGATCACCCAGAACATTTCTTAATAAGTAAATGCAATTTTCTTATTGTTAGTGGAGCACTTACAGACTGAGGAAGAGCTTGGATATAGAGAAAACCAACATTTTTTTTTTAAAGATGTAGGTAGACTCCACAGGCCAAATTTTGGGATAATGACTCATAAGATTAGAAATAATAAAATGTACCTCATGTTGGCCTCAGCTTTTCCAGTCAAAATGCTTACAGAAGTTCAATGCATAAAAGCAAGAAAGCAAGAAACAACAAAAAATATAAACTGTAAATCAAATGGCAGCTGCAAAAAACAAAAAGCAAAGGGGCGGAAGAAACAACCACAACAAAAAAAACCGCAAGCCAGAAGCAAGCAGGATGCCCATCAACAGGAGCCTGCCTGAGGTAACACAGGCAAGACCTTGCTGCTGAGGTCTTGTTGAGAGGGATACAGGCATCTTCCTGACCTTGATTTCCGCAATCGATGCCATGGCCCATGCTATGGTCGATCGCAGCCCAGCTGTCTGGATGTAAGTTCTGCTGGCTAAAGGGACTCTGCAAGAAAGAGACCAGATGGGTATCAAACATTACTGTGTGCGAAAGAACGGGATACAAAAGATGATTATTTTGTCTCTCCATGAGAAGTACTTTAATGCATCAATCAGATACGTTCTCTGAACTAGAGGATGTTTTAAGCTCATTATTAAATACCCTCTACACTGGACCCACTGTTTAATCAACCAGTATAGTATTTCAAAATAACTTTTTTTTCTTTTTTTAGACAACTGAAATTAAACTGTATGTTCAAGTTACAGAACCTGAATAGCACATGAAGGAAACCTCTTACTTAGCACTTCTGTGTCTTTCTACACAGAGCTGCTGTCAAAAAGTGGAATAGGGCTTTGTGATCTAGATTCAATATGGGGAATTCATAGTCTCTTCTATAGGCTGGTTTCTGCTGATCTGCAGCTTTCTTGGAGGACAGAAGAGGGTGGAGCATATAAATGAGTCTCTATCTCAGGCCACCCTACTCCCCCCATCTTAGTTACCAGGTTTCTACAGCTGAAAAACTTCCAAGTAGTTAAAATACTGTCAAACTATCATCATTTCTACTGTTTTGTGTGGGTGTAGGTCAGAGGTCGGCCTTGGGCCTTGCTCCTCAGAGGCTGCCCACCTTGTTTCTCAATACAAGGTCTATCTCTGGGACCTAAGGCTTACTGATTAGCCATGGATTGCTGAACACATGCAGGGACCTGCCTGTCCCTACCTCTCCAGTGCTAAGGTGACAAATGGACACCTCCTGGAGTTCTGAGGATGAAGTCAGGTACTCATGAGGGTCTAACAAGCATCTTACAGACTGAGCTGCCTCCTTTCTGCATTTCTAATATAACAAGCAAGGGGTATCATTTTGTAGCTATAATTTGTGCTGGTGTGTTTTAGGGTAGGTCAATTTTAGAACCAGCAAGAGGGCTGTCAAACAAAGCCACAACAGTCTCTGCATCCTTCTAAAAAACTTTCAATGTAATTCCAGGTGCTGATTTCTTTTAACATTTCATTTCTCACCTGTCGACTTTAAAGTATTCTGTTTGTTTGTATCTACCACATGCCTCTTAAATTCTTAGAACTGGATGATGTACTACTTTCATGGGAGAAAGTACTTCTTTTGTAACAGGTGGTTCTGCTTGGGAAAGCCACATGAACTGGCCTTTTAACTGAAGCTTTGCAAGGAAATAATAGTCCATATTATAAACAGTACCATATTGAAAGCTTTGAATTCCAGGTTGTAAACTGGCAGTAGACAGACCACAAAATATTTTGATCAATGAATTTTGCTCCCACAGTGTGAGCTTGGCAAATACTTGCTACAAAACTCATCAATTTACACTATAGATACCAATGAGGAGACACCACAATGGCAAATGGTCCTCAGTTGAGAAGTTTACAGTCTTCTTACAAGTAGCAGGGATTTATACAAGACCTCTGAAAAACTTGACAGTATCTGTCAAATGTCAATGTGTTGTTATTTTGCTTAAACCTAGGCATTGTGATCTGCTATGACTCCAACAAATGGACCCATTAAAACCAGCACGGAAGAACACAGGGGGAAGCAGAGCTTAAGTTCTTGAAAAGAAAAACAATGACCTACTTGTTTAGGATTTGTTTTAAATCAGATTTAGTTGTTCAAAGGAAATACAGGTTTTGGTTCTTCCCATGCAGTAATCTTGATGGGTAATCCTCCATCAAGGCAAGGAGTGCACACCTGTGAGGGCTGTCTGATTTCGGTTTGCCTTTGAGAGTATGAGGGATCCTTTTGTTGACATGAGCTGATAGCGGAAATGTGGAAAAGCTATTCTAAGTAGGGAGCCCTGGTCTGTGGAAATGCGGAGGGCAAGCTCCACACAGTAATTCTCTGCTCTCTGCTGAGGATGAGATGCGGTTTCTCTACCACTCAGTCTTTCACCTGGAGTCGGGAGTCAAAGAAGAGTCGGGAGTCAAAGAATCCTGTTGTCCCTTAAATTGTTTTTTGTCAGAGCATTTTAATAACAGAAAAGAAACAAAGTAACCAACAGAAGTTTTGCTACACCTTTTCCTTCCCTTGTCTACAGGAGAGCCCAGATTTAATCCCTTGACACCTTTTCTTTCACACTTTCTCTCCGCTTCTTGTCTTCCTCTCTCTCCTTCCCTGTCTCCCTCTCCTTCCTTGTGACATATAGTCGACATGGTCGGGTTATGCAGTCTAGGCTGTCCTGGAACTCATGTACCTGGAGTACCCTGCTTTAGATGGCACGTTTGTGGTATCACACCTAGCTTTTCAAGTTTCTTCCGTTCTCTGCCCACCTGCCACCCATTATTTAACTCGTTCCTAACTGGTTAAGCATTTGTCATGTGTACTCTATTCCTAGACTGGATTTCTTGAACTTAATAATCATCTTACTTAAGAGGCACAGTTGTTTCACCTCAAACCAACTGAACAGATTCCTGTTTCTCCAGTAATGGCCCCCCCCTTCTCACTAGTGGCCGAATAGTTTCAAAAGAAAAGCTAAAATGTATTCCGCATACTCTGAATCCTAGAAGCAGTACCAAGCATAGTTACACAGGCTGGCTCGTCTAACCCCAACTTCAAAGCTGCTCGGTGGTTTGAGCTCTCACA
>CM053755.1:41154482-41177715 GCA_028658305.1 Pachyuromys duprasi
GACTTGGAGGGGGCGGGGAGGAGGGAGATGAGGGAGGGAGTGGGAGGGTAGGAGGGACTGAGGGAGGGGGCTACACCTGGGATTCAAAGTACCTAACCTGTGATTGAGATAAAAATAAATAAATTTAAAAGAAAAAAAAGTAGCTTCCTAATTTAGACACTGTGAGAATCACAGTTACATCTGTGAATACAAGTGATTTTCTCTTTGGGAATATTAGCATTATCTCAAAGGAGGAGGCAGAATGAAGTTCTGTATTTAAGACATCATCACCTGCTAACGCTAGTATTTCCCTTTTCCTCCAGCTTTTCTGCATTGCTTTTGGCGTAAGATTTATTTTTATTATCTGTATTACGTGTGTGTGTGTGTGTAGATAAGCACACGTGTGTCTGGCTGACGTGAGAGGTCATAGATGTCGGAGTCTCCTGGAGTTGAAGTTATAGGCAACTGTCAACTGTGTGACGTGGCTGCTGGGAACCTAACTCAGATCCTCGGCGAGAGTGATACCGTACTCTTAGCATCTCTCTAGCCCTTCAACTTATCCATTTTAAAATGTTCTTTACGTGTACGTGTATGCCATATGTGTTTGGGTACTCATGGAGGCTACACAGATCCTTGGAAGTGAAGTGGGTGTGGTGTGGGTGCTGGGGACTGAACTTGGGTCCTCTGCAAGAGCAGCAAGTGCTCTTAACCTCTGAGCCAGCCCTCCAGCCAGCTACTACTTTTAACGTTTATTTACTTGTGTGACCGTGTATTTCTGGGACACATGTGTCACAGTGTATAGCGTACGTGGAGGTCTGAGAACAACTTGTGGAGGCAGCTGCCTTCTTCTGTCATGGGGGTCCTGGAGACTGAGCTTAGACTGCTATGCTTGGGAGCAAGTGCCTTTACCCAGGAGGATCTCTCAGACCTTGATTTATTGCTTCTGACTGATCATATTCAATTATAAAATTATGGAGTAATGTGACAGTCTAGAATTTCTCAATATTGTTATTTGAAAGCTATTTATGAGTTGTTTCAGATGAAAATGAAGTGTCTAAACCAACTGACCTAATGTCTAACACCTATGCAGATGAGCTAAGAATCCTTCCTAGCTGGCATGTTTCAGTGATTAGCATTTTTGTCTTTCCTTTCAAATTCATGGACTGAAGAGTAGTTGATGTTTAAATTTAGGCAAAACATACTATAACTGGCATGTACCAAAATTCTAATTCTACAGACACTGCTTAGACCTGGAATGAATTTTGAAGCACTTAGTGATCTGTTATGGTGGTATCTGAGTTTATTTTGTTTCATTTTTCATGACAGAGTTTAAAAATAGATTTAATCTTCAAAATGGCATCAAATGGAAAGAAAAAAGAGAACTGTTCAGAATCTTGAAAAGGCATATACAATCATTCCATCCCACAGAAATAATTATGAAGTAACCCCCTTAGCTTTAACTATCCCCTTCTGTCATGACACTATTAAGAAAGGAAAAACTGGTTGGCCTGCTAAAGGCTTCGGTTAATAGTCTCCGCTGTGTGCAGTTTATAGAGATCAATGAACCAATCGACAGGAGCTTCTACTTAGCTAGTGCACCACCACCTCCACAATGTTCAATTTTATTTTAAAGATAACTAATGCTACTATGATCCTTACCAAAAATTAGTGTTTAAGACGTTACATATTGTTATAAAGAGGTTTTTCTGCATGTAAAGTAATCTAAGTGTGTATGAACTATTTTTAAATACCCGCACACCTTTAAAGACATCTATATCACCACTGGAACATGGGGATGGAGATGAAAGCTTCAATCTGACCAAGCTCCAGACACAAGTTAACAGGATCCTAGTTTTCCAGAAATGCAGAGGATGGAACTTCCATGTGCCCCAATACTCCTGTGCTGGAAATATAATTCTCAATACATTATGGGAGGTAGGAGCCTTCTAAGGCAGAGCTCTGCAGTGGATGAATTTTACTGAGGAAATGGGCTTGTAATAAAGATGAACTTTCTCTCCCCAGAAACTGACTGCCATGTTAGAAGGTACCAAGAAGCCTCTCACAGATACAGCCCCTCAATCTTGGCCTTTCTGAACCTGTAGGACTGTAAAAGGGACATTTCTCTTCTTTACACAACATCCAATCTACAGTATTCGTTTATGGCAATACAAAGGATCAAGACACAGAGGAACACCCTAAACCATGCCATGGAAATGTTGGTGTCTTAGTTACTTTTCTATCATGATCATCATCATGAGGACAATGGTGGAAAGGCAGGCAGGCACAGTGCTGGGGCAACAGCTGAGGGCTTAAGTCTTAACCTCAAGATGGAGGCAGAGAGAGAAGAGGGGAGACACGGAGACACAGAGAGAGAGAGAGGGGGGGGGGAGGGAGGGAGGGAGGGAGGGAGGGGGGGAAGGAGGGGGGGAAGGGGGGAGGGAGAGAGAAACAGGATCAGGAGGAGCTTTTGAAACCTCAAGGCCCATCTCCAGTGACACGCCTCCTTCACAAAGCCACACCTCCTAACTCTTTCTGAACAGACCAATTGGAAGGAAAAATTCAAATAAATAAGTATTAGGAGGGGTCATTCCCATCCAAACCACCTCAACCAGCAAGTCTAGACTAGGGTAACTTTGTATCCAATCCAAGAGCCACTAGGATGTGTAGTTTGGGAGCACATGCATTATCACCAAGGTGTGGGGAAAAAAAGATACTTTCAATGGGGCCTCAGTGACCCTATTCAATAGCATAGCCACGGAGGGTCAGAGAACTGGCCCTGGTGAGCTGAGAATGGCTTAACTTTTTAAAAGGGATGTACATACAACAACAAAGAAAATGTAGCAGAAATCACATTTGACTAATAAAGCCTACAGGAAATGAGACAGGAGCTGAACATGAGGCACACAGCTTTTATTTTAGATTGCTTGGCTTGAGGGCAAACAACCCAGTCACTTTAAAATGAAAATTCTGAGAGAAATAGAGGTAAATTTATAGATTAGATGAAAAAGAATATCAACCAATCACAATGTGTGGATGGTGTTTAAATCCCTACTTTTACACAAACAAAAGTGATATTATAAAACAAATTCAACTTTGAGTACTAATTAGGGATTGTATGATAAGGAATGATATTTTTAGCTGTATAAATAATAAGGTGACATACTTAAAAAAGCCT
Source organism: Pachyuromys duprasi (assembly GCA_028658305.1). NCBI lineage: Eukaryota > Metazoa > Chordata > Mammalia > Rodentia > Muridae > Pachyuromys > Pachyuromys duprasi. The sequence goes on from CM053755.1 coordinate 41,157,637, forward strand.
TCCTCTCCTTTACATCACACTATATACCTGCTGTGAACATCATAATTTAGAGATACATAAGCAAACATGCCGATGAAATGATTCCTGGGATCTGCTTCAGAATATTATGGGTTGGAAATGTGGCAGGAGGGATGAATGGCACAGAATTCACTGTTTGTTATATCTAAGACAGCTGGTTGATGAGCAGGGAGAATTCACAGTATTATTCTGTTTGTTTCTGTGTCCATGAAAAAAGCTAAAAGGAATACACAGGAGGCTATCTGCTGCAAGCTGTTCTGGAAGATTCACCTGAGTGGCAGTCACCTGGGAAGGGAGAGCGCGCTCGTGCAAACACCTGGGCTCAGCAGCCGCACTGCTGAAGGAAGACTTTTTGGGGCTGGCACCCAGGAACATGCACCTTCAACAGGCTTCCCTGGTGCGTCTCAACATCCACTAAAATCGTGAAAACACTGATTGAAATTGAGTGATTACCTTCTAAAAGTAAACAATCACTTCTGAATTAATTTGTTTTATAAATTTAGATCTTTGAATATTAATTTTCTTCCAGCAAACCCAAATTCCTAGGAGACTCTTCTCACCACAAGAAGGATTTTTATGTTTCCCTGTGCAACTCATTTTGTAGGAAAGCATTTACAGAGCACCAACTGTTTGCCTTTAGCTGAATGATACCGGGAAAGTGTCAGCCAAGGAAAAGTGAAGCTTAGAAATCTGAAGAATTTATCCAAAATCACGTGTCTACTGAAGACCAGTGTAAGAGCTGAATGTATGTTCTTCACCATGGACACAGACCTTACCCAGTGCTACGGGGGGGGGGGTGTCTCCACACTGCACCTGGTCCTCTGTGCCTGCAGAAGACCCCTCGGTGGATTCAGGGAGGCCCAGAAATTAGTCAGGAAGTGAACCTTTCGACTACGCTGACCATACACAGATTCCTTCCTGGGTGTTATTATTTCCTAAACAATTTGTTCAACAACTGACACAGCATTAGTACCCTCCGTCATGTGGACAGAGTTCATATGTGCAAGTTATAAGCAAACACTACACCACTGTGGGGATAGGTTTGAGAAATCATGCATTTTTGTACAAGGAAAAGGGAGGTGTCTTAGAATCTTCCTCCTCCTCAGATAGTAAGGTGAGGCAGATTAGAGGGACCCCTCTTGGGGCAGAAGGTAAGTTTATTGATACAGTACTGTTAAACACTGACATTAATGATTGCAAATCATTTTTTTCCAAATACCCTCTTAGTGTTTGTTTTTCCTTTAGATAAACTAAGATGTGAGCTGGGGAAATTTGACTCTCTGCGTGCTTTAGAGCCTTCTCTAGTGCTCTGGCTGCTTTTAGCAAGGACTGTCAGTCAGCTGTGTAGCTGAACTACCTTAATACCAACGTAGACACTCTGGACCCTCTATGGAGGTCTTGAGGAAGGTGTAAGGCAATCATAGCTGTTTGCTGCAAATGCACAATTCATTTAAAAAGACACCTGTTCAGCTATGGCTTGTCAAACACCTTGCATTGGACCCCTCCCCCCTTTGATATTACAAGTCGTTGTAAACTATAAATGGTGTGTACCCAGCATTTATTCTTATTCAGGCCAGAGGGGGTGCATTTCACCTGATGGCCCAGCAAAAGGCCTGTGATTGGTACAAACAGTTCATCATTTGGTTGAGGGGCTTGCCATGACTGGTTTCATTTGTAGGCAGGACTGTATTTGGTCTACGTAAATATACATCCTTGTTACATCCCTTTACAGCTGTAAAAAAGGGGGATGTTTAGCTTACTTTTTGATCCAGCTGTGACACACCCTTCTGTGCTACCTCCTCATACGTATTATTGCAAAATTAGTACCAATAAAAGGCTTCTTCCAAATGATCTTTTCTTGTCTATTTTTAATCTTTATCACTAAGGTGGGATGAACTGGTGACACAAAGAGAAAATGGCAGAAGGGTGGAAAGGCCAGCTGCAGAAGCAGAGGTGGCAGTAACATTAAGAGGACATTCGCCCCAGAGAACAGCCAGGAGAGAAAAGATAGAGAAGAGTAGCAAAATGAACAAGGGTTCTAAAGAACGAAGATGGGAAATGGTGGGCCCTGGTTGCTAGAAGAATTTAGGGGGCTGCCAACCTTAAAGGCCAAGGGTCTCAGCCCGAGGGCTGCAACAGGAGCCACTGCCAAGGCTCAGGGTCCTGATACTCCAGGCCCAAGAGCTATAAATCAGCAGCCATTAGTTACTGCTGCCATCTGCAGCTGCCACTCACTGCTGCTGAAAGCCAGGGATTACAAAAGGATTAAGATTGCTGATGGGTAAAGCCCAGAGAAATAAGGCTCCATCTTGAGAGCCTCAAGCCATAGAGCAGCAGTTCTCAACCTATGGGTTGTGACCCCTTCAGGGGGTGGGCTCAAATGACACTTTCACAGGGGTCGCCCAAGAGCACTGGAAAACATAGATATTTACATTATGATTCTTAAGAGCAGCAAAATTACAGTTATGAAGCAGCAACAAAAAATAATTTGCCTGCTCAGCCACGTTTGTAGCAGCTTCATTCATAACAGCCAGAACCTGGAAACAACCCAGATGTCCCTCAACTGAGGAATGGATACAGAATTTGTGGTACATTTACACAATGGAATAGTACTCAGCAATTGAAAACGAGGAAATCATGAAATTTGCAGGCCAATGGTGGGATCTAGAAAATATCATCCTGAGTGAGGTAACCCAGAAGCAGAAAGACACACAAGGTATATTCCCATTTATAATAGATATGTCTATTATATGTTATAATAGACATAGATATTATACATAGATACTAGACATATAATATAGGAAAATCATACTAAAATCTGTATACCTAAGGAAGCTAAACAAGAATGAGGACCCTGGGTAAGATGCTCAATCCTCACTCAGAAAGGCAAACGAGAAAGACATTGGAAGAGGGAGAGAACAGGGAACAGGACAGAAGCCTTCCACAGAGGGCCTCTGAAAGACTCTACCCAGCAGGGTATCAAAGCAGATGCTGAGACTCATAGCCAAACTTTAGGCAGAGTGCAGGGAATCTTATGAAAAAAGGGGGAGATAGAAAGACCTGGAGGGGACAGAAACTCCATAAGGAGACCAACAGAATCAAAAAATCTGGGCCCAGGAGTCTTTTCTGAAACAATACTTCAACCCAGGACCATTCATGGAGATAATCTAGAACCCCTGCACAGATGTAGCCCATGGCAGCTCATTCCCCAAGTGGGTGCCCTGGTAAGGGGAACAGGGACTGTCTCTGACATGAACTGATTGGCCTGCTCATTGATCTCCTCCCCCTGAGGGGGGAGCAGCCTTGCTATGACACAGAGGAAGACAATGTAGCCAGTCCTGATGAGACCTGATAGGCTAGGGTCAGAGGAAAGGGGAGGACCTCCCCTATCAGTGGACTGGGGAAGGGGCATGGGAGGAGATGAGGGATAGAGAGAGGGTGGGATTGGGAGGAGCTGAGGGAGGGCTGCAGCTGGGATACAAAGTGAATAAACTATAATAAATTAAAAAAAAAAACCCAACAATTTGCTGTTGGGGTCACCACAACATGAGGAACTGAATTAAGGGATCACAGCATTAGGACAGGTGAAAATCACTGCCACAGACAGAGGTTCAGTATCTAAAGTCTGGAGCAAAAGGCACCTCACCGTGGGAGTGGGATGCTGTTGGCCTCTGGACCTGTCTGCCAGTCCAGCCCCAAGGCCTTGGGCACTCAAGGTCCTAGGACTGCCAAAACTAGAAGAGCGCCCAAACTAGCTCACTTACCTAGTCATGGTTCCAACACAGATGACAGAAAAGGACCCAGCTGACAGGAACAGAATAACTCAGCCCAGTGGTCAAATATATGTGCTCTCACCAGTGTCCCTTTGCTTAGGTCTTTGTAAAAGGGAACTAAGGTGACATAAACCTCAGAGGATTAAATCATAATATGTGTATAACGCCTAACATCTTAAGGGCTTGGGAGCTGTTAGGGCCATCCTGGGGTAATAACTACCGCAACTAACTGGAGAGTTTTCCTTCTAGTCAGAGCAGCGGGGATGCAATTCGAGGGGTATTTGTTCAGGTCTCCTTTCCACATATCTCTAGTCCTAAAACCGTACCAGAGAATATGAAAATTCTCTTGGCATTTACCTGCTCTTGATGTCAAGAAAGTTTCTCTCATATTGAACTGAATTCTTGTTGTTCAAGTTTTCCTCAGATGATTATATCTTTAGAGGAGACAATCAGGATCCTTTTTCTAACAATCACAGATAACCAGATTGGGTCACACCTTGTCATTCCCACACTAAGCTCGCCAAGTACAAAACAAATCCCAGGGTAGCACTATATATGGGCACATGGCTGGCTTGATTTCAGAATCGGAATATCATTTTGTATCTACACGACTTGAATACATCAATGGATTCACTCACTGGTTAAGACCAGGCATTACTCTAGCAGAGGACCCATGTTCGGCTCCCAGCACCCAGGCTGCAACTCCAGCTCCAGGGAGATGAGAAGCCATCTCAGGCTTTCATGGGAGCACCACACAAAATCAAAACAAAACAAAACTGAAACAAACTTTAAATCCTCGATGAACGCAGGGACTGTTATACAGAGACTATTTTAGATAGGTTACATTCAACACTACTACATTCTGTAGTGCAAATCACAAATGGCAGTAGTCCAATGTGGCAGAGGCCATTCTTGGTAACTCTGCACCTATGGACCATCTCGGAACTCCTTTTGTGGGCTCCGAACACTGCTGGCAGAAGTGAGCAGCTAGTTTGGTTTTAGCAAGCTTTCCCTTTCCGAGAACACATCATACACAAAAGTACCGATTGTCCTATGACATCTCTTCCCTCTGCTTTCAGAGAGGCAAGTTAGCACATTTAAGTTCTGCCTACTTGCCACTCGCAGAAACTCAAGGTAGCTATGAGGCCTGCAGGAGCGTCTTATTGTTCTAGCTACTGTTAACCTGTGTGTTTTAGGTTTACTTTTTACGCTTCACAGATAACCCACAAAGTAAAACCCAACTTCGTCAAAGAAGTAACAAGACTCAAACAACTGAGCCTGTAAAGAATATGTGCATTTACGGTATAAAGGAAGGATTCTAACTCCAGGTATTGCCACTTCATGGTTTCTTTTTTATTGGGGGGGGGTGGAGAGGGGGGTTGGGATGGGGGGGAAGCCGGGACAAACCTGGCTTCCTCACGCTTCTGTTTAAAACTTTGGCCGTGACTGATGTGCGGTGACCAGACTGGACAGAGAACGAAAGCACCAACCATCTGGGTGCTGACAGCAGCCATCGCAGGATCTGAGTGGGGCCCATTGCCCGCAGGGATGGGGTGCCGTGTGCTCACTCGTCCTTCCCGGCCCTGAGCCCCCAAACTGGAGGCGAGGGGGATCCAGGGCTCCGGGACCCGATGGGACGCGGCCTCCCCGACACGGCGAGCCCGACTCACCTGCGTGGCCTCCAGCCGCGCGCGCACCTCCCGCATCAGGAACGGCTCCAGGCCGCGGCCCGCCGTGCAGAAGAACCGGGCGCCCGCGGCGGGGTCAGAACCTGGACCTGACCCGGCGGCCGCCATTGCGCCCCGGCGCGGCCCCGAGACCAGGTCACGTGGGCCCAGGCGCGCGCCCGGGCGCTCTCCGAGGAACGCGCACCTGAGCGTCGGCTTCGCAGGCGCGCCCCCTATGGAACGTCCTGGAAACTACACCGAGCCTTCTACAGCCAGGCGTCTTAGCGATTGCTAAGGGACGCTCTCATGACTGTCTCCACCAAAGACTGGGCCAAATCGGTGAACTCAGGGGGGCCAAGGGCAGAAATTCTTGCTCTCCAACAGACTGTCTCTCTGTTCCCGAAACTTGTCGCATTTCTTGCACTTGCCCAGTCGTCGAGGTAAATAATGAATATTCTACTCAGTTTAGCCTACCAGATTTGAGTAACTAGCAACAGTATTTGAACGGTATTTTTTTTTTTAACTCTTAAGTTTTAAAATGACAAAGAAAATACGATATATGTGGAATAAGATACATTTCTAATTCGACCACATTAAATTAGCTATGTAGTTCTGTATTGAATCAGCTACACAGAAATTGTTAAATGAGAATGTACCTGGAAAGTACCTCCCGCATAGTCCAGAAACGGATGCCATTGGGTAACTGATATTCTCTCCCCACTCACACACTGGTCAGCTCACGGATGGTTGAGGCAGTAAGACAAAGTTCCTCATGGAGTCCTGTCACCTGAGCCTTTCAAAAGGTCAGTCCCAAATCCCAAACTGGTTCATTTGGTGAGTCATCTCGGCCCTTTTCCAAACGGTTCTTACCCCCTGGTTGTTGCTATGGTTGATTCCAACATCTTGATACTTTGGGTTCCCATCGCAAGTCCATGCGAGGAAGACCATGAAGCCTCATGAGGACTCTCAACACTTGTTACCGACTGGGTGAGCTTAATGTGTACAGCACATCCAGCTCAGCTCAGGGATGGTACAGCTGCTCCCTGCCAGTCAACAGGCTGTGTTGAGGAGACAAAGGCAAGGGTGTGGAAGTCAGGGACTCAGAAGATGGTCACGTTGACTGACTTATGTGAAGAAGGAAGGAGAGAGGAGACGCTTAACTAGATGATTCAATGAATAGACAGAGGTAAGGATAGAGAAGCATGGGGGGGGGGCAGATTCCAAACTCCAGGTGAGCACTCACCAGCAATGTGCATTCCTGAAAGAAGCCACAGCAGGGCTGAAGCTGCAGCCTTGCAGAACCAACTTTCCCAGGACACATCGCTCTCCTTCTCCTTCTTCTGATGTTTTTCTTCTGCTAGGGGCTGTTACTCAGCAAAGGCCTGCTGCTGTGCATTTGTTTACCTGTGGACTGTGCCGCAGTCAATCACCCCCACCAATGCCCGGATAAAATACTTGTCATGAATCAGGGTTCTGCTTCTTTAGGGAGAAAAATGACTGTTTCCTGGGGAGGACACCCAGGCACCAAATTGTCAGCATAAAGGAGATTTGTTACTCAGAGTGGCAAGCTGGGAGGTAGGGGTGGATGTGGAGTGGGGGTGCCCCTGGATTGGGAAAAGGCAGCAGCAGGTGTTTCAGCAGGAGTGGTTTTTAAAGGAGGAAAAGGGGGAAGTCCGTGTTAGGGTGAGTTGGGAAGTCCCGATGGGATCTGTTAGCCAGTGTAGCCAAATAATGAATTTTGATTGCTGCACATTAGTGTTTTGATAGCTGGAACTTGGAGTTTTAGCCAGGCTTAAGGAAGTGGCCAAATAAAGGAATAGACTTAGGGGGCTAGCTTTAGGAATGTGATAGAATGGTTTAGCAAGGGAGAGGGAAGGGTGGAGGGCAAGACCATGTTTGTCATGCTTGGGCCTGTCCGAGAGCCTTTTATTACTGGCTTTCTTCCTATTGCTCCCTCTTTCCTCCAGCGTTTCTTCTGAGGATGAGGAGATGGCTTAGTTGGAAAAGTAATTTCTGTCCAAGTGTCAGGATCCGCGTTTGATCCCCAGAACTAAAAAAGCTGGGCAAGGTGGTCCTAGCACTGGGGACATAGAGAAAGGTGGCTCCCTGGAGCTTGCTGGCCAGCCAGCCTACCGAACTGATGGACTCTAGGTCCCAAAGATAAATTTAAAAAAAAAGTGCAAGATGGACAACACCTGTGAAATGACACCCGAGGTTGTCTTCTGGCTTCTACATGCATGTATGGAGGTGCACATGCACCCACATACACATGTTCTTCTGCATCCATGTACTGTGTATACACACACACACACACACACACACACACAGTTTGTACTAGAAAATAACCTCAGATGCCTTCAGACAAATTTAACTTACCCAGCTGAAGTTTGCCGTTTGAATATTACATATTCAAATTCAGGAAGTTGGAAGTCAACAGAAAAACCGTTTTAGAACGAACAGACATTAATTCTTTCTCATGTTTGCCAGTTTCGTACATTTCCGTAGTGAATTTTAGTCATTTTTATCCCACCTTAAGACACGCTTTTAAAGTGGAGTTGTTGTGAGCATATAGGGTAGAACGTTTGCATCGCAATTTCTCCCTATTTTGATGTGATTGTCAACCCCTTTAGTTTCAAAGGCATGTACTGTATGCAGTTAGCTATCAGAATGCAGATGTTTTAGGCTGCAAGAGCCCTGGGGAGAGATTAGTTTCATTCAGCTCGCTACCACAGTCACACACTGGCCTGCTCCTGGCAGGCACTCAGTCAGTGTGGGTGCTGAACTGGATGCAATTCAGTGGCAGAAACTGAAAGGCTGAAACAGGAAGTCTTTCTCAGCTAGGAAGATTTGCTATAACCACCTCTGCTGGTTAGTTTTTTTCAACTTGTACAACTGAAAATCACCTCAAAGGCTAGAGTGAGGAATCATCTAGCTCTGTTGGCTTGTGACCCTGTGCCTGGAGGATGTCTTTCTGGTTGACCTCACCCACTGTGGGTGGCGCCATTCCCTAACCTGGGCCCTGAGCTGTATAAAAGTGATGAACGCTGGCTTGAGTATAAGCAGAAAACAAGCAGGCAAGGATCCATTTGTGTGTTCTCTTTCTGTTCATGAGTGTCTATCTGGTGCCTTAGTTCCATAACCTGGGATTGAAAACCAAATAAACCCTTTCCTTCCCTAAGCTGCTTTTGATTAGGCTGTTTTATCATGGCAACAGAAATGAAACTGGAACAGCATCCTATTGGCTGTGGCCATTGTGAGCAGGCACAGGATAAAGAAAAGGAAGTACAGTCACAAAGTAGGAAAGTTGGGGCACCAGAGGTTAGGAGATCACTATCCACCCTATACACCTGAACTTCTTCACAACATTGCTTGGTGCTTCCCTTCTTCCTTGTCATCTGGATCATCCCCCTCCCCAATACCTATTCTTTAGCCAAGAAGAATATCCCTGAGAATTACCAGGACAGTCTTTCAGCACCAGGCTTGCTACTCCCTTTCCTCTATACTGGTACTGTTGAGTGTTGGTGTCAGGCTTTGGACTCCTTTCCTCCCAAGAGATTAAGAACCATTGCTATAGACACTGCTGTATTACTCTTTTCCTTGATGTAGGTACTTTCTGTGTTCCCCAACACACATGCAATAGCTATAATGGTAATAAAAGGTTCTAAAAATTCAACTGCACTGTAAAAAAACCTTAGGTGAAGATGCACATTTGTCTGAGAGACACATTTCAACTGAGTCAGACAAAAAAAGAATAAACTTATTATTATTTTGGTCTACAACTGTAAGGCATTTGGGGAAAAGCTACCTCCGGCTATGATCACATACTGATTATCTAAACCACTTCTATGCCCATGATAATCACTTCAAATGATGCTTCTCTGAACATATAGTTTAAAAAGAGAAAATTCAGCAGAAAGTGGTTGCAGAGGAAACATAAATACTGTCTGTAGAATGTTGCCTGCTAATTAGTGTTTACAGCGAAGAACTTCTAATACACCATTGAAATTCTAAAGATGCCATCTTTATGCTCTCGTTCAGAGGCAGTTCCTGTTTACACCTTGTCTGGCCTTTAGTTACACAGTGCAGGAAGTAATTTCTTATGTACAAACACAGTCAAGTATTTCTAGTACCTTTTTTTGGAACAGCATGCGAAGTATTTATTTAGTGCCTATTTCAAAACACTAAGCTATTTAATGTGATTTTATTTGTTTAAATGAACTTTGAGCCTATAAAACTGTATGTATATTTCTTAGACCCCTTGAATGACCCAGTTAGAAGAGAGTAGGAAAATTGTTTCTTCAATGTATCTGCTGAATGAACGAATGCCTGAATTTGCAATTTTCTTCAATTTACTGGAATGAGCTATATTGCCTAAATAAAATGAAGCCATTTTCTTCTTGCAGTTATGTGCATTTTAACACAGATTGCTATTTTAATATTCTTTTTTCTTGCTGCACTTATTATTGTAGTTGTATAAATTATTTTCCTTTAGAGTTTTACTATTATCTCCTCTTTCATCTCCTATACATCTTTTTGTTACAATGTGTAAGTGTGTGTGTGTGTGTGTGTGTGTGTAAGCCAGAAGAGGACTTTGGATCCTCAAACTTTTATTTTCAGGCTTTTGAAGGCTACCTAGCTCAGGAATCCAAATTCTAGCTCTCATGATTGTACAGCAAATTTCATTTATTTATTTATTTATTTATTTATTTATTTATTTATTTATTTATTTTACATCCTGATCCTAGCTCTCTCCTCCTCTCCTCCAAGTTCTATCCTCCCACCCTCTTTCCCCTACTTTACCTCCCATACAAGGGGAGACCCCGCCCAACCCATCCCAGCACATCAAGTCACATCAGTATTGAACACTTCCTCTTCACCTGTGGCCAGGTGAAGGCAGCCCCATCAGGAAAAAGTGGTCTAAAAGCAAGCAACAGGGTCCATGTAAAAGAGAGTCTCCTTTCCCCTTACTAGAAGGGGAAAGCTTCTTCCCCTTACATGAAGACCAAGCTGCCCATGGGCTACATATATGTAGGTGGTCTAAGTCTAGTCCATGCATGGGCCTTGGTTGGTCTGTCAGTCTTCATAAGCACCCCTGGGTCCAGGTTAGTGGACTCTGTTGGTCTTCTTGTGGAGCACCTGTGCCCTCTGGGTCCTTCAGTCCTCCCTACTCTTCCCCAAGGCTCCCTGCACTCTACCAAATGTTTGGCTGTGAGTCTTAGCATCGGTTTCAATTCATTGCTGGATGGAGCCTCTCAGAGTACAGCTATGCTAGGGTCCCGTCTGCAAGCAAGGCAGAGTATAGTTAATAGTGTCAGGGATTAGCTCTCTCCCATGAGGTGGGTCTCAGGTTGGGCCAGGTGTTAGTTGAACATTCCCTCACTATCTACTCTCTCTTCATCCCTGCACATTTCGTAGGCAGGGTAAATTTTGGGTCCAAGTTTTTGTGGGTGGGTTGGTGTTCCATCTGCCTCGACTAGAAGTCCTGTCTAGTGAGAGGGTGGCTTCATCAGTCTCCATGACCCCTGCTACTAGGAGTCTCAGCTGGAGTCACCCCCATATCCTCCCAGGAGCCTACCCTGTTGTGGGTCTCCAGCATGTCACAGAGATGCCCGCTGTTTCTCTTCTCTCTGCAAGCCCTCTATCCTCCTGTACCCTTTCCCCAGCTCTGATATTGACCCTCATTTATCTCTGTGCTTCCTCTCTTAACCTGTTCCCTCTCCTCATCCACTTCTGATGTCTTTTCTATTTCCCCTTCTGAGTGAGAGTCAAGCATCTTCTCTTGGGCCCCCCTTGTTACTTAGCTTCTTTGGGTCTGTGAATTATAGTATGTTTATCCTGTCCTATATAGCTAATCTGCTTATAAGTGAGTGCATACCATGTGCACCTTTCTAGGTCTGCATTACCTCACTCAGGATGATATTTGCTTGTTCCATCCATTTGCTTGCAAATTTCATGATTTCCTTCTTTTCAATAGCTAAGTAGTATTCCAGTGTGTAAATAAACCACATTTTCTTTATCCATTCTTCAGGTATGTAGGTGTAGGAAGCAACATTACACCATTTTGGCTAGCTAGACAAAGGGTTTCTAACTGACCTTTAATTGAATTGGCTCTGCAGTTGGGGGACTTCATAGAGTATCCAGGTAACAAAGTGTACAAAGTTTGAGAAATGAAACCATGGAGACATACTTGAAGGCAAAATGGCTTCTACCATGCTAAAGGCTACAGCAGGTGTTAACAGAGGAGCCATAGTTATGCTAAGAAATAAAGTCTGTCTCAACAGAGGGGACATAGAATTCAAGCAGGTTACAACAATCCTACCAGCTGAAGCGAGGCCCCATGACAGGCTGTGTACCTGTCACATGTGGAGAGTCTGCTTCCTGAGCAAGCCTGGGCACATGCATGCAGGCTTTCTGCTTTAATCATGCTGTGCTGCTGTCAGAACACCACAGACTAGGTTAGTATATGGAAAAGACATGTGTTCCTTACTGTGCTGGAGGGAGGTAAATCCCAGACTGAGGGGCCTTTTCCTGGGAGGGCTTCCTTGCTGTGTCATCCCAAAGAATCTGCAAGCCACTGATCTCAACATAGGAGCCCCACCTCATGACCTCAAGGGAGTCTAACAGCCCAGGGCTGTAACATACATACATTCAACCCAGGGACTTTAGGGGACATAGTATACCATAGCAATAACCATATAGAATTTATACCCTATGCGAAAAAATGAAGAGGAGAAAAATCACCATACTATGACACAGAGTGTGCTAGAATTGTAGTCCTTGGACTGTGGAGGCTGAGGCATGAGGATCATAAGTTTGAGGTCAGCTTCGGGTGTATACTGAGACCCTGCTTATTAAATTGTGAGTGTAAGAAATTAAAAAGAGATAAGGAGTGGAGGAAAAAACAGAGTTTACCCTTAAATCAGGAGAAGAATTCAAGCCTTTTCCCCTCAGCCCTACGCCGTTTAATTTTTTTTTTTCTGAGATAGGGTCTTACTATGCAGCTGAAGCTGCCCTCAAAATTTATGTTTTTTCTTACTTCTACCTCCCTTGAGCTGGGGTCACCAGTGTGCTGCCATGCATGGCTAAGGTTTTACTTTTGATGTTTGATCCATCTTTAAGTACTGAGAGGAAGGCGTGATTATAGAAAATGAAAGATGTAATCTTAAATATGATATCCATTTTCTGAATGTGTGGTATTAACTGATATGTGTTCTGTGAAGGGCAGTGGAAAGTTACAGCTGTTAACCACAGATAAGGGAGAAGGCAGACCCCTTGATTGTGTTGAGATTGTGAGTCCTCTGTCCATCTCATGTTCTCATCACACAGTATAAGGCATATCATCATGGAAACCAGAACTTGACACAATTTTCTGCAGTCCAAGTTTATAGAATGAAAAACAACCCTCTTGGTTTGGTCTGAAGGGTGGGGAATAAGTTCTCACCGTTGTATCCCATGCTGACCTCAAATCTATAACGTTCCTACTTCTACCTCTTGCATGCTGGCATTCCAAGCTTGTGCCGTGATGCCCAACCCAAAGAATCATTTAAAAAATAATAATTAGGAATGGAGAGATGGTTCTCAGTTTTACAGGACCAGGGCTTTATTCCCAGCACCCACATAGCAGCGCATAACAGTCTCCAGTTCCAAGGGACTTAGTGCCCTTTTTTGGCCTGAGTCGGTATTAGGCATACCTGAGATACACAGACACACATGCAGACAAAACACACATGCACGTAAGATAAAATAAAATTTAAATACGCAAATAATAAAGAATTAATCATTGCGTGTATTCTAGAAATGGGTGTATGAGTCTAAAGAGGCCATACTCAAAGAGCTAGCTTCTGCAAACAAGTGTCTCGTGGGCTAAAAACCCTTGAGAGTTCCCTTGTCACCTTCGTGATTTGTTTGTCTCTGTATCTGGTAATATTTAATGAATCACTGAAGTGGCTGAACATGTTGGACAAGATAAATGTAGCCATTTTTGTTCTTACCAATGAAGACTGAGAATTAATTACTTTCTCTATCTTAGCACATCTTAAAATTGGTTGTTCCCTGCACCTTGGTTTTCTGATTGAATACAGTAGCCTTTTAGAGTGACAAGAACAGGTAATGGGAGACATAACCCATGAACAAATATTTAAATACACAGGTCTGATTGTTACGCGTTGGCATAGTATTGAACAGTAATCAGAACAACTCATCCTGTATAATTAGGACTTTCTGCCCATCAACAATTTCCCATTTCCCCACTTCCTGTCCCCTACAGCCAAGATTGTTCTCTGTTTCCATGAGTATATTTTAGGTATGGCTTATGAGTGGGACTGCGTGTCAATAGCTCTTTGGTGACTGGCTTATTTCTTTAGCATAACACTCTTCAGATTTATCTGTGGTTGATGCATGTAGTGGAGTGATTTGGATTTTAGTAAAATTTGACACAGCAGGGCATTACAATGGCAATGTGCTGCTCCGTTTGAGACAGAAAAAGAGAGAGAAGCACTAGCTGGTATTCCTCAGGCTTAAGGTTGATGCCACTCTACCATCCTTTGTTTTCTGGCTTGCCCTGGTAGACTTTGTATGAGCTCCCTGTGAAACCTCACCAACCATGAACAGCAAGAGTGGGAAAGAGACAGACACAGGAGTAAGCTTTTCTCTAGAGTAGTGTTTCTCAACCTTTCTAATACTTCGACCCTTTAATAACAGCTCCTCATGTTGTGGTGACCCCAAACCATAAAATTACTTTTGTTATTTTGATATAAAACATCATTTTGTTATAAAATTATTTTACTTCTTCAAAAGGATAATTTTGCTATGGTTGTGAATTGTAGTGTAAATATCTGATATGCAGGATGGACTTAGGGGGCCCTTGTGAAAAAGTCATTAGAGCCACAGTTTGAGAACTGCTGCCCTAGAGTCTTCTTCTGAGTTTACTATAAAATCATGTGCACAGTTTAAACTTGAGGAGTGTCTTTGAATATTGAACCCACAGCCTTGTGAATCCTAAGTGTGCACACTACCACTGAACTGTCCCTCCAGCTTGTTTGAAATTATTACTTTTTATATGAAACACTTAAAAGATCCAAAAAAATTACTTTTGAAGCAAGTGTACAAAATTAGTTTGTTTTTTTCCCCCCAAGGTCTGTCACACAACTTCAATCCATCGCTTGGGAGACGGAAGCAGGCGAATTTCTGTGAGTTCAAGGCTAGCCTGGTCTACGTAGCGAATTCTAGGCCAGCCAGAGCTACATAGTAAAACCCTGCCTCAAGAACAGCAACAGGAGCTCTCTAGCCTTGGTCTTGAATGATGCCTGATAATTGTCATCTAAACATATGGGTTCTTTAGAAGGCAGTAAGCAAATTCATCACCTACTTTTTATTGGCTTATTTTTCCTAAAGAAATGTCTGCTTTTACATTATTTAAATTCACTTGGGAAGGTTAAGTACAGCAGAGGGACACAGCTTTACTTTCATTCAAAGCAAGAGTCTGCTTGAGAGAAAAGCTGTGAGACGCAAACAGAAGTCTCTGGAGGTCAGGTCCTTCCAGCACGGTCTACGGCTGTGTTTTCAATCTGTGCTCTTAGGAGGTGAGATTGGAGTGAGGCATGCTCTGTTTGGGTGGCTTCGCGTTCCAATTTTTATCCCTGAGTTATTGTGATGACCTTCTGGTCTGAAGTTTTATGGCATAAAATGAAAAGTGTTTATTTTACCCAGGCTTCCCCCGTTGACACAGGCCAGTCATTCGATCTCAGCTCCTGGATAAAGGGTAAACAGGAGTGTGATAATGTATGCCCTTGGGGAGAAGTTTTGAAAAGCAATTGTCACCCCTGTAAATGGCTTTTCTTTTTCCTCTCTGACATATGCTTCTCCTGGTCTGTCTACCGGTTGCATTCAGTGCTAACATTCCCTCCAGAGCTGAGATTCCACGGTGTGACAATTAAAAAAATTTAAAAAAAAATCATTTGACATGTATTTCAGTAAATAAGCGTCAGATAGAAATCTGCATTAAACTCCAGGTTGCTTGGCATTGCTGGTGTGATTTTGAAAAAAAATCAACGTAGCCTATCTATTTTGGGTGTGATTATGCATAATTCAATGGAACATTTAAAAACCAAAGAAAATCTTTTCCCCGTGTGCTTTAGGAAAAGGCAGGTTGGTAGATGAAGTGTGGAGACTCTTACTTTCTACAGCAGTGGTTCTCAACCTTCCTAATGCTGTGACCCTTTAATACAGTTCCTCATGTTGTGGTGACCCCCAACCATAAAATTATTTCGTTGCTACCTCATAACTGTAATTTTGCTACTGTTATGAATTATAATATAAATTTTTGCTATGCAGGATACCTGATATGCTATTCCCGTGAAAGGGCCATTGGACCCCCAAAGGGGTTGGGTCCAACAGCGTGAGAACCTCTTTTCTGCAGTATGAACCATGACACATTTTTGTACCATCATTGATCAGAGGCAGGCGTTGTTAGGAGCTAGTCAGAGCACTGAAGTCAAGGCAGCCGCCTAAACACGGGTTTCTTTACATTTTGCTCTCTGTTCTCCTATATCACCCAGATCAGCTCTTTCCCTGTCTTTTCCCCAACTCTATTCCTGTTTCTATGTATATTCTTGCTTCTTCTTAATGAAAGAAGAAAACAGGCAGAGGAACCCCAGACCCCTTAAACATTGCTTCAGCTGCTTGGTCAATGACCAGAGAGCAGAACAGAGTTCTGAGACCTTGTCCATGTGTCCATGCTGGCTTCTCAGCTACGGTAGCCTCAGAAGACCACTTTTCACAAGACTCTCCCAGAGCCTTTCCAGGTGCTATATGAACAGTGCTGAGCTTGGTTCATTCTCACTCTCACACCTCAAACTAGGCGTGTGACATCATCAGCTTCATTTTACAGAGAAGGAAACCGAATCACTGACCCCTCCTAAAGACATCCACTCCTCTAGGGCTGCTCCCGCCTAAGGCCCAAGCTCCCATCTGTTTGATTTCCCTTCTCTCTAGCCTGAGATATGGAATAGCTATTTCAGTAAAAGCTTATGGAAATTTTGTTGACAAATGTTCACAGTTGTGTTGAGATAGTTTGCTGATTCAGACAAGGCGTTAAAGATATGTGTTGCATATCTGCCACACTTACATGCTTCTTTCTTTTAAAAAATTTGTTCTTTAACACACACAATGTACTTTGTTTACATGCCCCCATTTTCCTTCCGATCTCTCCCCCTCCCACCAAACCCTTCTTCTTCCCCTACTCCTGATTATTTTTATGTTTTTGTGATCCTTGCATTTAATTATGGTTGCTGGTATGAGCATGGGGGAGGTTATTAAATATTTTTTTTTCTCCAGGCTTGGTTTTCATCTTGTTTGCCTGGTCCTTATGTTTGCTTTACACTCTAATGCAGTGGTTCTTAACCAGTGGATGGCGGCCCCTTCTGGGGATGAATGACCCTTTCACAGGGGTTTTGCATATCATATATTTACATTATGACTTATAATAGCAGCAAAACTATAAAGTATCAACAAAATGCTTGTATGGTTGGGGAGGTCACCATAGCTTTAGAAACTGTATTAAAGGGTCACAGCACGAGGAAGGTTGAGAACCACTGCTCTAGATCTTAAGGCTTTATAGTAATGGAATTGATGCAGTTTGGAGGGACCATATGGACTCTTTTCTACCTGTGAAGTGTTCTGTGTGCCAGTTAAGCAAATTGGCAGCAGATGCTGGCTTTGTGCCTTGCTGGACAGGTAGGAAATAGTTTAGGCTTTGCAGAACAGAAACCTCCATCATAACCTCAGTTCTGCTGTGGTCACGACAAAGCAACCACAGAGAACATGTAAACACATGAGCATAGACGTCTGCCTAATACCACGTATCTGCAAGAGCAGGCAGCTATCCAGCCCACTGGGCTCTTCTGTTCTGCTACTTTATTTCCTGTCTTTCTGATCTATCCATTCCTACTGGATATGCTGAACTCTCCCAATAAATTCATAACTTGCTCTTGACTGGTCTCAAAAAAGTTCTCGGTTGGTACTTTAACGTAGAATAGCAGCAGAAATGAGAGGTTGAGGATGTGAACTCTGAATCAGGCAGCTTGAGCCTACCCTTCTTGCATCAGCTCATTTCCTTCCTCAGTAGACTGGGAGATGGATAACTGTATTTGCCCGGCAGGGGACTTGGAAGAGTAACTGAGTTACTAAACAGAAGAATACTTGAAGTTTAGCAAGCACTTAATAAAGGTTAAGGGCTGCTTTTGAGAAGGATCATTAGATACAATCATTAAACACCTTTGACACATTCTGTTAATCTAAATATAACATTTATATTTTTGCATTACATTGTGACTTCAAATTTAATTTTTATTTGACATTAGGATGGCTCCTCTGGCTTTTCTTTGGCTGCTTTTGAGATCGAGTCTCCCAGTGCATCCCTGGCTGCCCTGAAAGTCTCTGTGTATACCAGACTGGCCTTCAGCCTGCAGCAATCCTTCTGTTTCTGTCTGCTGAATTCTTGGATTCGAGGCCCAGAGTCTTGACCACCTAAGCAGCATTAGGTATCGGTTCCATGGAGGGGTACTTAAATGAAATCAAATATTGGTTGGTTACTTCCCAAGCGTTGTACCACCATTGCACTAGCATATCTTGCAGGCAGGGACACCAGTGCCGATCAAAGGGTTTAGGGCTGGTTTGGTGTTTACATTTCTCCTTTGGTAGCATGCAGAGTGCCTTCCTGTAACAAATTCTAGCATGTAGGGGTGAAGGCTCTATGTGGGGACCAACTCGACTCTTCTATGTTCAATGGATAGTGTAGCCATTGTTTTCAGCAACAGGGTCTTCCTGTCACTTCGTGGGAAGCAACTTACGGACCTGGCAACAGCCTGAGTTGTTTGGGGATTGCCATAGGACCCCTTTGGCCAACAATTCAATTAGATGTAACTTATTCCTGGTCCCAAAAGATTCATTTGGTGACACAGAGATGCCAGTTGGAAGTCCCATTATTTTTATTTTTTTGAAAAAGGCAATCTGATAACCTGTCTTTCTTTCTTTCTTTCTTTCTTATTGAACATTATACCAAAATACATTCTTTATATGATTGCAAGTTCTCAAAGTTGTGCTACTTATTTTAGAAAAAGACCGTGTATAAAAGACCATGTACAACACAAGTGCCTTCCAAATTTCAGCAATTTTGATAATTGTTGAGCATCACTGTTTGGTGGGCCATACCATCCTCCATTTTTTCTCTTCCTTTCCTTCCTTCCTTCCCTTTCTCCCTCCATCCTTCCCTTTCCTTTTTGTGATGCAAGAGACAGAACCCAGGGCTTTGTACATGTTTGGCAAATGCTCTACCACTGAACTACATCTATTGCCCTAGTACCTTTTCATCATGTTGCTTAGTTTAATTATTCATATTTCTTCACATTTTTGTCATTTTATACCTCTAACTCAGATTACGTTCATGCTTTCATTTGTTTATTTTTCTTGTCCTCATTGAATGCATCATATTTTCTTATGTTGGTTAGATAGATAGCTATCAATTAAAAACCTTTATTTATGTGATGTATACCTAAGATTATTTTAAACCCACATTTGTGCTTGTTTATCTCTGTCACACAATCTGATGTTATTCCCAACTTTATCTTCCCTCTGAGAACTGTGGACTCTAAGCCGGATTGCCTGAGTTTCTATCTCATGTGTGTTCATAGGTGAACATGGCTGAGAATGCTCACAAATTGTTTGTGGAGGCTAAAGACAACCTTAGATGTTGCTCAGCAGGGAACACCTATTTTGTTTTTTGAGAGAGGCTCTCTCACTGACTAGGAACTTGCTAAGTAGACTAGGCTGGGTGGCCATTAAGCCTGAGGACCTCCCTGTCTCTGCTTCTCCAGCACTGAGGCCACTAATGTACACTATCATTTCTGGAGAGCAAACTCAGATCCTTATGCTTGCATGGAAGCCCCTGAGTTTGATTTCTTTTTAAAAAAAATAAAATGTTTGTTTTATTTGTATCAATGTTTTGCTTGCATGTCTGTGCACCACCTGTGTGTAGTTCCCACAGAGGCCAGGAGAGGGCGCCAGATCCTTTGAAACTAAAGTTACAGACTGCTGTAAGTCACCATGTGGATGCTGGGAATTGAACCCAAGCTCTCTGAAAGAGCACCAGGGATCTGCATGGCTGAGTCATCTCCCCAGCCCTGCCTGTTGGACAGGTTTCTTAACATCTTGTGCCTCAGTTCCTTCAACTGTGGAGTTTTACTTCCCTCAGACAGCCCCCTTCACCTTCCTCCTCCTTGGAGAAAGCCATTTTAATTCATCCAGTTGGGTTTCTTGATTGTTTATGCTTATTTTCCTGTTTGCCTTTGGTTGTTTAGATAAAATAAACATTTGCTCCCTCTTCCTTCCTATCTATTTCCCCAATGTTCTCTCAGCACTTTTTTTTTGTGTGTGTGCTGTGGTTGGTTGTTAACTTCTGACGTTGTGCGTACAAAGGACATCTCTATTGCTGTTATACTTTAAAACCATCGAATACCTACAGCACAGCTTTACCAGATTGAACATTCAGTGTTCAACATTCTTTTGTAGAAACATTAAAAATACTTTCCCATTGTCCCAGATAACAGTCTGCATTCTGTTCTTTA
>CM053755.1:41178215-41205197 GCA_028658305.1 Pachyuromys duprasi
TGTGTGTGTGCTGTGGTTGGTTGTTAACTTCTGACGTTGTGCGTACAAAGGACATCTCTATTGCTGTTATACTTTAAAACCATCGAATACCTACAGCACAGCTTTACCAGATTGAACATTCAGTGTTCAACATTCTTTTGTAGAAACATTAAAAATACTTTCCCATTGTCCCAGATAACAGTCTGCATTCTGTTCTTTATAGCTGAATTGCTCTTTCTTTCTAGAAGCTTTTAGCCATCTCTTCTGGACTTTGAAGTCCCTGCAATTTCCCCTTTGCTGTCTGGAGTTTGGACTTCCTTTCCTTGTCTCTGCTTTGTTTGGACCTTAACATGTACTATGAGCCTTTACAATCTGAGGCATTTCACTTTCAATTCTGAGAAATCGTCAGTCATTCATTTTGCTAATTCTTGCTGTTGGTTTTGTCTCTATTCTGTCTCTTCTACGTCTTCTTAATAGCGCACATTGGTTGCGTCTGTCAATCTTCCTTGGGGCCTGGTATGTTTGTTTTTTTTGGGGGGGTTTCCAGCTGCTTACATTGATTTCCCCCCTTTTGTATCCATGCTATGGTTTTGGCTTTGGAAAATTCTCACTTTTGAATCATGCAATCAATCCTTGATTGTACTCTTACCTTAAATTCTCAGTCAATTTTTTTTTATTGGTTCCACTCTGTTGAGTGGCATTATTTATCTTCTTTTGCGACTATCCAGAGGGAGGAACTCTATGTAGATCAGGACCCCTTTGGGAGCCTGCTGTTGAACCTGGCTTGTTTTGCCTTCTGACCTTCTGGATCCCCAGGAGTCTCTTAATGGGTTTTGTGTTGACTTTTGTTTTGTTTTGAGATAGGATTTCTTTTAGACCTGGCTGTCCTGGAACTTGCTAGCCTGGACTTCAGAGGTCACTGTCTCTCCCTGCAGAGTGTTGGGATGAAAGGCCGGAGCCATCACACCTGCTTGTATATTTACTTTTCAATACATGATATCCCTTTCAGTTTTGCATTTGCTTGCTTTTATTTGTTTTGCTTCTTCATAACTGTGTTCAAGACAGACAGATGGCAGCGTGGACTGATCCAGTATTATGCCACAATGCATTCTTTATACTATTGCTGCTCCTCAAGGTGCACCGCTCATGTTAGAAAAAGACTGTGTATAACGTGACTGCCTCCCCAAATTCAGCAATTCTGATAATTGATGCACATAGCGGTTTAAATGACCTGGCCATAGTAGTCAGCATCTCTGGGGACCACTGATAGTAATGGCATAATATGCTACAGTTTGCTGCAACTTGGAGTTGGCTTGGACTTTCTTTCCTTGATGAGCCTGAGAGGCCAATAGTCTACTTGCAAGTGTGTAGTTCATGTCCATGAATGATGGTTTCTCAGGTTCTTCCTCTAGCAACCCCCACCAGTCTTGATGATTTACAAGGAAATCCACATCTTACAATTTATGTTATTTTCATAAAAAGTTTAAATTGAATTTCACTTTCATTGATTTCCACAAAGTCAGGCAATCCATTTCAGCACTGTAAATCTTGCACCCGCTGCAGATTTGTCACTCAGGATGATGAAGAGTAAGGCTGTGTCTGTTCTTTCCCCGTTCGCTCCACTTCCTAATTTGTAGGACTTTCCATGAGGAGGTTTGCTTGCAGTATCTCACTAACGGCCTGAGGAGCTCATAGGACACCCAACTATTTGAGAAAGATAAAAGGATTTAGGCTATAGGTTAAATTGTTCTTCTTTCTTTGAATTTTTTTTCCTTAGAAGCCCCCGTTAAGATTCTGAGTGAGAGTTAATTTAATTCATAAAGAATTTTTCCTCTCTTTGATTTTAGAAATACCCAGGAAAGCACTGAACGATGGCTAATTTAATTCAGGAAAGAGGTGCTATTAAGCACTGAAATTAATCATCACTATGGCATGCGAAAATCTTTTTCTGGAGGTCCTTAAACATAGGGTATAGTTTTCTCTTCCTGAGATGGCTGGCTTAGCGATATTTTGAAGATAGTGGATTGAGATGGTATCTTTTCTAACTCTACTTGAGGGCTTTGACTGAAACTGTTCCTCAATTACAGTAAGAAAATGCAGGGATTCTTTTCTTTTTTTTTTTTCCTCTTAAGCGTCTTTTTTTTTTTTTTTGTAGCTGTTATATTCAGGGAGGTGTAGGTAAAGACTGATAGGTGGCCAGGAAGGCAGCTGTGTTCACTACTGTACCACCAATGCATACTGACAGAGGTCTGTAGATGGCGCTGCACTCACCGCTGCTGCCTTACAATAACTGTAAGCCACCTAACACTTTGTATTAGTCAGTTTTCTCCTGTCTCTCCAATGCACTTTTTATTGTCTCTGACAGTTCCTTATTGTTGTCTTACAAACATGACACAAATATTTCAGATATCTTTTTTACATCACCTTAGCCCAGCATTAGATGTAGCTTAACTCTTTCAACCTATTGTTCACATTCCTCTCAAACAAATATCTTTACATGGTCTAAACCAGAACACTAAATACTTGCCTTGTTTTGAGGCTTGTTATGTATCTCAGGCTGGCTTTGAACTCACCATGTAGGGGATGACCCGAACGACTAATCCTTTTCCACAGATTGGGATCATGGCATGCCACACCACACTCAGTCTCTAGAATAATAAATATTTCTCTTGGAATGGTCTGAGTTTGAACTAGCTTTATCAATTATTGTAAGGTTATTATAATATTCTTGACCTTTCCTCTCTAAGGGAAAAGTAAAATATTATATGATTGTTTTGGTATACCAGGAAACAGGAAGTGGGCATGGAAGGATATACATCCTCTCCTTCTATTCTCAGGAGAGTCAGTTGACCAAGTTGCTTGAAGAAAGTTTACATTTTGGTCTGTTTGGCAAAGCTTATGGGCAGTTTGCATCTATCTATGCCCAGGCCAAGCCCATAATCCAGTATACCCTGCACCAGGGTGGAGAAAGCTTTCTAGCTCAGAGGCTCTGTCCATTTAATTAAAATTATTAAATGCTCAGAGTCAACCTATAACAGGAGTATAGTCTATAACTCCTATAACAGGAGTTCTCAATTTGTGGGTCATGCTCCCTTTTGGGGTTGCATATCAGACCAGATATTTACATTATGTACAGACCAGATATTTACATTATGATTCATAACAGTAGCAAAATTACAGTTATGAAGTAGCAACAGAATAATTTCATGACTGGGCACCACAGCACGAGGAACTGTATTAAAAGGTCACGGCATTTAGGAAGATTTGAGAACTACTGGTCTCTAATAAAGAGAATCATCGAGAGAGTTGGGAAACTACGGAAGGAGATAGGGACTTTTAAAAAAGAGGATGTGGTGAGGTGTTAACTCATCTTGTAGTAAGGGGTTCACTGTCTATCTGGACAAGGGTGCTTATAGGAAAGGTGCTGAGGAGGCAGTGATAGCAAATGTACCTTGTTTGATTGATTGCAAAGTGAGAAGTAAGGTAACAGAAGGCACCGAGGGAGCAAATCACGATTTGAAGATGAAAGAGGTGAGTCTGGATACTGAGAAGAAAACGCTACTGTAACAGAAGAGACTGAGTCATGTGAGATGTTGAGGGAAACAGCAGAAGATGGCGAACCCTCTGAGTGGAGCTTGGTCAGGCTTCCACTGAGTCTGTTTGCCTCAGCCTTAGAGGGTCTTAGGACTCCATCTGAATAGAGCTTCTAAGTAACATTTCAATATGCCTTGATTGTGATAAAAGTACCATAAACTGGATTGTTTATAAACAGCTGAAAATTAGTTTTTACATAGTTTTCAAGGTTGGGAAGTCCAAGATCAAGACACAGATTTGGTGTCATGTTAGAGCCAGTCTCTTGGTTTTAAGATGTTTTTGCATAATGATGAGATGAGATGAGAGAGAGAGTGAGAGAGAGAGCGCAAGGGAGAGCGAAATACTTCTGGGTTTCTTTGTAAGAGCATCCCATTCCGAGGGTGCCAATTTCCTGACCTAATAACCTCCGATTACTCTGTAATTGTCTGTTGTAATGTCAACTGGACATGATCCAGAATCACCTGGGAAGGGAGTTTCAGTGAAGGACTGTCTTGATTAAGTTGGCCCGTGACATATATGTGGGGGATCATATTTGTGACGTTATTTGAGGTGGGAAGACTCAGCCACTGTGGGTACACCATTCCCTGGGCAGGAGATCCTGGATTGTGTAGAGAACATGCTGCTCAGTAGCGCACAGCATTAATTTATTGCTCTCTGCTTTTCTGTGGAGGCAATGTCCTAGCTGCTTCCAGTTCTGTACACTGTAGAGTCCCTGAAATGATGGACTAACTGTGCGCTGGACACCAAGTAAACCCCTTTGCGTTTAAGTTGCTTTTATCAAAGTGTTTTTATCACAACAAGAGGATATGAAACCGAGATATCTGCTATTATCATCACACTCGGTGTCAGGACTTAACAGAATTTCGGAGGGACAGATATTCAGTGTAGATAATAAGTTTCTTTATACACTCCTAAGATAAGTTAGGCTCACTTCTTGTTCCCATTGCACTATGCTCACTATGAACCCTAATGTGGAATTTTTATCCTTTCACTGTACCACATTCTGAGGTCCCTGGAGTGAAAACTTTTGTTTTTATTCTCCCATAATGATAGCCACTTAGTGGCTTATTGATGGACTCTCTGCCTCCCATGTGTATATGGCTCAAAAGGATGGATCAGGAGCGTCATTTCAATTTCCCTGTGGTGCAAAGCTTTTTAGGATGTATTTGAACTCACAGGTAATGAGATCAACGGCGGCCCTGCAATGATTTACCAACCACTTTTTACTTTCATTTTATGTGTGCTAATGCACCCTTTGGGGTTCTCTTTGCTCTTAGGATGAATGCATAAAGCGACAAATCCTGTTACGTCTACACAAACATGTTTTATCTGGCAGTGAAAACTGTTGCTTTAATGTGGGATGAGAATAAAAGCACACTTTATACTTTCAAATTTATTTTCAAAGCAGCAAAATGCTTTTTGTTTTTTGGATTGATATTACATTCTAACAGCTTGAAATTGTTTAAGGAAATAATATTGTGAAGTTCTTCTCTCTACCCCACCCCACTCCCTTTTCCCATGCCCAGACAACTGAGTGTGTGTTTTGTGCATTTTTTCCTGAGATATTTTATGCACTCAGAATCAGTCTTTATCACCACATTTATGCAAATGATGGCTTGTTTTGGACACTGAACCACACCTTGCTCTGTTTGTTTATTTTCTTTCAACAGTAAGACACCTTTTTGTACTTGAGCATCTTAACTTTCAATGAGTCTTATCTTCTACTGTCTTCAATGGACAGGAATTCAGGGGCAGCCATTGAACAGGACTCTAGTCAGCCTAAGCATGGCAAATGCGGCTCTGGTAGGACTTGCCCTTCTCCCCCATTCCTTCTGCCTTGCTAAAAATCATTAGATTACATCCCTAAAGCTAGCTACCAAGGTCTATTCCATCTCCTCCTGAGGTTTGGCTACCAAGTCCAGCTTACAAAGTATTGAAGTCCAGCAATCAAAAGCTTCCCTGTTGGATCACCCAATTAACACGCCCAATGAAAACACCTCATCATAGTACAGGGTTTCGCCCTTTACCTTTGTAAGCCCTTTATAAATCGCCATTTCTTCGTGAGATGCTTCTGTCTCCTCTCTATCCAAAGACAGTCTGTTGTTGCTGTGTCATTTCCCAATCCCAAACACCTTTTCCCCTCTTCCTCGTTTCCTTCCCCTCCCCTTTCTCCCTTATCCTCTGTCTTCTGTCTTTGTCTCTTATTCCCTGCCCTTTGTCTCTCAAGCGCAAATAAACCTCCTTTGTGCTGAGAACTTGGTCTAGGGGTGTCCTGAGTGAATACCCATCCCTTGAGCCATCATTGCATGTGAGAATGGGGGAATTACAGGTGTTTGGTGTTATGTCAACAGGCAATTGAAAGACCACATCCAGAGAAACATGAGTTCCAGTCCATGTTTGAAACCCTTTCAACCACTTCTTCTAACAGCAATCAAGATAGCAGTAGTATCAAAATGATTCATGTCAACATTTTAAAAGATCTGCGAGATGGCAATGGACTGTATTTCACAGCAAAATCTGGGTTTCTAAAACTTCAAGCCTGAAAGTGATGAAAAAAAGTTTAAGAAATTCTTTAAGCAATTTATCTCCTTTTCTCTCTTTTTCATGTTTGCATCGGTCGTTGTGATTAATAATTGAGGGGATGATTTTTAATAAGCTGGTCTGACTCCATGACAGGCTTCAAAATTGGCTTCAGACTAAATAGGCCTGAGTTTCTGCTTCTCAGAACAGGAAACTACAGCCCATGGAAACCAAATACAATAACTCAATAACCTCCCTAAAAAAAAAAATCAGAAACAATAACTTAGTAACAACCTTGAAAAGTCCCCAAGCATTTGTCTAATCAAATGAAAAGTTAGTTAGAAATGCCTCCTTTAGCTAGGCAAAATGATATTTTGTAACTTGGGCACTTTGTTACCTGGACACCCAATGAAGTCCTCTAACTGCAGAACCAATCATGAGTCCCTCCCCTCAGATCCCCTAGATCAGCACCAACCAATCAAGGAAAATATTACCTAATCACACTAAGGAAATCCCTTAACTGTCTTTAAATTGAGCTTGCATGCTCACTTCAGGGTCCCCATTCTATGGAATGGTGGCCCCTGCATGCTGAAAATTTCTGCAGAATAAACGCTCTATGCTTCTGTATACTACCTGAGTCTGAGGTCTTCCTTCAGTGATTCCGGAACCTAACATACTAAAATTCTTTCAGCCAATTTGAGAGTTCTTAGTTAGAATTGCATCTGGAAGTAGGGCATGCCATGCTTGGAAACAATCCTAATATTTTGTTTATAGTCCGTGAAATACCATTCCACATGATAAAAATGCAGTAAATTCATTGACTGCTCTCCCTCCCAGGGATGCTGTTTCTAATCCTTTGCTTTTATAAACAGTGCTGTAGTGCATAATTTTTGAACTTAGATCATATTCCACCAGGTTCGTAAGACCAATTCCTGGACATGAGATTTGCACGCAAATTTAAAACTCTTATGAAGGGCCTGGCGGGATGACTCTGAGATTGAGGGCAGTATCCACTCTTGAACAAGGCCTGGGTTGGGTTCCCAGCATCCCCATGGCAACTCACAACATCCTGCATTTGTAGTTCTAGAAAATCTGACATTTTCTTTTGGCCTTTGAGGGAACTGCAAGCCTGTGATGCATGTATATATATATATTCAGGCAGATACTGACACACATGAAATAAAAATATATTAAAAAAACCTCTTTGATGGAGCTCCCTAATTCACTTTTTTTTTTTCAGAACACACAGATTTACATGGAGAAGAATTACCATCACTGTTGTTGCTAATCCTTATATTTTCAGTTTAACTTTGATCATCCTTTTTTTTTAAAAAACAAAACAAAACTATGTGTTTTCATATTATTTTAAAGGTTTTTTGGTGCTATTGAAAATGGGATTTTTTTCCCCCTTCTAGTGCAACCTCTGTCTGGATGGAGTTAAAGGTGATTCTTTAAATGCTATGAATTAGTTTCAACTGTCATTCTTTTTTAAATAAATACATTTTTAAAATATTTATTTATGTATTTATTCAGCTTTCTGCCTGCATGTATGCCTACATGCCAGAAAAGGGCACCAAATCTCATGATAGATGATTTTGAGCTACAATTGGTTGCTGGAAATTGAACCTTTGGAACCTTTGGAAGAATAGCCAATGTTCTTAGCCTCTAAGCCATCTCTCCAGCCCTCACAAGTCATTCTAAAAAGGTTCTTGTTAGTTTAAAATTAATCATGTTATAAAATAGTATGGTAAAAACCAAGTTAACAACAGAGGGCCAAGTTCTAATGTGATAAAAAATTACATTTACTTTGTGTGTGTGTTCAGTTGGAAGTCAACTTGCAAGAGTCAGTGCTGTCCTTTCACCATATAGAGTCCAGGAATCAAACTCAACTGGTCAGGCCTGGCAGCAGGCACCTTTACCCGCAAAGCCCTCTTGAGTCTCATCGTCCAGCTGTTTTAGAGGCAAATTGACTAGTGCCATGAGCATGCATTGATAGCCAGGCAGCAGCACACTCACTTGGTGTTCATTGTAGCTACTGAACAATGAGATACGGATGTCTTGTGCCTGAAAGTCAAGGCTGACACTGTTGTGCTGGGTGAAATGATACTTGGACGCCAAGGAATGTTGACCACACAAGCTTCCTGGATATTGGTCATCGTCCAGGCTATCAGATAATATCCAGACTTTAATTCCTAAGGACTCTCTCACAAGTGAAAGGTTCTGTGCCATCCAATGGATATGCAAAGAATTCTGATGCTGTCTGAAGCCCTAGCTGTGTCCCCCGTCCTTCCCTCAGCTTCACAGTCTCACCAGGAAAGGGTGTTTTCAGAATGTAGACATGCTGATAAATCTATTTAAAAGACCACACGCTTTCGTGTTAGAAGTGTGCTATTGATTGCCTGCTGCTTTATCAAGCCAGGACCTGTGGGTTTTTTAAGGAAGGATGTCGCTTTGTATTTTTTTTTTTTATCCATGAAATGATGGTTTGTATCAGTGTTCAGTGTCATCAACAGTCACATGGAGAATGGCAGTTTTGATTATGAAACCACTGGCGATTCCTGTAATCAATGAGTTTAATGTACACATACACGAATGTTTTCCAAATAGTGTATATTGTTTTATATTAGTGCACAAACTACGGAAAAAAACCCAAAAAAGGCAAAGCAGCCTTCACTGGCACCATTCTGCTATACTTTGTTGTTTAAATGATGAAATATGTATGAGATTACAGGATTTAAACAATTCCAAAAGAAATGAGACAAAAAGTTGAAAAAAAGTTTCTTGGGGTGGGGAGATGGTTCAGTTGTAATGGCACTTGGTGTGCATGTACGCAGACCCCAGATCAAATTCTGTCATCCATAGTTTATAAAAAGACAAGCTGGGCATGGCTGGCCACTTCTGAGACCCAGCACCGAGGATCCAGGGTGGGAGGACAGTAGATCTGGAGAGCTCAATGGCCAGCCAGCCTGGATGAATCGGCAAACATCTGATTCAGTGAGACGCTGTCTCAAGACAGTAAAGTGGAGTGAGAAAAAAGTAGCTAGTGTCAGGCTCCAGCCTCCTATGTGAATGCATGGATATCTGAAGGGGCACACTCACGTGCAGGCACCACCTAAGACACTACACACACACGCACACACACATGTCACACACACATGTCACACGCACATAAATACACACAC
The DNA here is from genome assembly GCA_028658305.1 of Pachyuromys duprasi. NCBI lineage: Eukaryota > Metazoa > Chordata > Mammalia > Rodentia > Muridae > Pachyuromys > Pachyuromys duprasi. The sequence goes on from CM053755.1 coordinate 41,187,491, forward strand.
ACCACATACACATACACACACACACATAAACACACACATTTTTGTTTCTCTTTCTTCCAGATTTCCCTTTTACTTTAAAACTACTGTGAGGATATTTCTAGCTATTATTTCTCACCATATGTTTGTAGATAGGTATTTTTGCATTGTGTATGAATATAGACATTTTGGTCATATTGGAGGTTACACATAATATTTTTGGTCCTTGCATATTCCATGCAATGACTTAGGTCTTTCAATGTATGTGCAGATATAGATTATTCCTCCTGGATATTAAACACAGGTAGCTATTAGTAAACCTACCTATTAACATCAATATACTTTTCTTACATTCATTAAGATTTTGAGGAATTGTGAGGGTGTATCTGCAGACTGAAGTAGACACACAGCATAGTAATAGCATGGATCTGGGGCTGGGCTCCATGACATTTACATTCATTATTTGGTTTTTATTGACCATGCAACCTTGATCAAGTTACTCTCTCTCTTTCACTTAGTCTTGTAGGACGGGCCTAAGGATAGTGCATGCCTGAAGTGATTATCTTAGTGCATTTTGTACTGATTCTTAATGAAGACTGGATTTAAAGAAATTGAAATTATTTTCTGGGGTTCTAGAGAAAAGGAAGGCCAAGATCATCTGCTGAGGGCTGAGGTCAGCTTCCTGAGGGAGGGATGCTGTGCCCTTATATGGCATGGCAGGAGGCATCAGGGTAAGAGACCTTCCATAAGAGTCTTCACCCCATCCGCAAAGGGAAAGCACTCATGTCTTAACCATCTCCTAAACTCCTCACTCCTTACTGTTTCACACTGGTGACACACACACTTGGGGGAGTCTACATCCAAACCATGGCATCCAAACCATGATGTGAGGAGTAAGACACAAAGTGCGTGCACTGATGCATGGCATTGAGGATGAGACCGCCAAATGCTACCTGTTACAATCATTACAGTCACCACCATTTGAGAGGCTTACATGCTGAAAGCCTTTGTTCTGGGAGAGAAGAAGAGTTAGAGGTAAAGGGAAAGAAAAGAGACAGAAGGAGAAAGCAATAATGACCAGAAAGAGAGAAGGAAGAGGGAGAGGGCTACGGACCACAGGTTGGTCAGAGAATGCTGGAGAAAGAAGAGATGAGAGCAGATGATGGAGAACAGATGAGGTGGGCCACATGGAGTAAGATGGGAATGGCCCCAGGGTTTGCGAACACACCAATGGCTTGCACTGGCTGGTCGGGATGTCCCCTGTGAAGGAAACTGTCATTGTGGAGCCAAGTGAAGTGAATCATGTAATTGTAGCCTCAGTTCATGGTAGGTTGTTCTAAAAGGCCCCTTTATTCTGCATATTGTGTATCAACTTATTCTCTTTTACTCTCCTTTCTCCTGTAGGATTTTTGTTGTTTAAGCAAAGAGTATGGCTAATTAATTTTAAATCAACAAATAAAATTATACATGTTGTATAAAACCGTGCTTTGAAATATGCACACATTGTAAAATGGCTAACGAGGTAATTATCAGAACATTACCTTGGAAACATTTTCCCATAGTAGTAACGCTAAAATCCTACTTTCATCAATTAAAAATGTAACATCTATTAATCAGTGTATATATATATATATGTATATATATACGTATAGATAGATATTACACACAGTAGATATTTTGATCTTATTCCTCCCAATTCCAACCCCCTTCAAGCTGCTTGTAGCTGACATCATAACCTCTATTTCTACAATTACATATAATTGTGCCTTTAGATTTCTGTGTCTGGTTATTTAACTTGGTATAATGTCCTCTGGTTCATCCAAATTGCTGCAAATGCAGTGTGTCTGTGGCGTGTGTGACTGTGGTATGTATATATGGTGTGTGTGAGTAGTGTGTGTGGTTTGTGCATGTGTGTAATTTTCTTTTTTCATGCATCCCTTCACACATGGGTGATCAGCCTGCATACTGCATATCACAGTGGCTAGTCCATCAGGGTACCATGGTCCTGTTTTCTCTATACCCTGCCAATACTTGCTATGTCTTGTTGTTCTGATACAGGCTGTTCTGTGAATACCTCACTGTGGTTTTAACTTGCATTTTGCTGATGGTTAGTGATGTTTCCACATATTTTTGGGGGTATGCGTTGTTTTACACATGGTACAAGAAGAAAGCCCAACTTCATTCTTCTGCATGTGAATATCCAGTGTCCTCAGCACCATTCATTAAAAAGACCATCCTTCATTGTATTTTCTTGTAAACTTTGCTGAAAATCAATTAATCTTAAATACATGGATATTTTTCTTAATTTAATTTCTTAAATCTATATTGTTATCTATTTATCTATCCTTTTAAGATTCTTTTTCACTACCATTATTTTGTTTTAGGCAAGTCTCACTTTGTCACCCAGACTGGCTTTGAACTCATCATGCCTGTCTCTGCCTCCCAAGTGCTGGAACCATAAGCAGGTGCCTTCATCATGCCCACCTCTTTGATTTATTTCTGTGAAAGATAGCAATGACATTTCCAGAGGAATTGCACTGAATTTATAGTCTTTACATGTTACTGACATCTCATCAGTATTGATTCTTACAACCTGGCTGTGGTGGCACACACCTGTTATCCCAGCACTTGGGGGGCAAAGGTGGAGTGATTGTGAGTTTCAGGCTAGCCTGGGATACAGAATAAGACCTGATATAAAGCAGAAAGCAAAATACTCTTTCAATTCACTAACCTATATTTGTGCCTTCTTTTATTTCTTTTTAAATTTCATCCATCAATGTTTATAGAGTTCTGTGTGCAAGTCTTTCAACTCTGGCTAAATTCTTAAGTATATTTCCTTGCATTATTATACATTATAAATGGATTTATATTTTCTTGATTTATTTTTGGATATTTCATTATCAATATAGAGAAACCCCAGGGATTCATTTATATATATCCTGAACCCTTACTAAATTTTGTTTACATTTTTTCATTTAGAGGATTCTTTAGTACATTTTTTTCTATACACAAGTCTGTGTTATCAGCAAATAGAAGCTATTTACTTTCTTTCTTGATAATTTCATTTCCTTGTCAAATTGTTATGGCAAGGACTTCTAGTACTGAGCTAGAAAGAAGAAACAAGATTCTTGTTTGGTTCTTTATCTCAGAGGCAAAAATTTTCACTTTCACCACCAAGCACCATATTGGATGTGAGATTGGCATGTTTCCTCTATCTAGCTTATTAGAAGCTTTTACTATATAAGGTTGATGGCTGTTGTCAGTTGCTGTTTTGTGTTCATTGACATGAATACGCTTGTCATTCATGACAAAAGGCCATGTGCCTTTTGTCCCTCAACAGTCTTTTGTCCTTCAGCTTTGAGATTGCTGTTTTGAAAGCTGAGCCCTGATGGGAGTATGGATCTTCACATTCTAAAAATTCCCTTTGTTGGGATCCGTAAGCAGGCATCTCTATGGCCAGCCCCAAGGGACCTAATGAACTGGTTATCTGGCATCTGTGAGGCCACCTAGAAGTCCACCCACTGGTCACCTGGAACCACCTGCGCATGCTCTGGGTCACCTTATAAGAGAACTCGAAGCTCCTCCTCTCTTTCTCTCCTGCCTCTTCCAAAGACAGTCTCTGTGACCCCTTCCCCCTTCCCTTCCCCTTTCCCTTCCCCTTTCCCTTCCCCTTTCCCTTCCCCTTCCATTCCACCTTCTCCTAATAAACCTCTCACGTGGAACTGTTCTCGTGGCATGATTTGTGAACCTGCTGTGTCACTCTCATCCCGCACAATTTCTAACACTGGTGTATTGGCAGGGAATAGGTTCACTCCAGTGGGCACACTGCATGGGGAGTGCCACCACTCACTGGGGCTGCTGGAGACACTTCTCTAAGGTCATTGCCTCTCTAACATGCCCTCTCCTAAATAATAAAAACCTGTCATTTCATCTCCTACTTCAGACTCTGACCTCGGCCTACGAGCTCCTTAATGTGACCCAACCGGGACATTTTAAAGCTTGCTGGCTGTGTGTACCACAAGGGATCAACTCAGAAGTACCGCTGACAGCTTCTGAAGTGACTCTGTCAAGTAACCTCACTTCACCATTTACTAACTGCCCTGACTCTGATGTCGCCACAATCCCTACCTTTTTCATATCATCATTTTTGGTATGACAAGCTGTTTCAAGGCATCCAGGACACACTCTGTGGGAATGCTAAGTTCCTTAGAATGTAATGAAACTATAATCCTTGATACTGCATCTCAACCCCAATGCCTTACTGATAACAATATCTCTATTCTTTGTGGCACTCAGGTCAACCATCGTCTGCCTGCTCATTGGTCAGGAGTTTGCACTCTGGTACTCCTCTTCCCTGAGTTTGGGGTGATAAACGAAAAGGAGCCCCTACCAATCCTGGTTGTGGACTCAATATCTGCCCAGCAGGATAAGAGGGCAATTCAAATCCTGCCCCTGCTGGCTGTTGCAGAAATCATAGCAGCTCTTGGGACTGGGACAGCAGGACTAGCCACTTCCCTAACTTTGTATTATCAGCTTTCTTCCCAGTTCATCCAGGACCTTCAGCAAGTGCCTCAGACAACACTAACTGTCCAAGGAGAGATTGACTCACTGGCAGCAGTAGTACTTCAAAACTGACGTGAACTGGATCTCCTCACAGCTGAAGAAGTGACCTTTGCATTTTCTTCCAGGAGGAATGCGGTTTTTATGCCAACCAGTTGGGTATAGTAAAAGACAAAATCCAACAACTCCAGACAGATTTACAAAAATGAAGGGAACAGCTTGAGGCCCCTAGCTCTTGGGCCTTTGAGAGTCACATATGGAAATGTCTGCCCTTTGTCACACCTCTCCTGCTCATCTTTCTGCTTTTGCTTTTTGCACCCTGCTTAATTAACTTCCTCTCTACATTCTTCCAACAATAAATGCAAAAAATCTCAAACCAAACCATTAATCAGTTCCTCCTACAGGATTATCAACCTCTGCCCACAGAACCAGATGACAATGACCCTGATGGTGGGGACCAGCTGTATCCCGAGAACGACAGTGCCCCTAATCAGCAGGAAGTAGTTTGAAGAGCGAAAGTCGCCCCTATGCCCTCTCCCCACTACCACCCCTTCCTAGCTCCTCACTTTTTAATAAAATAAAAAGGGAGGAATGTTGGGATCCGTAAGCAGGCATCTCTATAGCCAGCCCCAAGGGACCTGACGAATTGGTTATCTGGCATCTGTGAGGCCACCTAGAAGACTACCCGCTGGTCACCTGGAACCACCTGTACATGCTCTGGGAATTCGAGCTCCTCCTTTCTTTCTTTCCTGCCTCGTCCAGGAGACGGTCTCTGTGACCCCTTCCCCCTTCCCTTTGTCCTCCTTTCCCCTTTCCCTAATAAACTTCCCACGTGGAACAGGTCATGTGGCGTGATTTGTGAACCTGCCCTGTCACTCTCATCCTGCAGGATTTCTAACATTAAATGTAAGGTTATGGGACAAACTAAATAATGATGATTAGACATACGACAGATCTTATATATAAAAGAGGTTTATTAGGTGGATATGAAGAGAGGGAGAGAAGGGAGAACAGGGAGAACAGGACATGATGGGGGAAAAAGAGGAAAAGAGAGAGAAGGGGAAAGAGAGAGGGGACACCCAGATAGAGAAAGGGGAGAAGGCCAAAAGGCCAAGAGAGAAGAGAGACCAAGAGAGAAAGGACCGAGAGAGAGAGAGAGAGAGAGAGAGAGAGAGAGAGAGAGAGAGAGAGAGAGAGAGAGAGAGAGAGAGACCACGTGTCAGGTTGTCCCTTTAAGGACCATCGACACCAAAAGTTACTAGGCAACCGAGAAGCAGGTTTTTTTTTTTTTTTCTTTCCAAAATCCTAACACCCCTGATATCAGGAAAAAGCATGCATGTTGGAATGTTTCATGTATTATGAGTTTCAGTAAGAGATGGCTTGAATCACAGATTTAGCTTCTCTCAGCTTCTAAGAAACACCAGGGCATGGGGACATAGTCACCAGGAAGTGAGGTGGAAAGGTAGCAGGGTGGATGCGTCTATAATTTAGGTGAAGAAACCTCAGGGTGCCAGAGCCTCCTTCCTGCTTTTCATATATGGGCTAGTGTGCTTGCTTCCCATTGCTGCTGCAGTAGACGTTGCAGACTTTGCCTCAACACGAGAGAACTTTAGTATTTTACAGTTCAAAAACTCAGAAGCCAGAATTGTCTCCCTGGGCTGAAATCAAGGGATCAGTTGGGCTATTTATTTCTGGAATCTCTGTCAGGGTAGCCATTTTCAAAGCCCTCTCTCCTTTTCTTAATTACCCTCATCATTCTTCTTCTGTCATCCCCCTTGAGTTTACAACAGCCCTGATGGAAGCATGTGTATTTACAGTGCCAGTTAGTTTTCACTTAGACCATGTGCATGCCTATCTTGATTGAAGCCTGAGACTTCTTTTATCTCTTCATGATTTAGTTTTAACCTCTGGTCCTATCATATGGTTTAATTTTACTTATTTATTCCTCTTTTACTTGACCTTTAAAGCAACACACTTCCTGTCCTGCACATATTTGTGTATGTGAAGTGAGGCACTCGTGAACACACATGCATGTGTGCACGAACCCACATGTGTTAGCATGTGTGTGTTTATGCACCTGGAGGTCAGAGGCAGCAGGAGGGAGTTCCCCTATTTTCCAGGAGAGATCAGAATGCTGGAAGAACACAGAGAGCTCAAGAAGAGAAAGTGAAAGGACAAACATCACCAGTGAAGGCTTAGAAAGGGCTTGACCCCTCAGCCAGCTGAATAAATGACTTCATGTAAGGTGTGCATTTCTTAAGCACAGACCCTGTTACTTTATGAGTGCCTGATACTGTCTGTGACAGAGGGCTATATGGGGAAAATCAGGAGTCCAGAGCTGACGGCATGAGGGCTACGGGGGTAGAATGCTTGCCTAGCACTTATGAAGACCCGGATTTGATTTCTGGCACAGTTTAAGATGGGGGTGGGGTGGAATTGGGAGCATGACTCTCCATCCAGAAATCTGGGAAGTGAACACAGGGGCATCAGAAAATTTAAAGTCATCTCCAGTTACATTGTGAGCTAGCTGAAGGCGAGCCTGGGCTACATGAGACCCTATTTCAAAACATAACCCAAGTGACCAACCTAGACTAAAGTTAGCATTTGTTTTAACATTGTCTATCATCTAGCTCACTTCCTGCAGCAGTGGGATGTGGTCAAACCATTAGTGAACCCTGTCTTCCACCACGCATGCTGTCTCATCATTAACGGCATGGCTACATTCATTGTTGGTATAAAGCTACAGATCATTTTAGATACACGCGAGGCATTATTTTTTTGTTATTGATCAGTATTTCAACAACTTGTTCTGAAAACTCAGTTTTTAAACATAATACTGTGCAGTTAAAATAATTAGGAGCTTATTCGTGAAAATCTCTCGGTGTTTCTACATCTAGTGATGAGCTGACCACACAGTGTGTGCTGTTTGTTAAAGCTCTGGCTTTACAGTTTCAATTCCAGTAAGACCTGGTTTGAAAATGAATCTCTGCTGATAACATTGTGTTCTCTGTGATTTAAGCAGCTGCTTCAAATTCAAGAGAATACAAAATTAGTCCAAAAGAACAGAGAACAAAACTAGGACCAGAGAAAACATTATTGGATTAACTTTTCAGAAGACATAGAAGAATTGAGCTACAGGATCTTAATGTTAGTTACAGACTAACACTAGAAAATATGTCCAAGGTTCCCATTCTCAAAGGAAAACACCGGCCAGTAGAAAAGGTAACATAGTGAATGCTATGTCTTAGTCCCCCTGTCTTTCTTTTTTTTTTTTCTTTCAACAACCGTACTTCTCTAGTTATATTTGGTGTTCTAGATAGATTACAGACTGCTGTAGGAAGCTAATTTTGGGGGCTACAGGGTAACTGTGTAGCAGATGACTTACTGTGAACAAGGAAAACTGAGGTGAGTGATGGGACTCCTGGAAGGCAGAATAGCCTGTGAAGAGCAAAGCCGGCTGTGGCTGGACCCTGCAGCTGGGTTAACTAAGGGAGGCTGTAAGAATGTATAGTGTTCTAGTCCATGGAGCAGGTGTGAATATCTCATCAGCACCCAGGGCTGGCCACTCCCTTCTTTTGGCCAGGATGCCTAAGGAACGCCACAGCGAGTGTAACCAAGGTAACAAGAGCTTTGGAGTCCAAAGCTGACTCCTAAGGCTGCGAATCTCTGTTTACCTACCTAACATTGCCTTATAGATGGAACTGAATCTTTTCTCAACTATTTTAAATATCTCTTCTGACATTTGCCATAAGAGGAAAAAAATTTTTTTTTCTTCAGTGCTGGGCATTGAACTTGAATCCTGGAGCATCCTAAGCAAGTATCCTGCCACTGAGCCACATCTCCTGCCCTGTGACTGCTTTTAACACTTGACGTAGACTAATTACCTTGTAATTGGCAGTCGTGTCTTCTTTCTCTCATTTATGGTTAACTTGTACTTGTAGGCTCTTCTTGCTAAGTCAAAGGATTTTTAACTTGCCTATACTCTAAGCCCTTCTCTTCTTCTGCGAAGGAGAAAAGTACAGTTGTTTCCAACGGTGGTTAATCTCCTTTTAGTTACTTTCTGTTGCTATTTGTGTTGCAGACTCTTGAAGATACCAGGAGTTAACCTGCTGCTTTTATTTTAACAAAAACAAAAACATAGCCAGCACTCAGAAGGCAGAGGCAGGTGGAGCTCTGTGAGTTTGAAGCCAGTCCAGTCCATATGGTAAGTTGTAGGTGATTAAGCCTACACAGTGAGACCATGTCTCAAAACAAAACAACAAAACATCCATCATAAACAGGTGTAAACATATTAAATAATGACCACGGCATGTTTTTTCTTTACAGATATCACACTCACTTAATTCACAAATGCTAATTGCGTGCCCATTTCCCACAAGCCACAGGACTAGCACAAAGATGAATAACAGCCAGTTCCAGCCTAGGGAGAAATTTCCTTCTATGAAACTGCTCAGAGTGGTCTGGCCACCCTGTCTCTTCTGTTTCCTTCCTGTCGTGGTGAAAGACAGATAGGAACAGATGGAGCTTTTCAGTTCTGCAGCTGGCAGTTTTGATAATCATCAAATAAATATGATGATTGTATTTTACATTATGAACTGCTTCAGTGTACCTGGGTCTTAATAAAGTGTGACTAATACATTGTAAGCAGGTGGCGGCATTGTGAGATAGGCTGCCAGGTTAAAGTACAAACCAGGGGGAAGGACTGTGTTTACGAATGATCTACATTTTTGTCATTAGAAATATTTTAGCCAGTGTGTGCCTGTAATCCCAGCAGTCAGAAGGCAGATGGGGTGAACCAGGAAGTCAAGGTCATTCTTGATTAGGTGATGAGTTTGAGGCTGGCCTAGATTACGAGAGTCTGTGTCTCAAAATGTCAAAAACAAGCAAGCAAGCCAAAAAAATTAAGCCCAGACAGGAAAAGTTACCGAATCGTAGTTTTGAAACATATTGATTTAATCTCAAGGCATGAGGCAGTGAACTAAAATAAATATTTTGGAACCTACCTCTCTGTACTGCATGTGCAGGCAGACAGCCTCAGACTGAGCCAGCCTAAGCCGCGTTCCCTGCACCTTACTCAGCTACAGTTGCCTCCATAAGAGGAGCCACATACTCATTTGGTTCTTTTTGGCAAATTGACTCATTTTCATATGTTTTTTATTATTAAAAGATTGGAAACATAATGAAAAATAGAGAATTAGTTCAGTAAACTATACTATTTCTGAAGTTTTGATAACATGCAATTCTCTGTTTGTTTCCTAGAGAGCAAGGTCCTGACCAGGCAAGAGATAATGATTTTGAGAAAGAATATTGTTGTGGATACAGGTGGTAAACACTGGCTAGATTCTGGGCACATTCTAAAGTTAGTGCCAATAGTATACTGCAGGATTAGCATATTGGTTAGGGTTCTCTAGAGGGATGGAAGTAATAGTATTCACTTTATGGGTTTATGCAATGCGGTCCAAATGGCCCAACAACAGCTGTCTCACACGTAAAAGTCTAAGAGCCAGTAGTTTCTTGGTCCACAAGGCTGGGTGCCTCAGTGGTCCCCATCTGGAGGAGGGCTTGGGGAGTTCCCAGAGAGCCTCTGGTCCTCAGTCTGTGTTGGAGCACAATGATGGTGTCAATGGCAGCAGCAAATGGGGTAGAGGGAGCAAAAAGTGGGTACTCATCTTTTCTCTATGCCCTTTCGTATCTGGGATGCTATCAGAAGATGCTGCCCACAGCTGGGGTGGGTCTTCCTGCATCCAGGAAAGCAATCAATGCAACCCCAACCCTCATAGATGGGTCCCCCCACCACCACCACCATCCCACAACCAACTTGATGTAGAGAATTCCTCAGTAGAGATTCCCTGCTGAGGAAAGTGTAAGTTGTGGCAAGCTGATGTGTAAAACCATTACAGTCAGATGTAAGGTTTGGGGGGACAATGCTTGCTGCTTTTCCAGAAGACCCAAGTTCACTTCCCAGAACTCATGTCTGGCAGTTCACAATTGCCTACATCTCCAGCACAAGGGTATCTGATACCCTCTTTTGGCTTCTGGGAACAACCAACACACACATGGTATACACTCACACGGACAAACACACAGATACATAAATAAAAATAAATACATTTAAGGAGAATTGATAGGAAATGACATGAACAGGTGGAAGGGAATACTGGAAAACTCATCCCCCTAGCCCAGGAAGATGAGAGGAAATGTTGAGGTGTTTGCCTGCATGATCAAGAATTGATTTACTAAAAACATACAAAGACTGAATACACACACATGTATGATGAGAAGATTAAAATTCTAATTGAGGGGCTGGAAAGGTGGCTCAGCAGTTAAGAGCCCTTGCTGCTCTGTCAGAGGACCTGGGTTTGGTTCCCAATACCCACAAGATAGTTTACAAGTATCTGTAACTCCAGTTCTAGGAGATCCAACACACGCTTCTCCTCTCTTCAGACACCAGGTGTGTACATGGCATATGGATATACATGCAGGCAAATCATATACATACATTAAATAAAAGGATTTAATTGAAAAATTAAAAGACAGCGTGAATAAAATGGGCTAAGGAAATGTCTCAGTGGTTAAGAGCATTGGCTCCCCTTCCAGAGGACCCGGGTTCAAAGTGCAGCACCCATGTTCACAGTTGCCCTCATACAGACATACGTGCTGGCAGAACACCAATGCACATAAAATTAAAAAAAGTCATTAAAAAAACACCAAGGAAGAGATTCTTAGAGAAATAGACAAATAAATGCTCTATGCACTAGAAACCATACTAATGTATCTTGTAGTAATGAGATATTGTTTTTTACATCTCAAAATAGTATGATTTAAAAGATACAAAACTGAAGAAGCATTTATCAGAGCCGTATTATTGTTTACAATCACTTAAATGATCAATACAGCAATCTATTTTAAAACTTATGAAAGAGTCATGTGATCTTTACCCAGAGATGTTGTTTTCAGGGAATTATTTCTTTCTTTCCATCTTCTCTTCCTTTCTTTCATTTTTTCCCCCCCTTTGCAATGCTGGGAACTGAACCCAGAGCACTAACGCATAAGTGTTCTTCTTCTGGGATACCACTCAGTCCCTAGGAAACTGTGTCTTAGGAAAAGGATCAGAAATGTGCATGGATTTACAAACTATCCTTGTGTTTAGTAATTGGCAGAACTTTTAAACATGTTTACATCTACACAGAGAATACAATGTTGACATTAAATTTCACAACATTGGGAAATGTTTACAAGTGTGTAATGTATGTTAAAATGATCTGTTTGATGAAACAAACTGTTTACCAACGATATTTTCATAAAGCAGAATTGTAAGAGATTAGGTAAGATATTAATAACATTTTTAAAAATATGTTTTCAGGAGGCTGGAGAGATGGCTCAGTGATTAAGAGCACTTGCTGCTCTGGCAGAGGATACAGGTTTGGGACCCATCTGAAGGTTACAAATACCTGTAGTTCCAGTTTCAGGGGACCTGATGGCATCTTCTGACATCCGCAGGAATCTTCACACACAAGATACACACACAGGTAAGCAGGAGCGCACACATAAATACAAATAAATATGGATTAAAAGAGATTATTAAACTGAGACAAGCAGTTAAAAGGAGTTGGGTGCTTGGGTTATTGCGCTGTGTGCCTGCATGCTGGTTATAGCTGGTTGATTTCAATGGGAGAAAACACAACTCCCAGAGCACACTTCCGGAGGTCAGAGGACAGCTTTGGGGCCTGTCCTCACCTTCTGCTTTGTTTCTCAAAGCTGTTTTGGCTGTTGCTGCTGTACATGCCTGGCTCATGAGCTGGCAAGTTCTGGGGATTCTCTCGCCTCTGTCTCCCATCTACCTATGGGAGTGCTGGGCTCACAGGGGTGCGTGCTGCTGAACATGACTTTGAAGTGGGCATGAGGTTTTGAACTTGGATCGTCACTCTGTCTCAGCAGGTGCTTTAACCCACTAAGTCAACTCTCCAGCTCTGGAAAAACACCTTGAAGCACTTTCCCCTTCCTTTACTGATTGAGGTCTGGAAGGCTTTCCTCTTTCTCTGCACTGTGATTAAAGTGATTACTACAACATGTTGGAACACATCAGTACTCCCATGTATAGTCAACAGTATTCATAACAACCAAAATATGAAGTCATTTTAAGAGTCCATCAATGGAAGAATGGATGGTGAAAATGTTATCAAAGTATGAATGTATGTATGTATGTATGCATGTGTATGTATGTGTCTATCATCTATCTTATCTATGTATGTATCTATCTATCATATCTATCTATCTATCTATCTATCTATCTATCTATCTATCTATCTATCTATCTATCTATCTATCTATCATCTCTTGCTCTCTACATGTTAATACAACAGATTCAGCCATTGATAAGAAAGGAAACTTAGCATTTGCAAAATTTGGATGAAACTGAAGGATGTCATTTTGAGTAAACTAAGCCTAACACAGAAAGATAAGCACTACATGATCTCACTTGTAAGTGGAATATGAGCTGATCTCATGGGAATAGAGGGGAGAAAGGCAAGCAGTTCCTGGAGAGGGTAGGGAAGAATGTAGGGAGGAGGGCCGGCAGCGTTGTCAATGAGTGCAAGACTGTACTTATATCTGAGGAGTGAGTCCTGGTGTTTTATTGTGTGGTAGAGTGACTATACTCAGCAATAATGGATTGTATATTTCAAAAGAGGTAGGAAAGATTCTGAATGCTTCCACTGCAAAGAAAAAGGTAAATCTTGGGGTAATACAAGCTGACCATGCTGGTTAAATATTTACAGTAGATCCATACACTGAACCACTGTATTATACTCATAAACTTGCAGAATTATTGTGCCAAAAAATCACTGGATTTTCTAAACTCACTGGAATTATATTTTATTCCAGAAATAGTGTGAATGTATTCTGTGGCAAACTTCTTTGTCTGTAATTATAGGAAAGCTTGTTTGCTTAGGCTATGTTAACAAGGATCGACAGGAAACCTGAAAATTAGGGTTCTCCCACCGTGGCATTGGTGTGGCATGGGGGAGAGGTGAGAGCCAGCTAAGCTCCTCATTGCATTGTCTGGGGCGTCAGAGTGTGCCTAAAAAAGCTAGTACCTTCCACCCACAGCCTCCTATCTCCTGGAAGCGACTGCAGGCTGCAAAGGGCAGGAGAGGGGCTGGTCCCAAGAGAAAGAAATTTAAAAATACCCATTGCCTCTCAGAGCCAGAGGTTTCACAAACCGTTTTGCTCAGAGGAAAAGTAAGCACACTGAAGGAAGGAAGCTGGTTCTGTTCCACCAGGTGCCTCTCTGCACTTGGGGAAGGACTGAAGGTCACCCGTGTAGTGCCAGGGTTTGCTGGGTTCACCTCTGCCCACTGGACGTATGAACGCCATATGATCATGGATCAAGGAAAGGCAGCTGTTTTCTGGTCTGTTCCTTAGGGTCTGTAAGTATGGTCTGCGGGGAGGAGAGAAACAAGTCCTCACTTCCACTTTCCTAAGCTCTTTACACTCAGTGTTGCAGCCTTTGCACTTTCCCTGACAGCAGATTGTGATTTTGCGTGCAGTCTTTATTGGATTCTTGGAGTGATCCTAGTCTTCGACATATAGACCAATTACTATACAAGGCCACAAAATAATATGTTGCTTCTATCTATTATTTCAAGCTTCCAATTTCTCCCGGAGAGATGTTTAGATCTGTTGTCTGTGGAAGCAAAATAATGGATATGAGATTGGTTTTTGCTTATTTGTTTGATGGGTTGTTTAAGACCGAGGTGAGCACACACTGCACGTCTGGATGCTGAGTGGATTGTTGCTATTGCGAAAGTTACCGACTTGGAAAATGGAAGTCTGCGTGATTCCATTTGCCATTGAATTGACTTTACAGTCTTAGCCTTGGCCGATGAATATTTATTTGTCATAATCCTTGACTTTATCAAGGATGTCAGAAATTACCCATGTTGCCCTAGTTTTTGCTTTCGCTTACCATGAAAACCAGCCCTTGGCAATCCATCCGTGCTGCCGGTGTCGGTGTCAGGCCTTAGTCAAGCTTCTGCGTGGGCAGGAGAACGGCAAACTGAACTCCAATGATTCTTCTTAGATGTAGACTGTGGCGTGTATTCGGCTCCGAACAGCTCAACCTGTCAGTATCTCCGAACAAGTTGTAAAATGGGACACTAGCTGTCTGCTCTTCAACTTATCCACTGCACTTTTGAGGATCTCTGTATGACTCCTCATTAAAGATTGTCGAAGGCAATTTTGAATTTGGGGGGATTTAGGATTTATATTAACTTCTGATATTATTCCCGTAAGACAGACCACTCTGTCTTCTGCAGCTATTCTAAAAGTTTAGCTGTAGAGAGCTGGCTTCCACAGAGTCACCAGTTTTTTTTAAACCGACGTGACGGAAATAGTTTATATTTTAACCTCATTTTTTTTTAACTTGAAGTTCTATCACAAGGAAGGTCCCCGAAGTTTCAGCACCTGCTACTCTTCATGTGAAAAAAAAATCACTTCAGTTTTTCACTTCTGTTTGAAAACTGTGTTTTATTCCATGTTTATATCTATGTAGGAGGAAGCCTTGTCTCAACTGGCCCTGCTTAGCCACACTGAGACTCTATCAAACACAAAGAGTTCGAAATACTGCTCCCCACCCCCCAGACATGGATGAGAATAAGGTGGATTTAATGCCCCCTCAATAAAACTACCAGTTTTTTTCATCTCCCTATTCTGTTCTTTGCCTTGAACACTAGCTAAGTTTAAAACATTTTTAGAGGCGTATATACAGGTCCCAGTTAATAAACTGTCTGATTAAATCATAACTTAAGTAATTTCACTAAATTCCATTTCAACAACTGAAATTTAACCACTAATATAGATAGTCTACTTGTTATTCACACCTCAGTGCAATCCTGAGCCACACCCAAAGGAAATGTAAGGATGTAGAGGCAGATGCAGTGCTATTGGTATCTCCGAAAACAGCCAAAACCCATTATCTAAACCGATGGTAAACACTACCCAGTTATTTAATTTACATTTCCCAGTCTATCCTTACATTATACGCACATTTCAGAGTCTAAGAATTAAATGTTTTATATTTTGCCCTTTCATTTACTATTTACAGTGTTTCTAGTTCTATATTCTAAAACCCTGTGCAATTTTAAGTGCAAATGAATTATTTAATACTTTCCTAGAATTAAGTACTGCGGTTATGGCCTGTTTTTTTTCTTCCAGCAGTAAATTTTGCCGTGACTTCTTGTTTACAGCATTTGTTTTGGTTAAAGCCTCTCTCTGGAATACTCTTCCAGGAGTGGAACCAGTGGGTCACCGGGCACTGAGCATCTAAATTACTTACACCTGAGTAATCACAGCCAGGTTTCCATTTTGCTGATGTTACAAGCGGGACAAACAGGGAGAGAGGAGGAGAAAGGAGAATAGCGTGTGGATGCAATTTTTTTCTTCCTACTTCTGCAAGTGGGCAGTCTCTTTGGAAAAAAGTATTTTAAGCCTCCAAGAGGAAGATGCTCCTATTTTCACCACGGCTAGTAAAATATCAAGCATGAAAATGGATTTTTAAAGATTGAGCTGAATATGAACTATTTCAGTAACCTCTAACTTCCTCTTGTCAATCATGTCTTACGAGCATGCCACCAGGCTCGTCTGATCACCACGAGTGTCCTCAGAGCCGTTTCTGTGCCAAAGACGTTGTCTTTGATGGCTGCATCACGTGAGGACACTGTGGTGGTATATCTATTCATACGTTCTTCATTTATTTCTCCCTGGGTGTGTTGGGGATAGAAAATAGGTTTGGAAAAACTCAGGGGACTGAAAGAGTGAGGAACACCTTACCCAGAGAGGGTAAAGGAGCACACTGAAAAGCAGGCAGAACACTCTTCCGTTTAGGCAAGAAAGAGACAAGCTGAAGAAGGCCAAGGTAAGATGAGGTGCACACCAGGTAACTTGTAATTTGTCGGAGTAGTTCATCAACTTAAAGATCATACAAGCTGCAATAAGAAAAGAAAGCACAGATGTATTCTGACTCTGAGCTTGGTTGTTCTTTAGTTACTTCAGCTGCTTAACCTTTATTTCATGCACCTAAAAGCCACTAACAGGATCTGTGTTATAATGAAGTTTCCCAGTTATAGCAGGATAGCATAAGCTCAGTTTAGAAATACCTTTTTCTTTCTTTTAAATTCAGGTTTAAAAAAAAATCAAACTGGGATATAGCTCAGTGGTAAAACTTTTTCTGTGTACCAGACTCTGGGTTCAATCTCTAGCACTGACAAAAAAAAAAGTTAAACCTATATAAATAAAAAAATAAAGGCATTGTTATCAGGATCAGGATAAGGGTGAAGAAATGTGGAGATGTGGGTCAAATGACATAAAGTAGCAAAATATATAAGAGCAAGGACTGAAGATCCAATCGACAAAGGAGGACTCTAGTTGATACTAGTAGATTTTATTCAGGAATTTTGCTACCTGTAGAAATTACAGCTATACTTACCTCCAGTATGATAAAGGAGAAACCATTACTGTTTGCCATTTTTCTATTACTATAAGAAA
The DNA here is from genome assembly GCA_028658305.1 of Pachyuromys duprasi. Classification (NCBI taxonomy): domain Eukaryota; kingdom Metazoa; phylum Chordata; class Mammalia; order Rodentia; family Muridae; genus Pachyuromys; species Pachyuromys duprasi. Next base: position 41,204,570 of record CM053755.1, read on the forward strand.
CTCCCAAACATAATTGCCTTACAAAGAGGAAATATTTACTTTGGCTCAGTTCCCTCTGTTGCTGTGGCACGTGGTAGCATCATGGTGGGAGAGTGGGTGAAACACAACCAAGGTACCTCATGGCTCATGACTAAAATATGAAAGAAAAAGAGGAAGGAGTTAGGATTCTCCTAGTCCCCTTAAGGTTATGTCCCCACTTACCCAAGGTCTCTGAGGACCTGCCTCACTTTAAAGGATCTACTGCTTCCTGACGGTGCTACTGTGAAGACTAAGTTTACAACACACAGACATTTGGCTGCTTAAGACCTGTCTATCGGTGGGTTCAGTTGTTCCCAAAGACTAACCATTTAGCAAACAAGCCAATAAGCCTTACCACACCATGTAACATGCTTTAAATATTTATTCATTCATTTATTTATTTTTTAATTAATTAATTTATGTTTGTATCAATCACAGGTTAGGTACTTTGCACCCCAAGCATAGCCCCCTTCCTCATTCCCTCCCATCCTACCCCTCCCTCATCTCCTCCCCGCCCCCTCCAAGTCCACCAACAGGGGAGGACCTCCTGTCCTTCCATCCAACCCCAGCTCATCCTGTCTACTCAGGGCTGGCTGCAATGTCCTCCCCT
>CM053755.1:41205697-41243775 GCA_028658305.1 Pachyuromys duprasi
TTCACTTTCATATACACTCATCTGGCAGACCCTACAATATTCCCAGTGTTCTGGAAGGCTCCTTCATATCCCTTCCAATAGTGCCTCCCCATGGAAGTAACCATTATTTTATTTTCTAGTTGCCGGTGATATGATCTATTAGATACATACTAATAAAGACAAGCTTCCGAGCTGGTCTCGTATTCTCCATGTAGCCCTTTCTGGCTTTAAATTCATACCAATCCTCTGGCCTCAGCTTTCTATGCACTAGGATTACAGATGTAAACTCCCACTCCAGGCTTGAGTTCTTCCTCTCAACTGTGTCTGCAAGAGTAAAAACAGCTTGTTGGAATTTGGATTAATTCTTTAACTCAGTTGACTACTGACAAAATCTGTTTAAATAGCTCTTCATTAATTTATTTCAGATGAGTTTTAATTCATCAGATTGTCCTCAAGTGTTTTGATCTTTTTGGGACTATAATTATGTGATAAGACTTGTACTACATAGTATTTGCTGTTAATACATAGAAGTAAAGTTAAGGGCTGGAGAGATGGCTCTGCATAAGAGCACTGGAGGCTCTTTCAGAAGATCAGGATTTGACTCCTAGCGCCCACGTGGTGGTGACATATTCTGGCACTATGGGCACTGCAGGCAGATGATATAAAGACAAACATAAATGCAAGCAAAGCACTCATACATGTAAAGTAATAAAACAATAAAAATATGAGCAGTGAAATTAGTTTTCCATTACTGACATTATACCAATGTATAATATCGTTTCTAGCTGCATATTAGTTAGAGACATGGGTTCTTTCTAAGTTCCTATACTCATAGTTATATAATGTGAAGAATAAGTAGTTTTACTTGCTTTCTTATTTCTGTATTTGCCTTATGTCATATTCCACGGCTCCCATGAAGTGTCAAGTAGAAGTAATACTGGAGAGCTTCCCTTTTGCTTTCAAATTCAATGGAAACATGTCATTGCTCCCCTGAATACCTTATTAGATTCAAGAATGTTGGTTCTGAGAAAAATTTCAGATACAGAATATAGACAATTGTGGGAGAAGGCTGAGTGGGTAAGAGAACTTGCTACCCAAGCATGGTGATGTGAATTTAAATCCCTTCATCTCACATTTAAAAAGCCAGCCATGGCTATGAGGGCCTTTAACCCCAGCAATGTTGTATAGGCAATGGAAACAGGGAGATTCTAGGAGTATGCTGCCCATCCAGCCTAGTGGGAACAGCGAGCTTGCAATTCACTGAGAGATCCTGTTGTCAAGGAAATAAAGCAAGAGAGTGATAATGTAAGATGTCCAATGTTTCTGGCCTCCATACATTGCTTGTTTAGTACACACATGTACACAGATAGCTACTAAGAAGAACGAATACAGATAGTCTGCAGTGAGGGATAATATGAGCAGGACTAACATTGACCTTCCTTTTTACTTATATGAAATCATTCTCTTAGATGGCTAAGAACAAAGGGTAGAACATGGAAAATTTAGAAGTTGTTTTATTTCATGTTGTTTTAAATATCTGTAGAATATTTATCAATTCATGCTCTATCTTAGGAAGGTCACTAATGGATGGGCAGACAGTATATGAAAAAGGAAAGAGAATGTTCAGGGCTTTGCAAACTGTCTCTAATGTGAGATTATTGAAAGAATGAAGTATGTTGGCGATTTAACTCTTCAGATGGAAAGAGGGAGGAAAGTTGGTGTCACACAATGATAAAAACAGGATGCAAAGATGAGAGTCCCAACAAAATGAATTAGACTCAGTGTAAGAAACTCCATCACAATGCTTGAACTTCTAGTTGTATGTCTCTAGAGCTAACAAGTACAGAATGTCTGATAATGTTCCCACATAGCCTGGGTATTGACGGTAGGAAGTTGTATTAATTAACTCATTTACTAGACTCTGTTCTTAACTCTAACATCGCAACTTCTATAAAAATCCTTTGTAGGAAATATGTTCTGATTCTTTTTGAAGTTTAAAAGAGGTGTCTTAAAGCTGAATCTAAAAACAACATTCAGAAACTAACGTGGTGGCTGGGGAGATGGCTCAGTGGGTTAGGGCACTTATTCTTGCAGAGGACCCAAGTTGGTTCCCACCATCCACATGTGGTTTACAGGAATTCTATCTGTAATTCCTGTTCCATGGGATCCTGTGCCTTCTTCTGACCTCTGTGGCCACAAACATGTATGTAGAAAAATGCTCAAACTTTTTTTTTTGGTTTTGGTTTTTCAAGACAGGGTTTCTCTGTGTAGCCTTGCCTGTCCTGGAACTCACTATGCAGACCAGGTTGGCCTAGAACTCAAAGAGATTCACCTGTCTCTGCCTCCCGAAGCACTGGGATTATAGGAATGCACCACTGCTCCTTGCAAGTGGTTTAAATAAAATGTATACCTCCAAAACTTTAAAAGATGTCTGTACAGGAGAGTTAGCATCTGCTCTATAGGACAATGGAGGGTTCTGAGAAAATGTGTACATATTAGAAAGAAGTAGCATACTTTTGATGTTTGGCTTAGAAAAGAGATTAAATCCCTTTAATTCACTTCAATCATTTGTTTTTTACCTGGTCGTCTGAGAAATGGTATTCTTACCAATGGCCTTCTTCATTTTTAAATGTGGGATTCTGGACCCAGGTTCACTGGCCTTATGAACCCTTAGCTAACTTACCACATAAACTCTTTTAAACCTCTGTTTCCTTGGATGATGAAGGGTAGTGGATTGTATGAAGGATTGTTGAAGGACTGAATGGAGCACTCATGGATGATTCAGTAAACCCTTCCCTCTCTTATGAACTGACTAGTCTTCATAGAACATATATAGGACATATTAGAATAATTGATGCTTCGGACACCTAGAACTTAACCACAGGAAACATTTGAGAGACAGTAAAAGGCTACAGAACCATTTTACAGTTCCTTAGGAATTCAAGTGTTAGGACAATGCTAACCCACAGTCCTCAGGTGACAATTAGGACTTTGCATCTCTTTCTTTTTCACTCTGCCATGTTTCTCTTCAGCTGGACAAAAAAAAAAAAAAAAAAAAAAACAGTGACTTCCAGTTATATCTCCTACTGTGTGAAGAGGCAAGAACTGTTTGCCTGCAACTATATGAAAGTTTCTGATAAAACTCATGCTTGACTTCCATGCAGAAACTGGGGGAACTCAAACACTGACTTTCTCCCCCATGGCTTTGCTCTTTTGTGTTTGCTGAGGGTGATTGTGAACTGGGAAGAGATGGCTTTACCTATTAGATGTTCGCTAGAGCTGAAAAAACTCAGAAAGATGGTGGAGAGCCTGCTGCGCTTTGAAGCAGGATTCCCTCCTACCTCTGTCAGTGCCACTGGGGAAGAAATGTTTTATTTGAAGTCAGACTTCTCAGTGATTGGGAAATTCAGCGTGGATTGCAGCCCTGGAAATTTAAGTAAAAATGGCTCATGTGTAGACAAACTGAACTTATATCTGCACGCCATTGGATCTGAGCTCCACCTTGCCCTGGCAAGTGATGCTGGAAGGCAGTGGTCCTCAGCCTGTAAGTCCTGACCCCTTTCGGGGTTGAACAAGCCTTTCACAGGGTTTGCATATCAGATATTTACATTATGATTCACGACAGTAGCAAAATCACAGTTACAAAGTAGCAACAAAAATAATTTTATTGTTGGAAGTCACCATGGAACTGTATTAAATTGTTGCAGTATTGAGAAGGTTGAGAACTACTATATCTTGGAATGTAAGGAGCAGCTTCCCCTGTAGGGACCATGGGTACTCCGTCACAGCCTCATGCATGGCTTCAGACAATTATTTTAGAGATGTTTTGGCTTTGATTCACCAGAGTGCGGGGAATATAGCAGTTGCTTATTTATACCCTGTTTCTTAAACTAAACAGAAATATAGAAAAATATTTTAACAATGAGAAAGGGCCATCGTGAATAACTCAAAATGTAGGATAGAAGCCTTCCACAGAGGGCCTCTGAAAAACTGTACCCAGCAGGGTATTGAAGCAGATGCTGAGACTCATACCCACACTTTGGGAAGAGTGCAGGGAATCTTATGGAAGAAGAAGGAGATAGAATGACCTGGAGGAGACAGGAGCTCCACAAGGAGAGTAACAGAGTCAAAAAAATCTGGGCACAGGGGTCTATGAATCAACCAAGGACCACGCATGGAGAGGACCTAGACCTCTTGCTCAAATGTAGCCCATGGGCATCTCAGTCTCTATGGGGGTTCGTTCTTAAGGGGAGAAAGGGCAGTCATTGGCATGAACTTGGTTGCCTGTTCTTTGATTACCTCCCCCTGGTGAGGTGGCCTTAGTAGGCAACAAAGAAAGAAGATCCAGGCAGTCCTCATGAGACCTGATAGGCTAGAGTCAGATAGTATGGGAAGAGGACCTCCCCTATCAGTGGACTAGGGGACGGACATGGTGGGAGGAAGTGGGAGGGAGGGTAGGACTGGGAGGGTCTGCAACTAGGATACAAAATGAATAAATTTTTTGTAATAAATACTACTACTAATAGTAATAAAGAGAAATATAAAGAAGTGGGTCCCTTTAAGAGGTATGTTCTAAATAAATGCTTATGACGTGACTGTTTCTAGTGGCTTTGGGCATGTACACAATGGAGTAGATATCTAGTCAATATGGCTGACAAGTGTTCTTTATCTTTATCCTCTTGGCAGTAGCTTTCTTCAGTGAACCCCAGGAGCAGTGGTATCACTCATTATTTTCTCACAAAAACTGTACTTCAAACCCCTTCACTTCCTCAGGAATCTGTGAGGGTAGCTTCCTGACATCTGCTATGCCAATGTCAGGGTCAGCCTAGGATGTAATAATGAGCTCATGAGCTGGCTTGCTTTGACCACCATTAGCGTGGCTGTTGCAGTGTTTCTGCAGCAAAGAACATGTGCATTGTCTTATTTAGGGTTGGTTTTATTGCTGTGAAAAGACACCATGACCACCACAACCCTTACAAATGAAAACATTTAATTGGGGCTGGCTTGAAGTTCAGAAATGTAGTCCATTATCGTTGTGGGAAGCATGGTAGCATGGAGGCAGAAATGCTTCCTGCTTGAGGAGCCAAGCGTTCTACATCTTGATTCACAGGTAGCCAGGAGGAGACTGTGTGTTACAGTGGGCATAGCTTGAGCATAGGAGACCTCATAGCCCACTCCCACAGTGACATGATTTCTCCAACAAGGCCACACCTCCTCCAACAAGGCCACACCTCCTAATAGTGCCATTCTCTGCAGGCCAAGCAGTCAAACATGAGTCTATTCAAACCACCACAGCTGTGTTTGAGAAGTGAGAGCACTGAGCAGGCCTTCATCAGGGGCATGTGATCAGGCCTCTACCACAGAGTAGAGGTGCCTTGATGACTTGTAAGTGCCTAGACATTAAGGGGGGGACATGACTACCATGCTAAGGACCCCAGAGGAGTCAGAAGTGGATATTATGTGACATGCAGGCTTCAGACAGTGTGAGCTTCAAAAAAAAAAAAAAAAAAAAAAGGAAAGGAAAACATTAAAGAGGAATTGTGGTCAAAGGGCAAGAAAATGTTGACTCTGAGTGTGATACATTTAGTCTTAGATTTTTGACTTTGAATGGATGCTCTTTTGTAAGAAGCAGTGGGAAATGACATTGAGTATTGCATTTAGTTAAAGTCTGAGATTTTTGGCCTGTTTGTGGGGCAATAGAGTCAAGAGAGGCACTACCATGAGGAATTCATCAGCATTTGGTTTGGATTTTTGTTCTGTAGAAATCATCTACTCATATCTTGAATTTCATATCTTGAGAAGGATGACTTTTTTATTTTCTCAGAGACTGGATTCTGAGGATGCATTGAAAACACCAGCAAATATGCAACAAGGAGGGGGTAAGAGGGAGCAAGGATCTCCCTGGGATGGGGAAATAGAATATATATTTGCAGGTGGACTGAGGATGGGTGGGGTTGGGATCAGGAGGGATTAGGTGGGGGAATGGAGGGAGAAAATACTGGGAGCAATGACTGGAATTGTGAGACATTTCAGGGGTGAGTTGGAAACCTGGTGCAATGGAAACTTCATGGAATCTGTGAGATTAACATTAGCAAGACCCCTAGCAATGGGGGACATGGGGTCTGAACCGACCATCGTCTGCAAACAGACAAGACCTCAAGTGGAGCTGGGACATCAACCTAGGCACAAAACCTTTGACCTACAGTTTTTCCAGCATGTGGAGTGTACGGGGACTGGAACCTAGAAGAGTTGTCATCAAAGGGATCAGAGAAACTTCATCCAATAACTCTTGGGAGCAGATGCAGAGTACCATGCCAAACATTAAGCCAAGCTCAGAGAGTCCTGAGGAGGAGGGGAAGGAAGGACTGGAGGAAGCAGAGGGATCAGAAACACACCATGAGAACATGGCCCACAGAGTCAACTGTCTGGGACCTGTGAGAACTTGCAGAGATCAGGGAGCCTGTAGGGTCTGACCTAGGTCCTCTGCATCTATATTATGGCTGAGTAGCTTGGTGTTCTTCTGGAAATCCTAACAGTAGGAGCAGGGACTGTCCCTGACTCTTTTGCTTACTTGTGGGACCCTTTTCCTCCTGTTGGGTTGTCTTGTCCAACCTTTATGTGATGGTGTGAGGCTGGTTTTATTCTATCTTGTTATGTCATGTTTGATTGATGACAACATGCCTGGGACAACTAGCCTGGGAGGCTAGTTCTTTTCTGAGGAGAGGTGAAGTCTGGGTGGATCTGAGGGAGAGGAAATGTGTGTGTGTGTGTGTGTGTGTGTGTGTGTGTGTGTGTGTGTGAGAGAGAGAGAGAGAGAGAGAGAGAGAGAGAGAGAGAGAGAGAGAGAGATATTAGGGGGAGGGGGAGGGGAAACTACAGTTGGGATGTAACATATGAGGGAAGAATTTAAAAAAAACAGCAAAGATTTATATTTATACCATTGAGGCTACTGTAGTAGACGGTGCCAAGTATAAGGCAACTATTTTACTTCCTGAAGCATTCTGATTTTGGAAATTTTAAAAATGCGGAGGACAATATTCTCACTTTCTCCAGTGAGTCAATCATTATTTAGTGTACTTGTTAATATGATTTGCAGGGGAAAAAAAAAGCCAAACCAAAACAAAAACATCAAAAACAACAGACGACTAGCCCTGCAGTGCTCACTTCTCACACAGCAGTTTATTTCTTCAACTTACACCTGACAGTTCAAGGACTAACGATTAGATAATGTGACTCTACCCTTAGCTGGGTTTGATGTCTCCATACACACCTCCTGTAGCCAGTGATAGAAATGTAGGGCTGAGAGACAGATATTCAGTTTGATATTTATCTTTGAGGAGAAAATGCTTCTACAGAAGTGAGATTTATGGATTGTTTCGGAAGGCGTGGAACAATAACTCTCCCAGAATTATTTGAGACCTGTTGCCTGATGAAGGCAACATCCCTCTGTTCATTCAATGTATTGTTGTGATCATTAAATTAATTTCATCATAATATATGTTTTTATGTTAATATGAATTGTAAAATTTAGATTTATTTCTAGGTTACAGGTTGCTGAGTCTACAATCCTCTGTGTTATTGTGTGTGGTCCGTGTTCCTATTATTTTATTTGTAGCATCTACAGTTGCCTTTAACATCTATAATTGCTGCAAATGTTTCACAGGTCACTTGAGGACAGAAGCAATGTTTCATTTCAGAGATCTGCTTTGATGTCCACATTTTCTTGATTTTTTTCTAAGTTGAGAAATAGACAGGATCTGAAGACTAAACACAATAACTTATCAGATCGTCATCTGGACAATATAAGCAATTTTTATTTTCCCTGTTTCCTTTGCTGAAACAGTTTACAGATAGTGTGACCTTCAAGGTATGTAGATGAGGAGGCAGGGCTTGCATCTCAAATCTGTAGTTCCTTAAAATAAAAGTGACTGGCCGTCCTTTACAGTGCTTGAGATCAGCAAGAACGACACTGTTAAGAAACTCAGGGTTTCCCCATCCTTAACCCTTCAATGTGCCTCATTGTCTTGTTGGAAGGGCGTCTGCAGAGATTTGAGGAAGAGGTCCTTATAATACCTTAGTTACAATTTTTCACATGGGGATTATGGATGCATCAGAGACTAGAGCCCTCAATCCAATGCTAAGAAAGCCTGAACACGACCCTTTCAGAGCTTGTTAACCGAGGGCTCAGAAGGGCTCTGCTGCAACTCTGCAGCATCACAGCCATGTCGGCCTAAGCGGAGAGCTGATGGAGAGTCCTCTGAACTCTGCGCTCAGCGGGCCTATGCTTTGGAAATGCTCCTCAGGAAGGCCTGACTCCCAATTGCTGGCTCAGGACTTGTGGAAGGGGCATACCTAATTGTTGGAGGGCTCTGCTGCTGAAGGTGGCAACCTCTATGACGCGATAGCTCTCTGAGCTTGGGGCAAGATGGCGGACACCATTCGCCCAGCAGGGCTTCCTACTCAGCCTGTTCTTTTTTGGAGGATGTCCCGGAGCTAGACGCCTCCAACACAGCTCCCTGCAGAACGCTCCCCCTCTCCTCTGCTGACCTGCGGTAGGACCTTGCTGTTTAACGCAAATGAAGTACACTGTGAATACCCATCAGAGTATCTCCTGGCTGCTTTCCCTTTTCTGTGTATTCCCCTCATCCCTGAGGTAAGGTTGATCTCCTTCCCTGAAGCTGGTCCTGGAAGTCTCTCATTCCATCGTGCTCCTGGCCTTCCCAACCCTGAAAGATAGGTATCCCAGGCTGTCCTTCAAGGTAAGAGATAACCAAAAATGACTGAACTCCTGATCCTTCAGCTTCCACCTCCTGAATGCTGACACTACACGTTATACCACTATGTTTGGCTTCTCTGTGTGTGTATGTGTGTGTGTGTGTGTGTGTGTGTGTGTGTGTGCTTTGCCGGCACTAGAACCCAGAGCTTCCTGCATGCTACACAAGCACTTACTGACTGAGCCTTATCCCTAGTCTCTCTTAGATATTTGTTCTATGAAAGCAGCATTATAAATGAGGGTTTTCCATAGAAGGTTCTTGTTTCTAATAAGGAATGTCATATGCTTTTCTCTTCTTTTTAGTTGAATAAACTATGTCTTATAAAGCAGAACCTCCATTTTGGGCTCAAGAGACACATTTGAGCGTGTGTATGTGTGTGTGCACAGGGGGAGGTGTTGGGAGAGAGACGGCGGGGGGGGGGCATGCTCAATTGGGCAGAGTGCCCTTTGGGAGATTCTAACTCTGCCCTTTGTTCACAGAGCCCACAGTGCGGGTCCCTACACAGGTAATCATGACATTCTTTCTTACAGCCGGCGTCAAACTGTTTTGCCATAAGCAGAGCCAATGAAACCATGCACTGCTGGCAGGAAGGATCATTGCCTCCCATTGCTCTGATGACTATTAGGCTTCCAAAAATGAAAACACAGCAGTAAAACTGCTGCCCTAAACAAGAAAAAAAAACATCAAAATTTCCACCAAAAGTGTTTTCCAGGGCACCTGCGTAGCTGGAGCCTGCATTGGACATGGTCGTTCATGACAATAAGGGACTCAGCTCGGCCATTTCATGGTTTCCTATTTCTCTCTCTCCTTTATTCTCCCTGTGAGGGATCAAGCTGCTTATTTGCTTGCTCAACATTGGTAAGATTCCACTCTCTTCGCTCCCGCCTCCATCATTGCTTCTTTCTCTGCCTTAACTTTTGTCATTATTTGCCTGGACCATTTTCCTGTTTTTCTTGTCACCTTCTCCACCAAAATACTCCCTTTTGGGTACCTTTCCATTAGTGTCTTGATAGATGGCTTGCTTTCTTCTAAGAAATATATAAATATATACAAAAATATATAAATGTATAATTTTATATATGATTTATATTATAGTTACATCATTTTAAATATTATATATACATTCTTTTATGTATTTATTATTTTATATATTTATATAAAAATTTATACAGTGTATATCAATATACAAAAGTATCTGGAACTTGTCACACTCTATTTTGTATGCTAGCAAAGAAATATACAAGTTAGTCCTTTTTTCAGACTAACAGAATACCACTTCATTTTAATAAAAGGATTGCACACAGAAATTATATAGCAGATTTGTAGGATTTTAGCCTTAAGAGGGTATGTGTTTTTGTAGTTTTATTAATTTATATTTAATAACCAATTCAATTATTCAACAAATGTTTAACGGTGTTTGCCATGTAAGATAAAAGTTTGGTTTCCTCTCCTGTGAAACTTCTAGTCAAATGGAAAGGCAGGCAATATTGAAGTCACAAAACAAATGAAAAATTAGAGTTTCGTGTTATGATTGTGCACTATAAGCAGTGACATCAGGTGAGGTGAGAGAAAGCTGGTCTTGGGGCTGCCTGAGAACTCTGCTTGTTTGGACCTTTAGCAAGAGGAACAACTGTGTCCCTCACTTTCATGAATGTGTTCTAAATGCGAGCAAGGCTTATAGAAGCCATGAGCTGTTAACTACAGGGACGTCATAGTATTATAGTTTGCTGCGGCATATGCTCAGAAGAGCGTTTTAAAATGTTAATGACACTATTAATTCCCAAGCTCTGTTTTCATATTTAACATCCCCTATTCTGGAAGGTTGGAACCCGTCTTTCTATTTTTGTGGGCATAAAAATGCTCCAGTTCTGATTTGTTTTGTAAGGGAAAGATGATTTATGTGTTCTTAGTGTCATCTCTCTTGTCTAAAAGATGCTCAAGGGATTTTTAATCTGAAAATTTCCATTTCAATTAAATTCTGAAACTGTGTATAGAAGATTGTTGGAACATTCTCTCCTCTCTCATTCTCTATGACCGTCCATTCTTTCATAGCCTTTGCTCCAATGGTCTGTAGATGTGGCTTAGGCAAGGTGACTTTTCTACATTCAGAGAGCATTATTTTCTATCACTATGCTCTCTTATCTTCTTGTCTTCCTGGGGTTCCTTTTTTCCTCTGCCACATATTGAACTTAATTTGTGTGTGTGTGTACTGTGTGTGTGTTCATGTGGATGCACATGTATGTTCATATGAAGGCTGAAGGTCACCCTCAGGTGCTGTGTCAGGGGCTTGTCCACACTGTGTCTTGAGACAGAGTCTCCCATTGACTCAAGGCTTGCCTGTTATGTTAGGCTGGCTGACCAGCACACACCGGAACTCTGCCTCTCTGCCCATTTCCAGCATCAGAATTACAAGTGCATTTCCCACAGGGGTTCTGGAGATTGAACTCAGGGCCTCAGGGTTTCCCAGCAATCTCCTGACTGCTTATGCCATCCCTCCAGGCTCTGAAGGTAACTTTGAAGTGAAATGATCTCAATGCTCTTTTAGGATTTATCCGTATAGTATATTCTGAGGGACATAAGAAATGTCTTTAATAAATATCCCAAATATCTTCCTTTCAAGCTCTGGACCATGCATGCTCCAAGGTTTTGCATTGATTATGGATCAAAGTATCGAAGTTTGTGACAAAACAATCTTCAGAGAGAGCTCAGATTTAGAAAAACATGAGCAAAGGTATTGCATGATATCGTACCTATTGCTCTAAGATTACCTGGTAAATACGATGACATAAGAACAGAACTCAGGGGTGTTTGAGATTCATGCAGTAGTTTATTCTGTGCAATGTGCAGCAAAACATTGACCTTGTCCTGGACTTGTAAGTTTTTCTTTCGTTCTTTCTTTCCTAGAAATAAAATAGAGGAGATGATGCCTTCTTAGGGAGGATGGGATAACAACAGAACAGAGCAGAGGCAGAAGTAGTGGGAAAAGCATATGGCAGTGGTGATGTGTAGGCGCAGAGACTCACTTCCTCCACCTAGGTCCCACACCCACTGACAATCACAACTAGCTATGGACCAAGTGTTCAAACACATGAGCCTTATGGGACATGCCATTCAGCCCCAGTACGATGGTTCTGTCAACCTCATCAAGTCCTGACTGGAGCATTCCTCTTTCGCTTAATCCATCTGTGCTTATTTTAAAAAGAAAGTTTTTTTTTTAAAGAATATTGTTGTTGAAAGTTTTATGCCTGTACTTTTTTTTTCTGGGGAGGAAGAGCCCAAAGGCTCACACTTATATTCCTAGAACCCGAGTTTGGGCTTCTGAAGGTCTGTTGGAAGAGCTGCAGTCCCCCTGAAGTACCTTTTCCTGCATCCTGATTCCAGATGATGCCTGTTTCTAAGGGTTCTGAGGATCCTTGTTTGCTGATTTTTATAGATCAGGGGGTGGTGTGGTGGTGGCAGTGGTGGTGGTGGGCAAGGACATTCTTTCAGGATTATGGCTTCTGCATATCCTACTCTCTTTTGTCTTGCTATCACAGGATACCTGAGGCTAGGTAGTTCATAATACACAGAACATGATCTGGGAAGCCTGATTGTAAGGTGACATCTAGCAAGGGCCTTCTTGCTATAACAAAAGTATAGGTTAACAACGAGCAAGAACTAAAGGATCAGCTTGACCTCTTATAGGAAATTCATGCCTGTGTAACAAGGCATTAATCTGTTCACAGGGCTCATCTTCCCATCTGTAAAGGAGCTGGCCTCTTACTATGTATACAATGCTGGAATCCATCCTACCTTATCACTTGCGTCTGGCGATTATGAATAAAGCAGTTATAAGCATCTTTGAGCAGGGTTTTTTTTTGTTTTTTTTTGTTTTTTGGTGTGTGTGTATGTGGTAGAGGCAGGTCTTGAACTCTTGGATTAGGAGTATGATTGTTGGACCACATGGTAAGGCTTTAATAAGCTACTGATTAATATTCTTCCTATGTGGCATTCCCACCAGCAATGAAGACAGTTCTTGTGGCTCCAGGTCCTTGACAGAATTTGGTGATGTAAATGGTCCTGATTTTGACCATTCTAACAGGAGTGGAGTGGCATCTCATTGTTTTAACCCTGTTGACACCATCTATTTGGATGCTTACCTTTTACCCTTGCATCTTGTCTGCAGAGGCCTTTGGCTAACTTATCATTAATTTGACCATAAAATTCTAATGCAAATATAGCACATTTCCATGCAGTGCCTTAGCTAAGGTCTTATCTAGGCAAGATTTCTAAGGCTGAGGATTAATTTTTGACCTGTGTGTTGTCCTCTCGTTTTAAGGATGCTTTTCAGGAGGCCCATGAAGCAGGGGCTGAGGTGAAAGCAACACTTGGTCTCTACCAGAGATTTTGTGACCTTTAAATGGAAGAGAATCAGTTCTTGTGAAAGCTGTGTCTTTGGAACCTGCCTGTTCCTGAGTGCAAGCCAGCAATTTTCCAGATTACAGACAGAAAGAACATTTGCTGTCTCACCTTGTGCTTCCCAACCCAGCTTGAAGACTAATTGAATATAGGCTCAGTTGATCACATTCACAGTCAGAAAGCATAAAAATAGAACACTCTGATTTTTTTCTCTAGCATTTGCCTGAATGAGTCAGTCTTGGTCAATTTGGTCAACTAAGGTAAATCATGGGGCAGTACAAAATAGATACACTTTCTTTTTTGAGTGATGGAGAGGAGAATTAGAAATTCAAGGCCAGCCTGGCAAAGGTTAAAAACTCAAGTGCTGGAGAGGTTGTGGAGAATTGGGAACCCTATATCATTGCTGGTGGGAATGTAAACTTGTATAACCACTTTGGAAATCAATCTGGCATTCTCTCAGACAATTAGGAATAGTGCTTCCTCAAGATCCAGCTTTACCACTCCTAGGCATATATCCAAAATATGCTCAAGTACACAACAAGGCCATTTGCTCAACCATATTCATAGCAGCTTTATTTGTAATAGCCAGAACCTGGAAACAACCCAGATGTCCATCAACGGAGGAATGGATACAGAAATTGTGGTACTTTTACACAATGGAATACTACTCAGCAATTAAAAACAAGGAAATCATAAAATTTGAAGGCAAATGGTGGTATCTAGAAAAGATCATTCTCAGTGAGGTATCCCAGGAGCAGAAAGACACACATGGTATATACTCACTTATATAGTCCTATAAGATAGGATAAACATACTAAAATATGTGCACCTAAAGAAGATAAACAAGAAAGAGGACCTGGGGTAAGATGATCAATCCTCACTTAGAAAGACAAATGGGATGGACATGGGAAGTAGGAGAAAACAAGAAACAGGACAGGAGCCTCCTGCAGAGGGCTCTGAAAGACTCTACCTAGCAGCTTATCAAAACAGATGCTGAGTGCAGGGAATCATCTGATAAAATGGGGAGTTAATTTGACCGGGAGGGGACAGGAGCTCCACAAGGACCAAATAGATCAGGGCATGGGGGTCCTCTATGAGACTGTTTCTCCAACCACGGACCATGTATGGATATAACCTAGAATCCTGCTCAGATATAGCCCATGGTAGCTCAGTATCCAATTGGGTTTCCCTAGTAAGGAGAGAAAGAACTATTTCTGAGATGAACTCAGTGACTGTTCCTCCGAGGGAGGAGCAGCATTCCTAGGCCACAGAGGAGGACATTGCAGCCAGTCCTGAAGATACCTAATAAGCTAGGGTCAGATGGAAGGGGAGGAGGACCTCTCCTAGCAGTGGACTTGGAAAGGGGCAGGGAGGAGATAAGGGAGGGAAAGTGGGATTGGGAGGGAATGAGGGAGGGGCTACAGTTGGGATACAAAGTAAATAATCTGTGATTAATATTTAAAAAAATAAAAAAAATTAATATAAAAAAAGAAATTCAAGGCCAGCCTGGGCTACAGTAGACCCTGTCTCAAAACAAACAAACCAACCAACAAACAAAACCCACCTTTTTTCCATGTTAAAACAATGATACCCATCTACATTGTCATTTTTAATGTCCTCCAGTGACATGTGCTAAGTGATTTCTATCTATCGCATTTGTGGTCACATACTGCAGATTAAAATTTTGTTTTAGTTAAGATTAGGTTTATCTGAGAACAATAGAAAACACACATTCAGGGAAAAGATGAAAACAAGATGGAAAATTATTTTTCTCTCATGTGAACTTTCCTTGGGTAGTGGTTTAGGGTTTCTATAGTGGCCCTGCCTACAAATGGTCCAGGGACTAGAGGACTTCCTCATGATTAGGACGTAGCCCTTCTCTACATGGGCTCTAGCTTCAGATCCTGACAGAGATAGAAGAGAAAGAAAAAGTTAACAGAAAATGCCAGATAAGGATCTTGGATGATGATACTTCCTCTTAATCATGTTGGAAGGCTCTGAGGGAGGCCAGGAAGGGAGATGAGGAAGGAAATGAAAGGCATTCCTCTCACAATGGCTGGCCAATTAGCAGTCAACACTGCTGAGTTTGTATGTTTCTATGACAGCTTCTTTCATATGGCAATATTAAACCTTTCAGATGTGGTTGATGACCTTGTAAATCACAACACAAAATTAATGTAGCTAAAAATTTGGATCCCAAAGCTTCATGATCACATGACAAATCGCAAAGCTTTAATGTTCACATGACAAAATTCACCCCTCTCTCTGTCTCTGTCTGTCTCTGTGTGTCTGTCTGTCTTTCTCTCTCGGTGTTAATAATATTCTTTGGCAAGAGCCTCATGAAATGATTTGGTCTGATTATATTGTTAGTTAATATGAAAACTAAGACTGACTCCTTTTGTCTCTACATAAAGTTTTTTTCCACAGTAAGATGAGGTGAATAAATTTTTTATATATAGAGAAATTGACTTGAAGGATTGGATTTTAAAACTGGTTGATAAATCATGGAACATTGCTCTACAAGAAATTTATGCCAAAGAAAAGAGATTATTATGTTCAAGTTAGAGAAAAATTGGCTGCACAAAGAGAACTGGGTTTCTTCACTGCAGGACTTCTCAAGGTCTTTCATATGCCGAGGGCCTTTGGGAACTTCTGGCAGATTTATTTTGCAAACTTCTTTTACTGGTAAATATTTTATTTGCTCTCTATCCTAGGAACATTTCCTATAAAAGTTTGAAATGAATACGATTTGGGAGACGCTCAAATATTTAAGGAGCAACTGTTGCGCAATATTAGAATCTTTGTAGACTGTGATGAATAAAGATTCCCCTTCCTCATATGACACACACACACACACACTCACACACACACTGGGAAAGAAACCGCAGATCCAAAATTTATGTAACATTCAACAATTGTGTAATTAACATTGCTATTTGTTATTGACATTCTTTGTTCCAAGATTTGGGGATAAAACTACTCAATATCACCGTGATCTTTCTTATGCTGTTTACTTTTAAATGATGATGTCTTAAGACAACTCTGCTTTTTTATCAATAAGAGTCAGATGAGCAGTATTATTATAGGGTGTGGAACAGATCTCTGGGGCTCCGTTCCACCACTGCATGGGATTCATGAGTGATTAGCAAGTTCTGCCTGTCAGCTGGATAAACAAATTGCTTACTAATTGTATTGTGGATACAATTCCTTACTATAATTCTGCAGGACACAGATTGATTCCATGGCAAACAAATGTGGATACAATTCCTGACTATAGTTCTGTGGGACACAGCTTGGTTTTCAGGCCGGTTAGCTTTATTACTGGAAGGCTGACATGCAAAGACAGCTTTCTATTCTCTTAGTTCTTAGAGGACAGTGAATCACAGGCACTGTTACAAAAAACTAGCACTTAGTGAGCATGGGGTTTAGATACAGAATTGATGCTGAGATGGTGTCTTAGTTAGGATTTTATTGCTGTGAAAAGACTTGACCATGGCAACTCTCATAACAAACAAACAAACAAACATTAAATTAGGGCTGGCTTACAGTTTCAGAGGGTTATCACATTATCATCACGGCAGGAAATGCGGCAGTGTGCAGGCAGACATGGTACTGCAAACGGAGCTGAGAGCTATACTTCTTGATTTGAAGGCAGCAGAAAGAGACTGTGTTCCACACCGAGTAGCTTGAGCATAGGAGACTTCAAAGCCTGCCTCCATAGTGACACACTTCCTCCAATAAGACCACACCTATTCCAACAAGGCCACCCTTGTTGGAGTGCCAGTATAGACTCTGTCCTGTGGTTCACTCTTACGAAAAGTGTTTTGATGAAACAGCAAGCAGAGAAAAGAAAAATAGAAAATGTATCGTTCAAGGATTAAAGGAAGTAGAATGGGGCTAAATCCTGTGTTCAAGGAGATAACAGATTCAAACACATGAGCCTATGGGGGTCATGCCATTCCACTCCTGGGCCCCCATAGACTTGTAGCCATAACGTAATGCGATATATATTAAGAAAATTATCCATCTCTTTTAGGTTTGGTGGAGTACAGGTTTTCAAAGTATGTCCTTATGATTCTCTGGATTTCCTTGGTGTTTGTTACTATGTCCCCCTTTCCTAATTTTGTTAATTTGGATCTTCTCTCTCCTCTTTATGGTTAACTTGGCTATGTTTGTCAATTTTATCAATTCCTCAAGGAACCAACTCTTAGTGTCATTGACATTTTTGATGTTGTTATTTCTATTTTATTGATTTCATCCCTAAGTATGATTATTTCTTGCTGTCTACTCCTTTCTCTTTTGGCGCTTTCAGGTGTGCTAAAATTACTAGTAGGAGTGCTGTCTTTTTTTTTTTTAATGTAGGCACTTAGTGCTATGAGCTTGCCTCTTAGGACTTCCTTCATTATGTCCCATAAGTTTCGGTGTGTTGTATATTCATTTTCATTCAGTTGTAAAGTGTTTTTCACTTCTTTCCTATTTTGCATGTTGACTCATTTTTCATTCAGTAGTCTATGAGTTCATTCAGTGTCTATGAGTTTGTAAGCTTTCTATTGTTTCTGTTGTTGATATCCAGCTTTATTTAATCTGTGAGGGTCAAAAAGGGTGCAGGGTGTTTTTTTTTTAATATTTTTTGAGACTTGCTTTTTGCCTAAGTATGTGATCAATTTTGAAGAAAGTTCCATGAAATCTGAGAAGGTATATTCTTTTGTTTTGGGATGAAATGTTCTGTAAATATCTGTGAGGTCCATGGCTTATAACATCAATTATCTCTAGCGTATATCTATGTTTAGTTTTTGTTTGGATAACCTGTTTATTGGTATGAGTATGGTCTTAAAGTCTATTTTCAGTATGTGAAAGTCAATATGTAATTTAAATTTTATTAGTGTTCCTTTTATGACCTTGGATGCCCTGGTATTTGGTTCATAGATGTTAAGAATTGTTTTGTCCTCTCTGTAGATTTTTTTTTTCCTTTGATGAGTATGCAGTGACCTTCCTTATATCTTTTGATTAGTTTTGGTTTGAAGTCTATTTTGCTGGCTTTTGCTTATTTGGGATATGGCTAACTGTCGCGCGCGTTACCGTCTCGCCAGCAAGAACGACATGGCACACATAGGATCCTTCTGCAGTAAAGCTTTAATGCATCTTGAGAGGGAGAGCATAAGCTTACAACGAGTAGAGACGGAGACCCTGAGTGGCAGAAACCCAGCCCTTATATAGAAAACTATCCTCCGCTTAGGATGTGTCAGCCTCTGATTGGCTGTAACTCATCAGGCGGGGTGACGCCACGGGAGAGGCAGAGCACAATGAGTGGAAATTTCCTTCGCACATGCGCAGCTTTCTTGTTTATCGGTTTGGGACACAGGATACCAGCGCCATCTTCTAATGGCGAATGTGAGTGCGGCCCCTCACAGCTAACCTCTTCAAGTGAAAGTTTTTTTTTCCTAGCACCTTCTGTAGGGCTGGGTTTGTGGATAGATAATGCTTAAATTTAGTTTTATTGTGTAATATCTTATTTTCTCCACCTATTGTGATTGATAGTTTTGCTGGGTATAGTAATCTGGGCTGGCATCTGTCATCTTAATCTGTAGAATATCTGTCCAGATGTCTTTCTGTATTTTAGAGTCTTCATCCAGAGAAGTCAGGTGTAATTTAAAAACGTCTGCCTTCATATGTTACTTTGTCTTTTTCCCTTGTAGTTTTTAGTATTCATTCTTTGTTCTACATGTTTAGCGATTTGATTATTATGTCTGAAGGGGGATTTATCCAATCTATTTGATATTCTGTATGATTCTTATACCTTGATAGGCATTTACTTCTTTCAGTTAGGAAAATTTTCTTCTATGATTTTGTTGAAAACATTTTCTATGTTGTTGATCTGGGTTTCTTCACCTTCCTCTATTCCTATTATTCTTAGGTTTTTTTTTTTTTTCATAGTGTTCCAGATTTCCTGGGTACTTTATGCCAGGCTAGTTTTTGTTTGTTTGTTTGTTTGTGTTTAGATTTCACATTTTCTTTAACATTTGTATCCATTTTTTCTATTGTTTATTCAGTGCCTGGGAGTCTTTCTTCCATCTCCTGTATTCTGTTGGTGAGGCTTGCCTCTGTGGTTCCTGTTGAAGTTCCTAAAATTTCCACTTCCAGATTTCTTTCAGTTTGGATTTTCTTTATTGACTCTATTTCCACTTCCAGATCTTGAACTGTTTTATTCATTTCTGTCTACTGTTTGTGTTTTTATAGATTCTTTAAGGGATTATTCATTTAATCCTAACAGACCTCTATCATGGTCATAAAGGCTATTTTAAGGTCTTTTTCTTTTGTTTCTGCCATGTTACAATATCCAGGGACTGCTGTGATGGGTTGCTGGGCTATAGTGGAGACATATTGTCTTGGCTGTTATTATGTTTTTATGTTGGTATTAGGTATCTGGGTTCGGATTGACTATAATTCTGGGTGCTGATAGCTGGTATTGTCTTTGTTAAGTAGGTGTTTTGTTGCTTGGTTTCTGTAGACCTCATTAGTTCTTAGGAGCACATGGTGACTGTAAATTCCCTATTAGGGAATTCCCCTAGGTTCCTGCCAAATGTGTCCACTAGGAGTTCTGATAGAATGTGTTTCTTGGTATTGGGATTGGACATTTAGGAATGGGAATGGGGTAGAAAGGAGGGTCTGATGGGGTTCCCAGGAGGGAGGCAAGTAGGGTGTTCCACTAGGATCTGCTTAGTACCCTGGGAATGGAGACAGAGAGTAAGGAGAGTCCACACCAGGTAGTCTACAGAGCTGGGATGAGACTGAGCTTGGATTTGGAGGATGGAAGGGAAAGTGAAGATCTGAAGCTTACCTCCCTGCTTTGCTGGTGGCTTCCTTGTTCCTCTGGCAGGCTTGGCTGGAGGGTTCTCAGAGAATTCCTGCTGGAGGTGAGGTCAGCTGGAAGTGGGGTCATCAGAGATCAAGGGGTAGCCACAGCAGGTGGCTCTCTGCTACAGAGTTGGGAGCGACTGGGGGGTGGAGTTAGAGGAGAGGTGAAGATCCAGTTAGCCTATCTATTACCCTGGCCTGCTTGCCTTCATTTCCCAGGAAAAGCAATTTTTGTAACAATAACAAATCACCACTGATCTGGAGGAAGGTGTGAATGTGTGTGTGTGTTTGTGAGCGCATTGTGGTAGCTTTGTCTTGTTTTTTGGTTGTTGTTGTTGTTTTTTTTTGAGACAGGCTTTCTCTGTGTAACCTTGGCTATCTTGGACTTGCTTTGTAGACCAGGCTGGCCTTGAACTCAGAGTGATCTGCCTGCCTCTGTCTCCCTGAGTGCTGGGATTGAAGGCATGTGCCACAGCACCCAGCTTTGTGGTAGCTTTGTAAAAAACATTTTGTGCTCTTTGATACATTGAATGTGGAAATAAACATATAACATTTTACCACCTTTAGGACGAAAATGTTAATGAAATAGTTTGTTGCTCTCCTGATTTTCTGGTTGCTATGACAAGATATCCTGACAAAAGCAAGTTGAGAGAGAGTGGGAAGGGCAGCACTAGTTGGATTGAATGGATTATTATTGAGATAGAGAGGGGGCAATACAGAGGACGTGAGGTTGGAAGGTAGAGAGGTGAGGTGGATCAAGGAGGAATTAGGGGGAGGAGTGAAGAGTGAATATGATCACAATATATTACATAAAATAATTAAAAAGGAGGAAATCATGAAATTTGCAGGCAAATGGTGGGACCTGGAAATGATCATCTTGAGTGAGGTATCCCGAAAGCAGAAAGAAACACATGGTATATACTCACTTTTATAGACCTATAAGATAGGATAAACATACTGAAATCTATACACATAAAGAAGATAAACAATAAAGAGGATCCGGGGTAAGATGATTAATCCTCACTTAGATAGACAAATGGGATGAACATTGAATGTAGGAGAAAACAAGCAGCAGGACAGGAGCCTACCACAGAGGGCCCCTGAAAGACTCTACCTAGCAGGGTATCAAAGCAGATATTAAGACTCATAACCAAACTTTGGGCAGAGTGCAGGGAATCATATGAAAGAAGGGGGAGTTAGTAAGACCTGGAGAGGACAGGAGCTCCACAAGAACCAAATGTATCAGGGCACAGAAGTCTTTTATGAGACTGTTTCTCCAACCAAGGACCATGTGTGGATATAACCTAGCAGCCCTGCTCGGATATAGCCCATGGTAGCTCAGTATCCAACTGGGTACCCTAGTAAAGGGAACAGGGACTATTTCTGTCATGAACCAATGGCTGGCTCTTCAGCCTTACCCCCATTCCTGAGGGAGGAGCAACCTTGCTAGACCGCAGAAGAGGACATTGAAGCCAGCCCTGAAGAGTCCTGATAAGCTAGGGTTAGATGGAAGGAAAGGAGGTCCTCCCTTATCAGTGGACTTGGAGGGGGGCAGGGAGAAGATGAGGGAGGGATGGGGGAGTGGGAGGGAATGAAGGAGGGGGCTACGGCTGGGATACAAAGTACATAACCTGTGATTAATATAAAAAGTTATTCACAATATTTTTAAAGGTGAAACAAAAAGAGAAGATCATACCTTTGCTATACATATAGTATTGGGATGCTCAAAGAAAAAACTGAAGAAATACGACATTTTCATCTGAATATTTCACAGAAGAAGCTATAAGTTTGGAATGTTTTGATTATCATGAAATAGGATTATGTTCTTAGTGCGACGGATAACTTGTCTTTAGGAACAATAACGAAAATAACATATACATGCATACTTATGAGCACACATATTTAATCCTTGTTCATTAAATAAAAAGAAAATCTTATGCTAACAATTATTGTGTTTTCTCTGATGCATGGTCAATTTGATCATGATGAGGTGTTGAATAATAATATGTTATACGTACACAGAGCACTTATGTGTTCTTGGCTTTCTGTGATTCTTCAGCATAAGCTCACAATGTAGGCAAACTTAATTTTCAAGATAAGGAAATGAGGCATGTGGAGATCAAATTGTATCCCACTCTAGTATGGAAAAATTGGATCTAAACACAGTATTTCTGATCCTTTTACAAGCCTTTGCTTCCTGCTTTCAGAATATAGGCCTCTGGGACAAACATCTTTCAGAGTATTAAGTTGACAGTTATTTTTAGTGTGAATATTGCTTACTCATGTTATAGGAATCAGTGTAGACAGATTATTATCCAAAAATAACACTTCACTTTCTCTGTCAAGGATTTGAGGTATTTTGGATGGTGTAAAATTCATAGCTTACTTTCAGAGCTCTTTAAAGTTTGTGTCATCATGAGACATAATGAAGAGACAAGTTCCTCCTCAATTTGGGCTGTTTTACTTTAAGGTGATTGATCTTCATTTTCTTTTTAATTATTTTTAATTGGTTGATATTATTTTTATCCTTCTCGGCTTAACATTAGTGGTGGAGACAGTGTATTGTAACCCAGGTAGAAATTGAGACACGTATATCTTGTGAAATAGTAAATGTGATACAATATGTTCTTAAGTAAACTGTAATGACACTTTGAAAACGACAACAGAGCCCATTATTTTTGTAAGTTACTAGAAGGGCTATTTGGCAAGGGCTTTTAGTGGGATGTGGTTAAAAAGAGCTGAGGACTATAGTGTGACGGGAAATACAAGGCTGTGGAATCAGAGGTTGATAGCCAAATCCCACACTCCCAGAGTGGACGCAGCCTGAGTTCAAGCACTCCATTTCTGAGCCACAGTCTCCTGGGGGCAAAAATGAGAGAATAATAATTATCTTACAGAGCAGAGGAGTGCGTTATCAAGTAATGCATCACTTTGCTAGTTTAGGGTTTGGTCCGTGGGAGGAACTGAAAACACAGCGTCTTCCCACTTTTGTTTTTAAGTTCATTGTTTCTGGCCCATCTGATGTGAAGTTGGGAAACACACACCAATGGAAACAAAGGTGATGCTGGAAGAAGGAAGTCACTGAACATCTTTTTTGGCCCAAGAAGTAGAAGAGGGAAGTGTTTCATTTTGCCTGGTTTGGACCGAAATGGCTACTCTCCCTGCCAAGTCCTCAGCAGGGGAAACAGAAATGCCAAGAGCTGGGAGCCATTCCAGTAGTGAGAGGCAAGTAAAATACAGCTCCTGGGGAGGACTTTAACTCTTGTGCACCACAGAGGGGGCGTGCCTGCTCTGGCTGTCTTCTCCTAATGCTATGCATGGAGGAGGTTGGCCCACAATTCCCGGTTCTGCTAATGGCCTTATTGAACAAAAGTCTTTGAAGGCCCCTTATCAAAGCAGCCCTCTCTTAGTTAATCGTGGCTTCAGCTTCACCAACGGCAGAGGAAGGCTGTCTCCACTAAGAGGCTCTTTGCAGGATAACTGAGAGATTACCTTACTTCAACATAAAATACCCTCAGAAATTTATTTTTTTATTTTATTTTTATTAATACTTTTTCTTTTTACAATTTATTCACTTTGTATCCTGATTGTAGCCCCCTCCCTTATCTCCTCCTAATCCCATCCTCCCTTCTTCTTTACCCCTGTCCCCCTCTCCTAGTGTACTGGAAAGGGGGAGGCCTTCTTTCCTATCTGACCCTAGCCTGTCAAGTCTCAACAGGACTGCTTGCATCTTCTTCCTCTGTGGCCTGGTAAGACCACCGCACCAGGGGGAAGTGACCAAAGAGCAAGCAACTGAGTTCATATCAGAGACTGCCCCTGCTCCCCTTACTAGAGAACCAATTTGGAGACTGAGCTGCCTATGGGCTATATCTGAGCAGGGGTCTAGGTCCTCTCCATGCATGGTCCTTGGTTGATGCATCAGTCTCTGTAGGCTCCCCCTGAGCCCAAATTTTTTAGCTTTGTTGGTCTCCTTGTGGAGCTCCTGTCCTCTCCTTGTCCTTCTATCCCCTACTTCTTCTGTAAGACTCCCTGTGCTCCACCCAAAGTTTGGCTGTGAGTCTCTGCATCTGCTTTGATCCCCTGCTGGATGGAATCTTTCAGTGGACATCTGTGGTAGGCTCCCATCTTGTTCCCTCTCTTCTACAGCTTCTGGTGTCTATCCTGCTTTCCCTTCTGAATGAGATTTAAGCATCCTCCCTAGGGTCCTCCATGTTGTTTAGCTTCTTTAGCTCTGTAGATCTTAGTATGTTTATCCTATGTTATATGGCCAATATCCACAGGAATTTCTCTAGTAAAGAGTTACTTTCATCATGTTCAAGATGATGGGAAAATCTGTGGACAGATTCTTTTTACACCTACTTCAAATTTTTCTGTTTGCCTTACTACACTGCAGAAGGTAGACACCTGTACATTTTATTTTGCATACTACTTTGCAGTAAAAATTTATGTTCAGTTGGCTTTCACTAGTTGGATACTGAAGGACACCTGGATTCAGAAGTCAGCCCAGGAGTGCAGCAGTGTATTGGGGTAGAGTTCTCGGGGCTGAAGTGGTGTTCAGGGAGTAGTCCAGTCTATGCCCTGCTTCTTTAGGCTGCCCACTGACTTTGTAAGTTTCCCAATCACCTGTGTTCTTAACTTGGCCACGGTGGTTTCTGTTACTAACAAATGAATCAAGAAGTCTTACTTAAAAATAGACAAAATAATA
The DNA here is from genome assembly GCA_028658305.1 of Pachyuromys duprasi. Lineage (NCBI taxonomy): Eukaryota > Metazoa > Chordata > Mammalia > Rodentia > Muridae > Pachyuromys > Pachyuromys duprasi. The sequence goes on from CM053755.1 coordinate 41,230,409, forward strand.
ACAACAACAAGAGCCTTTGAACTAGTTCTGGTCAGCAGATTACATGATGAGGCAGCCCAGACTCACTTTAAACTCTTGATCTTTCTGCCTCAGTGTTTTGAATGCTGAGACTACAGGCATGTGCCAACAAACCTAGCAAAAACATCCGGAGAGACTGTAATTACAAAAATGTATGCATAATGTATGTGAAGAGAAGGTGAAGAACTGAATATAAAAATGATAGCGTGTGTGTGTGTGTGTGTGCACGCTGGGGGACACTGGGTGTAGGACTGGGAACAGTAAGGGGGTACAATATTTAAATATGGCAAGAATAAACAGGAAACCACTGCATGGCAAAGGCATCCCAAGAATGTCAATGCCCCCTTTTGTGTTGACAAATGAGCCATGTTTTCTCTCTTTTCCCACCTCTCTAGAAAGAAAGAAAGAAAGAAAGAAAGAAAGAAAGAAAGAAAGAAAGAAAGAAAGAAAGAAAGAAAGAAAAGAATCCTGTAGAACAGACACTTGCCTGACCTGTTTTCTGCTTGGTTTGGCTTGATGGATTTTACACTTGCTGTTTGCCATTGTTTGAATCCAGCACAGCTGGTTTGGCAAACTAAGGAACATTCCCACTTTGGACACACAGCAATCCTGAAGTGATCTCAGGCTGAGCCACTCCAGAAGTCTGGCAAGGGCATGCTCTAGCTGTTTGTGGAAGTTATGAGCCTGAAAAATGTGAAACCAAGGGTCATTTAGAATACCACTCTCTGCTTGCCAGAGTCACTTTTCATAAAACTATGGGAGTTTAGATCCAGCTGTGTCTTTGGGCAAGAATTTGGGCTTTTCAAACTTTTATCTATTTTCATACTACTTATATGTGATATCAGCCTTCAATGACATGTGGTTTTAGTTGGGTATCTCTGGCTTCGAAAGCAATCTTTGTGGACGTGTGTGTGTATGTGTGTTTGCATGTGTGGTATTAGTGTGCATATTTGTCAATGAGTGTGTATGTGTCCATGTATGTGTCTGTGCATGGGAGTGGAGGAGCATGAAGACCAGAAGTTGATGTTGGCTATCTTCCTCTATTGCTCTTCATTGTATTTTCTTTTATTTCTTGAGATTAAGTATTTTATTGAAGCTGAAGCTCACCTATTTATCAAGTCAGCAAGGGATTCTTCTGTCTCCACTTCTGCAATACTGGGATTATAGACACAGGCTGAACATAGGTCCTCATCCTTGTGTGTCAGGGACTTTACTGACCGAGTCATCTCCCAGCCCTCCAGCCTTCATCTTTACATATTTGTCTTCATTGTTTTATTTTAGGTTTGATTGCCACTGAGTTTGAGGCATAGCATCTAGCCTGATGCTCCTGGAAGCATTTTCAGATGAGAAAACAATAGGAAGATTACTGAGCTCAAGCCTTTGTTTCCAGGTGGTTCTCCAGATGATCTGGGACTGCATTCAGTTCTCCAGGTTTTCAAGAAAGCCTCTGTGGAAATATGAGTTGAATGGAATGCCATTTATAATAGTTTTTATACAACCTTTCAGCTGTCTCTATCTCTGTCTGTCTGTCTCTGTCTCTCTGTCGGTCTCTGTCCCTCCCTGCCTATTCGTCTCTCAGTGTATGTGTATACAGGCGTGGTTGCTTACAGGACATCCTACATTATTACTCTTTGCCTTATTCCCTTGAGATACTGTTCACACTTGCACTGTAGCCATGAATGCCTACAGATGAAACATGGTGACCTCTAGATTCACCTCTTGAAATCCATCTCCTTGCTTAGAACATTTAGCCACATCAAGCATTGTTACTAGAGATATCAAAGTCCATGCTGGGGAAAACTGGTCTTTGCATGATCTAGCCCCAACCTGTACCCCCCGCCCCCCACCAAACTCAATCTGTACCAAACACTTCCTTCACACCCTCCTTTGGCCCCTCCCTTCAGCCATGCTGCCCTCTGTGGAGTTTCTGAAATTACCCTGGGAGTTCTTGACATAGGGCTTTTCCTGGCATTGGTGTTTGACTGTCTGAGAAGCTCTTGGCCTGTCTCTCACCCTGCAGAAATATACATTCCAGCATTCCTGGTCCTAGTTCATTTATCCCTGCTGTTACTACCCTTCAAAAATTTCTTTTCTTTTCTTTTTTTTTTTATATATATTACACTATTTATTTGTGTGTGTTGTGGTGCATGTGTGGAAGTTAGTTCCCCCCTTTCACGATGTAGGTAGAACCTCCAGACTGAACTCAGATTTAGCAGCAAGCACTTTCACCTCCTGAGCCATCTTACCAGCTCCCCCACCCTTGTTTGTTGGTTTGGTTGGTTGTTTCTTTCAAGACAGGGTTTCTCTGTGTAGCCTTGGCTGTCCTGGACTTGCTTTGTAGATCAGGCTGGCACTGAACTCACAGAGATCTGTCTGCCTCTGCCTCCCAGAGTGTTGGGATTACAGGTGTGTGCCGCTGTGCTGGGCTCTTCATTCTTAATTTTTAAACAATGGTTATGTTGCATTTATTCCTGCCGCAAACTGACTGATGTTTGTCTTCTAGTTTAGACGTCTTGTTCTATAAGGTCAGAGTCTGCTTTTTTTTTTTTTTTTTTTTTTTTTAAACATCATTCTGTCTCTGGCACTCAGTATATCCTGGTCTATTGTATGTAGGTTAGGCAGAATTAGTTGTTGAATAAATGAGTAGATGGCCGAGTTCTATTGATCAATGCACACAGCATTTTAGGGCCCCATACTTTATCTCTGAATGTGTTCTCCACTGGTCCGGTGGGCTTCCTGTCTACCTGACAGGATTGCTCTGGGAAGCAAATTCAGGGACACACATGAAGGTTTCCTGCAGACTGCACTCCTCCCTACAGGAGTCAGTTGTTATTTTAGCTTCTGTTGATTTACTATTCTAAAGAAGATGTAATTGGGGCCAAAAACTAGGATAAAATTTATTTTGGGCTCCTAAGCAAGTTTCCTGTTCCTTTTCTCATCTTCTTTTTCCATTCAATGATGTCTCTTCTTATCATTCTGCTGTCAAGTCTGAATCCTGCAAAGGATCTGACAGGAACCACTCGTGTCTTAATGTTAACTGAAACACTGGAGCTATTTGCATTTTAAACGTGATTGAGGAGCAAAGGCTCTGTCTATATTTAATGAGAGATCAAGCATCATTGAGAGTATAGACTGAATGCCCAGGGGTGGACACTGAAGACAGAAGCTGAGAGGGCTTCCTTTCCATGCAGGCTTCATTCCACATTAGAGTCATGCTGCTCTGTGGGCCTTTCTTCATGCCTGCACATCTCCTGTTCTTCAACAGTTCCAGGCCACAGAGGAGGACAATGCAGACAGTCCTGATGAAACCTGATAGGCTAGGGTCAGAGGGAAGGGAAGGAGGACCTCCTCTATCATGGGGAGGGACATGGGAGTAGATGAGGGAGAGAGGGTGGGATTGGGAGGGGATGAGGGAGGGGGTCACAGCTGAGATACAAAGTGAAGGAACTGTAATCAATAAAAAAATAAATTAATTAAAATAAAAGAGGAATTCCAGCATTTTATTTTTCAGTTCAGAATTCCCCTATACCGTAGTGTGCATTGAGTTTGGGGGTTTCTGATCACGTTGAAATTGTGCCCAAGAAAACGGTGGGCATCTTGGAATTTTGACAAACAAGTGTTCCTGGTCAGGAACTTCTGTCTTCTCAGCTACACACCCAGCCGAGCAGTCTCCAGCATCTGGGAAGACGGGGGTTAGGAAGAGGTGGCGGTGATATCAAGAATGGGAAGGATGACTTGCCGCAGCTCCCGCGGGCTCTGCAGGACAAAGTAACCATTGGGCTGGCTGTGCTGATAACACGGTCGCCAGCAACCAGTCACAAGTGTCAGTGACTGTCAGGATAAATGTCATGTCTGGAGGGTACCACAGGGAACAAATCTCAAAGCTCTGAGGAGTTTATGATTTAGCGGTAAAAGTGATACACAGACACATCCACAAACCACCAGCTGCACACACACATGAAAATACACACGCGCACACATGCGCACACATGCGCACAATGCACGCACGTGTGTGTGTGTGTGTGTGTGTGTGTGTACGCACATTCACACAGCTCTAAAGGAGTTGTAGGACTAGAAACAACCTCTCTAGAAGTTTAGGGTCGGAGGTTAGACTGCAGGCAGGGTCTTCATGGGATTCTGAAGCATTCACACAGCTAGAGAAGGGAGTGGTGGACGGAGGGTCCTTCAGGTGGGCATCATGAGATGTGAAACTCAGGGCCAGTTCACCCGTGGTAGGAATCGTGGGTACTGCCTGGCACCCTCACAGGAGGGAGGACTGCCGCATTGCCACTAGGCTGCGGTGGGAGGATCAGGACAATCAGTGCCTAAGAAAACAGGGCCCAGGCCTCGGTGGCTGTTTCCCCTTGGGTTCTTTGCCGTAGCTGCTCAGTTTTACCAGAAAAAAAGCAGAACAATTGAGGATCTACATAGAAGCTGGAGAAGCCCAGTTCTCTCTGGCTTGGGCAAGCTAGTTAATGGCCTAGGTTGACCATACTGGGGGTGCTCTCAGACGCCTGGCTGCCAGCGGGGTGAGCAGCTCTGCTCTATCGCAGGATTCATTTCCCTCCCACAGCTCACAGCCAGACACTGCGGTGCTCCAAAGGGGCCTTTTCACCCAGCTCCACAAGTCGCAGGCTTGCCCACCTAATGCAGGCTCAGGGGTTTGGGATCATCACGCTTTAACACTAAGGAGCACTTGCCAGCCTTTCTGTTACAAGGCCCCATCCTCGGAAGGATGCTCTGTATCTCTACCAGCACTAAGCCCAGAGCCACGCCATCCATCCCAGAACAGTTATGCTTCTGTACCATGCAAATTAATTCCAAGTTTGTCTAGTCAAGGTGGAAGGAGAAAAACCCACAGGAAATTCTTTAAAAAGGAAGTTGAAATCCAATGACCAGAAAGTGTCGGGAATGAGGTGGGTGGAATTCTCACATTAAGACTGACAGGACTCGGTGTGGCTAAGTTGGCTCTCTCTGCAGCTCTCTTACAGCTGTTGAGAAGGTGAGGCACAGCGGGCGTGAACTGTTCAGGCTGTATTGTGTAGAGCCATTGGTACTCAGGACTCGGTTCTTTCTCACATGTGTCTGGACAGGCCCATGAGCTTTCTTCTCGATCTCTTGAGCTAGACGCCTCAGTTATTAATGGATAGAAAAAGCATTACATAGTCACTTGAAGGAAAAAGTGAATTCAAAGGTAACTTAGCAAGGTCCCACAACGAAACCCCCACTCCCTGCAGCTAAAGAACATGCGAGGGACCAAGCTCAGCCTTAACCTGTCTGCCCGACGTCAGCAATCAATACTCTCTAGGTACCCGAGATGAGCTATAACATGCAGTAATTGCCTTTTTATATCTAGGTTATCTCACTTAGTGTGATCTCTTCAGGGGCCACTGGCCTTACAGTCCTATTCTTTGAAGGCTGCATGACGTTCACACTGTGGGGCTCGGTACACGGCCACAGACACATCCTGACATTTCAGTGCAGGAAAGATTGCAACGCAAGGGTACATTTCTCAGAACGTGCCCTGTTAGTGAGTGATGTGTGGCTGCGTATACCTTTGTGCGATTTAGACAACACATGAGATGTGTTGACCATTGGCTGGTGTGGATGCCTCTGCTGGGGGTGTTGATGGACAAGTAACCATTTCGGTACTGGCTTTGCATCTTTTGGGTGCAAAGATCCATGGACTTCCTGGATCTTATGTTAAGTGATGTTTGATTTTCCTTCATTTCATTGCTTTATAGTTGTACTGAGGGATGGCTGAGGTACAATACTCTACATGTACGGAAAATATACCATATGGTGAGTTTGGACCTTTATGCATGCCCATGAATTATTATTACAATAAAGATAATGAACGTCCCATTTGTCCCAGGAAGTTTAGCAGAACACCAGCATGCAATTATTAATAGTAACAAACTTTAATTAACTCCACTCTAAGCGATAGACTAGAAACAGCCAAATGCTAATACTGATAAGAAAAGATTTTTTTTTTTTACATTGAGAGAAAAGTCCTTTTAATTTTGTTCTTCAGCACTTATGCTTGCCCCCCTAAAAGCTGTGACTTAAGAGCCTGAGTGATTTCTTAGCAAGAGTTTGCAAAGCAAAGGCCAAGTTCTGAGAGTTGGCAGGAGGTCAGAGGAGGCAGCAGAGGCTGCTTGGGCTGTGCAGTCACAGTTCAGGAGACATCCTTGTCTTAAACTTGTTTAACGAAAAGGCCTTAGAAGGGAAATTCCATTCTCAAGGTTGCTTTGACAGGCGTGCTTTGCAACCCTACAAAACACTTCCCAAGGACAAGGGGATGCTGGGTATGCCCTGTGAAAGAAGTCTTCCACAGCAGATGTGCTGTGTTCCTTGAGTTTTGGGAGGTGGAGACAGAGGGTGCTTTCATTCTAAGGTCCCCAGAGGACTGATGTTGAAATGCCAGGAAGCAGACCCTGAAGTTAAGAACAGAGAGGTCTTCTCTGTGCCATGGAGGAGCACATTGCGGCCTGGGCGGGAGCTTGGGACTGTCCACAGTCCATCCTGTTTAATGTGTAAAAATGGGTCTCAGACATAACCAAATCGTTTTCTCTGTGGGAAAGCTTCCGGGAAGCTGAAGGTTCTGTCAAATAAGAAATGAATTTGATGTGGAGAGTTTATTCAAAGAAGTTACTGCAGTAGAAAAATCTCTCCACTTTCAGAATCTGAAAATGTCCCAAACTCAACTTGAAAAACTCCTTCACAGGAAGGGGTAGGCAGAAGTAGCGGGGGCTTTTGAAGGGATTGTAAGCAGCCTGATGACGAAGCCAGCAGGTCCGTACATCACAGTGGCAGGTGTTTCTTGTTTCGCTCATGCTGTTCTTGGATGAACTGCTGTGACCAAATGTTCTGTGTGGCAAGGGGACAAGCCCAAGTGGAGACACCTCTGTGGAGAAGAGGGGCACAACCAAGGTCTGGTCCACTCCATTCAGCCAGTGAGGGGTGGGGAATTGAGAGAAACTCCATCTTTCTGGACAGTTGCAATGGCTTGGCAGACAGGTGGGCAGTTATTCCTGTGTGCCGACTCTACCACTGGTTGGACTCACAGGCTCACTAGACAGATTCCAGGATCCTATGCCTGGTGATCTGCAACTTAACAAGCCTCTCCAGGGTCTTGATGCGCGTTCAAAGTGAAGGAGATACTGGAATATGCAAACTTAACAAGATTCTCCAAAGTTAAGTTCATGTTAAAAGTGAAGGAGAAACTGGATAAAGGGCAACAGACTTCATCAGAAGGCATGGCTTAAAGCAGTGGGTTTGCTACTTTTTAGCTGGATAAGTCATCATTTAACTTCAGTTCCCTTACTGTGAAATGGGCAATAATGAACTATTTTTATGGTCTTTTCAAAACTCGGTTACACTTATTTATTTAGGTGTGTGTGTGTACTAAAATGCATACATGGAGATCAGAGGACAACTCGTGAGAATCTGTTCTCTCCCATTCTGTGGGTCTCAGTAATCAAAATCAGGCAGTAAGACTTGGTGCCAGGCAAGTCTTTACCCACTGAGCCATTTCGCTGGCTCAGTTTCTTTTGAAATTTCTGATAGTCTTTGTGAGGATTAAACAATGCTAGTGGAACGTTTCTGATAGGAAAGGGGAGAAGAATTTAAGCAGCAAGCCATTATTATAATGGGGTAAACATAGAGTATAGTTGTAATAACTTGTAACCAGTTGCTCCCAGGAATGACATTTTTGCATGCCCTGAGAGAGAAAAAAGATTGGATTCTCAACAGTACAGGCTTCTGACATTTTGTGACTCTTTGATTGGAATTCAAACTCAGGTCATTCAACGACGTAGACACTCTGCATTGTTTGCATAAGATCATATGGAAATCCAGGGCTCATCTGGACAGAAGATGGATATAATTAATGACCATAATTCATCCAGGATACAGTGTAAGGGCTGAGCACTCACTTGCAATAGCACAATTAGATTAGTGGGTAATAGAACAAATACTGCAATTGTCTTGTGACAGAAGGAAAGAAAAGGAAAAGAAAGACAGAAGCCCTATCAGGAATTCTGCTGACCGGTCATCTGACCACAAAATTTTTCATGGTTATGCTTGCAGTGTGAGTACCTAGCTTGTTTCCATCTGTTCATGCCCCCATCTCCTTTCTTGCCTTCTGTGCATTCTCTCTAAGCTTCATGCTTCTAGAAACATAGTGTCTTGGCTGCAACAGTGAATAACGTCATGCTCTTTAGGAGCCTGATGTTGAGCCGCAGTTCTGAGCAGCAATTGAAGCATGAAATGAATTGGTCTGCCCTCAGCTGTCCCAGGAAAGTTGGATTAAGAGGAAAATAAAATAGTTAGGGCTGAGAAGTCTTCTTGTATGAAGAACAGAGCTTTGTTTCAAAGTCACGGGGCCCTAGTTTTTACCATAGAGTAAATGCATGCTTTGCTCATGTATTGTGCCTAAGAAGCAATCCATGAGATAAGTAGCATGAATATTGGTGGACCAAATGAGAGATTTTTTTTTTTTACAAATAACTAAGGATTTGACAGTGCTTTAAGGGAATAATGTACTGAGTAATACAAGGGGCCCCGGTTCAGAGCAGCAGGTGTCCCAGTGTGGCGACAACCCAAATGTTTATGATAAAGAGAAGTGGTACATCTATATGGTGGAATTTTATTCAGCAATGACAAGTTTAAAAGTACTTGGGTATGCTACCACAGGAATGAACCTGAAAAGTGTTCTGCTAAGAGGAAGAAGCTATTATTCCATTTTGTCATGGACCAGGGGGAGGGGGAAAATGAGGAGTGAATTCCTAATAAGAAGACCTTTTGTGAAGCAGTGAAAAATATCTTGGACTTCAAGAGTGTTGGTCACACAGCACTGTGAATGTACCTAATTCCACTGGAATTTAACTCAAAGGAAAGAAAGCCATCAGGAAAGAATTTGCAATAAGGAGAAGTTTGTCCTTTAGGCTCTTGGGTACATACGGCAGCCAATGATGTGCAGCCTTCCAGAAGGAACACCTAGGTAGAAGCTTCTGGAGTCCTTCCTCTACCTGGAAATTGGATTTCTGTCTGATGAGTTTGTGCTGTCATTGGAAGACAAAATGACCCTCGAACTTCCACTTCTGCTCTGGAGCCAGTCTCTATTTCAGGGAACATTCTTGGCTAACTGCAAAAAAAAAATAAAAATAAAAAAATTTGCTTTTGTCAATAAAGGTAACTCTTTATAGCAACTGGGGAGTAGATGTGACACAGATTTTTATTTTTGACTTTGTAGCCCATTTTCCTGGGTTGTTTACTAGGTGAATTATTGCCTGCCAGGGTAAAGGAGCTTCCTTAATCTTACCTCCTGAGATTTTGTGGCTGCCCCAATTTCATGACTCCCCTCTTCAGAGCAGGAAGTCAGTCCCCAGGGAGCAAATATAATTTAATGGACTTTTTATCCAAGATTTTTACTAAGTACAAATTCAGTAAAAACAGTCCATCAAAGGATAACTAATTATTTCAAAGCGCACATGCTCCCAGAGTCCTCCAGAACAAAAACATTCGTCTGGGATACAAACACCTATTAGGAAACCAGCCACCCCTCCTGGGCCTCCATTATCCAGCTTTATTTTTAACACTGTTGAAGAAACACATCCAGTCCCTGCATATATGGCTTATTTTCTGATCCCAAGGTGGGTGATTACATTATACTAGAATTTGCTTTTTTTCTCCTGAGGTGTTTTTTAAAGAACTCAAATGTCTAATTTCTGGTCTATTTCTCTTGAGTTGGAAAAAGTATCTAATATTTAGTGGAGTTACAGTTAGGGGCAGAGCTCAGGGGGAGGATGAGTCACACTGGAGAGTTGTTTCTAAAGGACTGGAAATAGTAAAGTGCTGATTTGTTCTCTCTGCAACTTAAATAAATCCCAAGGTCTCCTGTGGCCAAATGTTTGTTGATACTGTATCAAAGCAATCTAACTTCCCAAGGCTTGTGAAATAATCTTTTCTGTTTTTTTTTTTAAACTGTAACTTCTTTTTCCTCCAGATGGGCAGTATGGATACTTTATTAAACTCAGCGTTCCTCTAAATTTAGCAAACTTCCTTTTTCCGGGAATTCTAGCCATTGCAGCTGCTTCAGATCTCCTCCCTCTTGGAGGCAGTGGCTCACAGAGCCCAGTCTCTGGCTGGTTTCTCCCAAGCTTCTCTCTCCTGCAGACTCCTGCATGGGAGCAGGGCAGGCGGTCCTCCAGAAGGATGAGGGCTGTGCCATTACCTACCCCATCCCCTGTCCCCCCATGCATACCATGTAGACGCCTTCTTGTCTCTGGGCATATGGTCATTTACACACTGGGGACCTGAGACTGCTGACAGGTAGGGCTGGAAGACAAAGGGTTTCTGTTACGGGTTCTCCAGGGGGACAATAAGGCCCACTGCAATAGACTGTGGCCATGGAAGATGTGTGACATAGAGGTCAGGAAGTCTGTATTTGAGTTTCCAGTCGCTGTGGTTGCAGTGCAGTTTTGCGTCTCATCGCCTGGTTCTTCTTCAAATTGCTTACAACAGCAGGGTGTGTGTTTCATGAGGAGAATTAAACGACCACAGATCTCACAGGGAGGAGAGACCCCTTCTTTTGACTGAACCTGGCTTGCTTGCATCTGCTTTTTTTGTGGAGTCTTAGCCTCTCACAATGGATTTCAAGAGTTCTATTCTTTGAGGCATAGGGACCCAGAGGTCGGAATGCCACCTGGTCTATTGGGTTGCAGAAAGACCAGCTACTCAGAGAGGTTCTGCTGTTCCTTCCTGCTTCACTGTGAAGCTCCATGCTGGGTAATAAAATAGGTGAGCCAGAGTATTAGTTTGTTATTTGTTTTGATGATAGTTAATACATTTTTTATTACATTTGTTTCACCTTGGTGGCTATCTAAGGATCAATGAGTTGCAAAATTATAGCTTTGGTGCCTGCTAAAAAGCAAAGAGCCAAGGCCCCTGATAGCATTTTGCTGGTATTTCAGGGCAGAAGGAGCCCCAGGAATAAAGAATGTACAGAGGAGGCTTGCAGCATCGTTGGAACCTGTTTCAGAAAGGATGTTTAGTTGCTGGATTAGCGCGGAGAGGAGAAAGAGTCTGGTTTCTGGTTGACAGGTACAGTCAAGACTGTCTTCGCAGCCTGCAGGGCTGGGGACAGGGTAAATGTGGAATCACTTATTAAAGAATTAAGACACTCAAAGACATGCAAAGACAACAGAGCATCAACCTGAGTATGAGATCTTGTGAAACTACCCATGCTGGAGACACACAAAGCCAGTACTGAGGGTAGTGAAGGGAATTCTCTTTAGCATTTTCACTGTGGCGTTTGTCATGTGGTATTGTGATGGCAGGTCCTCTTGTCTATAATCTCTGGAAGTGGTTATTTTCTTCACTGTTTTCACTTAAGGATCTGGCAAATAAGCCAGCACATGGGGAGAGCAGCAGGAGGAAGGTAGGTTTCTTGGCTTACCACCATCTACTTGCCTCTTCTGGCTCTTGCACTGCTTGGCTGGCCATGGAGGTAGATGGTAAGCCTTGCTCCGTTTCTCAGAACTTCAGTGTCCTTCCACTCCAGCAAGCATTCTCCTGATAAGAAGTTCTGCATGAAGATAGTGAGGCTGAAGGTAAAAGCAACTCAAAGTCTGAGAAATCGAAGCCTGCCCATTTGTCTTTTAAAAGCAAAAAGGTGCAACTGGAGTGAGAGAAAGAAATAAGAAAGATCATAAACTGAGATTTGATTTCAAAGGGGACCTTGTTGATATCAGGATGAAGAGATAAAAGCTGATTATCTTTTAGGGAAAACAGCTGCGTCTGAAGGGTGGGACTACTTGCTGTCAAATACATAGGCTAACAAGATTTAACTTGAGAAATCTCATTTTTTTATGTCAATTAAAAAAAACTGCTTTGTTCTTCGGGACTCTTAATTCAGAAGTGTAGCCCGGCAGAGCATTTATTTTTCTCCTTTGGAAGAGAATATTAGATGCCTGTACTTTTATGACTTTGCACAGAAGAAATGAACAAAGTGTGTGTTGATGTGTGTGTGTGTTCCCCTGCAAGCATCACAACCATCATGGTAATAACCCAGGTGAGGTTAAAAAACGAGACTTGGGATAGCAGGACTCTAGCTGGTGCTAGGTCAAAAAGGTCTGGAGTCTAAGCAAGCCCTTTATTTTTCTTGCACATCTAAACATAATACAACTTTGGGGAAATGTTTCTATGTGACAATTATCATAACAGAGCTTTAGGCATGGCTACATCAAAATCCCCTGGCAGAGTACACCTCCACAGCAAAGCATCTGTGACCTTAAGCATAAGAACGGGTTCTGTTGCTAGAGAAACAGTGCTCAGGATAAGGGCCAAGGGAGGAAAGAGTTATAATAAGGATAAAGATGGGTTCTATTGGTTGAGAAACAGTGGTCAGAATTCTGGGGAATTCCATGAAGGTGGCTGGCTCCATGAAGTAGCAAAAGATCACCAGGTTGATAGACAGCATCCACTTCAGCCTTCTAGGAAAATAAGTGAAGGAAATAAAAATCTGTGTGTTTAACAGTTTGGGATTATCTGGAGCTTCCTATAAGCTGTGCCCTCTACAAAAGCGAATGTATCTGTCAGTTACTATGAAGAGGTGTCGTGGGTTCATGCCTCTTGGCTTCCATTAGAACCCACATGGTTTCAGTCCTGTTTTCACTGTTCTCTGTGCAGCCTTCATCCCTGCTGAGTGCAATGATGCAAAACAGAGTGTCACAGTTCGGATGATTGGACGTTTTCTTGGGTGTATATACTTTGGAATATACAGTTTATCTTATCCTCTTTCATCTCCTAAAGTACATTAAAAATAAAAGAATGTAATAAATGTGTCTGCTGGTGACTAATCTACCCATAGTAGATGTTTGGAAGCTAGTCTTTAAAAAGTAATAGTATAGAATCGCAGTTTTTTTTTTTAATTTTTAAAAGCAGTTTTTAATATTAAAAACACATGGACTAAGAGTGTTTCAGATTTCAACCAGAATTATAGGACATTGATTTTTCTCCTCTGTGAAGGATTTTCCAGGATGAAAGAATGACAGTGATCAGCGATTATTTATTCTCTGGGGTGGAATAAAATGCAATGAAGACAAGTTGAATTATGGACAGTGCTCTGAGGCCTTGTGAGGATTTTCTAGCCGTAAGTGAAAGGCAAAGAAAGGACATGGAGAGAATTAGAAATACATACCCATTAAAATGTGCAGAGAAATACTACCTCCCATCTAATGGCCTGAGAAGGTCCTTTCCAGGGTCATTGAGAAGCTGAGGTTCAGGTAGCACTTTCAATTGGGAAAGAAGTAGCCAGGGCTGTCCCTGCTGCGTGGGGGGGGGGG
>CM053755.1:41243875-41282227 GCA_028658305.1 Pachyuromys duprasi
GAGAAGATTTAAGCACTTAAAAAAAAAGATTTATTTCATTTTTATTTCTGGGTGCATGGAAGCCAGAACCGGCTATTGGATCCTCTGGAGATGGAGTTATGGGCAGCTGTGAGCCCCCAGATGAGGGTGCTAAAAACCGAGGTTCCTAGGTTGTTAGGTCTTCTGCAAGAGGACCAAGTGCTCTCAGCGGCTCAGCCTCCTCTCCCAGGCCTGGTTGACCATTGCTACTAATAAACAGGAATTACAACTGAGTATTTTGGTTGTTTAGAAAAAAGATATTTTGTGAAGAATGCTAAGATTCTGGGTGTGCTGAGTGCAGCATACGTGAAGGGAACTATGCTAAATGAGCAGGGCTTGGCAGGGTTGGCCAGCTGCCTAAGGGACTTGGCATTCATTTTGTTTTTACTGTAATGACATTATGACTTTTAAAGGTACAACTACTTGAAACCTTTAATCTTTTGGGAAAGAAGGAAATATGACGTTTTAAAAATATTATATATTTATTTTTTTATATTAATTACAGTTTATTTACTTTGTATCCCAGCTGTAGCTCCCTCCCTCATCTCCTCCTATGCCCCTTTCCAAGTCCACAGATAGGGGAGGTCCTCCTCCTCTTCCCACTGACCCTAGTTTATCCGGTCTCATCTGAACTGGCTGCAATGACCTCCTCTGTGGCCTGGCAAGGCTGCTTCCCGATCCAGGGGGTCAAAGAGCTAGCCACTGAGTTCAGGTCAGAGACAGTCCTTGTTCCCCTTACTAGGGGACCGCTTGGATACTGAGCGGCCATGGGCTACATCTGAGCAAGGGTTCTAGGTTATATCCATGAATGGTCCTTGGTTGGAGTATCAGTCTCAGAAAAGACCCCTGTGCCTAGAGAGAAATATGATTTTTTACTGTATTTACTATATACTAAGATTCATTTAAAAATGGTAAGGTGAAAGAAATTAATCTGAGGCCAAAGTAATAAAGGTTTTGGATTCCAAGGAGAACACAGATGTTAGAATGACCACTGCATGTTCTTTAGAGAGTAATCACAAGCCTGCTGAGCATAGGAAAATGGCCTAATTACTAAGATCCACGTGACAGTTTCTATATCTCTACGCATTGCCATTGTTATCATTCTTGACAGTGAAGTTCTTGAATCCATAAACATCAGTTATTAAATGAAGCAATGCTATATAAACCTTACTAATATTGTAAGATGCTATTTGTATTACTTGTTTCATTGGTATAACCAAATACATGACAAGAAGTAACTTAAGGGATAGAAAGGATTATGTTGGTTTACAGTTTAATAAGGGACACTGTTCATTATGGAAGGAAGTCAGAGCACCAGGAATGTGAAGCAACTAGTTAGTCACATTGTGCCAGCACTTTGGAAGCAGAAAGCAGACAGGAAGAAGAATGGATTATAAAACATCAAGGCTTGTTCTGAGAGAGCCCCTTCCTCCGATGAGGCTCCATCTAAAGGCGCCAAGACTTTCCAAAACAATGGCACCATCTGGAAGCCAATTGCTCAAAGGTTAAACAGTTGGCACAGATTAAATGGTAAGTAAAAGTTGAGGCCATGTTTTAATTTATGTTTGTTTGTTTCTCAGATTAATGTTATATTACTCTTAATATCTTGGAGTTCTGGAAATTTAGAATCAATTTCTCTTGGTCAATTAGAATGAAAGTGAGACCTAAATTTTGATGAACAATGGAGTGCATATCAGTTATTCTTGCCTTTAGCATTTGCTTCTTTTTTATATGAAAAACATTCCCTTATAGTCCACTGGGGGAACTACCCATCTCTTCTTCAGCTCTGTGTGTTTCATGTGTGATGTTGGCACCATACCTGATTTTAGGGATAGGAATACAAGACCTGGACAGAGGCCAATTAAACAGCCTTTTCTCCTGAGTCAGAGGGCATGGATAAGAGATGATCATCTAACAGAGCAGCAGCCAAAGCTGGGGGAGCCAGCTGTGTTGTCCCTGGAGTACAGTTTCACTGTTTAATTTTTTGCTTTTTTCTTTTTTTCTAGCCTCTTGTAGTGTTAGGGTGAAAGCCCCTCAGAGATATAGCTAGTGGAGAAAAAGACAGAACAAAGAGATGGAAGGAGATAAATCCAGTCCTATTCATCAACTCAAAGCTGCAGCTCAAATAATTATCTAGAACTTTCTAGTTGCCTTGGATTATGAAGACGTGTTCTAAGTTAAGTCAGATTCACAAAGTGACCTGAAACCAATGGTCTCTTCCCAACTGTCCCTCAGCAAACCTTCATTTGCTTGGGAATCTCAGGCCCTTCTCTCTGTAGCTTCACATATTAGTATTGTGTCTCTTTCCAGTTATCAAAAGTACCAGAAGGCTTTAACCTACTGTTCTTAAACAATAGAGGCCATTCTTTCTTTCCCATCTTTCCTTCTCCTTTTCGATTAACAGGATTCATTATAACTCCAGATGCCCTTGGAAACATATTTCACATATTGTTGGGACTATACTCAATTTTATGTGGTAGACAAAGCATGTTTTAGGCAAAGTGACTAGAGAGAGTTGTTTCTTTTTGTCTTGTTTTGCTTTTTGAGACAGGGTTTCTTTGTGTAGCTCTGGCTGTCCTGGAACTCACTCTGTAGATCAGGCTGGCCTCAGCCTCAGAGATCTGCCCACCTCTACCTCCATAGTTCTGGGATTAAAGGCATGAGCCGCCAGATTAAGCAAAGAGTTGCTTTTTTTTTAAGTTATGAGAGGATCCTGAATTTTTAGAGAGTAATGGACTCTGTACCAGAGTCTGTGCATGTACTTGCACATGTGCAGTTGGGGAGAGGAACATACGTGTTTTAGAGGTAGTGTGCATCAGGAAAAGGAAGCCGCAGTTACAAATCTGTTCTGGTCCAAAACATTTCTTGAAATTATTTTCAAGGAAAAATTTAATTTATCATAGTTATTAAGAATACCATGTTGTGCCAAGAAATATTTGAGAAGCTGTAAGTTGTTCATCAGGCTGTGAAATAATTCTTCTGTGAGTCTATCAACATAGTAAATGACAAAGTTGGTCCGGGGAAGCAGCGTGCTGTGTGGAAAGAACATTTGAAAAGACTTGAGAAGTTTTGGATGCAGGCCCAGTTAGTCCATTAACTGCAGGAGCAGCAGACTTCATTTTGTTTTGAGTCACTGCAGGAAAGAAAGAAAAACCACTCGGCCAATACTCATAGTTATTTTGAAGTTGAAAATGAGACTTTCTTACACAGGAAGCACTGTTACTGTCCGAACATTTGAACACACACACACAAACACACACACACATACACATATGCCTGAACATATAGTTTACTCCTCATTTTACAGATGAAGAGACTGAAGTATGGAGAGTTTAGACAACGTGCCTAAAGCTATATAACCCTTAAAAGGTGAAGTTAAGATACAAATGAAATATATGTATATATTTATATGTGTGTATATTATATATAATTTTATATATATCTGAAGAATATTTTTTCAATGTGCATATATATGTTTGCTCAATACAAATTGATATATAAATGTTTAAGCCCTACCTTATATTATCTTCTGAGTCACTTCAAAGGCTAGCTTTTCTCTCACCATTTTGGCAGGACATTTGACTTCAGGCAGATAGGCAATGCAAGGAATTTCAATTAATGTCTTAGGGTTTTCAATGATCTCTACCCTGTTAGAATTTTGAGATCTCTTTCTCTGAAAAGAGTGACTCTAATCTCTGGTCATATCTTGGAATCATGTGTGATGCAGACTGGTCTATTAGACTTAAAGGGGCAACCAGACCAACAAGCCAAAGGCTCTAAGCTTGAGAGGGGTAGATCTAGAAGCTGAGGCTTTGTAATGGGATCTCACGCGGACTTCATCATAAAACTGAGGAGAACACAGGAAAGTAGAGCTAACTGAGTGTAAGAGAGGCAGAATGAAATGAATGGGAGACTCAGGAAGAGATGTCGAGGAGTACCATCATGTGGTCTTGGCCCAAAGGGTAAGGGGCTATGAGGCAGAGACAGAAAGATGCATTCTTGTTCCTGAGGACTGCTCCTTCCTGATTCTGGTCCTTTCTGAGGCCCAAACATTGTCCTTGCCCTTAGCTTCTAGGGGAGCATCTCTAGGTTCTTCAAGAAAATTTCCCTTTGTTTATCCTACTTTTAGTAGGTTTCAATTCTCGTAAACAAATGGGGCTTGGGCAAGCAGATAATCCTGGGATGTGAATGCGCAGATTGAGTTGTATGGAATGCTAGGATAACCACTACCATAAAGTATCAATCTTCAACATTAACAGATGGTGGCTGGGCTTCTAACTGAACACTTCTATGACTGACAGCTCACTATGGCCAGAAAAGACTTACTCTACTATTACGTAGCTATCTTCAGTTGGCCAACTTTTCTTACATTTACCCAAGATTATTCTCCTATATTTATGTATATCTCTTATGGTTCTGACCTCTGGAATGTTATATTACTACTTTTTTTTTTCATCAGGCTAGCTCTTAAATTCATGATTTAAGTCATGCATATGTTGGCAAATGTAGAAAACATTCATGTACTAGCCCCAAGCAAAGCAACCAGTTGATGAGACATATGGGTTGTCCATCCCATTACTCTTTGATTGTTTTTTCTTAGAGCCTCACTGTTTTTTTTGAAAAAAGGCCCTTAGAATTTAGCACAGTTTTGTAGATGTGTAGGAACCAATTATTGAGTTTTATAATTTGGACAATAGTCCTTCAATTTTGCCATGGTAAGGTAGTAATTTCTTGTTAGATATTTGAGATGCTCCATTGTATACGGTCATTACTGAACTGTATTTCAACTCAAGTGAGGTAGACTTCGGTAAAGGACTCAGTTGTGACCATATTGAGTGGTATGCAGAAAGCACCATGTTGGTAGGTTAGCATCATGTTGACAGGCAGGTTAAATGATGATGGTACCATTCTCAAATTTTATCCATTGCTCTGGATGGCTAAGGAAATTGGATTTTAGAGACATTGAGCAGTTCTTTGGTTCACCCAGCTCTTGGCTTTTTCTTATGAGATGTGTTTAATTGTTCAGTCTGTCTTCTCAAAGGAGTTTGGTCAGGATTTCACTGCATCAGTATTGGGTACCAAGGAGGGGTTTCTTTCTTTCCTCTCCACTCTCTTTTAGAAGAGAAAATCCAAATTTACATTTACCTTCAGATACTCTTTTCTCCTTCTCTTTTCCCAGGATTTCACACTGATCTCATGATCCAGTCAAATTCTTCAACCCCTGCCCTCTGAGTCTTTTCAGGTACACATTTTAGTTGGCATAGTGAAATGGCTCCTTTCACCCTGCCTGCTATTAACTTTCTCTATCTCTGAAAGTCTGGTCTTTTTCTCAGTGGTACCTTCTCCACACTTCCCAGCTCAGAGCACTCCTCTGGCTTTGTTTTCTGGTAGTATTTAGCTCACTCCATGCGTGGGGCAGCTGAACCCATTCTGTTCTGTCTCTACAGAAGACTGTGTACTTGTGTGTGGCTGTGTACTGAGCCTTCATTATGCTCTGGGGTACCACACTTTTTTATTTTTTTCCTCATATATCCCCAATAAAGCTGAAGAATTTAAACATTACAAATAAGAAATTTAGGGCAGGAAGCTTCTGAGATCTGATATGATTTTGAGAATCCTCAACAAATTATTTGTGTTCAGGAGAGGAAAAAAAGCCCAACAAAACAAAACAAAACAAAACAAAAACTTCAAGTTGATCTTTTCTCATAGCCCTAATACAGGAATTGCCTAAAGAGAATGCTATAACCACATTCCAATAAAATTAAGATTTGACATGTTTTCCAGGCATAGAACATAGGTAAAAAGCAATGATTTTTATTCTCAGCTTTTTTAATGTGTTAGTTCTTTGAGAGGAAAAAAAGAACAGGACTCAAATTAACACAACTATCATTAATATGTTTTAGTTTCTTGTGTTTTGGAAAATAATGTCACCCCTACACTTTAAAACTCATGGCCAAACATATTAGGAAAACAACACGCCATAACTCTGGACTTCCCAGTGAAGGGATGTGTGTGCGTGTGTGTGTTGTGTGTGCATTTGCACTTGTATATATGTGTGCTCGTGAGTGTATGTGTACGTGGAGCGTGTTTGTGCATGAGTGTGGGAGGTCAGAGACAGGTGGTGTAGTGTTTTTCCTCAGCCACTTCTCCACCTTATTTTTCAAGGCAGTGTGTCTCACTGGACCTGGAGCCCACTGTCTCAGCTAGGCTTGCTGGCAAGAGAGCTCCTATGGGCTACCTGTGTGCACCGTCCACATTTTGAGTAACGGGCACGTGCTACCATGCTTGGCTTTTATATGCATTCTGGGGAACTGAACTTAAGGCCCAGGCTTGAGCAGCAAGCACTCATGGAGCCAACTCCCCAGCCCAAGATGACTTCATTTTTTACTGTTAAAAATTAAGTTATAATCGTATCATTCCCCACCCTTCTCTTTCTTCCCTTCAATTCCTCCCATGTGCTTTGCCTGTGCTCCTTATAGAAATCATGACCTCCTTTGCTTCACTTGCTATTACTATATGTATAAAATTTGAAATACATATAAAACACATATGTAAGATATATATGCTTAAGCATATAAGTACATCTTGCTTACGAATGGATACAGAAATTTCGGTACATCTACACAATGGAATATTACTCAGCGATAAAAAGCAAGGAAATCATGAAATTTGCAGGTATATGGTGGGAACTGGAAAAGATCATCCTGAGTGAGGTATCCCAGAAGCAGAAAGACACACAGGATATATACTCACTCATAAGTGGATATTAGACATATAATATAGGATAAACATACTAAAATCTGTACACCTACGGAAGCTAATCATGAAGGAGGACTCTGGCTAAGATGCTCAATACCCATTCAGAAAGGCAAAGAAGATGGACATTGGAGGAAGGAGAAAACAGGGAACAGGACAATAGCCTACCGCAGAGGGCCTCTGAAAGGCTCTCCCCCGCAGGGTATTGAGGCAGATGCTGAGACTCATAGCCAAACTTTGGGTAGAGTGCAGGGAATCTTATGAAAGAAGTGGGAGATAGTAAGATCTGGAGAGGATAGGAGCTCCACAAGGACAGCAACAGACCCCAAAAGTCTGGGTACAGGAGTCTTTTCTGAGCCAAGGACCACTTATGGAGATGGCCTGAAACCCCTGCACAGAGGTAGCCTATGGCAGTTCAATATCCAAGTGGGCTCCATAGTAATGGGGACAGGGACTATCTCTGACATGAACTGATTGGCCTGCTCTTTGATCTCCTCCTCCTGAGGGGGGAACAGCCTTGCCAGGCCACCAAAGAAGATAATGCAGCCACTCCTGATGAGACCTGATAGACCAGGATCAGAGGGAAGGGGAGGAGGACCTCCCTTATCAGTGGACTGGGAGAGGGACATGGGTGGGGAAGAGAGAGGGTGGGATTGGGGGGAGAGGGAGGGAGGTACAGGGAGGATACAGAGTGAATAAACTGTAATTAATAAAAATTAAATAAAAGAAAATCGAATGGTACTACTTTGTATGAGGTTCACTATTAAAACGTAAAACCCAATGTTAAAAAAAAAAAGTTTGTGATAAAGGACACATATGGTTTAAACTTGCAGATGTCCCATCCTCATTGCATGCCCTGCCCAAATCAGATGAGGATTTTGATTGGAGAAGACAGTACTAAAAAATAAATTCTTTTTTCCCAAGAACTTCTGAAAGCTGTTTCTGTTGGGGCTTGCCTTTTAGTGTGATATTCACTGTTTTCTAAACTGCTTTCCCTTCCTTCCTCTAAGAGTTCAGGATGTCACAGAGTCTGGGTCTATCACTAATCTCTGAATTCTGGACGCTTGCCTGCCAGGGCTTAGGGTTACTGTGTTTTGGTAAAATATCTTAGCAAATATCCTCACTATTCTTAGCTATTCCCTGGGGAGCTGGGGCATCCCAGAATGCCTGTCTCTGGGGCCTTGCTGTGGTGTGGGGCTAGACTCCTCTGGCCTTTTTGAGGGCTCTTGGTAGCAGACTGTGGAATAGTCACAAGAGTGGAGGCTTTTACAGGCAGGAGGGGCTCTCATGTAAGATGATAACTCTTCTTAACACAGCGACAAAATGATTCGTACATGACTCTTTCCTCTTCCTCTTGGTTACAAGAATTAGTATCTATTAACCATTTTTTTCCAGCAAAAGTTCTGAAGTAGGACCCCAAGCTTCTTTCTGAAGATGACTCACCAATTATTTTTTATAAAATATTCAATTTAATTCCCATGTATGGATATTCAGGAAGTCATACATACAGTATATTCTCCTGCCTAAAGTATCATCCTTATTTTAAAGACATTGGCAATCTATCAACTCAGTATAACAACCAGGAATGTATAGTCCGGCCTATATATTTTCTATTTTAGACTCTGTATGTATTGAACATTATGTACAAGACCCTGAGGCGGGAACCAAACTGAGTTGTTTGGTATCTGCCCTCCAGAAACCAGGATCCTCTTTAGACATTGGTGGGGTACTATTTAATTGTACCTGGCTATGTGGGAAACACAGGCACAGTAGTGAAAGAGGAATTTATTTGGTGAATAATACTTACATACAAAAGAAAAAAGTGAATTAAACTTCAATATGAATTGGAAAATGGCTTTTGTGTTTGTTTGTTTTTTCCATAAGGCAATTTACAGCATTTGGTCTCAACTACTGACTTGAATTTGTTACTTTGGAAGGCTTCATCTTCGTTTATCAAGTGAGCCAAGCTGTATGCATAATGCTGTAAGACTTAAGGCTTAAGTGATAAGGCTTCCAGCCTGCCTGTGGACGGATGCTTGTTATTTGAGCACCAGCCTCCTATCAAACACTGGAGGTGGGACTCAGGGGGACTCGGGGAGGAAGGTCTGCAATACCTACACTTTGGGAGACAGAAGAGGACTAGCTTGGACGAAATTCTAATCAAGTCAGTGATTTTCATGAGGCATGAAGATCTTCCTGGGAGCTACGCCACAGGGAAGATGAGAGGACGTCATATTTGAAAGCGTATTATCAAATACGCTTTGTTTTCCATACACAGGTGGGATTTGAGTAGAAAGCAGAACCTGGGGGAAATACATTGGCCGACGCAGAGTTCGGTTTCAGACATTCGTTTTCTTTTTAGCGTGCTTAGAAATTGTAGGGCAGAAGAGACACCTGGGCTGTGGCCAGGTTTTACCTTTTGTTGAACTGAGATTACTCTGTTAGCTTGTGTGATCCACCTGTGAAACAGTGGATGATTAAAAAAAAGGCTGGAGGGTGTGGTGAAGAAGGAGTTGGAGGTCTTGGGATTCCTGAGTATCTGCTGTTTGTAGCTGCGCTGAGTCACTTAGTCCCCGAATAACTTTCCCAAGTAGGTAGTTTTAGCTCTATTTTGTCGTGAAAAAAAACCTCAGCACAGCAAGAAGAACTTGTCATTTGTGGCTGGTTGGTGATGAAGTGTGGAGCAGATTCTGGGTCTGTCTCATGCTGGTCTATCCTTTTTTTGTAGAGACTGTTATTGAGTTAGGTTTGGGGTGGTGAGCCCTCATATTCTGTCTTGGAAACTCTGTAACATTTCATACCTAGGAAATGCACACTTGCTTAAATCAGCTCTCTTCAGTCTTTCTTTTTCCACTTCCAATGGACCACTTGGTAGGATCAGGGTGTGTGTGAGACAGAGATAACCAAAGTTTTTGAGTCAGGGTGTGCTCTGTCACTTCCTAGCCCTGTGACTTCAGACAAGTCTCCGATCGGAGTATTGCTTCCTTAACTGTACCATGTCATCAATGTCTCAGCGCTTCTAGATCAGTGGTTCTCAGCCTGTGGATCGAGACCCCTTGGAAGTCAAATGTCCCTTTCACAGGCATTCCCAAAGACCATCAAGAAAACACAGCTATTCACATTATGATTAATAACAGTAGCAAAAATATAGTCACGGAGTAGAAACAAAATAATTTTATGGTTGGGGTCACCCTGCCATGAAGAACTGTATTAAAGTATCACAGCATTAGGAAGATTGAGAACTGCTGGTCTAGATGGTGCGTGGTGTATAGTAAAGCCCAGAGCCCCAGTGCCTGGTACCTAGGAAGCATACCAGTGGGGGAACATGGCAATACCAATAGAGGCAAGGGAGGCAGGTTGCTGTTCCTGCAACCCAGTCTCCCCAAGAGTGATGCTGAAGTCTTTCCACATTCCAATTTCAGTGTAACAGTACCTCTGGAACAATCCATTTAATATGTTCTGGTGAATCTTTCTTTTGGCAACTTTAATTACATCTGGTGTCATTCAAGGTCTTTTATGATACAAAACATGAAACAGATCACAAGAAGAAAATTGCTGGAAAACAAGCTGGAATCAATGGAAAATAGATTAATATGACCGAGGGCAGACAGGCTATCACCCTGGGTAGTTAACATGGTTTATGGCAAGCTGGTTCCTCAAAATAGTCCCTGCCCTGGGTGACCAGTGAGTCCCTGCAGGATCATGAGTGTCAGCCACTGTCGGCAGGCTCCAGATTGCTTTTCTTTCTTTAAAGGTTTCAGAGCCTCCCTGAGTTGCACATAAACATTAATGAGCTTTGGCTGTGGTCAGGGGTGAGAGATAGGTAGTGAATCTATTTCCACTATAGGAAAAAAACCCCTCAAAATGAAAATAAATCTTCCAAGGTCATGCAAACTCTGGGAACCAGACCCTCTCTGTGCTATCTTTCGTATTTACCACTTTCCTGGGGGGGAGGGGGACTCAGTGCTCCCAATACAGGAGCTCTGCAGACATTTGGAGTAAAGCAGTGACAGTCAAAGCAGAAGTCTCTTGTTCTCCCCAAAGCCCATGGCCTCACTCAGGGTTTGTGTACAACAGAAGACCATATTTTAGGATAGCAAAAACTGAAAAAACAAAACAAAACAAAACATCTGACGAGAATACTTAAAACCATGGGACTGTTAATTACATCATGGCTCTTTCTTTTCTTTTCTTTTCTTTATTCTTTCCTTTTCTTTCTTCCTGTCTTTTCTTTCTCTCTCTCTCCCTCCCTCCCTCCTTCCTTCCTTTCTAATATGAATTAATTCATGTTTAGAGTCAATTCTCTAAATCCTATTTTAAAAATAGAGACAGCAGAAGAATCCTGTGGAAATCAGCGTGGTGCAGGAGGAAGGTGCAGGCTGCGGGCTGTGCTACCTGCACTGGGGTCTCACCCTCAGCTGGCACTGGTGGAGAGCCGGGGGCACCTGACTGCTGTTCTGTGAATTTCCCAGTGCTGTCTGTGCCCGTGCAACGCTAGCCCTGAAGCCTTTTCCTGTGTTTCTCCCCTTGTCACTCTGCCCACAGTCTTTCCGACATCCATTCTCCCAGAGCTTCTCTCACATTGTAATTATCAATGCATCTTAATGTGGGGCTGAGAAGTCCAGGGTATGAGAAGCAGATCTCCGGTCTTCCTAAACAAAACCCCATAGCTGGTTGGCAAATGGGCAAATGGTAGGCAATGGGCTGTCTGGAAACAGAAACCCGAACTGGGTGGTTACCACGGATCAGGCTCTGAACAGCACACCTCACTCAGTTCATTGCATTCTGTACTCACACTGTGAAGAAGACAGGATGTTTTGACATTTTATGTGGATGAACTTCCTGGTCACTGTCAGGTCCAAAGGAAACTTTATTTCCCTAACTCTGGAGGTTAGACAAAAGCCAGAATTCCTTAGGAACTTGTGACCACTCAGGGCAATGTCCTCACATTGTAGCTTGCAGCAGAATTTTCTTCTTGAAGGCTGGATGATATCATAACACATGCGTATACCATGTTTTGTTTATCAACACAGAGGGACACAGGTTATTTGCACTTCTTGGCTGTGAATATATTAATTGTACGTGTAAATATTGCTTTGAGACCTTACTTTAGATTGAATAGGCATCCAGTAGTGGGATTGCTGGATCATATGGTGTACTCCTTACTTTTCTACTGCTGTGATGAAACACCATAATCAAGGCAACGTATAGAGGAAAGGATTCATTTGGGACTAGGGCTCCAGAGGACTTCAGTCCATGATAGTAGGGTGGAAAGCCGTAGGCTGCAAGAGGGTGGAGCAGAACCTGAGAGCTCACATTTTGACCCACTAATGAAAGCAGAGAGTTCAATGGGCATGGCTCAAGTTCTCAACATTTAGCCCCAGTGGCCCCATGGCCTCTCCCAACAAGGCCATACCTCTTGATCCTTTCCAAAAGGTTTCACCAACTGTGGACCAAGTATTCAAACATATGAGCCTCATATGAGGTCATATGACATGCGAGGTCATTCTAAATCAAACTACCATGTAGGTAGTTCTCTTTTGTGTGTATGTGTGAGTGTGTCCATGTGTCTATCTGTGTGTTTCCATGTACTATATGTGCATGTGTATGTCTGTCTCTGTGTGTATGTATGTGCATGTGTGTATGTATGTGTATATGTATGCATGTGGTGTGTATGTATGTGTATATGTATGCATGTGTATGTCTCTGTGGTGTGTGTTCATGTTACTAGATGTGTGGGTTCTCCTCTTTTGGCAAAACATACTTGAACCAGTTTTCCACCAGATGGGCAACCTACAATTTAAAGTGATTCTGATGCAAAGACTACATAGGTTAAGGGATTCATCCTTCATGACTGTCCCCAGCTCAGATACTATTGCAAGTTTAGGTTTTCATGCATGCCTCTGAGTAATGAACTAGAAAGCTGGTTCCTTCAGAGTCTTCCTGGGGTTTAGTTTTTTTGCCAGGACAGATTCTAGAAGCTCAGGAAACAGTTTGTTTTTACTGCTGGTTTGTTACAAGGGTAAATGGCCAGATGAAGCAGTAGGTAGGACAGGGTTTGGGAGGGTCCCTGTGGAGCTCAGCATTTTCATGTTCTCACTCAACTGGGAGTTCTTTAAATCTCATTCAGGGACTTTTATGGAAGCATTATCACCAAGATGACTGCTCAGTCATTTGATTTCTGCTCCCTGTTCTTCCCGCATGATGGAGGTGGCAGGTGAAAGTTCCACACTTCTAGGCATTGCTTGATCCTGTGACCAGTGCCCATCCAGGAACCCACAAAAGAAACTATCAGCTAGGAGCCCATCAATGGAACCTCCAGGAGCCCATCAAAGAAATTCCTATCATCAAGGATCTCATCAAAGAAACTCTCAGAAGCAGGAAACTCTAAGGGATTAATAATTTTACCACAGGAAATGACGATAAAGATTGTAGAGTGAAAAAAAATGCCCACAATCACTATTTCTCAGAAAATTATAAGGATTTAAATATTCTATGCCAGGAAATAATCAAAGGCCAAAAACGATTTCTTGTTAAAAATTACAGTATTGCAAAAACTTATTTATTCTGGCATATGCAACATATTTGGATCAAGATTTCATCTCGTTCTCTGGAGAGCTTCTAAGTCAATTAAAGAATGATGCTGCCAATCTCATGACTGTGGTGGCTGCCTTTGCTTGCACACGATTCAAGTATTATCTTAATAAAATTGGAGCTCCTAGAATTTGTATGTTCAGGCAGAGAAAGCTCTAGAAGAGCAACTATTTCTATTTTGATGGGCAAGAACAAGGAATATAAATTTACTAGGTTAAAACAGTGTAAGGGCCAGTCAGTGATCGGTGGGGCAAGGGAATTGCTGGCTGTGGAGGAGCCAGGATAAGATGCTATTCTAGGAAGTGATGGACCATGGGAACTCAGGAGGCAAGAGCGAAATAATCACATAATTACAGAGAAGCAGATTTCGTTGGAAGGTGTAGAGGAGCCAGTTAGAAGACTTGATTAAAAAAAGAAAACAAAGACCAAATTTAACAAGGCTTCAGTACATGTCTCTGAGATTTGAGGACCTTTATTCTTGAATATAGCTCTAATTCAGTAAGCAGAGGCACAAAATGTATTGTCCAAATTTTGAGATTTGATGAAGGAAGTCATGGCTGTTCATTAAGCATGTGATTCACATGAGAGATAGTCCAGGCGTTCTCTGTGGTGCTTGGTTTTGAATAGAAGGGGAAAAGATATATCTGCCCCTACTCTTGTTCACAATGCCTGTCACCCTGGCTTTTTAAAAAACTTCATATTCTGTCCTGTGTTATTTGCAAGATCTCTAGCACAGGAAATATAAGGACTGATCTAGAACATATCTGCTCCACTGTTTTCACATGGGAGGGGTTATGTTCCACTCTGAATGCTAAGGACCATTATCCATCATCATCATGGTGATGCTGATATAGTCAGCATCTATGGCCAGCTGCGTGGTTTTGGTCTCTTGCTCATAATTTCTTTGATGCTTTACTTACACCTACTCTTTCCCATCGGTTATTATTTCTATTTTCTTGGACTTGGCAGGTTAAAAGAAAGTCTGGTTTTTTACTTAATGAGATTAGAAAGTCTTAGTCTTGCCTCAGGAGGGTTTTTCTATTGCTTCATCTCTCACAGTTCTTCCAGTTTTACCTTCCACAAGAGGTGAGAAGTATTGTTGCACTACTGTTCATTTCCTGTGAGAGATTGGCACGGTTGTCAACCAACCTCAACAGCTTACTTTATACTAATCGTTGCTGAGGTGGTTAAAATCTTCACCAAACTCCTCCCAATGTGTACCAATCACATTTTGCAGCATCGCTGCATGAAATTCTCAAGAACAAGGAAAACAAGTTCATCAAAGACGCACATCAATGGAATTACTAATGAGAAACCTACTAGTGTATATTGGGGTATAAGGAGTTGGTGAGTGGCACCCCTCTCTTGTTTTGTAGCTTATGGAAAAGCATGGTATAGAAGTTTAAAAATAAAGACAAGAAGTAATTGTGAAAATGTTGATTTCAGGACACACGTTGGTGTGCGGCCCACTGGAGTATGTAATTTGTTTCTCCCCCTACTTTGAATTTACCTTCTGCTCACAGTCTGCCCTCTCTCACAATGCTCCTTGCTTTCCTAGAAAGACTTCTCAGTCCTCCTTTTGATTGATGCAGAAGCTGCCCTGCATTTTGTTTTCCTTCTGCTCCAGATGCCATTGTCCTCCTCCTGCATTCTCCCTTCGGGAGGCAAGAAGGGACTGAAAGATAATAAACAGTTGCTAAGAAGGACAAACATGGAGGGCAGTATTTAAAAATATACACAAATGCACGTGGCATTTGGCCAGAGCTCTCTCTGCCCTCCTTCTCTGCCACCCATTCACCCCATGCCTGCTTTCCCAGAACAGAAAGTGCCTATTATTTATTTTTAAGTGACTTATTTGACCCTTTTCAGTTTGGCTTGGGCTTGGGAAGGAAAACAGCCATCAACCCTGAGCCCTTTGGTAGGCTCGGAGCCATGTCATGCCTCAAGTTGCAGGTGGAATGTCTGCAGCTGTCACATGCTCGCAGAGAACCCAGATGACAAATCTTCAAGCAGGATGAGTCGCTGTTATCTTGAAACTGGGAGAGTAGGTTTGAGAGGAGGTCTAATTACAGGATTTTGATAAGTTCTGAAACTCCACATCTCCACATACTGAGGCAGAAACCTAAATAAGCCAGCTTAGTAAGAAAAAAAAATTACAGGAAACATATCCATGTTTATCTCAAGCACAGCTTGTTCACACCCTCCTAATATGTGTCAGGTCTGGTAATATTAATTTCCTCTCTCAGAGAAAACGTTAAAATTGACACACTATGGCGACAAAGGAAGTCTCGCTAAATCAGTCTCGTTCTTTCCCTAAAGTAAGGAAGATCATGTGATAACATCTGAATCAGTTGCTTTGGGGATTCATGTATGTGTCTTCCCCAAAATTGAACCAGCTGCTGTCAGGTGATAGAACTGAAGTCTCCTTCACCCCAGAGCCTGTTTAGGCCGGGTGGTAGAGCCAGGGTGTCCCAAGCCATGATTACCTCTGCCCACAGCCTCTTGAAGGCAAGCCCTGTAACTCCCACACTATGGTTTCCTCCAGAAATTTGGGTGAGCCTGCAGGCAAAGTGTTGAGTGTGGAGAGGTGGTTCTGACTGCAACCTGCTGTTGGGGACAGCTGGGAAAGGAGGCTGTAGAAGAGAGAATGTGTTCATGCCTGTGGCTCTGGCTAGAAAGCATGTGTGAGGATCAGGTGTCTAAAATAAACACAACAGCTGATGATGGTGAGGGAAGGCAGCCTCCATGGCTGGGAAGCCTAAGGAACTGGTGAAGATTGCATTGAACTGTCTAGAGGAGTCCTGGTTCTAGAAGCTTCCTTTATGTGGCTCAGACAGAATGCTAATTCAAGTGTAACTTGGTCTTCTCCGGTCTCCCGAGTTTCAAAGAATAAAACTAATTTAAAGAGCTAAAAAATACAGGTAAGGAAAATACAATTTGACTGTAGATAAACTGACTCTGCACCGATATGCTATCCAACAACTCAACCTTTTAATATAAGGGAGGGTTTTCAGGATACAGAGCTAACATAGAAGCACAGGGCTTTTCATTTCTATGTATTTTCCCTTCACAACGTGCTGTTTCTTGTGCTTTACTTGATCTTCTAACTTGATGTATTAGTTAATTTTCTATTGATAAAAAACACCATGACCAAGGCAATTTATAGAAGAAAGAATTTATTCGGGGCCTGAACCACAAGCAGGAAACAGAAAGAGTTAATGGAAGTCTTTAAATGCTCAAACACCTGCCTCTAATGACACACTTCCCCCAGCAAAGGCCACACCTCCTAATCCTTTCAACTAGTGCTATCAATTGGAGACTAAGTGTTTAAATGCATAAACCTGTCATGGACATTCTTATTCAAATCATTACATTGAGGTTACCCTTTGTGAAAAGAAATGAAGAGATGTGTCTTTTTTATTAAAAGAAATGAAGAGATGTCCATTTTAAGGAAAAAGATTAGAAGCTGGTGACCTCTGCATCTTCAATGGCCATCTCATCAATTCCTATGCAAGACTTCTTCAAAGGGCAAACTCTGTGTTACACTGACACACACACACATACACACACACACAGAACCTTAATTCGCAGGATAGACTGTCATGTCTACAAGGAAACTACATTTTCACAAATTCTGGTGATTAGACAAAAGCCAGCATTCCCCAGGAACTTGTGAAGTGGGTTCCCCTCTACAAAACAAAACAAAACAAAACAAAACAAAACAAAAACCCTCCTTATCACTGACAGAAAGGACAAATGGTTACCTGTGAGACTATTAGCATTCTAGGTTGAATGCTGGCCTCCAGGCTCCCTCAGTGTTGCAAGTACCTATTGCCCATTTCAGAATCCATTCCGGTCCTTCTTAGCTCTTCTTTTCCCCTTTGCCATTCTAAACTTCTTCAGCTCATAGGCTCCTTCCTCCTCCAGCTACTCATTATTATAACCCTGATATTTTGGCTGCACTCCGCTCTCTTTCTTTCTGCCTTCTTCCTCCCCCCCCCTCCGTCTTCATTTTTTGCTCCCCCCTCCCTTCCTGCTCTATTCTGCTTCCTTCCTGTCCAGGCCTTGTCTGCTGGCCATATTCAGGCTACTACTTTCTCTCTCTGCTTTGGACTCTTCCAGATGCCTCTGGCTGTTCTCTCCCTCATAACCATACCAAAGAGTGGTCACATTGTCAGTTTATAGACCAATCTTCCCTTGCTTTGTGAAATAGAAACAAACTCCATTTCTTTAGAAGATAGAAAAGCTGACTGCATATAGCAGAGGCCGGATGTATTTTACTATGACCAGAGGACTGAAGACTGAAGTGTTCATTCGAATGCCCGTAAGCAGGCATGCCTCACTACTTCTTTGCCATCTGCCCATCCCATGTTCTTCCTTTTGTTCCATATGGATTTTCTACCTACTGTTTGTATTTGTGAACACTGACCTAAATGTACATTTTTTTGTTAGCCATGATAAATATGAATGTTGTACCATATAATCCTACTCCTTATAAATAGCATCCTAGTGGGGTTTGCTTTAAAATTTCATTCTAGTTTAACAGGAAGCAGTATGTAGTAAGTTAATAACTTCAGTTCATATATTTTTGAGACACTTTTTTTGTGCCTGCTATAGGGGCTGCCAAACTCTTTCCCACTCTGACAACACTAGTAACTTAGAGTCATTTTAATTCAGTATGAGGCTGCAAATGCTTAGTTGGGGAGGAGAAGAGAAACAGTGTTGACAGCATTCAAAACTTTGATCTATGCTTGCTTGGAACCCTCTCCCCATCACCAGTTGCTTTGGGCATGTGCGTGCATGCCGCATCTGCTTTAGATGCCTAAATCTCTGGCTTCTGCTATACACCTCAGTGTAGGGATTCAGGTTAATCTCATCCTTCCCACCATCTCTGCCAGGAGTTTCTGGGATACTGATCATAGACCGATTGTAGGACGGACTGATTGTACTGGGAAACATGGAGTCTTACCAGGTTCCCTAATGCCATAAAACCCTGCACAAATGTTAAGTACACCAAACTCCAGAGAACTTCTGTCTCTGTGTCTGAGGTTTACTCTTTTCATTCCATAAAAATGTTGTGCTTCATTACAATGTATTTTCCTGTCACATGGGTAGTAATTTGAAAAATTATTATTTTACTTCCTCCTCTTCTTATTCTCCTATAAACACTCTCTAGCTTTACCTGTCCTTAGAAGCTGTCTATAAAGGATAGAGGGACAGGCTGGAAAATAGCATCTTTTATGTGTTTGTGTACGTATGTATATATGCATACACACACAAGTTATATGTGTGTCTGGGGGGTCTGAAGACAACCTGTAGAAGTCATTTTTCTTCTTCTATCATGTGGTTTCCAGGGATCTAACTAAGGTTGTCGGGATGGGCACCAATCACCTTACCTGCTCAGCCATCTCTCTGTCCCTGTGATATGGTATTGAGAAAGGATGATCCAGTATCCTCTAGAATAACATCTAGCAACATGAATGCATAATCAGAGTCCTCTAGAGTGTCTTAGGAAAGGTGCCCTGCCCATTCATGTCAACCCAGATCCCTTCATAGGCAGAGGGTCATGGGTGGGGAGGGATGATCTGACATTTCCTCTCTGAGCTGATCCTGCAGTTGTGGGAGAAGGGGACACATACTGCTCTCCTTCCTTTCTTCAGCTTATGCTTGATGAGGAGCAAGAGGGTTGGGTCAAAGAAGATGGCGCCAGGGACAAAGACCTGCCTTTTCCCTTCCCGCTGGACCACGGTCAAAGGAGAAGGTACTGAGGTGTCCCATTGCTCTATTGAGAAGTCACAGAGTTGGGTGCCAGTGGGCCTGTTAAGGGCCTGATAGGGTAGGCTAGATGACTCAAGGGTGGGCAAGAGACTTCAGAACCTATAGCCTATAGAGGCCAAGCAATGTTGGGTTCGGAGAAGACTACCACAGGAGTCAAAGGCTCAGCGTGGTGTTCACTAGCTTTCGCTGGAAAGCCACCCATCACAGGACACCCAGGGGGGATGATGGCTGTTGTTCTAGGCCTGCCAGAGCACACAGCACCCTAGCACAGCAACAAAGGATCCTTTACCATCAAGGCCACCAGGGACTTACATGATTGGTTCCATCCCATTTGAGCATTTTTTTTTTCAGACTGAGCTATAGTTAAGGGGGATATTTAGACTACTGAGTTAGCTTATGTCTGAAACAGATAGAGCTGAAATCGGGGACTTGAAAAATAGATTGCATTAGGCACAGATAAAATAATGTTTTATTCACCTTGCACAAGAGTCATAGCAGGTTAAACTTTGACCTTGTTATACATGGCTATATGTGGACACAATCTGATCCTTTTCCTAAGAATTCAGTGAAAGAGCTTTAGCTGAGGAAATTATACAAGCCTTTAAACAAAAGATTGTCATTTAGAAATTTTTTTTTACATAGTATACAGAATGGTGCAAGCCAGCCATGAAATGCTGCACTCTTTTATGAGGCCAGCTAGGAGTCTTTGTTTCCTTATTATTTTATGCACACAGCTTTTCATCATTTAGAAAGCAATTTTGCATGAAAAACCTCATTGCGTTTCTTCCAAGGTTGGGATTCCTGTGAGATAGCTAAAGATTTTCTTTGTATAAAGAGTAAGGCAGACAACCTAACTCACCAGCCTGATTTTGTCTCATCCAAGTTTCTGCTGACATATCATACACATTTATGGGCACCATATGGTGTTTCAATATGCATATACATTGTATAATGTTCAAGTAAGAATAAACATGCCCACAATCTCCAACAGTACTGTAGCTCTGAGCTGAAAGCACATAAAGTCCTTTCTTCTAGAAAGCACTTTTTAAATTTTATTAAAAATTTGAAATATGCACATGGGTATTTTGCCTGCATTTATATCTGTGTGAGGGTGTCAGGTCTCCTGAAACTGGATTTACAGACAGCTGTAAACAGCTGTGTGGGTGGTGGGAATTGAACCCAGGTCCTCAGGAAGAGCAGCCAGTGAGTGCCCTTAACTGGTGAGCCATCGTTGCAGCCCCCTTCTAGCTTTCTTGAGGGGACATTATCATTACCTATAGTCCCCCCAACTGGTGAGGATACAGCAGTAGTAATCCTTAGGGGTCACGGTGATGGGGGTGGGCTGTGCAGCAGTCTGCCCTGATACAAATCTCTGAGCGACAGTTGACTGAGAATGCCTTGTCAGCACGAGTGCTTGCCGGGGAGCATGCTGCCCGAGCTCACTGAATTGTTATGCATGAAATCATGAGGTGTTCAAAAAAATGTATTCATAGGGAACAAACCCAATCTGGTGAACAAGGCCATATGAAAAACTGCAAAAGAAATGCTGAGGTGTGAAAGAAAGCGGAAGTCAGGCAGACAAATAGCTAGTTTGCTGGACCATAAATGATATGGAGCCGGGGTGGTAAAAATGGGGCAAATTGAAAAAAAAAATCACCCTTTGACCATTAAAGACATTAAAGGCCATAAAAATGTCGGGAATTCCTGTCCCCTCTCCAAACAGTAAAAGAAGAAAGGCTACTTGAAGTAACAATATTAATCAATTTAATAAACCAGTAAGAGGCTGGAGCTGGGAATGCATACCTTATGGCAGCACTCAGGAGGCTGAGGCAGGAGGATTGCAAATTTCAGGCCC
This sequence comes from Pachyuromys duprasi, assembly GCA_028658305.1. Lineage (NCBI taxonomy): Eukaryota > Metazoa > Chordata > Mammalia > Rodentia > Muridae > Pachyuromys > Pachyuromys duprasi. Next base: position 41,264,877 of record CM053755.1, read on the forward strand.
ATTTGGGCTAAATAGTGAGATCTTTTCAAAACTTACACCACCACCCCCCAATTTCAACACAACAAAAATTAAAGTAATAGGACCATTGAAATTATGACCATAGATGCAAAAATCAGTATTTTCTCCAGAAAGAAAATGTGTAAGTATGATTAATTACAACTGCTCTCAGGAGTTGAGGTACAACAAAAAATGTATTAGTGTGATTCACATTTACAGACCAAAGGACAGAAGGACTAAGGACCTGACCATCGCCCCCGTGTTTCTTACTTAATAGGCTTTTTGAAAAATGACCTTTTTGAGGTGGTAGGCTGGAAAGCTGAACTTTAAGTTTTTATTCTGATGGTTATTTCTAAACAGACAAGAACTATGTTTATACGTGTTGATTTCTAAAGGTCACCTGTGCTCATCTCACCCCCCTTTCTTACTCTACCTCTGTTTACTGAGTTCCTTTCATTTATGTCAAGGATTTAAAAATATATTTATTCTTTATTCACTTTTCATCTGGTTGTAGCTTTATCCCTCTTCCCCTCCCAGTTCCATCGTTGCTCCTTCTCCTCCTCTCCTATTTCTCAGAAAAGGGGAGCACCCTTTTCCATCCACCCCAGCTCATCAAGAATTGCATCAGGAATGAGCATGTCCTCCTCTCCTGTGGCCTGGCAAGGAGTTCCTGCCAGGGGGAAGTGATAAAAAACTAGCAATGCAGTCCCCACGTCCCTTACTAGAGAGCCCACATGAAGCCTAAGCTGCCCATCTGCTACATCTTTGTAGGGGGCCTAGGTCCAGTTCATGCATGGTCCTAGGTTGATGCTTCCATCTCAGCAAGCCCCTCTGGGCCCTGGCTAGTTGGCCTGTGGGTCTTCTTATGGAGCTCCTGTCATCTCCAGATCCTTTTATCTTTCCTCCCACTTTTCCACAAGACTCCCTACTCCTTGCCCAATCTCTGGCTGTGAGTTTGAGCATCCTATTTCCTTCTGAATTGGTTTTGCCTTTTCCCTCTCCAGCAATGCCATGCTGGCATATTTCCTGACACTTTATAGGAAGCCTGCAAGTGTCTTTATTGTACCATTGCCTTCTAGCGTGATATGAGGCAATGTTCTGAGATGAATGATCTTCCTTTCCAGCAGCTTGATGATATGAGCACACTGCATTCTTGTACCCTACGCGGCTGAACAGTCTTAATCAGTTTCAGGTTTGCTTTTGGATATTAGCTTCTCTTGATGCCCTTCAGCAGTCTTTTGCTTTTGGAAAGAACATCATTATAGTGAGTCTTCAAAGTGACTTTGTCTCCTGCAACGTCTTCACTGTTTAAACTCTCTCTCTCTGTGTGCAGGCCCAGGTCTTTCTGTAGTTCTGGGAAAGACACTTTCCTTGTAATTCTTTTCTGTGTACACTTTCCCCTTCTGTTTTTGTCTTTACTGTCCCTGTTTCAGGACCTTTGTCTTTCTTATATGTCCTGGGAGGGTCCCTCAGTCCAAACTTTTTCTTTTTCATCTGCAGTTTCGCTTTGTTTATCCTGACATTAATCTCTACAATTGAGTTTGCCTTTCCTTTCATTCATTTTTTCTTTTAAAGATAGGGTCTCACTCTGTAGCCCAGGCTGGCCTACAACTCGCAGGCTGCCTCACCTCCCAAGTGCTGAGATTACAGGCATGAGATATTACATGTGGCTTGAATTTTTATTTCAGTGCAGTATCTTTCATAGCCAATTAATTTTTTTCTTGTCACTGCTTCCTGTGTCCCGTGTCTGCCTTAGTGTTTAGGGTGTCAGTTCTGTGTGGTGATTATATCTGCCCTAACTCCCCGCTTTCTCAGAATCTCCTTTAGATATGCTGTTCTGACTAGACTTAGCCTGAATGTCTTGTCTCCTGTTGCCCTGGACTGGGGCTCTGTGGGCAGAGTACAGCATTTGACATCACTGTGGGCACAGAATGGAAGATTAGGCACCAGGAAATTCAAGTTGTATCTTTGGATCTTGGTGAATAAATTCCCAAGAAGATGTTTCTATGCTTCATACTCAATCTGTTAGAAACATCTAGAGTGATAGTCTTTTGACTTAGAAATTTTGTTGAATGAGCATGAGTGCTTTGTCAGTTCTCATCATAGAGTCATTTGTAAAGTGAAATATACATTATTAGCATAGTTAAAGAAGATAAATGTGAAACCAAAATGGAAGGCAAAGTTACTATCATTGATATAACAGGAAAACAATAGGCTATTTCAGCTACCTGAAGCAGAAAGAAATATTTGTGCATGTATATTACAATGTAAATCCTGAAAGTTTTTTTTCAATCTGTAGTTCTAGTTCTTTATTAAACAATAGTTCTTTATTAAACATCTTGAGGGAAAACATATCACTTTTTTCCTAAACCTGTCACTTCATAGCCTGTCAAAGTCATGAACTAAACTGAGGACATTGCCCTGAAGATCATCAGGAACTCAGGGTCACCATCAGCGTCAGCGTCTTCTCTGCATTCCTCTAACAGTCAAGCCAGATGCATCTTCTGCTAAGCATGTTATCATTCTACTGCAAGCACAGCTGCACATGCATGCCCATGTGAGGGACCAGAGGAAGGCATTGGTGCTGGTGTCTTCCTCTATCTCTGTTCGGGTTATTTCTTTAAGACAGAATCCCTCATGGAACTGGTAGTTCACCTTTTTGTCTAGAGTATTTGACCAGGGAGAGCCCAGGACCTACCTGTCCTAACTACTTAGTGCTGGGATTACAAGCATATGCAGTCACACCTGGCTTTTTACACAGGTGTCTGGGCTTCAGACTCGGGCCCTGTGCTTTCACAAAGTGGCCTTCACCCCTGTGCCGGTTAGTTTTGTCAGCTTCCCACAAACTAGAGATACTTGGGAATAGGACACCTCAACTGGGGAACTTCCCCCATTAGACTAGACTGTGGGTGTGTCTGTGGGGCATACTCTTGATTGACAAGTGAAAGAAGGGCTTAGCCACAGCAGGTGGTGCCTTCCTTAGGAAAGCTGACCAGGGTGGTTGTAAACCAAGGGCTGACCCTGGTTCTGGAAGCAGGCCAGTAATCAGAGTTTCTCCATGGTCTCTGCTTCAGCTCCTGTGTTTCTGCCCTAAATCCCCTTAATGGGGGACTGTAACATGGAAGTATAAGCTCAATAAACCTTTTACTCCCCAAGTTGATTTTGGTCAGAGCGTTTTATCTCAGCGATAGAAACAAAACTAGACCACTCACTGAACCACTGCCCCAGCCTCCCGTTTACTTTGAAATGTTTCCGCTTTACAGTTCCTTTTCTATTATTTTCCAGTACTCCCTCTACTGCATGAATTACCTTGTATTAATTTCAGGAAGAATTATTTAAAATACTAGTGTGCTGATGTTCAGAGAGGTGGTACAGGTGAACAATGGCTTTAATATAAAGTAATGTTTTTGGAGGGGTGTGTTTATCTGGCATAGCTAATCTCATGACACCAAAAATATCCAATAAAATCCAAAGTAGGAAATGTACACAAAAATCTAGAGAAGTGGGTTCTACATGTATAAGCGAGATAAGTGTTGCTAATATGGATTTGAGTGATGTCTTTAAAGCATGTGTGTATGTGTGTCTTCTTTCCAAAAGTCAGATAAATAGGCTAGGAACCTTGTCCATTTTAACTTCACACCATAGAATCTAGGTGTTCCTGGTACCTAGTTAGAGACTCAATAGCACTTTTAGAGAGTTAGTGATGAGGTTGACTATCTTAGTTACGGTTTCTATTGCTGAGATTAAAAACCATGACCAAAAAGCAACTTGGAGAGGGAAGGGTTTGTTGTGTTTACATCACAGTACATCATTGAGGGAAGTCAGAGCATGAGCAGGAATTAAAGCATAGGCCATGGGTTGCTTCTAATGGCTTGCTCATCCTTTTTATAGCCCCCTGGCTCACCTGTCCAAAGGTAGCATCGCTCACAGTGAGCTGTGCCCTCCAATATCAGTCTTCAGTCAAGAAAATGTACCATGGGCTCTACCACAGGCCAATCTGGTTAGGACATTTTTCTCAACTGAAGTTCCCTCTTCCAAACTGACCCAGGCTGTAAGTCAAGTTGACATAAAACTAGCCAGTACATGGACTTAACCTATGGTGATATGGCTCACTGTGAACTGCCGTAGGCTATCACTGGTGACATTGCTACATCAAGAGAGAAGACTCTGAAGTTACATACCCTTGAATTTCAATCACGAGATATCAGTTTACTAGATGTATTATTTGTCAATTGTGGCACAATAAACTGTCCCAAAACTTAGTGACTTATAATTGTCCACTACCCATGTTTCAGTGGGCTGCAGAGGAATCCTGCTGTATCCTGTTTTTGGTGTGTTGTATCAGCAGCAGTCCAGATGTTGGTGAGGTCTACAGTGTTCTCAGGATTGATTTGGGTGGCTTTCCTGTTGAGTCACTCACACGTTTGTTGTTAGGGTTTAGTTTTATGTGGAATATAGGAATACAACTTCATTTTTATGCTGGTTTTCTGGCCAGAGGCCTCCTCAGTTACATGCATGTAGACCTACCCACAGGACAGCTCCCATTATAGTAGCTGACATTACTAGAATAGGCTATCTAGAACCAGAAAAGAGTGCCATCAAGGTGGAAGTCACAGTGTTTGGAAACCTAATCTCAGAAGAGATAGCTCATCACAGTACTCTGGCAGTTAGAAGAGAGTCCTTAGTCACTGTGAAGACAAAGGCCAATTGAAATAATTTCTAGACTGCAGCTTTCAGGAGAAGCCTTATGGCTGTGGTCACTTCTGTTCTTTTGTTTAGTTTCCTCATCCATAAAACAGGACATTAATGAGATAATAAGAGCCTTCCTATTAGGGCTCCTAGGACAAACATAATGAGAGTGGTAGACACCTGTGGCTGAACAAAGCGCTAGACAGAGCAAAACCCGGGCCAGTAGAGCTGAGCGATGACTCCTGCTGATAATTCAGAACCTTTGAAAGTAGATGCTTATTTACAGACTAAGTGAGGATGAGATGGTATCCATGGGACCCAAGGAAGCTGTTGAGATTTTCCCCCAGGAGCCTATTGCCTGCTGCTTCATTTTCAACAGACTTTTTTTTTTTTTTTTTGGATGCAGCATGAATGTTTCCACCCTTATTCCTCTAAAACCTCCTCATGATCACATTTGAAAACTCATTATTACGAAGAGATCATCCAATCATCACTGCTTAGGGAAAAGCAGTCGCTGTCCTAAGAATGAAAACCCTTTATGGCTTTTGGATCTCACTCTTGCTGGTTGACTCTACGCAAGCACTTTATCATCCCTGCTTAGGTTTGCAGGAGTTGGGGTGAATTCATTGTTACCCCTTGAGGCTTATAATCTTAGGGTCTCATTTCCATTTTGTTTTGAAGTTGGCTTATGCAAATGGCTGTGCCGTTTTTTTTTTTAATTTTTATTTTGGCTTTTCTTTGCTTAGTTGGTTGTCTTCTGTCCTCTGATCTGAGAATCTTTAAGCCACAGTCACAATTGGATTTAAAAAATCGAGCCAGCCAGTCTGTGTCTCTTACCACAGACCTGGGGCTATCATTAAGCCTTATTTACCAATTCTTTTTTTTTAATGAAAGGGTTTGTTTTTTTATCATTTATTATAATTTATTCAATTTGTATCCTGGCTGTGGCCCCCTCCATCATCTCCTCCTAATCCTACCTCCTCCCTCTTCTCCTCCTCTGCCTCTCCCCAAGTCCACTGATAGGGAAGGACCTCCTCCCCTTCTATTTGACCCTAGCCTATCAGGTCTCATCAGGACCGGTTGCATTGTCTTCCTCTGTGGCCTGGCAAGGCTGCACCCCTCAGGGGGAGGTGATCAGAGAGCCTGTCACTGAGTTCATGCCAGAGAAAGTCTCTGCTCCACTTACTAGGGACCCCACTTGGATACTGAGTCTATAGGCTACACAGAACTCAGCTTTGTTGTTGTTGTTGTTGTTGTTCTGTTGGTCTTATTTTGGAGCTCCTGTCTCCTCCAAGTCTTTCTATCTCCCCCTTCTTTCATAAAATTTCATGCCCTCTGCCCATAGTTTGGCTATGCATCTCAGCCTCTGCTTCAATACCTTGATCAGTAGAGTCTTTCAGCGGACCTCTGTGGTAAGCTCCTGTCCTGTTCTCTGTTTTCTCTTGTTTCCAATGTCTATCATGTTTGTTGAATGAAGAGTGAGCATCTTCCCTAGGGTTTTCTTTGTTGTTTAACTTCTTTAGGAATATAGATTTTTAGTATTTTTATCCTATACTGTATGGCTAATATCCACTTATGAGTGAATATATACCATGTGTGTCTTTCTGCTTCTGGGTTACCTCACTCAAGATAATCTTTTCTAGTTCCCACCATTTGTCTGCAAATTTCATGATTTTCTTGGTTTTTTTTTGTTTTTTTTTGTTTTTTTGTTTTGTTTTTTTCTTTAATTTAACTACAACTGAGCATGGGTTCTAGGTTATATCCATGCATGGTCCTTGGTTGGAGTATCAGTCTCAGAAAAGACGTCTGTGCCCAGATATTTTGGTTCTGTTACTCTCCTTGTGGAGCTCCTGTCCTCTCCAGATCCTATCTCCCCCTTTTTTTCATAGGATTCCCTCCACTCTGTCCAAGGTTTGGATAAGGGACTCAGCATCCGCTTTGATATACTTCTGGGTAGAGTCTTTCAGAGGCCCTCTGTGGTAGGCTCCTGTCCTGTTTCCTATTTTCTCCTTCTTCCAATTTCCATCCCATTTCTCTTTCTGAGTCAGGATTGATCATCTTACCCAGGGACCTTCTTCTTACTTAGCTTCTTTAGTTGTACAGATTTTAGCATGTTTGTCCTATATTATAGGTCTTGTATCCACTTATAAGTGAGTATATACCACATGTGTCTTTCTGCTTCTGGGATTGCTCACTCAGGATGATCTTTTCTAGTTTCCACCATTTGCTTGCAAATTTCAGGATTTCCTTGTTTTTAATAGCTGAATATTCCATTGTGTAAATGTACAACAATTTCTGTATCCATTCCTCCACTGAGGGACATCTAGGTTGTTTCAAGCTTCTGGCTATTATGAATAGAGCTGCTACGAACATGGTTGAGCAAATGTCCTTGTGTACTTGAGCATCTTTTAGATATATACCTAGGAGTGGTATAGCTGGGTCTTGAGGAAGCACTAATCCTAATTGTCCCAGAAAGCACCAGATTGATTTCCAAAGTGGTTGTACAAGTTTACATTCCTACCAGCAATGGAGGAGGGTTCCCCTTTCTCCACATCCTCTCCAGCATGTGATTTCACTTGAGTTTTTGATGTTACCATTCTGATGGGTGTAAGGTGAAATCTCAGGGTTGTTTTGATTTGCATCTCCTTGATGGCTAAGGACAATGACATTTATTTAAATATTTCTCTGCCATTCTATATTCCTCTATTGAGAATTCTCTGTTTAGCTCTGTACCCCATTTTTAAATTTGATTACTTGGTTTTTGCCTTTTAATTTCTTAAGTTCTTTATATATCCTGTATATTAGCCCTCTGTCAGATAAAGGGGTGGTGAAGATCCTTTCCCAACCTGTAGGCTGTTGTTTTATTCTGACAACAGAGTCCTTTGCTTTACAAAAGCTTTTCAGTTTTATAAGGTCCCATTTGTTGATTGTTGATCTTAGAGCTTGTGCTATCGGTGTTCTGTTCAGGAAGTTGTCTCCTGTGCCAATGAGTTCAAGGCTCGTCCCTGCTTTTTCTTCTAATAGGTTTAGTGTGTCTGTTTTTCTGTAGAGGTCTTTGATCCATTCAGACTTTAGTGTTGTGTAGGGTGATACACATAGATCTATTTGCATTTTTCTACATGGAAACATTCAGTTAGACCACCACCATTTGTTGAACATGTTATCTTTTTTCCATTGGATTATTTTGGCTTCTTTGTAAAAAATCAAGTATCCATAGGTGTGTTGGGTTTATCTGGGTCGTCTATTCGATTCCATTGATCCACCTTTCTGTTTCTATGTCAGTACCATGATGTTTTTATTACTGTTGCTCTATAGTACAGCTTGAGATCAGGGACGGAGATACCTCAAGAAGATCTGTCATACAGGATTGTTTTAGCAATTCTGTTTTATTTATTTATTTTTTTTTTTTGTGAAACTGAGAATTGTTCTTTCAAGTTTATTGTTCTTTTCAACTTTAAAGAATTGTGTTGGTAATTTGATGGGAATTGCATTGAATCTGTAGATTGCTTTTGGTAGAATGGCCATTTTCACCATGCTAATCCTACCAATCCATGAGCATGGGAGATCTTTCCATCTTTTGATATCTTCAATTTCTTTCTTCAGAAACTTGAAGTTGTTTTCATATATAAGTCTTTCACATGCTTGGTTCACACCAAGGTACTTTATGCTATTTGTGGCTATTGTAAAAGGGTGTTGTTTCACCAATTTCTTTCTCAGCTCTTTTGTCTTTTGTATACAGGAGGGCTACTGATTTTTTTTGAGTTAATTTTGTATCTAGCCACTTTGCTGAAGGTGATATCAGCTGAAGATCTCTGGTAGATTTTGGGGGGTCACTCAGGTATACTATCATATCATCTGTGAATAGTGATACGTTGACTTCCTACTTTCCAATGTGTATTCCCTTGATCTCCTTTTGTTGTCTTATTGCTCTAGCTAGGACTTCAAATACTATGTTGAAAAAGTACAGAGAGTGGGCAGCCTTGCCTTGTCCCTGATTTCAGTGGGATTGACTTAAGTTTCTCAATGTTTAGTTTGATGTTGGCTATAGGCTTGCTGTATATTGCCTTTAGTATGTTTAGGTACGTGCCTGTATCCCTGATCTCTTCAAAGCTTTAAACATGAATGGGTGTTGGATTTTGTCAAATGCTTTCTTGGCATCTATGGTGATGATCATGTGTGGTTTTTTTCCTTCTGTTTTTTTATGTGGTATATTACATTGATAGATTTCCATATACTGAACCATCTCTGCATGCCTGGGATGAAGCCTACTTGGTCATGATGGATGGTATCTTTTATGTGTTCTTGGTTTCAGTTTGTGAGTATTTTATTGAGTACTTTTGTGTCAATGTTCATAAGAGAGATAGGTCTGAAATTCTCCTTTTTTTTTGTTGGGTCTCTGTGTGGTTTAGGTATCAAGGTTACTGTGGCTTCATAGAAAGAGTTTGGTAGTGTTCCTTCTGTTTCTATTTTGTGGAATTGTTTGAAGAGTATTGGAGTTAGCTCTTCTTTGAAGGTCTGGGAGAATTCTGTGCTGAAACCATCTGGCCCTGGATTTTTTTTTTTCTGGATGGCAGACTTTTGATGACTGCTTCTATTTCCTTGGAGGAAATAGGACTGTTTGTGCCTGATCTTGGTGTAACTTTGATAAATGGAATCTATCAAGACAATTGACCATTTCATTTAGATTTTCAAATGTTGTGGCGTATAGGCTTTTGAAGTAAGACCTAATTATTCTTTGAATTTCCTCAGTGTCTGTCGTTATGTCCCCTTTTCTGATTTTTCTGATTTGGGTAGTTTCTCTTTGCCTTTTTGTTAGTTTGGCTAAGGGTTTGTCTAGGTTGTTGATTTTATCAAAGAACCAGCCCTTGGTTTCATTGATTCTTTGAACTGTTTTATATTTTTTTTCTAATTTATTGATTTCAGCCCTGAGTTTGATTATTTTTAACTGTCTACTCCTCTTGGGGGTGTCTGCTTCTTCTTTTTTCTCTAGGGCTTTCAGGTGTGCTGTTAAGTTGCTTGTATGTGATGTCTCAAACTTCTTTCTAAAGGCACTTAGTGCTATGAACTTTCCTCTTAGCACTGCTTTCATTGTGTACCATAAATTTGGGTAAATCTGCCTTAACTTTTATTGAATTTTAGGAAGTTTCTAATTTCTTTTTAAAATTTTTTTCCTGATCTAGCTGTCATTGAGTAGAGAGTTGTTTAGGTTCCATGCATGTGTAGGCTTTTTGTTATTTCTGTTTTTGTAGAGGTCTACTTTTAGGCCATTGTGGTCTGATAGGATAGAAGGGATTACTTCAATTCTTGTATCTGTTGAGGCTTGTTTTGTGTCTAACTATATGGTCAGTTTTGGAGAAGGTTCTGTGGAGTGCTGAGAAGAAGGTATACTCTTTAAAGGTTCTATAGACATCTATTAGGTCCATTTGATTTAGGCCCTCTGTCATTATTTCCATATTTAGCTTCTGTCTAGATGATCTGTCTCTTGGAGAGAGTGGAGTGTTGAGGTCTCCCACTATTAAGATGTTGGGATCATTGTGTGATTTATGCTTTAATAATGTTTCATTTCTGAATGGACGTGCTCTTGTATTTGGGGCATAGATGCTCAGGATTGTGATGTTCTCATGGTGAATTTTTCCTTTGATGAGCATGAAGTGTCCCTTCTCATCTATTTTGATTAATTTTGGTTGAAAGTCTATTTTATTAGATACTAGGATAGCTACATCAGCTTGTTTTCTGGGTCTGTTTGCTTGAAAAACCTTTTTCTAGCCCTTTATTCTGAGGTAGTATCTGTCATTGTTGCAAAGGTATATTTCTTGGATGTAGCAGAATGTTGGAACCTGTTTCTGCAACCATTCTGTTAGTCTGTCTTTTTATTGGAGAGTTGAGTCCATTGATGTTGATATATAATATAAGTGACCGATGAATGTTAGTTCTTTTTATTGTGGAGTTGGTGGTAATAGTGTGTTTGTGTGCTTGCTTTCTTTTGACGTTTTGTTGTGAGGTTATCTCTGTCTTGTGTTTTCTTGGTTGTAGTTAATTTTGTTAGATTGGAGTTTTCCCTCCAGTATCTTCTGTAGGGCTGGGTTGCTGTGTAGATATTATTGAAGTTTAGTTTTGTCATGGAATATTTTGTTCTCTCCATCTATGTTGGTTGAAAGTTTTGCTGAGTATAATAGTCTGGTTTCACATCTGTGTTCTCTTAGAGTCTGCATGACATCTGTCCAGGCCCTTCTGGCTTTCATGTTTCCTGTTTAGAAGTCTGGTGTGATTTTGATAGGTCTACCTTTGTATGTTACTTGGCCTTTTTTCCTTGCTGCTTTTAACATGTTTTCTTTGTTCTGTAGATATAGTGTTTTGACTATTATGTGAAGTGAGCAGTTTCTTTTCTGGTCTAGTTTATTTGGTGCTATGTAAGCCTATTGTATGTTTAAGGACATCTCTTTCTTTAGGTTGGGAAAATTTTCTTGTATGATTATACTGAACATATTTTCTGGACCTTGTAGCCTGGAACCTTCTTTTTCCTTTATTCCTATTATTCTTAGATTTCGTCTTTTGATGGTGGCATTGATTTCTTGGATGTTTTGTGTTTGGGACTTTTCCGATTTTTTTTCTTTGAGTGTTGAATCAATTTCTGTAAGTGCATCTTTAGCGCTTGAGATTCTCTCTTCCATCTCTTGTACTATGTTGGTGATGCTTACCTTTGTGGTTCCTGATCTATTCTCTAAGTTCTCCAGCTCCAGGGTTTTCTCTGTTTGTGTTTTCTTCATTGATTCTAATTCTGTTTTCATGTCTTGCACCATTTCCTTCATCTGTTTGAATGTGGATTCCTGTCTTTCCATGATGGTATGTATTTTTTTAAAATTAATTTTCTCTTTATGTGCCTCTATTTGTGTGGCTATATTTGCGTGTATTTCTTTTAGAGTTTTGTTTGTTTCCTCTTTATGTGTCTCTAATAACTCGATAAGCATAACTTTAAAATCTTTTTCCTGTGTTTCTGATGAATTAAGATATCCGTTGATTTGGGGGGGTTGCTAGTGAAGCCATAATGTCCTGATTCTTGTTGGATTTGTTCTTATGTCTGACTCTAGCCATATGCTGGTCAGTAGCCTTTGCTGTTTGTTCCTGGAGCCTGTACTGCAGACTGGGTCCATCTGTCTCTGGAATCTGGAGTATTCTTCAAGAAGGTGATAGACGTCCTCCAGTTTGAGAATGGGTGCAGGTAAGGTAGAAAGGTCACTGGTGAGAGCTGGCTAAAGCAGGAGTGTGGGTGGAGGTACCTGCCGAAGGGTGAAGTGTAAGGGAGGAGTGCAAGCCCAGGTTGTGGTGCAGGTGCTGTTTGCTGTTCAAAGGTGCAGCGCGCATGCATGTACAGGTACCCTGAATGGCTCAGTGACCCACAGGCCTGTCTCAGTATTGTGCTCCATGTGCTCAGGTCTGCCTGAGCTGCACCATCTTATTTCCAGGGACTGTTTGCCTGGACTCCACTGGTAGACCCACAGAACAGGGGCTTCAATGTTTAGAACACTGTCCCAGAGAGCCCTATGTTGCCTACAGTAGGGGCGTGGGTGGGAGGGATCTGATGTCTGGCTGCTACTGTAGACAGACCCTGATCTGGGGCTCTGTATGCACTCTCTTGCAGAAGCACTCGCTAGCAGACATGCATAGTAAGCTCAGAGTCCTGGCACACTTACTCACAGGCAGGTGTGCAAAGCACTGAGGGCCCAAAAAGTCACTTGCAGGGGTATGTGGTAAGCTCAGAGAGCGCACAGTTTTCTGCTTTCAAATTTGGGGCCCCTGTTTGGCCAATAGAATAAGGAGGCACCCTGTACCTGAGGTTATGTACTCCCTGCTGCTGCTGCTCTGCCACAGCAAGTGGAGCAAGAGAAGGTACAGCGGAAGGTGTCAGGGAGTCCATAGTTCGCCACTCTCAGACCTGAAGTCATCCACGTGGGGAGGAGGAACCTGGATCCAATCTGTCCCAGCTCATGGATTGTCCCTCTAGCCCAGCAAACCTCAAAGTTGATACCCTGGGTTCAGCCACCCATCCACTCACCAGTTTTGGAGTTTTGGCTCTTCTGCCTTTCAGAAACTGTGCACACTGGTCATCACCATCTTGGAGTTCCACCAGGTATTTTTTTTAAAGTAGATTCTGATTATAGTTTTCCTTCCCCTAACTCCTCTGATATCCTCCTGCTTCCTCCCTGACTCAAATCTATACCTTGTTTGCTTTTTCTCATTAGAAAACAAATATTATCTAATAAAAACAAACAAACAAACGAGAAAAAAGTCAAAGAAAAAACATAAACACTGTTTAGACAGCTGTTGAGCTGTTGAGACATTACACACAGAAATCCCATAAAAACCCAACACCAGACACCATAATATATAAGCAAAAGACTGGGAAGGTTAAAAGAAAAACAAAAGCCAAGACAAAGTGTCTTGAGACAAAACAAAACAAAAACAAAACCCCTCTGAAAATAGCAATGAGCTCATTTTGTGTTGGCTGTCTACTGGTGGGCCAGAGCCTTCCCTTAAGTCTGTTTTATATAGCCAGTGAGATCTCATTGGAGAAAACTAGTCTTTCCTTTGAGAGTGATCATCAATTGGAGCTATCTATCAGGTTTTAAAATTTTTTTTATTAATTACACTTTATTTACACTGTACCCCCCTATAGTTTCCTCCCTCCTCTCCTCCCAATCCCTCGCTTCCTCCCCCTTCTTCACACATGCCCCTCCCCAAGTCCACTGATAGGGGAGGTCTTCTTTTCCTTCCTTCTGATTCTAGTCTATTAGGTCTCATCAGGAGTGGCTGCACTGTCTTCCCCTGTGGCCTGGCAAGGCTGCTCCCCCTTCAGGGGTGGGTGATCAAGGAGCAGGCCAATCAGTTCATGTCAGAGACAGTCCCTGTTCCCATTACTATGGAACCCACTTGGACACTGAACTGCCATGGACTACATCTGTGCAGGGGTTCTAGGTTTTTACAGTTTCATTGGCTGGTTTCATTACAGCTTGTTCTTTTATTTACCTCTCACTTGCAGTAAGGGTTGTCTGCATAGTTGTATCAGATGCACCCAATTTCGTCCTGACTGCCCCTGAGCCCATCTCTTCTCAGGACTGTTATTATTTTCTGTGCTCTGAGAAGAAACTGTGTATACTGTTTTTTAAAGTATATTAGTGCTGCCTTGATTGCCACGAATTACCTTTATGCTGTTTTGAAGTGACATAACTCTCCTGTCAATTTTAAAAGATTGAATCTCCTAAATATTACAATCTTGGTCGATAGGCTTTTGCTTCCAGGCTTGAAATACCTTAGTCCGTGTTTTCATGGCTTATAGGATTGCTGATATTATTCTGATGTATTTGCTTTTCTAGGTGAGTTAACATTTTCCTTCTATAGGTTTTCATACTGTTTGTTTTGTATTTTTGACATCTTAACTATAGCATGTCTCTGTATTGGAATTTCTGTTATAATTACATCGAGTAGATCAACTATATCTTTGCTGTTTATGTCAGTTCCTTCTCCTACCCTGTAGATTCCTCAGTTTGGTTTCTTGAGCATCTCTCAGTGTTCTTCAATTCACTAATGCTGCATCATGGTCCATAAAACAGATAAATGACAAAGCTAATGGAGAATGTGCTGTTAAGGAAAAACAAAACAAAACAAAAACCAAAAAAAATTTAGTGCTACATGAAAATAGTAACTGGAGGAGCTGAAAAAAGGACTTACGGAAAGGGGAGAACCAGTGGAGAGGCCATAGTTAAGTAAAAAGAAAAAAAGGAGAGAAGAATGTTATGCAGTTGAAAGGGTTAGGAAAAATAACAAGTAAACAAACAAACAAACAAACAAAAAAACCCCCAAAACCTGAAAGAGTAAAAAGAAGTAAAAGGAAGTCCCAAATAATGTAGAGTTCAAAATAAAATTAGATGAATGTAAAATGGGGAATAAATAAAAACATGAGAATATTAAAAAAAAACCAAAAAAAGGCAATGCTAAAATACTGTCAGAAATGTGGCAGAGAGGAAAGTAGTAAGTATAGGTCAAAAAAAATGAGGGTCGGGGAAAGGCACCTAAGAAGAAGAAAAAGATTGTCCAATACCGACAAAAATGCATAAACAAAATTAAATAGATGAATATGGGGGAATAACAAGTAAAGTCACTATTACAAGTACGTAAAAAGTAAAACGCTGGGAAAGTGTTCTCCTGGGCTGGCAGGAGTATGGAAAGTTCCCGCAGCACTGAGGTCATTCCAGGGACTGGTCTTCGTACTTCTAAGGCCTCCGGAGTAGTAACTGCTCCGCTAACGCAGTGCAGATGAGGATGTCAAGTACACTTCTAGAGTTCGGAGTTCCCGGACTCTAATTACTACTGTTCTGCAGGAATTCTGTCCCCGTAGGCTGATGCAACTATGTCAGGTGCAGCTATCAAACTCCACGATTATTCTCAGTTAATGACTTGCTGTAGGCCTTTTCCTGGCCTGAGCTGGCCCTCCTGCGATCCAGTCTTTACCTTGTCAGCACCGGTCCCTTCTGTTCCCTAGAGCCACCGTCCTGAGCGGTCCCCCACTCCAGGACTGTGGCGAGCCAAAAGACGTTCCCTGACAGCGTGTGTTCTTTGTTTTCAGGCTCTCTCAAAATGGTGGCTGTAGTGGAACTATGCAGGTTATGTGATATGGGACCACTGTGAAAGAGTGGCTCTTTCTTCTTTTCCCTCCCTTTCTCTTTACCACCCCCACCTCTCTTTGGATCACCTCATTTTCTTTCACTACATGCAGCAGTCGTTTTACTGTATCATCTCTTGAAGTCATGCATGTAGTTGTTATTCCCCCACATTTATCTGTCTAATTTTGTGTACACATCTTTCACCGGTGTGCCTTTCTGAAGCCCTTCTCTCTTTGGTTCTATTTACAACAAATCCACGTTTTCTTCTGACTCTGTCACTGGATCATAAGGAGGGACAGCTTCTAGTCTACCCTCTTAATCTGTTTCCATAACGTCTTATCTAAATTTAATAAAAATCACAAGCTAATAAAACGTGTCCCGTGTGCAGCACACAGCACGGACGGAATGCAAACGCACAAGTGTTTTCTGCAGGATTATTTAATTTCAGACTTGGCTGCACCCTAGAATTACCCCGGAAGCAGTAGAACTGCTGCCGTGTTAGAGACACACCTGAAACCCGTTAAGTCAATTTCCCCAAAGGTTGAATCCAGATTACTCGCCCTTTAAAAAGATTTTCCTAGGCGACTCTAACAGGCGGCTAAGCTTGAGACTCCTTGCATTAAATGATCTATTCAAGAGGGCGGGTAAAGTAACTGAACATTTTGGAGTTGGGGGTTGGAGAGAGTCTTTGACTTTGTAGGAGTTACGTGATCAGGGGCAGTTTCCTCTTTCGGTTCTCAACCCTCCTAATGCTGTGACTCCCAATCATAAAATTATTTTTGTTTCTATTTCATAACTGTAATTTTTGTTACTATTAAGAATCATAATGTACATAATCTGCTACGTAGGATATCACAGAGGAGGCTCCCCCGAAGGGGTCGAGACCCACAGGTTGAGAACCACCGCTCTAAACCTTCACTATGTTAATGATGATATGCATCTGTGTTAAAAATGAAGCAAAGGGGGCTGGAGAAATGGCTCAGTGATTATGCTCACTGGCTGCTCTTCCAGAGGACCCGGGTTCAATTCTCGGCACCCACGTGGCAGCTCAGAAACTGTCTGCAACTTCTGTTCCAAGGATCCCACACCCTCACAGAGACATACCAGCAGTCAAAACACCAATGTATAGGAATACATTATTTAAAAAATAAAAATTAAGCTGAATATTCTCGGACATTGCCTTGAACCTTGATAGAGCTCATGGGCACTTGAATCTATTGTGCATGCTCAGTATAGACACTTGGTTGCTCCAGACTCCTCCAAGCATTGGTTTCTGGGTAGAAGTGGGAAGCGCAATGAGGCCCATTATAGTTTTTCACATCATTATTCATTTTTTGTTTTATTTTTTGAGACAAGGTTTCTTTGTGTAACCTTGGCTATCCTGAACTTACTCTGTAGACCAGGCTGGCCTCAGACTCACAGAGATCTGCCTGCCTCTGTCTCCCAGGTGCTGGGATTAAAGGCATTTGCCACTACGCCTGGCCCGTTCTCCATTTCTTAAAGATGGTGCTGTTGAACTCCCGAGGTGGGGAGACCCTCCATTCCTTGGGATAGACACCAGACCCCAATAACCCACAAAACAGAACTAGATGCAAACAGCAAGAGGTGTTTACTAGTAGTCGGCATGCCGGGGCTCTGCACACAGCTCCCACACAAGGGGTGGTACAGAGCCCTGAGCTGCAGAATCACAGAGATTACAAAAGCAAAAACAGCGAAACAGGAGGGGGTCTGGGGTAAGGGATTTTTCTAACAGGGCAGTCAGTGATTGGCTGTGCCCAGGTGTGGTGACTAGGGGACAGTTAGGGACTGTTTGCACTTCTCAGTCCAGGAACAAAGAAGGGCGCTTAGGGCCAAGTTAAAATTTCCTACCCTTACAGTGCATGAGGCTCATATGTCTGCGAGAAATTCACAATATTTAGTAACAGAATCAATAAATCCTGGGGTAGCCCAGGGCACTTAGACACCAGGCAAAGACGCATAGTTACTGGATGCTTTGACTGGTTCATA
>CM053755.1:41282727-41321276 GCA_028658305.1 Pachyuromys duprasi
TCCTCATAGCCTTTAACCTATACAGCAACATAAAATCCCCCCTCGTGTGGTTTTCATCACTTTCCTGCTTTGCCTGTAGAGCTGGAGCTGGGTGGCAAGTGCAACTGTTCCAGTGACTGGGTCCAGCGTGGGACAGCCAGATGTGTGGCTTTCCTTTGTGACTCTTCAGGCACCTCGCTGATCCCCCCCCCCCCCACCTATTTTCAGACTAGAGCAGCACCCTGGAAGCAATATTTAGCAGCATTCCAAGAGAGAAATATTTTTGTTTACATTTTTACTCATTCTATCCTGGGTGAGTTGTGGCAGCCTGTGTTTTGAGGAACTCATCCATTTCATCTCAGCAGAAATATTCCCAGCGTCCACTCAGGTCTGTTTTGTGTCTGCAGACCCTGGTGACATCTGGGTCGTTCCTGATGTCGGAGATTCTCATCTTCTCCTTCTCTTTCTTTATTAGACTTACTCGAGGTTTGATGATTTTACCGGTCTTTTTAAAGGACAAAATTCAATTAACTTTTGCTGCTTTCTTTTCAATATCATTTATTTATAGTCTTATCTTTACTATTTAATTTTCTTGATTCAGATTAATTTTGGTTTTTAAAAAAATCTATTTTTAGGGTATGAGTGTGCATGACTGATGGGAGATTTTTTCTTTATGCTATTTCATGCAGCTTTAGTTTTGTCCCCCAAATATTGACATGTTTTCTCTAAAACTTCTCCTTTATCCCTTTATTTACAGCTATACTCAGAAGTCAGTAGTTAGAATTTTGTTATTTTCCTATAACCTTGTTACTGCTTTCTAATTTGATTTAATTGTGGTTTTTGATCGTTTAATGGCTCAGGACATGGCCTCCCTTGATATATGTCCTGTGGCTGCTTGGAAAGGATGTATATTCAGCTGTTGTTAGGATGAGTGTCCTAAAAAGGTTGATTAGAAGCTGTTTGTTTATAAAGCTCTTGACTTCTTCTACATGCTGGCTGGTTTTCAGAGCAGTTGTTTTGTCAGTATTGACAGAGGGGTGTATCTATATAGAATCTCCACCTTGCTATGAATTCTTTAAAATAGGAAATGTTCAGAGATTTTTATCAATAGTTATGTTTAGTCAGAGCCGTAGGGAGAAGAGTACCTATTCCATTTTCCAGGAGGAGAAAAGCAGCGTTTACTTGGACAGGAATATAACATGCTTTCATTTCACGGATGTCTGTTGGCTGCCCATGTTTCTGGCACTGCACTGGACTCTGCAGGTGATGATGAAAATGTAAAGATATAAATATCAGCATTAGGAATGGATAACACATTTTTTTGTTTTGTGTTGTTTGCATTCGAGCAAGTGTGTATGCATGCATGAAGAGGCCAGAAGTCAGCTTCTGGTGTCCTTCCTTAAGATACTTTCCACTTTGCTTTTTGTGACAAATAGTCCCTCCATAGCCTGGAACCCTCCAAACAGTCTAGGTTGGCCAGGCAACAAGTACCCAAGATCCACATGTCTCTCCTTCCTCAGTACTGGGATCATAGCCCATCCCACCATATCCAGCTTCTTTAAAAAGAATATTATTGCATTTTATTACTTTATTTTGTGTGTTGGGGGGAGGGGATGGTATGCAGAGGTGAGAGGAGGAATTGTGGGTTTGGCTCTTTCCTTCTACCATGTGGGTCTCGAGGACTTATGCCATCAGGGACTGGCTGGAAGTGTCTTGACCTCCTAGGCCATCTTGCTGGTCATGCAGCTTCTTTTTGTGGGTTCTGGGATAGAAGTCGGGTCTTCATGTTGCGAGGAAAGTGGTTTACTGACTAAGAAATCTCCCCAGTCTATCCCCATGCCCGCATGTTCCTTCAATAAGAAAAGTGAAAGATGAAGTAATGTGAAGATCTGGACAAGCAACAAGAGGCCAGAACTTGTGTCCTGTTACCTTCTACCGTGGAGGCTGTCAAGCAGTCAAATGTCTTGGGATGATGTTCCGTCATGTGAGCCATGACTGAGGTGCTTGCAATTCATGTTGACTTTGGGGGAGGCAGTAAGTTTGGGTTGGTCAGTGAACCAGGTTTTTTTTTTTTTGAGGGTTAAGATGCTGAACTTAGAATAAGACTTGGACCATGCATCTGGGTGAGAACACATGCGATTTCTTCCCTGCCTGTGTGACACGTGGAGGTAAGCCAACAAGAAAGTCAAAACTCTATAGAAGCAATTACAGGGTCAGGACCAGACTAGCCCTGTTCCTATCCTGTGCTCACTGACCATGTCTCTGGGGACTGCCTTACCTGCTACTTGCCCATTTCTTAGCTCTTCCACAGAGTGACTTCCTGCATGGTTCCTGACTTCTACTGACGAGTTGACTGATATATTCTAAAATATATGTCAGACTGCATATGACTGATATATTGACATATCAGTCTGTGACTGACAGATCTGTTCTGAGAAGTCAGGACAGTTTTCCCCCATCAGAGATGAGCTTCTGGGTCTTTGTTGCACGCATACATCTCACATACACCTCTCCTATCTTGTTTTGTGTTGTTTATATAATTGTATTTTAAGGTTCTGAAGGGCACAAACCATGTCTTCCATCCATCAAAGCCCTGGAAGGGTCTTAATGGGTCACTGAGAAAAGGGGTCCTCTACTCATTACTGATAGCATCTGGAGGTGTCTTTAAGGATGTATCTTCTAAGGCCCCACATTAAACTTAATTGTGTGTGGATGTGTTTGGGAGGTAGGGTGAGCTGGAGGTCTGAGAGATGGGGCTGTTTTTGTTCTGCTTCTATCCCATGATAACGCTCACAAAACTAACTCATTGGCATAGCCTGATGCCCTTGCATGATGTCCACTACATGCATTTTGCTTTCTGGTTCTTCATTTGACAAACAGTTCTCAAGTTTCTATCACAGTGGTTAAACTTAAATGCTGCAAATGGGGACGAGTTTGCTTAGTACCAGGACATTTTACAGAAGAGTTTCCCTGCTTACCAGTTTGGAACTGTACTCAGATGGGTCTTCAGTTGCTTGTCATGATCCTTTTCAACCAGAGAGACCCCAACCAAGTCTACTGTTGTTTTTTTTTTCTGGACAGAAGTTGAAGGACTCCAAGATGCCTGAATTTGGTGATAATGCCGATCTGATGTGTGCTTTGTTAAAGGGAAGAAATCACATACGTAAAAATATTGAAAAAATAACATCCTATTTTTGTTTTGTTTTGTTTTTTGGTTGTGAACCTAGCCTTTGATGGCTAAGCCATCTCTCACTCCATGGGAGACACCAAATCTGTGGCATGGCTAACGATACTCTGCTATGCACAGAGATGGGAGCCTGGCATAGCTGTCATAGTTGCTCCACCCAGCAGCAGCTGATGGAAACAGATGCAGAGACCCACAATCGAACACTGGGAGGCATGAAGGGAGCCTTGTGGAAGAGTGAAGGGAAGGATATAAGGACCCAGAGGGGACAGGAGCTCCACAAGAAGACCAACAGAAGCAATTGACCAGGGCCCAGAGAGTCCTGTGGAGACTGAAACACCAACCAAGGACCATGCATGGACTGGACCTAGGCCTCCTACACAGATGTAGCCTATGGACAGCTCAATGCTCATATAGATTCCCCAGTAAGGGGAGTGGGGGCTGACTCTGACATGGACTCTGTTGCCTGCTTTTACATCACTTCCCCCTGGTGGGACTACCTTGACAGGCCATGGGGAAGAGGATGAGGTCAGTCCCGATGCAACTTGATCTGCTGGGGTGGGTGGGTCAGTTGGGGTGCTCCCGTTTTCTGAGGAGTAGGGTAGGGGGGAGAGGGGGAACAGGGAAGGAGGGTGGGGCCGGGAGGAAAGGAGGGAGGAGGCTATGACTGGAATAAATAAGTAAACAAATACATAAATATATACATCGATAAATATCAAAATAAAAAGACAACATCTGATTGAAGATGTTTTGCTGAAGAACGCAGACTTGAACTGTAGAGATGGCTCAGTGGCTAAGAGCATTGTCTGCTCTTCTAGAGGACTGGGGTTTGATTCCTAGTACCCACATGCCTACTCACAATTGTCTGTAACTAAGGCCAAGGGAATCTGACACCCTCTTCTGGCGTGCATTAAGTTATGGTGCACGGACTTACATGGAGACAAAAACCCCCCACACATAAAATAAGTAAGTAAATAAATAAAATAAAAGCAACACTTTTTTTGTGTGGAAAACTAAAGCATAATTTTAGCATTTGATCTCAGCAGTTACTCAAGAGGTAAAAGTTAAACTTTCAAAGGCTGGGATTTTTATTCCATTGTTCTTTTATTCCTTTATAAATCTCATGGAAGATTAAGCACACAAAATACAATCACACTAAGACAGATGTGCTTTTCCTTATCAGAGCAAATGCCTGCATACTAAAGTAATCAGCATTCAGCAGCAATCGGTGGCAAAGGCTGGTGCTTGCCTATGTCTTCATCATTCACTTGGAATTGACTTAAGAGGCTGGAAAAGCAAGGAAGAGGGGAGGGGAATACCTCTCTGCTTTGTGGTGCATGGTGCATCTCATAAGTAAGTAGGCATCTTGTGAGTCTCAGGGCAGTTTCTGCACAGACTAGATACACATCACGAGACCTGGCCTCTTGGGCTCACCCATCTGTCTCACAAGTA
This sequence comes from Pachyuromys duprasi, assembly GCA_028658305.1. Classification (NCBI taxonomy): domain Eukaryota; kingdom Metazoa; phylum Chordata; class Mammalia; order Rodentia; family Muridae; genus Pachyuromys; species Pachyuromys duprasi. The sequence continues at coordinate 41,287,343 of CM053755.1, forward strand.
ACTGTCTCACAAGAAAATCATCGCATTGATTCGGGTGTCTTGGCACTGTGCGAGAGGAACAAGGAACAAAAATTCAAGGGCCCGTATTTACTGCCGTCTGTTAGGAAGGATAGAACAGATAGGGCTGACAGAGCTCCATGACAGGCGCCAGGCGGCCAAGGTGACAGAGTCTCAGTGGATCCACAGCACCCTGCTTTCTGCAAGACTTATTTAGCTTTCATCTCCTCTCACACACTGGATTGTAATGTCTTTTTAAAAAAATTCCACACACCATCTCTTGTTGCATGCTGTTCCTTTTGTTTTGTGAGATGATCCTTGCAATCTTTTCAGAAACCCTCCCTCTCCTAGAGCTCAATAGGTCTTTGCAAATATTCTCCCATTTCTGCCTTCCTTCTGATTCCCTTCCCTGTATTCTTTTCTCTGCATGTTTATTTTGGATATCTGCTGATCCTTGCGGGTTTGCAAGCTGGGCACTTAGAGGATAGTCTGGCCTGAACATGAGGTCCGCTGACCTCTGTCATCAGGTGTCATCCAAAAATTTTATTGGTTAGAATATAAAATGTCAGTGTCAATATATTAAGGATTGTCTTTTGAATGGATTTTTTTTTTCATAGATTTCTCCCATCTTCTGGCCGAGGACAGCCTTGGCTACTCCGATGTCTTGGGGTTAAACCAAGAAGACAACAGTGATTTCCTATTGGGCGGCACAAATCTTCACTGAATTCCCATGCCCTCACAATTGCTGGGTATGTGGTAAAGTTTGACTCTGAAATAGCCCTCACAGAATGATTCTTTAATGTTTGCTTCCCTGATTATGGTGCTGTTTCTGGGTGTGTGCAGCCTTTAGAAAGTAGGGCCTAGTGGAGGGAAATAGAGCACAAAGGACAAGAGTTTGAAAAGTACGGTCTAGCCTCCAGGCAAGCATTTCATTGTACCCTTATCTGCCGGCTTGTGAACACGTATCTGCCCTGCTGCCACAGACAAAGCTTCCAAGATTGTGCCCTTGCGGGCTGAGAGCTCTCTGGAACCATGGGCCAAAACAAAGCTCCAATGTTTGTTCCCCAGCTTATAGTGCTGGTTTCTCTCAGCCACCTCTGTCTCAATGACACAAAAGTAAACCACTGAAGCGCCTGAAGAATTTGGACTGTGGCTGTGGAATTAGGCATTCTATTATGGCTGGCAGATACGTGCATGCTCAAACTCCTCTGTTTAATTACCAGCCCAAGGCAGACTTTCAGATTTATGTCACTTACAGTAAGTACAAAACTTTACGAGGAATATATATATTCAATTTATAAAAAATTATATATATATATATATATATACATACACACACACACACACACACACACACACTTTATTATAGGGCTAGCATCGCCTGACTCTTGACCTTTACCTGAGAGTTCTCTTTCATTTTTTTTTTTAGTTTTCATTTTTAAAATTTATTTATTATAATTAATCACTTTGTATCGTGGCTGTAGCCCCCTCCCTTGTCTCCTCCCAGTCCCACCCACCCTCCCTCTTCTCCCCCTATGTCCCTCCCTTAGTCCACTGATAGGGGAGGACTTCTTCCTCTTCTATTTGACTCTAGCCTATCAGGTCTCATCAGGACTGGCTGCATCATCTTCCTCTGTGGCCTGGCAAGGCAGCACCTCCCCCAGGGGAGATGATCAAAGAGCCAGCCACTGAGTTCATGCCAGAGAGAGTTCTCTTTCAAGACTAAAGGAATTAGGACCCCACCGTTACAAAATGCTCATCTCTTGGGCTATGAAACTTGGAAATTTGTCTTTAAAGGATATAAGGTGCATCTCAGCAGTCAAAGAAAAGGCTCTTCAGTCAGTGACTAGCTAGTGCCAGTGATCTTCAAGGCAGTTAAGGAGTTGGGCTCAGAAAGTCCAAATGAATCACCTTTATATGGTCATGCAGTAATGAACTTTTACCCTGTAATAAAGACATGATTTAGGGCAAGGAAGACTTTGAGTTCACTGTTACTCTCTGAGGTATGAAAGATTTGGGTTTTTTTTTTTGACCTGTATTTTCTCCAGATTAGTTTGTCTTTCAAAGACTGACAAGAGCAGAGGATCTGAGGCCATTTTTTCATGTACATTTGGCCTTCAGGTGACTATTATTTTTTAATTATAAAAAACAGATTTGATAGAGTGAATTAGGTAATCCTTGGCTACATCATTGCCTCCCACACGAAAAAGATGAAGATCGGGCTGTTATACGTATATTCACAGTTATGGTGGCAATATGAAAATGGTTGTGTATTTCTTAAGGCCTTCCATTGCACTCTGTCATGGTGAGGTAGGTTGTTGTTGTATAAAAACATCTCTCCTTTGAGCTTCAAGAAGAGAAATTCTTTAGACAGATGGTCACCATTATGCTTTATCGTAGGCTTGGCATCCTTGATCTTGGCCTTTACCTGAAACTTCATACTTTACCTCTAGACTTCAAAGGAAGTTGGATCACAAAATGCTCATCCCTGGCTCTGTGACTTGGAAGTTCATCTTTAAAGCATACAGAATCCCGTCTCCACAGGTGGATTCTCTTAGAACACGCTTCTCTCCATATAGATATGAGCTTCCCTATAGCCACACATTGTTGCTGGTACCTTGGACGAATCTTTGAATTTATGTCAGCAAGTGCTGATGGAGAGCAGAAGCTCAGGCATCCCATGGCTGGCACCATGTGAGGGTCTGATATTGCCCCAATGAGATGTAGCTCACCAGAGGCCATCCAAAATTTTGCTTCACTAAAAAGGGAGTAAGTTAGAACTAGGGAATATCTTGAATGATTTTTTTTTTATTGTTCATTGCATGTATTCATTGAACATGGTACTGCGTTACGTCAGGACATTTTATATAGTGTCAATAGGTATTATATGTTTACCTTCCACCACCTTACTCTTCTCTTTCTCCACTTCCTCCTCCTATCATTACCATTTCTTTCCCTAGACCACTTCTTTCATTCCATCTACACATGTGTGGACTTATGTATCTGTATTTGAGGAAATGCACACACTATTTGTCTTCCTGAGACTGGCTTGTTTCTCTCAAGATAGTCTCCACTTCATCCTGAAATGACATAACTTTGTCTTTCTTTATGGTTGAAAATGTGTGTAGATAAACTATGTTTTCTTTATCTGTTCCACTGTTGTTGGACAGCTAGGCTGGTTTCATAAGTTAGCTACTGTGAATAGTACTTGCATGAATTCTTCAACATTGGTGGGCTCAATCTATAGAAAGGCCTGGAGGAAATTCTCAACCCAGGGGTGTCCTCTTGAAAGGGAAAGGAAGGTCCAGAGTCATGGAATAAGAACCAAGAAGTGAACCATAAACTATTTTTGGTAGCTTTTAATAGGAATTCAGAAGAATGTTCAGGAACACTCTACTGTGGGTAGAGTTAATAAACACATGATCTGCAAGTGTCTCAAATATGGCTGCATGGAAGGAAAACTTTCAGGGATCTCTTGAATTTTGGTTTTGAGTTTTGGCTCAAAGGTTCTCTGGCCTTCCTGTATAAAAAGGTCATGATTTTAGTTTTGTTTAATTTTCTTTGATTTTTGTATCCTCCCCAAAGCTTCAATAAAAACATCATGACTTGATTTCTACTTAGCTTGGCTTTGAGAGCGTCAGTGAATCTAGGTTGCAGATAAGGCAGTTTAAGAAGGAAAGGCCACATGAGGCAAGCATGTGGAGGTGGCAGAGCTTTTCTATGCTGCTACAGGTGATGATGGTCACAGGGAGTCCTGGAGAGGGGCAGGAGGCAATCAGGGTGGATGAGAAGATCAGGCAAGCATTTCCCAAGAGTCCATAATCTGGAAATGATGAAACCATTTCACTAAATGGAGTAAGGATCTAAGAGAGATTGTCTTGTAAAATGGGGCCTGCGGAGAATGCAGGCCATTCTGGTTTCATTAATAAGACAAAGTAATTTATCAGTTTTATCCATTTTTGATTCAAGATAAGCTATATTTTTGTGATGTATTCTAAATGCTTGCCACCTGTCATTCATCACAGTTCCTAGTGACTATTTCCCTTCTCTGTCTGATCCCTTCCCTTCTCTGAGATCATGACAATATTCTCTCCTGTATCCATTCTGATTCCACCTCTGTATCCTCCCACTTGGAGGCCTGATGAGTGATTCCAGTTTCTCTGTCAACTTCAAAAAAGATGGAGCTGCATCTTCCTACTCCTTGCCTACTAGCAGGTTCTGTACCACTCCCTTGCCTATAGCTACATGGAGATTAACAAAAACTATTGACTGTTTATCATTCCACATGTTTCTCTACTCTTCTCTGATTCTTATGTATGCATATTTGGTGTGTATGTATGTGAACATGTATGTGTGCATGCATGTATGAACACGTACATGTGTATGTGTGTGTGGTTACATGTGCATGCCTGTTCACATTTATGTAGAAGCCAGAGGTTGATGTCAAGTGTCTTCCTTGACTACTCTTTGTCTTCTACATCAAAGCAGATTCTCTCAGTTGAACTAAGAACCAGCCAGTGTAGCTAAGCAGATTGTTTTAGGAATCTTGTCTTGATGGCTAATATCCAGAATATATAAAGAACACAAGAAGTTAAAAAGGAACAAATCAAATAATCCAATTAAAAATGGGGCACAGAAAATTCTCAATAGAGGAATATTGAATGGCGGAGAAACACTTAAAGAAATGCTCAATGTCCTTAGTCATAAGGGAAATGCAAATTAAAACAACCCTGAGATTTCACCTTATATCCTTCAGAACAGCTAAGATCAAAAACTCAAGTGACAATATATGCTGGAGAGGATGTAGAGAAAGGGGAACCCTCCTCCACTGCTGGTGGGAATGTAAACTTGTACAACCACTTTAGAAATCAATCTGGTGCTTTCTTAGAAAATTAGGAATAGCACTTCCTCAAGATCCAGCTATACCACTCCTAGGCATATATCCAAAATATGTTCAAGTATACAATAAGGACATTTGCTCAACCATGTTCGTAGCAGCTTTGTTCATAATAACTAGAATCTGGAAACAACCCAGATGTCCCTCAACTGAGGAGTGGATACAGAAATTGTGGTAATTTACACAATGGAATACTACTCAGCAATTAAAGACAAGGAAATCATGAAATATGCAGGCCAATGGGGGGGGGGGAACTAGAAAAGATCATCGTGAATGAGGTATCCCAGAAGCAGAAAGACACACATGGTATATACCCACATATAAGTGGATATTAGATATATAATATAGGATGAACATCCTAAAATCTGTACATTTAAAGATGCTAAGAAGGAGGACCTTGAGTAAATGATCAATCCTCTTTCAGAAAGGCAAAGGGATGGACATCAGAAGAGGGAGAAAACAGGGAACAGGACAGGAGCCTACCACAGAAAGCCTCTGAAAGATTTTTCCCAGCAAGAATTAAAACAGAGGCTGAGACTCATTGCCAAACTTTGGGCAGAGTGCAGGGAATCTTATGAAAGAAGGGGGAGATGAAAGACTTGGAGGGGACAGGAGCTCCATATGAAGAGCAACAGAACCAAAAAAAATTTGGGCACAGGGATCTTTTATGAGACTGATACTCCAACCAAGGACATGCATGGATATAACCTAGAACCCCTGCACAGATGTAGCCCATGGCAGCTTAGTGTTCAAGTGGGTTCCCTAGTAATGGGAACAGGCGCTGTCTCTGACATGAACTCAATAGTTGGCTCTTTAATCACCTCCCCCTGATGGGGGAACAGCCTTACCAGGCCACAGAGGAAGATAATGCAGCCAATCCTGATGAGACCGGATAAGCTAGGGCCAGATGGAAGGGGAGGAAGACCTCTCCTATCAGTGTACTGGGGGATGGGCAAGGGAGAAGAAGAGAGGAGAGTGGGGTTAGGAGGGGATGAGGGAGGGGGCTACAGCTGGGATACAAAGTGAATAAATTGTAATTAATAAAAAAGTGAGAGAGAGAGAGAGAGAGAGAGAGAGAGAGAGAGAGAGAGAGAGAGAGAGAGAGGAGAGAGAGAGGAGAAGGAATCCTGTTTTTGCTTCCCAAGTTCTGGGTTAAACAGGTGACCTTTATATAGATATTTGAGATCTAGACTAAGTCCCTCATACTTGTGTGGCGAGTGCTTTTCCATTCAACCATTTCCCTTAGGACCTCTTCCTTTATTCTTAATGATTTTTGAGTCATTCATGAAGTCCAACAATTTTCCCTAGCTCTGTAATTTTGACCAGGAAGTCAAGACACACTTGCTGCTCTCACATTATCTGTTGGGCCTGGGGACAGTTGCTCTTTCCTGCTCTCAGTATGCTTTCCTTTGTTCCAGGACTCTACAGCTGGTGCTCTGTGCCCATGCTTAAAGCAAAGAGAAGCCCATCTTTCATGAGATGTCTAGATAATCCTAGCTTCACTCCATTTCCTTTATTTGTTATGAGTAGAGACCGCCTTTTTGGGAAATGTTTCTATACACAATTCCACAATTCTCTTTCCTCCCTTCCTCTTTTCTCTCTCTCTTTCTCTTTCTCTCTCTCTTTCTCACCTTTGTTTTGTTTTGTACTGCCGAATCTAGCTGTAGTTGCCTGCCATTCAGAAGTGCCTCTGACAGCATTTCTAATGTCATTCTTCAAAGCTTTCCTCTGTCATCTATATGTAATAGCATACGCTAACTGAGCAGCCTTGCTGGTCAGGCACTGGACGGCAGTGGTGCTGATGTTTACAGGTACCATGGATCAAAACTCCTATAATCAACTTATGAGAAGTAGATATTCCCATTTTGCAAATGAGGGAGCGCAGCACAGAAAGATTATATCTTTGGCTAATGTTGTACACCTGTGACTCTTGTTAGGATTCAGGATTTGAATGTAGGTAGAATAAGACCAGGTCACGTCCTTCCTGGCTATGGGATTGTCTCTTCCTGGCCTAGGTTCCTCAATACTTTGTTTCCTGCTCTCTTCTTCAATAACCTATCACTTTGTCCTTGGTGTTCATGTGAGAAAAAATTTAATTTATGCAGAAAGATTTGCTGGTGTCTGGGCTAGGGGCCACTTCTCAAGGCTGCTGTGTACCCAGTACCTTGCAGACAGCAGGCAGGAAATGCTTTCCGAATCTCATTGTCTTGTGCCATCCGCAGCTCAGCACTATTCCAAGCGGAGACAGTGGCGAGCGCTGTGACAGCTTCGGTAGGCATGGAAGAAGATGGGTTACGTGAGAAACTGCATGAAATGTGACAGTTCACTTTTCTGACCCAGTTCCTGTTGCAACCCAAGAAAGAGGAATGGTGCCAGTTCCTTCCAAATAATTGCTGGTTTGTGGCTTCATTTTGCTGCTACTTCTCTGTCTTTATCTTCCTGGAAGAATCATAATTCAACCCTTCCTCTCCACCTTTGAGCTAAAGACCAACTAAAGTTTTCTGCAGAGCAGAAAGAGTTGGAAATAAGAACGTCCTTATTTATGCCAAGGCCTACTGCTCCATTGTAATATTTGGAAGCTCCTTGCCTGCTTCGCAATCACTTCATTGAAAGCTTTGCACTCCCTAAAAGAAACAGAGAGTTGTCCATCCTGGAATACTTAGGAGGAGTCTCAGGGAGAGTGAAACTGCCACTGAGCAGCTGTGTGTGTCTGGATGAGGGTTCCAGATGTTCAGGAAGCCACTAGCTGACAATTGCTTTATCTGTGGTTGTGAGAGGCTGGGGAAGCTTGCATTCCGGAGCTGGAGAATGATCCTGAAGTGGTGATTTGCTCCCCACTGAATTGATTCTCTGGCAACAAAAGATACCAGGGGCCATTTGGTTTCTCCACAGGGAAATTGTCTCAGAAATATCTGACTTGATTAATATGAGATGCAAAAATAATTTTTAAAAGTTTCTTCATGCTTTGGTTGCTGTGTATCAGTCTCAACAGTGAGAGTGTTGCACACCACACATTGTATGAAATGGACTTTGTTGGTAGTTTTCCCCGTGGATACATCTACAAAAGCACTCCTGCATCTAGAACCAGGGAACATTACAGAAGCAAGGGTGGAACAATTGCCAAGAGCCATAGGATCAAGGAAGTTTGCGATGAGATTGTGTCTCCCAGTTTATTAGAAACTACACCTATATAGTCTCACCAACATGACTGTCCAAACATGAACTGAACAGAGGATATCATGCCAAACCGGATGGGGAAAAGCCCACAAAGACTTCAACCCTGTGCCAAGAACTATAAGCAACTGTGAAAAGCTGGAGTAGGAAGAGGAGTCTTCCCCAGAGAAGAGCATTCCAACTAGTTGTCCTTTCTAAAGGACAACTTACATAGAAGTTTTATGTGTGAAAACATTCATAGAAGTATGATTATCCTTATATAATTATATAATACATATAAATTATATAATTATATTTATATAAAATTATATATATATAATCTGCTGCAACTTAAAATGCCAAGGTGGGTTGGTACCTATGAGGGCCTCCCTTTCTTTGAGGGGAAGGGAGGAAGGAATGGGGGAGGGGTGAGAGGGTGGGGCTGGGAGATGAAGAGGGAGGGGGGCTATGATCTGGCTGTAAAGTTGTTAAATAAATTAATGAAAAAAATGAAACATGAACAAATCAATAAAAGTAAAACACTACTTGAAAATAACCTACAATTTTGATTTATCTGTCACATTGTGCAATTGCTTAAGTTTGTATAGCATATATCAGTCCTATTTCACAGTTTTAATATTCAGTATCAAAATTTCTATTTTCATTTAATGAAATGTGATGCTATAATTTAAAAAGAAATATATATATATAAACATATATATGCATGTGATAACAGTGAAAAAAAGAGACCATGAATTTGAAGAACGGGGGGGGGGGTTAGAGGGAGGAAAGGAAAGGAAAAAAGGACAATGCATGGGAAGGACCTAAAACCCAGGCTCAGATATAGCCCATAGACTCAGTCTCCAAGTGGGTTCACTAATAAGGGGACTAGGGACTGTCTCTGATATGAACTCAGTGGCAGGCTCTTTGATCACCTCCTCCTGAGGGGGGGGGGCAAGAGGGGGAGGGAAGCAGCCTTGCCAGGCCAGAGGCAAAGAGGATGCAGCTGGTCCTGATGAGACCTGACAGGCTAGGGTCAGATAGAAGGGGAGGAGGACCTCCCCTATCAGAGGACTAGGAGAGGAGCATAGGGGGAGAAGAGTAAGGGAGGGTGGGATTGGGAGGAGATGAGGGAAGGGGCCAGGATACCAAGCTGAATAAATTGTAATAAATGATAATCATACAAAAATAAAAAAAATAGTAATTAAATTATATTATAAAAAATTTAAATTTGCTTTTAAAAATGGATTTTATATGTGTTTGTCGTTTACAGTTTGATATGTATGTTTGGTTTGAAAAATAAGGGAAGTATTTTTTCGGTCTTTTGCTTCTCATGACTCAGCTGTTCGGCTTTTGGGCAAGAATGAGGACTTGACTCTAAGTGGTGTAGCAGGGGGTTGCTTACACTGTGCCTGGTGAATCTCATCTGCTTAACATTTGATTTGTTCTATGCTTCCATCAGACAAAGGTGGAGCTATGGAGAAAAGAGGTGCCAATCAAAAGGAAAATAAACGACTCTCAGTTGTTTCCTTCTGCTTTTTCTGCATTCTTCTCTAGATCTAGGAGTGGGTGGTACATTTCTCCTGCTGGGGGCAGTCATCATCCCCTGCTCCCTCCCCAGGTGAAGCTGTGCCTGCCTTCCCTTCTCCAGAGCTGTCTCAACAGTCTCCGGCTTCCTGCTTGGTTGCAACAGTCAAGCAACTGTGGTCACTGCAGTCACTACTCTTAGCCTAAAGGCCCCAGCTGCTGTATGAGTGAGTTATGCCTACTAGGGAAGCCAATGGGAGGAAAACAAACAGAGCTTAGAGCTAAACATACACAGTCTCATAGGATTGTATTATTTAGATCACCAGAGCTGGCCATGTCTGAATCATGCACTTCATTTTAATTAGTATATGTGGAAGATTAAAAAAATTTAAAGTGTGTGTGTGTGTGTTCCTGCTTGTCTGCATGTGTACATGTATGCAGGTGCCCTGGTAGATCAGAAGAAGGTGTCATAAGTTTCAGGGAGGTACTGTGAGTCACCTTATGTGAATACTAGGAACCAAACCATGGCGCCCTGCAAGAACAGCAATACTCTCAACCACTGACCCATCTTTCCAGCCCCTTAAATCTTGACTGTGCCTATGGTTCAATACTTCATTTAACCTGGAATGCTTCTTTAGCTAGTCGACCCCAAACTTCGACCCCTAAGGGTTTTATGACTTGTTCACATGAAGCTATGGCTTAAACTCTCCACTTAACAATATTACTGACTAAAGAACCCCCAAGAGATGCCCCAGGGAATCTTGTACTTCTAAACTCTTCCCTTGCCCATTATCGATCAGCAATCCTGGTCTTTTGTGGCAGTCAAGGTAAATCACTGTCACCACTTGAGACACACTTAGTCTCATAGCGTAAGCAAACCATATGACCTATGGCGTATTTTGGTAAGACTTTATTATTGATATTATTTGGAACCTTTTTCTTCAATAGGGTCATCAAGGGAGCAGGAGGCAAAAGGTTGTGTGATGCCCGCATAGGATAAGATTCTCTTGGGTTGAACCCACATGAACTCGGTCAAAGTTCCAACAGAGCTGGTAACCTGTGAAACCACTAAAATTGGGAGCAGTGGCCAGTCCCTCGGGCATGTGCATACGGGAGAGTCTATTGTGGCACTTAATGAATGTGTTCTTCACTCTTTATACATGAAAGCCTGGCTTGCAGAATGGCCTACACTTAGACAGTTCTTGCACATCTATGAAGTAGGTAGGCAGCTTGCTTACTGAACACAGACATCCAAGATGAGAACACAAAGTTGAAACAGGCCTGATATTTCATTTTCCTCTGAGGGAGTCTGAAGTTAGTGAAACTTCAGATTTTTAAGCCCTGTGATAATCGAACATTGTTGAAGACAGACCTAGAGTGGGATTTTGTTGTTTATACATTTGCTGCAGGTGACATATTTACTATGAAAGAACATTAATCCTGATTACACACAGAAATATAAATTTTAATAACATTAGAAAGAAATTACTAAAATATAGATGAGGCAAATAATAGTGTGTGTAATCTTTTCTACCTTAATTTGTTATTCTCTTCCCATATCACTTAGCATATTTTTTTACATATCTTTAATTACTGGGGTATTCTACTATATAGTTAAATCATAATGTCTCCAACTAATTAACTATATTTGGATAATTTCCCAGCCTTTTATTATTACAAAAGAGCTTTATAAAATGGCCTCAGGATTGTGTCTTTATAAAATTCATGATTATTCATTCATAATTTTCTCAACATGAATTTGCGAATTTAAAAACACATGCTTTGGTGCATATGCACATCAGCATATGAGAGTGCTTTGTCTTCTTTCCTTGTTACTCACGCTTGTTAGAATTTTAAAAATTTGCTCATTTAATGAAGAGAAATGTAAACCCTCATTTAAATGACTGCATGAAAAACATTCTTCTGCTATAGGAATTAGAGTTCCATCCAATAAGGACAGAATTAATATGCGTGTCTGATTTGTATGTGAACTCATTGTGGTATATTTTAATATTTGCACAAAAATTTTTATAAATTCTCAAATGATAAAAGGGAAAGCAGTAAATGAATCAAGAACAGATTTTTTTTTAATGTCTACAGAGAGAGGACCAGTGGGCGGAAGAGGAGAGATAAACGAAAGTGATGAGGGCATGAATATGATCACATGTAAAATGCATGTTTGAAACTAATATATACTAATACATTTCTCAAGATGGCTATGACTATTTCTGCTTTTGTATCTGACTTTTCAAATGCGTCTTTGCAGTATCTTAACTTAACCATTGTTAAGAGGTGAGGTCTATTCCCTCCCTCATTGCTTTAATTTGTTTTTTTATTCTTTTTCTTTTTTTTAGAACTTGCTGCTAACTTAGCAAAAGTGATTTTTGGTTTGCAACCTAGAGTCCAAGGTTCCTTGAACTCTTATATTCACTTTCTAAGATCCTGGTAGCCATTTAAAAAATAAGCCTCAACTGACTGAGTGATGAGAAACACATGGCCCACATCTTTCAGCACCCCAGCAGGTAGCCACTCAAATTCCAGGGGTAGACTCATGTGTAGTCTACAGATAAAGCACAGATATATGAGTGAGCCTAGCTAACATCAAACTCACTCATGTCAGCACAGCTTAAATTGGTGACCCACATGGTAAAAATAATTGTTGTTTCAAGTCATCGAAATTTGGGATAGTGTTGCATAGTTATTTTCTCTGAAATAAAACAACCCATTGTGGAAGTGTGGAGGAGATTAGTAGAGCTCAGGAAGCTAATGAAACTTATGGGGCTCAGGAAGCTCACGGATTTTACAAGACTTGGAACGCTCCGAGAGTTAAAAAAACCAATGAAAGTTGCTAGAAAAGTGGAAACTCTTCAGTGGACCTGCCTGCAAATTGTGCAGGAAGCCCCAGGGAAGCTGCTGTCCTGAGCTGTCACCCATGTTGGGATGGACATTTTGGAAATGCAGTTACCTTTGAATCACCTACACTTCTGTTACCCATCTTTCATCCATGCTCCTCCAAGTTAGCCCCCCTAAACTCATTGGTTTACCAATCTAGACATGGGTGGAATAATTTCTTTCACTTGTTGGTTTCCTCGACTGAATAAATAGACGTCTGCTCAGCTCTTTCCAAGAAAAGTTCCATAACAGTCAGGTAATCTCCATCTATTTCAATGAAGAATATAGTTTTCTTTTGTAGAAGATTTTCTCATTTGAAAAAAAATAGGAAAAATGTTTCAAAAAGTAACAGGCAAAACTACAAGAGACATAGCATTATAGTTTTAAGGTGGTAAAAACAAAAATATGAGGTTTGGTCCCCTACCAATTATTAAAGGTAAACGAATCCCTGTGAGATGCCTTCTAGAACTCCTGTAAGCAAACAGTTCTCAGGGAATGTGTGATTTGAAAGGAAAGATTAAAGGGTTGACAGTACAGCTATGGAAGGTTTTAATCGTCTCAATTATACAGCTAAAAGCCAACTGAGTAGGAACAAGTAGTAGAAGTATAAAAACTTTAACAATCAGTCCAAATTACTAGCCCTATAAAGAACTATTTTAAGTGACCTTCAAGTCAACGGACCTGATATCAAAGTGCCTCTCCTCCATGAACAAGCCTGTTATTTGTAGTTTTTCTGGACAGATAATACATTAGATATTCAAATTCCCTTTAAGCTAAGAGCTTCTTTATCAACAGACCCCATGAACAGAGTGACAAGCAAATAACAAAATTGGGGAAGGAATCTGTACCATACGGAAAGTTCCCATATGTCATGAGCAGACACTTAGGGAAATAAATACACACATGGCCAATAAACATAAGAAAAGGCATTTGAAATCATCAGTCATCAGGAAAATTATGTTAGATCATATTAATCATAATTGCCACACACTATTGATGAGTCACAAGCTGGTATGTTATTTTTGGAAAACTCTTTTATCTCCTAACAATCAAGGCATGGGTACCCACACTTGGTTATACACTCAACAGGAGATGTGTTGAGTTCACTAAAAAATATGCGTAAGGTTATTTACCAAATTGCCATTTGGAATAGGACAAAACTGGAAATAGCCACATATGTTTATCAGAAGTAGACAATGATGTAATCATATAATGAACATTAACTAGTAATAACGAAGAATAAACTGCAGGTACACGGGCACCATGGACAAGTCTCACAAGCACCACACTGAACACAGAAGACAGGCACAAGAGATTGCATGATTTGGTAACTTTGGGAAACAAGTAGGACTCACTGATTTGCTATGTGAGAAGTCACAGGATCGTACTTTAGGGGGAGAAGAAGGTAATAGGCTGCTTCAACTAATAATGACTGGAGTTGGTAATTGTTTATCATGGGAAGGGATTTCAGTGACTGTGAAAGCGCATGAAGAGTCTTTTGAACTGCTCTTGTTCCAGATGAGAATTGCACAGGGTGTTCCCTCTGAACACTCATCAAGCTCTTTATGATTTGTGTACTTTTTGGTTGTTGATTATACTCTAGCAGGCAAGTTTATTTAAAAGACCATAGCCTGTGAGCTCTTAGGGAACTTCTGGAAGAAGAGTCAAGGAGTTGGAGAGGGCAGAGAATTCTGGGTAGCAAAAGCAGAGCTTCCTGTCCAGAGAAGGGTGAGCACCTGGATGCCCTTGCTTCAGTGGGACATGTCCAGGTGGGTTGGCTCTGGCTGATGGTGTGATATATAGGCAGGGGTCACATCTGTGTGTATGGGGAGCTGTAGAACCATAGGGAGGTAAATCCTGTGAACTGGGAAAAACAAGATCAGAAAGGATTGGTTATAAACCACACAGGGCAGGCAAGGAATATGAGAGCTGGAACTGGCGTTCAAATATCTAAGCATAGGATAGAAAGGTGAGAGCACAGATTTCCAAAGAGGCAGGAATTTCTTGTATTAGGAAGTAGGTGGTGGGCAGAGCTCCGACCTGGAGATTGGGGAAAGCATCTTTCTGTGTATAGGCAGACAGCATGAGGCCCTCAAGCTGGCCTACTGAGGCAAGGACAACACTCTAGCAGGTGTGATGTTTTCCCTTTTGGCATGGACAAGGGTATTTCAAAGAGAGGTAAGGCTCAGTAGGGGTCTGGGGTGAATCACAGCAAGAAGGTGAGACTCTCCAGGGAGAACTCACAGTGCTGAGGTGGTTCAGGAAGGATCGTTATTCCTGATAATTCTCTTAGTGACAGGGAAGAACTTACTGTTGTGTGGGTGCTGTGTAAGATAATTAGAACGAAAACCATGTAATTGGAAGAAGGCCTACCTTAGCTGTTATGGCTTCTAGTGTAAGAACAAACAACAGTTGGTCCTCAGATGGGAATCGTGATGTGGCCGTCATCCATGAGCACGGAGCAAACTCGTGCTGGGAAATGGCAAGTGGGATCCTGTGGCTGGAGGAACGCCTCATTGCGCGCAGCGCCGCGACTCTTGAGAGAACCTCAAATGATTCCACAGAAACTCAGAACACTCCGAAGGAGGCAAGGCCAGTCTCTACCCTCCTGACAAACAGGAAGCTGGAGCCCAGAGGTCAAAGGGAACTCAAGGAAGCACAACCTGATAGCTCAGGTCTCATTTCCCTAGTACAGGATCCTCCTGGCCAAACCAGCATGAAATCTGGATAAAGGAAGGCAATTGGACACAGAAAGAACACAGAAAGGGGTGCTAAAAGAATGACCTTCTTTTTAAATTAAGGAGATTTTGCAAGTTAAAACCCCATTTAGAATGGTTATCAAGAAAAATGAAAAGAAATGCTGGTGGAAAAGATTTCTTATTCATAGCTTCTGTAAATATAAACTGGCGTCACTGCTATAGAAATAGGTGTGGAAGTTTATTAAAGAAAATCTAAAAATAGAACTACCATGTTATATTGCTCCTTGACATATACCCAAAGGGCTCTATATCCTATTACAGTGATACTATTGTATTTATGCTTATTGCTGTCTTCACAATAACTAGGAAATGGAATCAATTTAGATGCTCATCAGCAGATCAATAACGAAAATATGGTACATACACACAACAATTTTATTTAGCATTGAAGAAAAGGAAAATGATACTAAAATTCAGGAAAATGAATGAATCTGGAAGTTACTGTGTTAAGTGAATTATCCAAGACTCAGAGAGACAGTGACCATATTTTTTTCCACATGTGGGTTGTAGCTTCTAATTTTTATCCTGTATATTTATGTGAGAGTTTGTGTGCTGTATAGATCACGAGACTAGAATGACAACCATGAAGTGGGAAAGAGAGGTTTTAAGAAGCTGGGTAAGAGAACATATGAAAGTGGAAAGAGAATTACTCAGTGCTGAAGAGCACAAACGGGATGTAGGGAAGGATGGTTATTCTTCCATCATTGGAAAGTATAATTTATTATTGATTAATAATTTTTATATCTTGTAAGTTTTATGACATATGTTTTGACTTGTCTTATAGATCATTTTTATGACTTATGAAAATTGGTTGTAGTTACAAAGATTTTATTTGAAAATTTGAAAATTTATTTATTTTAAAATTTATTACAATTTATTTACTTTTTATCCCAGCTGTAGGCCCCTCCCTCATCCCCTCCCAATCTCACCCTTCCTACTTATTCTCCTCCCATTTCTCTCTACAAGTCCGCTGATAGGAGAGGTCTTCCTCCCTTTCCATCTGATCCTAGCTTATCAGGTCTCATCAGGAGTGGCTGCATAGTCTTCCTCTGTGGCCTGGTAAGGCTGCCCCCTCCTCAGAGGGAGGTGATCAAAGAGCCAGCCACTGAGTTCATATCAGAGATAGTCCCTTTTCCCCTTACTAGGGTATCTACTTGGAGACTGAGCTGCCATGGGCTACATCTGTGCAGGGCATCTGTCTATGTCCTCTCCATGCACGGTCATTGGTTGGAGTATCAGTCTCAGAAAAGACCTTTGGGCCCAGATTTTTTTAGTTCTGTTGCTTTCCTTGTGGAGATCCTATCCCATCCAATTCTTTTTCTCTCCCCCTTCTTTCATAAGATTCCCTGCACTCTGCCCAAAGTTTGGCTATGAGTCTCAGCATCTGCTTCAATACCCTCCTGGGCAGAGTCCTTCAGAGGCCCTCTGTGGAAGGCTTCTGTCCTATTCCCTGTTTTTTTTTTCCCTTTTCCAATGTCCATTCCACTTGCCTTTCTGAATAAAGATTGATCATCTTATCCAGGGTGCTCCGTCCTGCTTAACTTCCTTAGCTGTACAGATTTTAGTATGTTTATCTTATATTGTATGTCTACTATCCACTTATAAGTATGTATCATGTGTGTCTTTCTGCTTCTGGGACACCTTATTCAGGATGACCTTTTCTAGTTCTCACCATTTGCCTGAAAATTTCATGATTTCCTTGTTTTTAATTGCTGAATAGTATTCCATTGTGTAAATGTATTACAATTTCTGTATTCATTCTTCAGTTGCAATACACCTGGTTTGTCTCCAGATTCTAGCTATTACGAATAAATCTGCTACAAACATGGTTGAGCAAATGTCCTTGTTGTATACTTGAGCATATTTTGGATATATGCCTAGGAGTTGTATAGCTGAATCTTGAGGAAGCACTGTTCCTAATTGCCTGAGAAAACGCCAGATTGATTTCCAAAGTGGTTGTACAAGTTTACATTCCTGCCAGTAATGGAGAAGGGTTTCTCTTTCTCCACATCCTCTCCAGCATGTGTTTTGACTTGAGTTTTTGATCTGATGGGTATAAGGTGAAATCTCACAGTCCTTTTGATTTGCATTTCCCTGATGTCAGTTCACAATCAGAAATACTTGCATTTCAGATGTTTATGAAACAGAAGTTGACATCAAATAGTGGGCTTGGTATGAAAGATATAAATACCTATAAAAATAAAACCACTGCTTACAAGATATTATTCTAATACTTGTGTAGGTTTTGGCCAAGCTTCTGGGTGAGATCAGGTAAAAGAAGGTTTTCTAAATAAAGAAATACATAATCTGATACTAAAATCTAAATGGAGCAACCCATATAAAGGAAGGAAGGCACATAGTAAGTTAGAAGAAGTTATAAGCATTTCAATGCTGTTGGCCTGGAGTTCCAGGAACTGGCTGCATCTTGTTGTTGGACTCAACACAAAGATTTCTGATTGAGCTCTCCTGATACTTTGGCAAGAAGACAAAGGCAGTGCCATAAACACAAAGCACTCTAGTTACAAGAAAGTGAGAGTTTCCTTGGGACTTGGAACTGTAGGAAAAGATGCCAAAAATGATTTAGGTGTGCAAGAGATTTATTTGGACTAATATCCATAAAAAGGGAGCGAGCATGGCAGAAGGCAGGGAGAGCTTTCACAGTGAAGGGAAAATCTTTTATCTGTGAAAGAGGGAAAAAGAGACAAGATTAGACTGTGCTATAACTTTCAGGAAATATTTACCAAGCTAACAGGGAGTTATGCATCAGCCATAGTCTGAAGAATCTACATTGGGTAGAAATGGCCAGAGCAGAGTATTATCACATAGTACTGCTAGGTAACAACATAACTTCAGTGGACACCCTGTAACAGATCCTGAACCTTGATGGCTACCATATACTTACTGGAAATGTCATAACTAGGCTTTCTGACTTATATACAAATTTTCTATAAGTTTAATTATTATGTTTGTATCACCTAGATCAGTGGTTCTCAACCTTCCTAATGCTGTGACCCTTTAATACAGTTCCTCATGATGTGGTGACCCCAACCACAGCTTCTTCATAACTGTAGTTTTGCTACTGCTAAAACTTGTAATGTAAATATTTTCAGAGACAGAGTTTGCCAAAGGGCAACCAACATGTTGAGAAACAGCAACCTAGAATCTGTTCATTGTAAATTTCCAGTTCTTGCTGGTATAAGGTTGGGGCTGAGAATCATATTATGACAGAATTATGCAGCTATCTGGGGAACCTCATGCTTCCTAGCATCCTTTCAGGCTGTTTATGTAAAAATAACTTCTCCATGTCCCAGTGTACCACAGGCATCCTTCGGGGTTTTAAGTCCAGTCTTTCCATTGCACTGAGGTGTTGTCTTACCAGTCCAGACAGTGTACTTACTTGGTTCCTTTATTGACCTCTTCCCATTTAGACCAGAGAAAAAGATAGCAGCTTTTCCATGAGCACATGGAAGTGCAACTATCCAAGATACTTGGCCTATTTTAGAAAAAGAAACATTAATATCCAAAAGAAACTAACATTATTTTCATTATTTTTCTCAAAAGCAACTTTTCATCACTGAGAGGTTCTTTAACACATCATGGAAGTATTGGTCACAGAATTTGAACCTTTGAAATTACATGGCGTTTAATTTTTTTTTTAACAGAGAGAGTGAGAGTGAATCACTGTGAATGAGTCACTTATGTTCCCTTTATGCATTAGCCACCTCATCAAGACTGCTAAATGCATATGTCTTGCATAAAATTCTTTGTGTAGAGGTAAGAAAACGTGTCTCTGATTTCCTCATTCTCGGGCATGTAGAGTCAATGAATAAAAGTAAGCCTTTAGAAACTCATAAGGCAGAACGTGATATTTCTGTTGACTGTGCACGGTCTTCTATTCTAACATGCCACTGTTATTTAGTTCCTTGTATTGTAGAATATTATCCACGGTGTCAAGAGCCTTGTTTTATTCTGCAGAGGAATTCTAGTTCCATTCAGCTGCACGAAATGTTCTTTGCCTCCACTTTGACGCATTGTAGTTTCGAGAAGCATATTTTGAGGCACCTGATTTAGCCTCAGATGGTGAGTCAAACAGCATTTTCCTTGAGAATTAAGACGAATTGTTAAGTGCTTATGTGACTGAGCTTATAGGAAATGTATAGTTTTCTTGTGGGACCTGGGGAGAAGGAAAAAGGATAGACAAGGATACTGAGGAAAGCAAGTCAGAGAAGTTGCTCCCTCCAAAAGAGTCTCCTGGAGCTGAGGACCTGGAACTGCAAGGTCTTTGAAAATTGCCTGACTTTTACACTCACAGTTAATCTTGGAAGAATTCTTCGTAAACTAAGGGGTAAAAAAGCCCAGATGATAGTGAATTTCAAGATCCTGTGCATAACATGGGAAGAAATGATCTGACTCTGAACCTCACCGCCATGCACGCCTTCTCCTTTGAGCATCCAGAGGGTCTTATAATCATGTTCTACTGGTTTTCCAAGGCTTCTAGGGATATGTCTCTGAATGGAAATTGATGTATAGGTGTACCCAAGTGTTGACATCTAACTAAGAAAGATGCTCTATAATGTCTCATTACAGAAAATTAGTAAGCAAACATGCAAAACCCAAAGGAGAATATGATAACCTGAGTAGAAAAGGTCAGCAGTGCCTATGACTCAGGATTTGCATACGTAGATTAGTTCTTCCACTGAGCTCTTTGATAATTGCTCTTCCTTTATAATTGTTCTACTCCAAGTGTTTATATAATTACTCCATTCTTTAGCTTTGGTGTTTCGGTTCAATAACTCAACGTTAAGACTTCAAATAAACAAATAGAGCTGCAATTGACTGGGGTTGACGCCAGCTCCGAGTATCATTATTAAGGTTATAGGTTTCACCAAAGATTGGTTTAAATGTTGATTGTATCTGAATACTCCAGTAGGAAATGTTATTAAAAGGTCTTTGGAAAGCATTTTTTTTGACACGTGATAAGTTCTTGTTGCTTCTAATGACAAAGTTTCAAATGGGTTATTTATTGCAATAGTATATTATTGTGGATTTGAGATTATTATTATTTTTTTTACTTGAAAGACATGGCAAAAAGAAGAAACAAAACTGTCATTTTGCTACTTAGTTCAAGGGAAAAATAAAAATATCATGGCTTTAACATAAGATTTGAATAATGAAATAAATTGAAGCTGCATTTATTTTTTTCACTAATTTATTTAGTTGATTTACAGCCTGATTCCAGTACCTTCTCTCCTTTCCTCCCAGTACCACACTCATATACCTCCTCCCCCTATTCTCACCTTATAGTCTCCTCAGAGAAGGTGGACCAACTCACCCTGGTGCATCAAGTTGCAACAGGGCTAAGTGCATCCTTTCCCTCGGAGGCCAGGCAAGGCAGTCTAAGTATGGGAAATGGATCCAAAGGCAGTCAACGGAGTCAGAAATAACTCCCACACCCATTGTCAGGGGACCCACATCAAGAACAAACTGCACATCTGCTACATATGTGTAGGAGGACTAGGTCCAGCCCATGCATGTTCTTTGGTTGGTGATTCAGTCTCTGTGAGCCCCCATGGGTCCAGGTTAGTTTCCTCTGTAGGTCTTCTTGTGGTGTCCTTGAACCCTCCAGCTCCCTCAATCCTTCTTCCCACTCTTCTGCAAGACTCCACAAACTCCACTTATTGTTTGGCTGTGGGTCTCTGCATCTGTTTCCGTCAGCTGTTGGATGAAGCTTCTCAGAAGATAGTTGTGCTGGACTCCTGTCTAAAAGCATTGAAGCTGTATTTGTTATTTGATGGGTTTTGTCAGTTCTAGAAGATGTACTTTGTCCAGTGATGAGATTACTTAGAAAATTTTAATCAAAGGAAATTTTTAACCAAATTTGTTCAACTCCTAACAATTTTTATACATAAATCTAGGCAGAGAAAAATTAAAAGGTAGGGAATCATAGAGAAGAGCAAAGTCCAAATGTTTTATCTTGTGACACAGCAAAAAAAAAAAAGTGTGACTGAAAATTAGAAAGAAGAAAAAGAAAAAGATGGTTGGTTACCATTATAATCAGGATGTGGTAATTAAAGTACAATAGATTAATTGCATCAGAGAGTCAAAGATGAAAATGGAGAAATGATCAACCCAAAAGTTATTTAAAAGATGCTGCAACTACATTAGTAACTACTAGAACAAATATTTAAGCTTTTCTTAATCCTCCAAGCATTTCAGTTAGGAGCAAAAGCAATATAAACAAATTAAGGAACAAGAAACATGGAAATGTAACAAAATACATAAAATTATGACTACTTTATGATTGTCATCAAGTCGCAGTCACACCAATAAGCATGAAAGATTTGCTTACTAAAAAAATGTTACTTTATCTCATAGCAAATGATCTGCCATTTTTGACAGTCTTACTACCCAATCCTGATACAGTACAAAAAAGAACACCAGAAGCCAATTTGTTATGATCATTGATGCAACATTTATGCAATCGTTTATGTAACACATAAAATTCAACATTTCAGTAAGAAAATAATATTCCATAACTAAGTGGGATTTATTCCAGGATTGTTTGAGCACCCAGGAACCCATTAAGGTTGCAGGTCACACTAATTAATCTCTCAATGGAGAAGTCATAGGCACAGCTCCACAAAGGGTTATAAGATCAAGGATGAAAATCAATGCCCCCTCATCATGAGATCATCCAAGCAAACAGGAATTAGTGAGTTTTTTAAATAGTTCTAACAGGAAAAACAAGAATATTTTCACAGTTATCTAGAACAGATGCCATAATTTAGTCATGAAAAGACGAAATCTTACCGTTTGTTTCAATGAATGGGAAGAGTCTCATTATGTTAAATGAAATAAGCTACCCTTAAGCACTACATGATCTCACTTGAGATAGAAAGACCTGGAAGGATCTGGAGCTCCACAAGGAGAACAACAGAACCAAAAAATCTGCGCTCAGGGGTCTTTTCTGAGACTGATACTCCAACCAATGACCGTGCATGAAGATAACCTAGAAGCCCTGCACAGATGTAGCTCATGGCAGCTCAGTCTCCAAATGGGCTCCCTAATATGGGGCAGCCTGGCCAGGCCTCAGAGGAAGACTATGAAAGACAGTCTTGATGAGACCTGATAGGCTAGGGTCAGATGGAATGGGAGGAGGACCTCCCCTATCAGTGGACTGGGGAAGGGGCATGGGAGGAGATGAGGGAGGGAGGGAGGGAGGCAGGGAGGGAGGGAGGGAGGGCGGGATTGGAAAGGGATGAGGGTGGGGTTACAGCTGGGATACAAAGTGAATAAACTGTAATAAATAAAAAATTATATAAAAAAGGAAATTGAGATCGGAATAGTGGTTACCAGAAGCTGGTAAAATAGGGAGGAGGAAGAGCTGGGAAGAGGTTCATCAACAGATGCTACTTACTAGTGTGGAAGTGCCTTCATGTTCTGTGGTGCAGTAGGATACCTATGGATTGTAAATTGATAAGAACTAAAATCAGAAAAAAGACATTGAATGTTATTTTATAAGAAATGATAAAGTTTGAAAAGACAGGGAAACTTTGATACATTATACAACGTACACACATTAAAATATCACATAATACCTTATAATATACACATGCCAAAATGTCAATTAGAAAAGCAAACACCAACCAACCAAACAAAAAAAAACATTTTAGATGCCCACAATATTCACTTCAACTTTAACAGCAAAACGCCTCAACTTTTTGCTAGTTATATTAGTCATTGCTGTTAGAGAAGAAAAATTACAAAAACAGGGATTAGAGAAATAGAACAGTGGTTTAGAGTACCAGTTAAAAGGACCCAGGTTCAGTTCCTAGGACCCATATTACAGATCATAACTGACTGTATCTTTAGTCCAATTTCCTCTTCTGATCCTTCAGGCACCAAACAGGCATGTGGTGCAGAGAAAACTGCCATATGCAAAAACAAACAAACAAAACAAACAACTAAATTAAAAAAAACCTAAATTCAAGAAAAGGAACAAAATTGAAATTATAGAATGGATAAATAAAAGTACCTCTATGCATATAGTATAGTACCTTGAACATTGCAGAGAATGAAAATATAGCTAACTCAAACATTATTATTAAGATGTCAGTTCTTCCTGGTAATTTCTAAGTGTGCCACAGTACCAATAAAATTATGAATAAGCATATTGATAGAGTTTTGATATTGCAGTGCTTTAAAAATTTTTTTCAATACAAGAAAACAACACAAAGGAAAAAAATACTAAGATGGAGTAACTATGTTAGATATTAGGTGACACTGCAAAACCTCCCTAATTAAAATAATGAGGTGGGCATGTCTAGACCAACTGACCAGAAGAGTAGAAGGCTCAGTACTAGACAAAACTTCATAAGAAAATTGGATATAGAAAACCCCTCTTCCGCTGTAGAGATTAAGAACTAACCCAGGGCCTTGGTAGATAGGCACTCTACCACTGATCTAAACCCCCAAGTCCCAAATATAACAACTGAAGGTTAGACAACCTATCAAACTACTTTCAAAGGGTAAAAATAATTTTGTGCCTTATACAAAATGACTTAACTCAAAATGCACAAAAGACGTATATGTGAAAATAAAACCATACAGTAAGTACTATAAGAGGAAATGCTTCCTTGATCTTAGTATAGGAAAAAAAATTGAAATTATGTTTTAAAATCTATGGCTAATATGAAGAAAGGGTAATTTTTGACTAAGGTGAACTATCTTTGTCTACCAAAGATGGTAAAAAAAATCTGGCACACAAAATACTCAAAACATAGGTTGAAGGCTAAAATTCCTTACGTATGAAGAAATCTTAAACTTGAAGGACAAAGGACCAAAAACTTAATAGAAGACTGGGGAAGATATGATCAAGTAATTCAAAGAAACGAAACCTAAAAGCAGCCTTAATTTCTTTGTGAGGTAGGGATACATTTAACTCTTAGTAGACCCACTATGAAACTATGACAAATTGCTGTATACACTTGGCTTAAGAGTAAGTGAGTTCTGGGTCCCCCTGAGCAATACTTAAATCATGTATCCTTACAAGCTTTTCTGCAGAACTGCTTTTCTCTTAGTTTCAGATCCCGTCCACCTCTGCTGCTTAATTACTAGAATTCTTCAGCAATGGCTGCTTTGCTTCTTCCTTCTTCCCTGGAGATCTCTCTAGCCACGACTTTAACTCTGATGGGAATTGTAACAGCATCAGGGTTTGTGAACTGTTTATATTGATCAAGGACATGGAAAACAAGAAAACTCTTCGGGTTTTCAACATAAGGGCATTACTACCCATTAAAGGCCTCCACCCCGTGAGCTTTCGCATCTCAGGAGTCCGGTTGTAAACCAGGTGTTATCACAGCAGTGTGCTGTAGGTGAGACAGAGATGCTGTGGGCAGTAGAAAAAAAGACCCACTAATTAGGACCAAGAAATCTGTGCTGAAAGAACATATTCATCTAGAATGAATGATAAAGGAGAAGAATTTCAGGAGAATTTATTTTTTGGCAATTTACCTTAATTATTTTTTAAAAATTTACCTTAATCTTATGTGACCCTATAAAAAGAGTGTATGGGGGGCGGTGTCAAACAAATATAAGAAGATGAATTAATTATGTTCTTCATTTTAAAAATTTATATCAGGCAGAAAGTCATTACAGGAGCAGAGAGTTATGTAAAAAGGCATTTCCCCCACTGAGTCATTTCCAAGAAATCGTAGAAAAACCAATATTAGGAAATTACCTCCTCTTTTATTGAGACTAACCAAGGACTTGGTTTAATGGAAACCACTCATTAGGGATGTGCAAGAGGCAATTTCAATTCACATCATCCCCATTTTGTTATGTGGGAACGGAAGAACATGGGAAGCTGACTACAGAATGGCAGCTAGAACTCACCTGTGACATTGGTGAAATTGTACCTGGACCTAGAAATACCTTAAGAGGAACACCAAGATACCTAAAGCACAACCTCTTTGTAACTTAAAACCATTCTTGATAAAACGCCTCTATCTTCCCAGTTACCCTTGGTCAAGCAACTAGTAATTTTCAGCACACATTTTCTCTTCCTCATGTGCAATCAGTAGTTATAAAGAGATTGTGGAGCTCATATTCACTGAGAACTTGGTTTTTATTGGGCATCATGCTACCTGCTTTACATATTTTTGTTTTTCATGTGATTCTCAAGGAGGTTGTGTAACAAGCCCAACATCCCACAGACTATGCTTATACAGAACAACTCTTGTACCTCTTAGTTCTGTCTGACCCTAAGTCCTCAGATTTTCTGTTGACTCCTTTACTCAATTTGAAATTCCCTCTGTGGGAACTCAGTGTGATGTTGGAGTGGCTACAATCCAGAACAGTAACAGCTGCATGAGCTAGGGGCTGCCATCCAGACTCACATCTGTGGAAAGGACTTCAGAGCTCTAAACAGTTAATTTACAAAAGATATAGTTAAGACTGAGGAAGGTTAAGTGACTTCCCTGAAGCCATGGGCTAGTTAGTGACAGAACTTTGGGAAGAGTGCGGGTCTTAATTTTAGTGAAGTGATCTTTTTCTCCCTATTAAAAGCCCTGGGGACTAGAGAGCCGACAACAGGACCCACAAGTCCACTCGTTTTCAGTTAATCCAGATGTCAGAGTCTCTAGATGAAATTGGCTCCCTGACAATCCTTGGGTTTTCTTTTGAATCACTATGGGTAGATGTAGTTTGGAAAACCCTTTTCTGGAAAATGATTTTGTGCTGTTTGTGTGGAATCCCATTGGGAGAAAGAATAAAGTTGTTAGGAGAAAAGCAAAAGTCCCTCAACCAAGCCACCTAATGAGAGATTCCAAGTATCAGGGAGACAAATGTCCCTTTGTCTTTCTTTAATTTTTTTTTTTTTGCACGATCAATTACCTGCGTTTTTATTTGAATACATACTCTTTTTTGTTTTTTAAATAAAGCCTTTAAAATTTATTTTTTGATTATTACAACTTACTCACTTTGTATCCTAGCTGTAGCCCCCTCCTTCATCCCCTCCCAATTCTACCCTCCCTCCCTTTTCTCCTCCCATGCCCCTCCCCCCAGTCTACTGATAAGGAAGGCCCTCCTCCCCTTCCATCTGACCCTAGCCTATCAGGTCTCATCAGGACTGGTTGCATTGTCTTCCTCTGTAATCTAGTACTGTTGTACTCCCCTCAGGGGGAGGTGATCAAAGAGCCAGCCACTGAGTTCATGTCAGAGACAGTCCCTACTCCTCTTACTAGAGAACCCACTTGGTGGCTGAGCTGCCATGGGCTGCATCTGAGCAAGGGGTTATCTTCATGCATGGTTCTTGGTTGGAGTATTGGTCTTTGCAAAGACCCCTGGGCCCAGATTTTTTTGTTTTGTTGGTCTTCTTATGGAGCTCCTGTCCTCTCCAGGTTTTTTTTATCGCCCTCTTCTTTCATAAGATTCTCTGCACTCTGCCCAAAGTTTGGCTATGAGTCTCAGCATCTGCTTCAATACCCTGCTGGGTAGAGTCTTTCAGAGGCCCTCTGCGGTAGGCTTCTGTCCTATTTTTGTTTTATCCCTCTTCCAGTGTCTGTCCCATTTGCTTTCTGAGTGAGGTTTGAGCAACTTCCCAAGGGTCCTCCTTATTGTTTAGTGTCTTTAGGCTTACAGATCTTAGTATGATTATACAATATTATATGTCTAATATCCACTTATAAGTGAGTATATAGCATGTGTGTCTTTCTGCTTCTGGGATACCTCAGTCAGGATGATCTTTTCTAGTTCTCACCATTTGCCTGCAAATTTCATGATTTCTTTGCTTTTAATTGCTCTCCACCCTTTGTCTTTATCTTGCTGACAGACTCCAGCTGACCAAACAAGGGTGGAATTCAGAGCTGTCAAACCAGGCCTGGAGAAGCAGGGAGTGGGTTTTGCATACCACTTCTTCATCTTGTACCATCTCTCCATCCATTCAATTGCCCTGTCTTGCTCTGTTGAGTGATTCACTCATCTCAGCTTTAGGGAGTTCTGTTATGATCTTTATTTTAATGTTCTGAATTTGACTCAGCTCAAAGTAGGGTTTATTTATCTGCCTACTCACCTAATGGCACCACTTACATATTCCTAGAAATGCATTTTGCCATTTGCTTTCTTCTTTGAGAGTTAAGAGTTTGTTTTGGGTTCTGGCAGTTTTATGGCACAGACAGAAACCACCTCTTTCATGTTGAGTTTCCAGTGTTTAAATAAATTAGTATGGTGTGCAAAAATGTGTACTTTAATTTGAAAAATGTTCCTTACCGTTACAAAATACAGAATTATTGATGTGCTGATTTGAATTTTTTCAGTGTCTTATACACATATTACCCTCAGGCAAAGGTCATTGGCTGCTACTTACAATATTGATCATTTTAGAAGACAAGATAAGTGAGCTCATAGATAATTTTGTTTATCACAGAAAAGGTCTCTTCTGAATCTAGCATTCATTTATTTCATTTAGAATCAAAACATTCCAAAGTAGATGTGAGAAACGACTCTTCTCTGCACCACACATTCCAAGGTCTTTCCTAACCGATTGCCTATATTTGTGCTAATGCCCTTTCATTTGTAGTTTCTCTCTTGCTGCATCCTTGTCTGTAAATTTTACCTAACTTTTATGGTCCCAAAGCTTTCAGAGAGTCCTTATCAAATCATTTAGAAACAGAAGGCACATGAGATGTTCTTCTGAATCATCATCCTTAACACACATTTAAGAGCCCTTCACTTCCAAAATGTCATGTGAGTTGTCTGAGTATAACAGGTTCTGAAGAAGAGAATGCAATTGTTATGATTTCTTCTGCATTGTGAATACTCACATATTCAGGCTAGCGTTCTCAGAACTGTTCTTCTTACGTTCAGTTTAGCATTTACCTTTTCTCTCAGTGTCCTTTTTGTATGTGCAAAAAAAAAAAAAAAATCCCTCTCTGCAGTACCCAGTACCTAAGAACCTCCAGGTACAATGAGATTTTAAACTAAATTGAATAAATTGTCAGCAATCTCAAGTCACAGAGTTGTTTATTCTTTACACAACCACTTGCTAAATGTTTTCTGTGGGACAGATCTTGTGTTAAGCATTAAGAGGCATTCATAAAAGCTCATTTCACTGAGATGACTGTCCAGTGAATATTTTATGCTTTCCCATGTGGCCTTGGTTTCAACTACTCACTTTTCCTGCAAATAAAATCATGAACAATATGTAAGTGAAAGTCCTTGGCTGTCATCTGGAAAACTTCTATCACAAAAATTAGAAAGAGGCTCAGTGATATTAATTAATTATCATATTCCCAAAATTTTGTCTGCTGTTCTTTGAAAGCTTTAGGATGAGCAAACTCACCCAGCTCTTATGATGGAAGGAATAACATGAGAGGTGAAATGGCTAGAATATCATGACTTCTAAGGCTTATGTATCATGGGATAAACTCTTACCTACAAGGAAGGCTGGTAACAAAGTATTTGAATTTTCAACCTTTCTTGTGAGACATGACTTGTACATGGCTTTAAAGGGTAGCCGATGCCTTCCTCAAGTATGGCAGCCAGAGTACTGTCTGTCCTTGGGAGGTGACAGCCGAGGGGAAGACAAACAGTGAGTAAATATTCCTTAAGTACATTCTACAGTGAGAACAACAGAAGAGACTTAGTACACCCATGTGTAGAATTAGGTTTTGGGAATATCGCAAAGGTCACTCAGAGTTCAGGGCTTTGGCCAGATCTGGTGGCACTGGTTGATCATCCTGCAACTGCAGATGCTGAGACAGGAGGATTTGCCTGTACCTGTGTTACAGAGTAAATTCAACAGCAGTCTGAATATCTTCTTTAAAAATTTTTTAATTATATCATTTATTTTAAAATTTGCTTTTTATTTTTTATTAATAACGGTTTATTCACATTGTCCCAGCTGTAGCCTCCTCCCTCATTCCCTTTCAATCCCTCCCTCTCTCTTCTTCTCCTATGCCCCTCTCCAAGTCCACTTTGGGGAGATCTTCTCCTCTTGGATGTATTTACTTCTTTTTTATCTAGAGCTTTCAGGTGTGTTTTTAAGTTACTAATATGAGATTTCTGCAATTTCTTTCACTTAGTGTTATGAATTTTCCTCTTAATGCTTTCATTATGTCCCATACCATAAGACATATGTTTAACTACGTTCAAAGCAGCTTTATTTATAATAGCCAGAAACTGGAAACAACCCAGATATCCTTCAATGGAAAAGTCTCTAAAGAAAATGTGGTGCAGTTACACAACGGAATACTAATCAGGTATTAAAAACAAGCACACATGAAATTTGCTGGCTAATGGATGGAACTAGAAAAGGTCATCCTAACTGATATAACTCAGACCCAGAATGACATACATGCTATATACTCACTGAAAAGCAGGTATTAGCCATAAAATACAGGATAACTATGTGACAATCCATGGACCCCCAAAAGCTAAGTAACAAAAAGGGTCCAAGAGAGGATGCTTGAATTTCACTCAGAAGGAGAGGTAAAGTAGACATTGGAGGTGGATAGAGTAAGGGAACTGGGTAGGGGAGGTGTTGGGGAGGGGAAAAGGAGGGATCAAGTGTAGGGATAATTGAGGGTGAGAGACCTGGGAGAGAGAATCGAATTTGGTTGGGAGGGCAGCTCTGGGAAGAGCCAGAAACCTAGGACAAGGGAAACTCCCAAGAATTTATGAGGGTGACTCTAGCTAAGACTCTTTGTGACAGGGAATACGAAACTGAAATGACCACCTTCTGTAACCAAACAAGACTTTTAATGAAAGGATGGTTATACTAACCTACCCAGGAAATCTTTTGCTCCAAATTTGTCCTGCCTACGAGATGCACAGGGAAAAAGATGGAGCAGAAATCGGGGGAATGACTAAGCAATGACTGACCCAACTTGAGACCCATCTGAAGTGGGAGTTTCTGGTTTCTTTGAGGACTCAATTGAGTCATGTGATGTTTTGGTAGACACTGTCTTGTGAGAGGGCATGTGATGTTATGTTGGAGGCTGGCTTGTGAGAGAGTATGTGATATTTTGCTGTGAGCTGTCTTGTGTGAGGGGAGTGACTTTGGTCAGCTGAGAACATCAGTGGGTGGACTCTGAAGTGAGGAGAATCCAGAAGCCTGTGGACATTGCTTTTTGGATTGACTGCACTGTGCTGGTCTTCACGCTTCAACACTTGACTTCTCAGAGAGAAAAGTTCCAGAGAACTTCTCTGGGCAATCCATCTGAGTCTTGTGGCTTTCACTGACCTGTTCTGATCTGCTGAATCATGATGATTTGTGTTGCTGCTTGGTGTTGGCCTTTGGACTGGACTGCTGGTATCCAGAAAACAAAGGGTGGACTCATCCCAAGGAACTATTCTAAACATGTCTAACCCCCCTTTACCTAATGATCTTTCTCCCTTACCTCTGGTCAGTGGGTGGAAGGGAGGTATAAGCATGTAAGAACCCTAAATAAAGTAGATTAGGTGAAAAATCTAAGCATACATCCATCCTATGGGAGAGAGCCCACCTCTGACATTTTTTTCATCATGTTCTGCTATACTTGCATAGCATAACTGTCCTCTGAGAGGCTGCATCCAGCAAGTGATGGAAACAGATGCAGAGATCCACAAATATTAGGTGGAGCTCACAAAAGAGGGGGATGATGGATTAAGGGAGCCAGAGAGGTCAAGGACACCACAAGAAAACCTAAAGAATCAAGTAACCCGGGAACTCATGGAAACTGAACCACCAAACAAAGAGCATGCATGGGCTGGACCCCTGAATATATTTAAGAGCTACAAATAAGTGCAGCTTGGTTGTCATGTGAGTCCCCTCACAACTGGAGCAAGGGCAATCTCTGACTCTATTGTCTGCCTTTGGGTCCCTTTCCCCTAACTAGCCTCAATAGGAGAAGGTGCCTCTAGCCCTACTGCATCTTAATATGCCAAGGTGGGTTGATATACATGCAAGGTCTCCCCTTCTCTGAAGAGAAGAGGAGAGAAGGATGTGGGGAGGGGAGAGAGAGGACCTGGGAGGAGATAAGGAAGGAGAAGCTTTGATCAGGATATAAAGTAAATAAATTAATTAATGGGAAAAAAAAGGCGAAAGGAAGGCTGCAGATGTACCTTTGTGGCAGAGCACTAGCTTAGCATGCTCAAGGCCATGAGCATCTAATCCGAGATGAAAGGCTGTGTAATGTCGGTACAAGCACGTAGTACTGTAGCTGTGGCAGAAGCGGGGAGCTATGAATACTCAGGAATGAGAGCCAGGCAGATTCTTCTAGAGCAGTTTGTCATTTTACGTGAAAACGAATGAAATGAAAATTCATCATGTTATGAGACACTCGGGGAATAATTGATGAAAATAAAACAAAAAAGGAAAATAAATAACAAATTGCACAAAGTCCTATCCAGTTTTAGATAACTATGTGTTAGTTTCTATTATCTATCTATCTATCTATCTATCTATCTATCTATCTATCTATCTATCTATCTATCTATCATCTACGCATTTATAATCTATATGTCTGTCTATCTCTCTATCATCTATCTACCTATCAATCTGTTTTGTTCATATTTGTTTCAATAAACAGTTTTCTTATTTTTTAAAGTAATTTATTTATTTTTATATTAATCACAGGTTATATACTTTGTATCCCAGCTATAGCCCTCTCCCTCATTCTCTCCCACTCTCCTCATCCCTCCCTCATCTTCTCCCTGCCCCCCTCCAAGTCAACTGTTGGGGGAGGACCTCCTCCCCTTCCATCTGACCCTAGCTTATCATGTCTCTTCAGGGCTGGCTGCAATGTCCTCTTCTGGGATCTAGCTAGGCTGCTCCTCCCTCGGGGGAGGGGGTTGTCGATGAGCCAGCCAGTTCATGGCAGAAATAGTCCCTGTTCCCGTTAGTAGGGTACCCAGTTGGATACTGAGCTACTATGGGCCACATCCAAGCAGGTTATATCCATACGTGGTCCTTGGCTGGAGACATTTTTGTTGAGACAGTGTTTCTTTGTGTAGTCTTGGCTGTCCTGGACTTGATTTGTAGACCAGGCTAGCCTTGAGCTCACAGAGATCCGCCTGCCTCTGTCTCCTGAGTGCTACAATTACAGGCGTGGACCACCACTCCCAGTTTAAAACTCGTCATAATCATGATTTGTAAGTGTGTGCCTATGTGTGCAGGAATGTGTGCAGAGGACCACCTTGGGTCTTCTGCCTCAGGCACCATTTGTTTTTGTTTGTTTGTTTTGATTTTTTCTGAGATAAAGTCTCTCATTGGCTTGGGACTCTCCAAGGAGGCTAGGTCCCGTGTCCCAGGGATCTACCTATGGCTGCACCGTGGTTCCAAGCACATTCTACTATGCTAAGCCTATTTTTTAATAGGTATGTTTATTTTTTTATTATTAGTTACATTTTATTAACTCTGTATCCCAGGTGAATCCACTCCCTCATTCCCTCCCAATCCCACCCACCATCCCTCGTCTACTCCCTGCCCCTTTCCAAGTCCACATTTGTTCTGGATATTGAATTCAAGTCTTCAGGTTTGCATCAGGAGCACTTTCCCAAGTGAGCCAGCTCCTTAGCCTAATAAGCATCATAAAAAATTCCTTATATGTACATGCACACATACATTTGCAGATACACACAAATAGAAGTCTGTCCCTTCCTGTGGAGATCAGAGGCCAATGTCAGGTACCTTCAGTTGCTCTCCACCTTATACTTGAGACAGGCTCTCTCACTGCACCTGGAGCTCACTGGCTTGGCTAGAATAGCTGGCCAGTTGGTCTCAGTGATCCTCCTGTTTCTACTTCATTGATGCTAGGGTTATAGGCATATGCTAATCTCTCTTTATTTAAAAAAAAATGCAGCTTCTTGGGATCTGAACTCAGGTCTTCAGGCATGTGCTTGAGCTATCTCTCCAATAATGTACTCTTTATAGTGATTGTGCTACACGCGTTGCTTAAATGAGCCATAACATACTTGTAATGTTGCCCAATCAGTTGTTATATTCAACATGTGTAAAATTCCAAAAGAAAATCCTGTATGTTTTTATGTTGTATTCCTATGGCTATTTAAAAAACAGATGCGAGGGAGATCCAAGATGGCTGCCACGAGAGAACACTGTGTCTGAGGAGTAGGAGAGCAGAAACAACGCAGCGACCAGGAGACTGAACTCTGGGACCTAAAATGCCAGCATTGTGAGTGCCAGGTGAGCGGAACTCCTACGGTGAGAAAATCAAGTGGGAAAACCCTAGAGACACCCAGTTATTACCTGGAAAAATTTCCCGGTGACCAGCAGCACACAGCTCTGATCTGAACAAGCAGCCGCACTGGGCGCCCGCAGCCGCCATTATAGACTGGATCACACAGTCTCGCGGGCAGTCTGGGGAGGAGCCGGTGCCGTTTTCCCTGAACTGCACCCTGCGAGCTCGCACTGCGGGTTCTGCTTCAACCCGCGGGTGTGCGGCGGGCACGAACCTATCATCGGAACCACCCCAGTTTGAGTGGATTGGGGGACCTTTTGGACCAGTCCGCATACTGCGGGGGCGCGAGCCTAACGCTTCCACCAGCAAAAACTCAGTCAGTGTGTGAGTCCACCGGCGGGTCTGGGAGGAACCCGAGTTCTGTCTCAACCCACGGGTATGCGGTGGGCGCAAACCGATTGCCGGAACCACCACAGACTGAGTGGATTGGGGGACTGTTTTGACCAGCAGTCCGCACACTGCAGGAGCGCCCG
>CM053755.1:41321776-41368409 GCA_028658305.1 Pachyuromys duprasi
CAGGGAGGAGGGAGATGAGGGAGGGAGTGGGAGGGTAGGAGGGACTGAGGGAGGGGGCTATGCCTGGGATTCAAAGTACCTAACCTGTGATTGAGATAAAAATAAATAAATTAAAAAAAATAAAATAAAAAACAGATGCCCTTTTAAACCCAGGCCAAAGGATCATTTTCAGTTTTGGGCCTTTAAAGATGGCAACTTCTGAAACTTCCTGTTTCCTAATATTCTTACTGTTGGACCCCGATTCTTACATGCTGGTGGGAAGCACAAGTAAGGTAGAAGAAGGAGGACCACACTGAGAGACACTGCAGCTCTGGGCTCTCAGTTGTCTGGACTCCCAGTTGGAGCATCTCAGAGGTGGTCTCCCCGCTTCCCTGCCCCCTGCCCCGGCCAGCGTTACATGAAGCCCATGCGAACTTTCCTTACCCAGCCCGGCCCCAGCTACAAATCTGTAAGCAAAACCTATCTTCTTTTCCTCCACGGAGCTACATTTTTAGGAGGTTTATTGCACAGCCTTAAATGACCAGAATAATTCTGATTATTGTTTTAGAATTGAGTTTACACTGAGTTTAATTATGGCTGACTGTAGGACCATGAGTTTTGAACTATCCACTGGAGCCTGGTGGACTCACCTGTAGGTACACAAGTGAAGACAATAGCTGCCTCTCCCCTCAAACCCACTAGCGTGTCTCCTAAGTCACTCCCCCACCCATATTGACCCATGCTCAACCCAAAGGTTACAAATGTCTTATTAGTTAGTGGTTCCTATGGCTTTGTGGCTGTTTAGAAGGTAAGTCTCAATTTCTACTCCTATAAGTAATGTACAAGAAACTCTGTTTCACCATGTACCTGGATGCATCAAATGTTATAATCAAACTCCTTTCATTTTCATATGTTAGCTAATTGATTCCATATAATTCTATCAGCCATTTACTTACTTAGGTGTACACTATTTTTAACTTTGATTTGTAAAACTTTAATGAAAAAACCCACTATGTCCCTGCTTATATTTACGATATATTTCCCTTCCACTTATTTGCTTTAAAACACCTTTCTGATGATTTGTTCAAATTTTCACATAAATGAACATATTACTATATGACAAAGGTTGCGGCCACTTTTCCATGCAGGAGAACAAACAGAGAAGATAACCCACAAAGACTGACAGAGACAATACCAGAGGATTCCAGAGTCATAAACTGAGCAATCTGCAGAATCACCATGTACAAGGGGACAGACTGTGTGACTGTGTTCATGATGGAAAAGCTCTTCTTTGGGGGTGAACGTAAATAAGAATGTGCACTGGTGCCCGAGTCTCTGACGGATGGCACCCGTAATAGCAGGTTATCACTTCTATCACCATAATCTCTCCACCAAGGAAGCATCTCTGTGAAGCAAGCTATCTCCCAGCACAGGAGCCTGCATCCTGATGGGTTTCTCTGTAGCGGAATGAACCTTGACAAACTCAGTTACTTATTTATTTTCTTTGTTTCTTAAAAAGTTGTAACTTATACTGTAAAGTTTAAATTCAAAAAAGAGGAAAGAAAATTATCCAGTTCCATCATCCAGACACAATGCTATTAACAGTTTGGTAAACTTACTTTTAAGCTTTTTTTTCTATGCATTTTTAATATAGTTGAATTAATTTTGTATAAACAAATATATGACTTGGACTTTTGTTTAATATTAAATGAAAACATTTTCCTTTGTTAATCAAGGGTAGTCATAAACATTTTAATAACTATAGAAAGTGATATTATATATTTAATTATTTTGTATTTTTTTTGTACAATATTCAGCTTTTCCATTTTTGTCCCTGTTATGGGTAATTCTCTAGCGGATATATTCACATTTTTCTAGATTTATCATTAATCTTTTAGAAGTGAATTTTGGGGTTCAGGGATTATGAGCTGTGTTTACTTTCATAGTACCTTAGAAAGACGGAAATACTAACTTCTCAGGAGGAAAACTTTACTTTCCTCGAAATGCTTTATTCCAAGTGAATGGTTCAGTTCTCAGGCTTAAGGGTTTTTTGGCTGGTGTGTTGTTTCCTCAAGGCATTCCTTACCAGAAGGAAGGCAGTGAGAGGGGCACAGACGATGGGTGCCATGTAACAGCCAGCTCTGGGGATGTGGAAGGACTAAGTGGAGTTAGGCTCTCTAAAAGTTGGGCTGATCAGGATGGGTGGAACCAGCAGCTTACTTCCTGTTCTTTCAAAGCTTCCTCAGATACAGAGGTGCTTTGGCTGAACTGTACTGGTAAGAAAGGGCCTTCCGAAGGCCTGGGTTTCTTTCTTTTACTTAATTTTTTAAAATATAATTTATTACAATTTATTTAATTTGTATCCCAGCTGTGGCTCCCTCCCTGATCTCTTTCTAATCTCACCTTCCCTCCCTCCCTCTTCTCCCTCTATGCCCTTCCCCTAGTCTGCTGATAGAGGAGGTCCTCCTCCCCTTCTGTTTGACCCTAGCCTATCAGGTCTCATCAGGACTGGTTGTACTGTCTTTCTCTGTGGGCTGACAAAGCTGCCCCCAACCTCAGGGGGAGGTGATCAGAGAAGTTGCCACTGAGTTCATGCCAGAGAAAGTTCCTGCTCCCCTAACTAGGGATCAGGTTGAAGACTGAGTCTGTGGGCTACCCCTGAGCCAGGGTTTTAGGTCTTCTCCATGCATTGTCCTTGGTTAGGGTATCATTCTCTTCAGGGCCCTCAGGGCTCAATTTTTATGGCTCTGTTGGTCTCCTTTTTGAGCTCTTGTCTGCTGCACCCTGCTCTATCTCCCCCTTCTTTCATAAGATTCCCTGCACTCTGCTCAAAGTTTGGCAATGAGCTTCAGCCTCTGCTTTGATGCCTACATCAGCAGAGTCTTTCAGAGGCCCTCTGTGGTAGGCTCCTGTCCTGTTCCCTGTCTTCTCCTGTTTCCAATGTCTGTCATGTTTGTCCTTATGAATGAGGATTGAGCATCTTGCCTAGGGTCTTCCTTGTTGTTTAGTATCTTTATGAGTATAGATTTTAGTATTTTTATCCTATATTATATGGCTAATATCCACTTATGAGTGACTATATACCATGTGTGTCTTTCTGCTTCTGGGTTACCTCACTCAAGATGATCTTTTCTAGTTTCCACCATTTGCCTGCAAATTTCATGATTTCCTTGTTTTTAATAGCTGAATAGTATTGGTATGGGTTTCTTTAGAAGATGTCTTATTTTTGCAGGATAAGTCAGCCCTTGGGGTATTGCTCATACTGATGTATTTGAAGCCCTAAGTCTCCTTACATGTGAACTCAGGCATGCAAGATTGAAGGATACATGGTCAGCCATGCCATGCTCACAGGCTAAAAATCCTCTTACACGGATTGTTGAGGTGTCTGAGAAAATTTTCCTTAGGCAGGAATTTACTTTATAATTAATACTGTTGGTTTAGTGGTAGATTTTGAAATTTTCTTTTGCAAGTTCTTGCTGTTTTTCTTATTTATTTTCCCCACGAACAGGCATATTCAACCTTCAATGAGGGAGAATCAGCTGTGGACCTGTCCCCAAAGACTCGGATTCAGAAAAATCTGCTCTTCCAGGTGATGGTATTGTAGTAGGTTATATGCCTAGAGGAAGAGACAACCTAATCTGGTGGCAGGGAGCGACAGGAAGCTGTTCATCCCAATCCCCTTCTCAGACATGTGCAGCTGTGCAAAGCAACCTCACCCACATCTCACACAGGTGGCTGATCTAATCAAGATTACAAAGATCTAGTCTGCCCAAGACTGTTCAATCTAGTGGGGCATAGCTGGTGGGCTTCCTTCTGAATCATATATTCTGTATCAGAGGGCATTACTTTAATGATAATAAGCCAGAGTCAGAAATATAAAAATTGCATTTTTTATCTTATATGCAAATTTTATTTATCTGTCAATGACACAAAGTCATACAAAAGGAACTGTGGATGTGGAAAGAGTTCTAAGGGGAGAGGAGAATAAGGCAATGTTGTAACATGAGAGGAGGAGGGACTAGGAAAGGGGGAGTTCCACATGGAGTAGAAAGGGAGAGATCAGGGTATGTGCAGAATAAGTACAAAGTATAATGACATAAATGTTTCTCACGGTGAAAATTGTTACCGTGTATATAAATTTTAAAAGGAATGATAAGATTTATATATTAAAAGACTCTGATGGGTCATTTTAGCTCTGTGGCATCCTAGGGGCTGAGCCCCAGTTACTGTTGCTTTATATGTCAGCCTGTCTTTTCTACCATCTCTTCTTCCTTTCCCTTTATGCCGTCACAGTCTCACAGTTGACCCTGAGACCCTCCCTGGCAATCTTTCTGTACATTAGATATACCTGAGTCATTTACTCAGGGTTTGCCTATAAAGGTGCCATGTGAAGTCTGCTGTCATGTCATTTCAAAGAATAGGATTAGGACAGAAGAGAACATGGCTGATGGCCAGAGACTCACCCTGACGCCAGCAACTTGCCCTATGCCATGCACACATCTGTTCCATTCCTTTCTGTAGTCTTCCCGTTTTCCATTACCCAAGCTCTATCATTGTTTCACTCAATTGTTGTTAAGCCTTGCTGGATAGGTTTTAATTTTAATCAGATTTCTTTCTGTTTAGAAATATTACAGTCTGGAATAAATTTGGAGAACACAAGGTGATTTGTTCCAAGACTCCGTGTCTCTGGAGGATCTTGGCTTAGAAATCACTTTCTCTCTAAAATTATGATATGGGTCATGAAGTGAACTGCATATCTGAGGGGTGGGGTTTCTTATTCTTCCCTTTGCTTCATTTTGAATCTTCCCATTCTGCTCACTCATCCCATCCAATATCTAGTATAGGCTAGAACAATCATAAAGAGCAGAAATGTTGACATCAGGTACAAGAATACCATGCATGAAAAGTGATTATGAGGATATAAATATAATTTTAAGGTCTACATTCACAAAAGAAAGTTAATTACAGAACAGAGTTCACTGACCTGATAGAATGAATGTAAAATTATTTTTATTCTGCAAGATACATAGTAAAAACTCAATTAAAATGGAGCTGATATATATATGGTATTTATTCTATACCAGACATTATTGATTTAATGTTGACATATTCCTGTAAAGTTAGTTATCTTAAATAACTCATATAGAAATGAGTAAACTGAGACAAAAATATTAAATAATACTTGGAAGAGAGGTAGAAAAGTTTAGGAAAAGGAGGTTGTAGACCTTTTTAGAAGGAGTTCTTTGGAATGAGTCCACTCTTCATTGTCTGAATATGAGCAGTCCAGTCCAAAGGCCAACACCAAACAGCAAAATGAATCAGCATGATTCAGAAGATCGGGACAAGTCAGTGAAAGATGCAAGACTCGGTTGATTGCCCTGAGACCCTCTCTGGAATGTTTCTCTCTGCAAAGTCAAGTTTTGAAGCATGAAGATCAGAGCAGTAATGTTGATCCAAAAAGCAAGACCTCTATTTGTGGTCTTCTGTCTATATCCTCTCCTCAGAGTTCACCCACGGATGTTCTCAGCTGGCCAAAGTCACACTCCTCACATGAGAGAGCTCACAGCAAAACATCACATGCCCTCTCACAAGACAGCTTCTAGCATAATGTCACATGACTCATCTGAGTCTTCAAAGAAACCAAAAAAACGTCCACCTCAAATACTGTACATAGCTGTGTCAAGAGTTAAGCTTCAAAATTCAGTTATCAAATACTATTATCAGTTGTACTCTCTCAAATACAATATTGATAATTATATAATGAAGGAATAACATCAACTGCAAAATCACTACTGTTAATATGTAGAAAACAACCATCTTTTAAAAAAAGAATTGAATTTGTTCCTTGACAATCTCTTACATGCAAATGTTAAATTCTGATTTAACTCTCTTATTTTTCACTGCACAACCTTTTTCCTTCTTCATACTGTCTATGTCCAGTGTTCACATCTTTTTGTTTTGTTTTGTGGCCCAGTGGATTTAACCAGGCCCACCTGTGTGATGATAGGTTAGGAACTACCCACTGAATCCTGGTGGGTTCACCAGTGACTATGCATCTGAGCATATATAATTCTTCTTCAGAACCTATCAGTAGCGGATAGTTTAGCAGACAGCTGTAGGACCTCACTGGCCCTTCCCTAACCATGACTGATGGATGGGGGCCAATCTTGTGCAGGCCCAGCGTAGGATAACATAGCTACTATTAGTTCATTATTATAATAGCAATGTCATACCCAGAAGATTGGATTTTTTCTCTTCTTCCTGTTTTTGGTTTGCCCCTCTTCTGTGATGTTTCCTGAGCCCTGAAGAGGATGAAATGTACTATTCAGAGCTTATCTTACCAAATGTTACCAGAACACATTATATTCCTAATTTGGAAAAAAAAATGAATGAGGTCTATCACAGAAGTAGAGAGAATGAGGGTAGTTCCCCAATGTAAGACTTGTGGCTATAAAGGTGCTGGGTGAAAAAAGTCAAACTTCAGTTAGGGTGGAGTAAATAGGTCAAGAAATCAGTTATAGTGCATGATACCTGTACTTACTGCAGTGTGCTGTATTCTTGAACGTCACTGGGAATGAACTGTCTGTGTTCTCACCACAAGACAGTATGTGAGGTAATGTAGATTTATATGGGTTGATTTTACTCTTCAACCATGTGTATATTTTCAAAATTGGAATGATATGCATGATGAGTACACTTTTTATTTGTTAATTTAGATTAAAACATCTGAAGTCTAAAGGAGTGATGTTTTCTGCGGGGGAGTTAATGCAATATTGCATCTATTTCTGGATTCATTGCAAGTGGATAATGCTCCCAAGAACTTTTGTCACACTACCCAAATTGTTATAACTCTTCTTTTGGGAAAGGCTACCAGTCCAAAACCAAATACAACTAGTTAAACAGAAAATAAGTGTTCCATGTTTCCCCAAAGCTTCATCCTCTTAGACAGAGTTGCTTTCTATAGAATGGCTGTAATCGACCTCCTGCCCAATAGCTAAACATTCCTGAGAATTTGTTGATGAATGTGAGTCCTGGCATTGGCCACAATGGAAACAAGCTTTAGACCTCATTTGCTGCTGTGCTTGGTTTATGTTTTCATTCCTTTAGCTCATGTCCTTATTTACACCAGTACTGGGAGGAAAAAAGGAAAAATGACAAATTCTGAAGCAAAACTTTGGAAATGAGATAAATTCCAGCTGCTTCAGCAAAAGGAAGCAGCTGTGTTCTCGCAAAGTAAATGGTAAAGACTGGATTGCCCTCCCTAGCTGAAGACAGAAAGAACTTCAAGATGGTTAGTACAGAAATGGAATTTTAAAGAAAATATTCGTTTCAGAGTATCTTGAAGCATCTCCTGCAATGCAAAGGCTTTAGCTTTAACTCTTCTCTCATGGAACCAATGTGATGGTCTTAAAAAATTTTTTTTTCCTTTGAAGTTGTATGAAGAAAAGATGAAGGCACTAGACAAGCTTTCCTCTTTATTAGAAGTAAAACGAAACAACGACAAAATGAACCCAAGTTTTATGCATCACATCAGTAAGTAATGACGTCATCCTCATTGTCATCACAATTAATAACCACCTGGGAAATGCTAACCCTGATCAGTTACCGGACTACAGAGATTCTCTTTTCCCCATGACTTATAGGTCAGCACCTTGAGTGTGAGTCACAACTGCTGCTTAGTATCATTCTTTGAATTCCTTTTATTGATGTCAACAGTTAGTTGTTAATTAACTTTTTTGTTTTCTCAAGCATTAATTTAGTCATTCATTTATTAGAGAGTAGTTGGCGTCTAATATGCACTAGGACTCACAGCCTCATAGAGAAGTGTAATTACAGGGAATTTCAATACAGAGAGACATAGGCTTGAACATAAGGCTTTTACGAAGGACTAGGTCACCACTCCTGGTTAGGAAGTTTTATGGGAATCAAAGAAACCTTCCATGAGTGGAGGAGGTATGGCTTAGTGTTATAAATGAGTAGGAATCATCACAGCATTTTATGAAATCCAGCATTCAAGCTGTGCTCTACAGCTCTACAGGTTTTTTTTATTCTTTTTTTTATTAATTTATTTTTTTGTTATCAATCACAGGTTAGGTACTTTGCACCCCAAGCGTAGCCCCCTCCCTCATTCCCTCCCACCCTCCCTAACCCTCCCTCATCTCCTCCCCGCCCCCTCCAAGACCACCAACAGGGGAGGACCTCCTCCTCTTCCATCCAACCCCAGCTCATCCTGTCCCCTCAGGGCTGGCTGCAATGTCCTCCCCTGGGATCTAGCCAGTCTGTCACTCCTCAGCATGTATGGGGGAGGGTCAAAGAGTCAGCCATCAAGTTCAAGACTGAAACAGTCCCTGTTTCCCTCACTAGGGTCTTCAGTCCGACACCAAGCTATCATGGGCCCCATCTGAGCAGGGGTTCCAGGCCACATCCGAGTGGAGGAGAAAACAAGCAACAGGACAGGAGCATGCCAAGGAGGTTTTTTATTTTTTTAAACAGATATTGTGGATTGTCTGCCTTTCTCCTCCTGCTTACACCCCCCGTGCCCTCTTCCCCCCCACCAAGTGGGTCACACGTTGTGATGTGACATCACTTCTCACTGTAGTTGATGAGATCAGGTAGATATTGGGCATGTGCCCTGGCATTCCCAACACCACTGCTAGTTACTTAAGTGTTGGTTTTATGACTCTTACAATAAAGTTCATTCTTGCATCAATTGCAGACCTATATTACTGTAGAAAAATGACACAAGATAAGGCTGCAAGGTAAAACCAACAGAGACCACCACATGGACATTCTTAAAGCTGGAAAGGAAGTCTTTATTGCACAGGGAATTTGTCAAAATCATGCAGCCCCAAACTGTAAAGCCTGTGTCTTTGTTTGTTTTCAAAACGGTTTCTTTGTGTAATCCTGGCTGCCCTGAAACTCACTCTGTAGACCAGGCTGGCTTGCAACTCAGAGATCCACCTGTCTCTGCTTCCCAAGTACTTGGATTAAAGGAATACCATCACTGGCATTTTTTAAAGTATTACTGTTTAGAATTATTTTCATTTCATGTGCATTGCCTGCATGTATATCTGTATGAGGGTGTTAGATCCCACAGAACTGGAGTTAGAGACAGTTGTGATCTGCCATATGGATGCTGGGTATTGAACCCAGATCCTTTGGAAGAACAGCCCGTGCTCTTAACTACTGAGACGTCTCTCCAGCCCCAAGCCTGTCTTTTAAGCACAAAAACTGCATCCTGGTTATCACACTTTAGTAAACAAGATACAGAACTACTGAAGCCAAAAAGCAAGGTGATTACACTTAGAGACTTTCCTAGAACTACGAACTAGGTCTTTGGTGGATTAGTTTTTTATTTTTGTTCTCATTTTGGTAGGTGTTAGGGCTTATGCGCTGGACTTTAAGGTCAGAAAGGTGTTTCTAATATGGTATCAGTTGAGGTAAGGTCTAGAGGACTTGTTACAAGAGAGCTCAAACAATATGCCAGACAGAGGTGCTGAAGCTCATGTGGTCCTTCACTTGCCCAGAACCATCACCAAGAGAAAGGATCTTCATGGTAATCAGAACATTCCAACTGTGTGTGTGAACATGCAAGTACATGTGTACATGCGTGTATGTGCATGTGGAGTCTGAGGTCTTAACAGGTATCTTTCTCAACTACTCTCAATCTTATTTATTATTGTTGTTATTATTATTATTACACTTGGGTGGGGGGACGGGACAGACATTCTTTGTGTAGCTTTGACTGTCCTGGACTTGCTTTGTAGACCAGGCTGGCCTCAAACTCGCAGAGATCTGTCGGCCTCTGCCTCCCTGAGTGCTGGGATTACAGGAGTGTGTTACCAATTAAGGCTCAATCTTAATTTTTAAACAGTGTCTGCCTTTTGGTGAACTTGTAGCTCACTGATTCAGCTCATCTAGCCAGTCAGCAAGCTCCGGCCATCCTCTTGCCTCTACCTCCATAATTGTTTTACATGGGTTCTGGGGATAGAACTCATGTCTCTAT
Organism: Pachyuromys duprasi; assembly: GCA_028658305.1. Classification (NCBI taxonomy): domain Eukaryota; kingdom Metazoa; phylum Chordata; class Mammalia; order Rodentia; family Muridae; genus Pachyuromys; species Pachyuromys duprasi. The sequence continues at coordinate 41,331,762 of CM053755.1, forward strand.
TTCTGCAAAACAAGCGCTTTATTGACGGAATCATTCTCCAGTCCTCAAGTACAGCGTTGCTGTGCATGCCAGAACATCTTCACTGTCTTAGCACCCAGGATGCTGAGACAAGAGGATCACAGTGAGCTTGAGGCTAGCCAGGGCAACATAGCCAATTCCAGGTCAGCTTCAGAATTACAGTGAGACTCTCTCTAAAAAATAAGTAGATAAATGGCACCCACTCATCAAAAAAAAAAATCTTCACTTTTGCAACCACTCCTGATGAGAGCTGATAGACTAGGATCAGAAGGAAGGAAAGGAAGACCTCCCCTATCAGTGGACTTGGGGAGGGGCGTGTGTGGAGAAGGGGGAGGGAATGATTGGGAGGGGAGAGGGAAGGGTTTGTGGGGAGGATACAAAATGAATAAAGTGCAATTAATAAAAAAATAAAAAATAAATTATCTTTTAAAATTTCACCCTAGTCTTTCTATCCATATTTTTTTTTCTTCTGCCAACAGCAACTGGTGATAACTTTACTTGTAATGCTTTAAAGCTTTTAGATCTTATCTCCCTACGGCAGAAGAGAAGTTAAACATGAATCCCAGAATAACATAGGTATAATAAAATCATGAGAGGGTCTTGTGGTACAGGCAAGTTGTTCTAGACAAGGCTGGCTCATTGACACACACACGGTTTTTATTTATTTCTTGTTACAAGAAACCTCAGAGTCTTTAATGTGCAGTTTGAACATCAAAGGCAGAAGTCTAGTTTGCAGCACCATCCAGATATATTTGGCCATGGAAACCTTTCCTCAGCGTTTCCGCTAAAAGTTAGAGAATTGTAACCGCTGTCCAGATCTCTGACCTAATTCTCAGGCACTTAATCTGCAGCAGCCCGGCTTGTTTGACATAAATATCACACTGCAAGTACAGCAGAGCGAGGCCACATCCCTCCCACTCTTACCGGTTTCCTAACCACCCACCCCCCCTTCTTTTTTGTTTAAACAAAACCTTTTCATCTTTTCCCTTAATTTTTTTAGATAAGTGTGTGGCAAAATTAAATAAAAGTTAAAATAGAAATTAATCAATGGGCAGTAGCTATAGCACTATGTAAACTTTCCCTCTCCACACACACACACACACACACACACACACACACACACACACACAGAGACAGAGAGAAAGAGAAAGAAAGACAGAGACAGAAAGAGAGATAAGGCACCTCTGTTCAAAATCTCCCTTTCGCTCAAGACTTTACCCGTAGACATTCATTTGAACAGCTTCATTAGCGCTGCCTTCAAAAAGTACATACCAGCCATTGACGCACCTTGTGCAATGGAGTCTCCAACTTTCCAAGTATTTTTCTCTAAATAGTTATGTAGCTAGGGCTTTGCAAAGGTAAGGGTGTTGTTCAAGACTTCTGTATATTCTTTCCGGAATCTATTCAGCCCAATTCCCTGCTTAGCATCTGCCACCTTACCTACCTTGACCGAGATGCTCCTGATCCCTCAACCTGGATTCTCTTTATTTTGGAAGCCTCCTTGGAGTGTGGAAGAGTCTTGCACATGCTAGCCCTTGGGGAAGTATTAAATGAGGCAGATGTATGTGCAAACTAAGTGTGTGTTTAATTTGCGTGATAAGTTAGGAGAGCCACTTTTATTTAAAAGTAACCTTATTTCAAATGATTCTTAAAATAACCGGAAACCATAGTTAAAAGTCCATCTTAACATTATACCAGTTTCTGGGAATCTTTAGGATGTTGTTAAGTAACAGAGAGCTTCAGACCCTTGATCCAGATGGGTTTACTGACTTCTAGTTCCATTGAATGCAAATTAAGGTCCCAGTGCGTATAGCAGGTTGTAATATGAGATTGGAGAGAGTTCCCTCACTGAGATACTGAATTGTGTTTATGGGAAAAGCCTTTGTATTGAGGTGAGCTTTTGCCTTTGGGATATGACCCGAACAAAGACAGTCAATGATGTACTGCAGACAGTCAAGCCTACTGATCTGTTTGTTGCATTCAATTAGAGGCCCCTGCATCTTACATCACAAATCCATCGAGCTGTCATCATATCTGTTTGGGAGATATGTTTGCTTGCTTGCTTGATTGAAACTTTTTAGCAAAGCTAAATTTGACATTTGGAAAAATTCCATGATGAGCAGAGAGCAAACACATAAAAAGAAGGAGCCTTGGGCTGGAGAGATGGTTCAGTAGCTCAGGACACTTGCTGCTCTTACAGAGGACCTTCATGACGCCATTCCTAGTAATGTGTCGGATGTAGGTAGTTCTTGACTGCCTATATCTCCTGCTCCAGGGATCCGGTACTCTTTTCTGGCCTCCATTGGCATGTGCACTCACATACACATACTTATGCATGTATGTGTGTGCGTACACACACACAAACATCTACTTTTTAAAAATTAAAACCAGGATCTATGGAGCAGATGAGGCTGTACTTAAGCTGCCCAGAATTGTCTAGAGACTTGGGGAGCAGGGTATGCACAGTTTAGGCTTGCAACTTGTATGGGGCAGAGATTAAAGCTGATTTCATCTACACCCAAAGGGCTAGGATATTTTGGTCAACATCTGGCTTTCACATAAACGATAAGGACAATGATGAGTTTCTGTGCGTCCACATTGTAACGGCATAGCATCTGCTTCCCATAAGTTGCTCAAAGGGAAGGTTAAAGAGGCTCTCATCCAAGGACAACGGCAAGTTTACTTTTCATTTAGAGCAGAGGCCCTGGGGAAAAGATAGACCAGATAAACCTGTTAATATGGCAAATGTGAAAGGCTGGGAAGAGTCTCTTAACTTTAGAGTCCGTTGCCAGCTGGCATATGGCAGCTGCCTGAGGCTCAAAGGGCAAAGAGTGGAAACTATTCCCACTCATAGCTGCTCAGACATGCCAGGGAACAAAAGTGCTGACTCTGACAGTGGGAAGACACCTTTCCTAATGGTAGAAAATCAGATTTAAAGAATTGAACCATATGGTTCTGGAATCATCAGAAACCATGTTTCTCTGAAAGAACTCTAACAACTGTGGGGAAGCTTGCAGGATAAGGTATCACTGGCCTGGGCACTGTGGCCCTCTTCCCGTTGGTCCCAATTCAGATTCTTGAGTGACTTTCTAGCAAAGAGGGCATCTTTAAACAGGAATGCCCTCCACTGTGCACGTTAGGACAGGTGTAGGTGAAACCTTCAGGAATACAACATGCACTAGGCACTGTCCTAAGAATGTGCATTACTTGATTAAATTGAAGTTTCACTGCAGGAATTATTTGTGGTTGGGAGAGGTCTTGCAGGTTTTCTACTTGAGCAAATATTGATGTTTTAGGCTGTTGTTATCTGCTGAAATCAACCTGTCACTATGACTGTAGATTGATTACATATTAGTGTCATTTTTACTGCCGTGTCCCAGCTCAAAGGATACTCAAATATCAATCATATCTCTTGCAGTTGGTGAGTTACAAAAGCCGTTAAAATAAAAAAAAAATACATATAGTGCTTTTCACCAACCTCTGAGGTTATTAAGATCAGCCTGGAGAAATAGAAAATAAAAACTCAACATTGATGGGAATCCAGAAACTTTGACACTGGATAATTCAATAATATTTTCTACCCACAAATATCATATTTATGAAACAAGGGATTTAGAATATGTTATCTTTTCTGTCTCCTCTTAAAATATATGACTCTATGTTTTAAAATCCTGAGGGCCATTTCTCTTTCTCTACATCAGTTTGTGTGATTCATGATGCAATCCCTTATAAATACAGAATCAAGCATGGTGGAATCAGTCGATGAAGCAATAGGGCTCCGGATGCTGATGAAACTGATGCAATAGGTATTTCTGTTACCTGCTGTTATTCATTGAGAATGGAGACTGCCCTCACTCTTTATAGGTGCAATAAGCAGAATACACTTGAAATCACCAAGTTGCACAGAACAAACTCTAAAATCATATATAACATCAGTAAATCTATCAGACATTTTGTTGCAGAAAGCCATATTATAGAATATGTATAATGTAAAAACATTTATGTGGCAACAATAATTTTTTATGTTTTGTACGCATACAAATGCATTAAGTGAATAGCAATGGTGGTCAAACAGATTTTAAAGTTAATTATAACAACATTTTTGATGAGGAAGATTTTTTTTTATGAAAATCTAGTATAACAGGATAAACATGCTACAATTTATAGTCCTAAAGAGGCTAAAAACAAGGAGGACCTTAGGGAAGATGCTTAACCCTCATTCAGAAGGGCAAACAGGATAGACATAGGAAATGAGAGGAGACAGGACAGGAGCCTACCACAGAGAGCCTCTGAAGACTCTACCCAGCAGTGTATCAAAGCAAATGCTGGATCTCATTGCCAAACTTGGGCTGAGTGCAGGGAATCTAATGGAAGAAGCAGGAGATAGAAAGACCTGGAGGGGACAGGAGCTCCACAAGGAGACCAACAGAGTCAAAAAACCTGGGCCCAGGGGGTCCGCAGAGACTAATGAATCAATCAAGGACCATGCACGGAAAGGATCTAGACCTCATGCTCAGATGTAGCTTATGGGCAGCTCAGTCTCCATGGGGGTTTCAGTAGAAAGGGGAGCAGGGTCTGTCTCTGGCAGAAATTCAGTTGCCTGCTCTTTGATCACCTCCTCCTGGTGGGGTGGCCTTATGAGGCCACAGAGAAAGAGGATCCAGACAGTCCTGATGAGACCTGATAGGCTAGGGTCAGATAGTAGTGGAGGAGGAGCTCCCCTATCTGTGGACTAAGGGAGCGGGGGAAGAAAAAGGGAGGGTAACACTGGTAGAAGATGAGGGAGGGGCTACAGCTGGGATATAAGTGGATAAATTGTAATTAATACTAATACGAATGATAATAATAGAAAAATTTAAAAATTGATGAAACAAAGAAATGTTTAATGTCCTTGGTGTGTGTGGATGGGTGTGTGGAAATTCCATTTATACAATGGAATATTACTCAGCTATTAAAAACAAGGAGATCATGAAATTTGCAGGCAAACAGATGGAACTAAGAATTATCCTCTTGAGTGAGTTAACCCAGACCCAGAAAGATAAACATGGTTTACACTCATAAGTGTATATTAGCCATAAAGTACAAGATAACCATTCAACAAATCCACAGACCCAAAGTAGCTAAGTTAACAAGGAGGGTCTGAGGGGGAATGCTTGAATATCACCTAAATGGGGGACCAGAATAGACATTGAGGGTGATTGGAGGGAGGGAACAAGGTGGGAGAGGGCAAGAGGAGGGATCTAGTGTGGGGATGACAAAGGGAGAAAGAAACAGGATAGAGAACTGGAATCCGTGGGGGGTGGAGGCAGTGGATGGATGAATGGGAGCATCTCTGGATTGAGCTAGAAACATAGGACAATGGAAACTCCCAGGAATCTCTGAGGGTGACCCTAGGTAGGACTCCTAGCAGTGGGGAATATAGAACCTGAAATGGCCATTCCCTGCAATCAGGCAAGACTTCCAATGGAGAAATAGAAATACTAACCCAGCCACAAGGTCTTCAACCCACAATTTCTCCTGCTTACAAGATGTGCAGGGGTAAAGATGGAGCAGAAAGGCTGGAGAGATGCTCAGCTGTTAAAGACTAGGCTCACAAACAAAAGGATCAGATGGAGAAAAAAATGGGGTAATGACCAACCAATGGCTGGCCCAACTTGAGACCCATGCCATGAAATAAAGCCCACCTTTGACACTATTAATCATATTCTGCTATACCTGCAGACAGGAGCCTAGCGTAACTGTCCTCTGAGAGGCTTCACCCAGCAACAAAGGGAGCAGATGCAGAGATACACAGCTAAACAATAGATTCAGCTGGAGAAATTCTGTGTAAAAGGCGGAGGAAGGATTGAAGGAGCCAGAGAGGTCAAGGATACCACAAGAAAACCTACAGAATCAACAAACTTGGGCCAAATAGACTCACAAAGACTAAACCACCAACCAGAGAGCATTCTTGGGAGAGACCTAGGCCCTTTGCACATGTATAACATATGTGAAGCTTTGTCTTTATGTGGGATGCCTAACAGCAGGAGCAGGGGCTATCTGACTCTGTTGCCTGCCTTTGGCTCCCTTTCCCCTAACTGGGCCGTTGTGTCTATCCTCAATAGGAGAAGATGCACCTAGAACTACTGCACCTTGATGTGCCAAAGTGGGTTGATATGTATTGTAGGCCTCTACTTTTCTGAGGAGAAAAAGGGGGATGGAGAAAGGGGAGGTAAACTAGAGAGACTGGAAGAATTGGAGGGAGACGGAGCTGCAACTGAGTTGTAAAGTATATACGTAATTAATAAAAAATATACTGAAAATACAAAAAAAAGGAAGAAAAAGAAATGGAGGCTTTCCTGACTTTGCCATGATCTTTTAACATGGTTCTATGAATTACATCTTTTTTTTTAACTACCCCACAGTGTCTTCATTTTATTCAGTCACCTTAATGAGCACAACTTACATTTCAAATTGTAGGGACAACCATTAGTGACCTGTTTGCGCAAATAGTTTGGAGTCCCTGACAATGATTGAAGGCTCTGGCCTTAGCTGCTGCAGGAGGCAGTGACATGTGTCTGAATAAACTTGGCTTAATCACACAGAGTCGTGGTTGGCTCACTCTATCAGTGACACAGCATCAAATAAATAAATGACTCCTGGAAAACCTTCTCAAGCCAGCTGCTTTATTGCTGAGCTCTGATTTCACTCTGATTAATGAGAAAGTGCTTTCCCATCTTTGGAGATCTGAGCTGCTTCTGAAAGCTCTCGTCTGTCCTGCCCTACTTTGCCATAAATCTGGAGGACTCACGGTGGTGCCATTTCATGAATTCTTCTTGACTTGTGAAACAAAAGCTCTTCACAGATAAATAGGAACGTTGTCATCTTTGGATCACCCTGAGACATAGCCTCCTTCTGCAGAGTAGGTTATAGTTTCAAAATGACATTAGTAATTTTCTTTCTCCTTCTGGGTCTCACATGTTTTATAAATACTCACGATTACTAAATAGAGGTGACATTTCTCCTAAGAAGTAGCCTAACTTTCTACATAGGTGATGTCTCAACTCTTCTTTCTTAGAATTATTCCTATGAATGTCGCCCAAGATTTGGCTCTACAGTATTCGGTCTAGAGACCGATCTTTAATAATCATACTTTTGGTTTGAATGAGTGACTTTAGTAAGGATATAGTAAGCCAAAGTAAAAGAATAAATAATAAGTGACAGACAGAAAGACAGACAGGATAGATATCAAACATCATCAAATTGGAGTCTCAGATCATCTAGAAGAAATTGACCAGGGAAATTCCCATTAAGTCACTCAGCTAGAGTTACAGTAAACAGAGTCCTGACACAGAAAAGTGTTCCCTTGGGTGAGCCTTCCAGGAAAAAGAACAAATAGCAACAGGCAGAGTTGCTATCATTGAATAAAGTGCTTGCAATACCCAGCAGAACCAACTACGGATATTGAGGCAGCCAGCCGGAGTCCCTGGTGCTTTTTCTCCATGCATGAGCATCCCATGCCCGAACTTGTCCTTTTCTTCTGTAGGCACTTTTGTATCATAGGAGAGGGAATTGTAACCTCCGTTGGAAATAACTTACCTTTCGGTTGTTCTAAAAAGAAAAATGCTTTTACTCAGATTGTTCTGCAGGTCTCCTCCTTCTCTGTTACAGATGGGTGGGGGCAGCCCATCCCTAGGCAGAGGGCTTGGTAGAACACTTTGAAACAGACGTGTTTGCGACTGAAATGTGGCTGGCAATCTTTCTCTTTGATCCAGGCTCTTACTGAGTATAAGAAATGCATGGAAATTTACCAATATAATGCCCACCAAGACCCCCATCGTGTTTTCTCTTCATTATGATTTCTTTCTGTACTCCAGGAACCTCATATTAAATATCTAGAAAGCACAAAGTCTACAGAGATGAGTATGGAAGTCTCTCTCCTTTCTCCCTCTCCATTTTTATTTGTTACTTGAGATGGCTATGCTCAGTAGTCTGTATCTTCAAGGCCTTTGTAGATGGACAAATGCTCCTCCATTTAATTTGTTCAACATGTGGTAATCCTACATGCAGCGTTCCATATTCTCAATAACACTCAGGGATTAAAAAAAGGCATGCAGTATTTTAGGCACAGAAAACACAAGCAATAACAAGATAAGCTGCCACCCAAGTTCCCACCTAACGTTTGTTAACGATTACACTTTGAGTCATAGATTTTAGAGAAGTTACCTATTATAGCTATTTGCTTATACCATTAGCCTTTCAGAACCAATCTCAGTTTAGACTTTGGTACATATCCATATCAATTCCCATAGATTTAACTTTTTATTAAACGTTTTAAAATTTAGACATTTGACCATTCTTCAGGATAAGGATAAAGTTATGTAAATGGTAAACTATATGTGTGTGTGTGTGTGTGTGTGTGTGTGTGTGTTTGCAGCTTGCTTATTTTTACTAACATTGTGTTTACTCATGTAACAACACACCATGTTGTTGAACAACAACATGTTCACCTTCTTGGTGTTCCATGTGGACATATCACAGGTGATTTAGTCATTCTCCTATATAGTGATGTTCAAAGACCCCGTTACTTGTTTTCACGAATGTTGCAGTGATCATTGCTGTGGATTTGGGCTTGAGTAAGACCTGAATTTCTTTACTGCACTCAGTTATGTGTAAACTTGTTGGACTGTAGCATGTGAACTATTTTAGCCTTAACAAATATTGCTATTTGGAGATGTTAAAATTTGAAACAAAATACATTTTTATCTTTCTTGGTACTTGATTTCTCTGACACGTCCATCTTTCCCCATGACTTTTACTTTAATTGCCTCTCCCCGTTTTTAAGGAGAACTGGGGATTCTTCCTACATGGCAGCGAATATTCAGTTTTCTACTTCTTATAAGTTGTTTATTTATAGCACTTGGGAATTTTTCATTTTCCAAAGAACTTCTAATACAAAGTGATTACTACAACATGCTAATAGTAGAATATTCTTTTGCTAGTTTACAGTATCTTTTCTGCATCAACCATAATAATCATACTCATTTGCCATATTCTTTTTGTTATTCTACTATCAACAAATATTTGCTCCTGAAGATTCTCTCTCCTCTCCTACTCATTCTCTTTTTCTTTCTTCCTTTTCTTTCTGTCTTTGAAAAATATTTTGATAATAATATTATTTCAAGCACTGTTCCAAGATGGTTAAACTATAGCTGTGAACAAACAAGATATTCAGTCTTGGTATTTTACACTGTAGAGGAAAATTTGCCAAAAAACAAGCAAATAAGCAATTTGTGTGGCTTATCATATAGTAATACATACTAAGGAAGAAAGTAAACATTCAAGACAAGAGAAGAGAATGTTATGTGGTAGAGCAATTATAATATTGGAAAGGATGCTAAGGAAGTCTCTGAAGGTGCTTTATGCAGTGAGGGAACAGGCTGTCCCTGTTTATGGGAAAGGAGAACTTCAAGCAGAGAGCAGCTAGCTCTAGAGTCCCAACTTAGGAGCATGATAGCTGAACTCAAGAACCTTCAGGAAGTTTCATGGGCTGAGCAAACACTGTCATGGTCAAAAGTGGTCAGAAATAAGGTGGATAACTAGGGGACTGGAACAGGTCATGGAGGACCTCACAGGACCTCTAAGGATGCTACACTCCCTGGAGTACCTGGGCAGGTCATCTCATTTCCATTTCTGCTGGTTTCGCTCTGGCCTCTCTGTTAAGGGGAAGGGCTGTGAAAGCACTAAAGGAGTCAGTGATTTCAGCATGAACCTAACCTGTAGAGCAAGAATGCAAGTCATTTAACTATGGTGGCCAGGCTATACTTCTCTCTCATTCCTCAAGAACTGTTGCTTAAGGTACCTATTTTACCAGTGAGGAGCGATTTGTCATTAGTGTTCTGTCTTGCTATTACATAGCCTGGCAGGAGAGGGCTGGAACCTATATTTAAATTTTACTTACATTTCCCCAAAGGTTTCATGCTTCCAACAAAACTGATTTTTGCCTTGTTTAAAACCCAAATATGACACCTAGTCCTATGAACTTAGAATTTTGTTGAGAAGCCAGCTGTTTTGTTCCATCTCTCAGGTAGTCTCATCTATGTTTTCACTGTAAGGAAGGAGAGTGCAGAGGGCCTCTACAATACCTTTAGAAGTGTGACAGACAGCTCTCTGCAGGCTCAGCACTGGAAGATGGTCCCACAACGGCATAGTTACATAAAGCATTGGGGAACCATTTGTTGTTGTCATTGTTCTCTGTTGACTATACTCAGGCTTTCAGGAAGGCTGTGAGGATTTATGGCTCCCGGGGTTCAGTTTTTGTAATTGTTAATTAAGGCAATTGCTGGCATAATGCTTAATCAATAGATTATGAGTAGAATTTTGCATTTTGGGCTTTCAAAAGTGTCTATAAATTCTAGGCCACCATTGCTGTATGGCATATTTTGTGATGTGGCTTTTCAACTGTGAGACTCATATGGCAGGATACAGATTTAAAGAAAAGGAGGAAATTCAGAATTATTCAGTAGACTCTATATTTTATAGATATATAATCTAATGCAAACCGAGGGCGTTTAAAGTTATTCATTGATCCAGAACTGCACAAAGATGCTAGGAAGCACTCCAGCATATTTGAAAGAAACTGTATTTAGACATCATATAGGTTTGGTTTTAGTTTTGGCTGCATGAGCTTGGGCATGTTTGCTATACTTTCTAAACCACGATTTATCTATTAGTAAAAGCTGGTTATTACTTATCTTGCAGAATAGCTAGAAATGATAAATTCATTCAAAGTTGTCAGGTACTTCAGAATACAAAGTAAGTGCTAGCTAAAATTTATATCATTCATTATGTTTCAGTTCGTGTTTTCAGGTCAACTTTCTGAATGACTAACCATGTCCAAATCTGAGTCCAACTTTAAGCATCATTCATTCTGACACACAAAGCAGACTTTACTCTAAACATTTTCCAATAGGCCATGTAGGTACATAATCATAAATATGTCTGTTTTAAAAAGAGCCTAAATGGCAGATGGAAAAGGTGCCCAGCATTGACAGCACCGGGAACATCTCTGGGAAGGGAAATGGAGACTGTGGCACCAAGCGAATTTGAGACATGGTGCCACAGGCCTGTAATCCCAGTACTCCAGAAGCAGACACAGGAGTGCCATTGCAAGTCTGGTGATGGCCTGGTGTATATGTACTTAGTTCCAGGTCAGCTAGAGCTATGTAGGGAGACTGTGCCTCAAAACAACAAACCCATTTAAGATGATGATGCTTTCTCATGCTCTAGGATCACAAGTATTTTCAGTGTCTAGTTTTTTTTTTCTGGATATATTTGGTATGCTTTGGGGCATTTGATTGTGATGAGCAAGACTCCATGCATTTTTCTTGGGCGTTCAAATGAGACTTTGTCAAGTTTGCTACTTTGTGGCATACTTACCCAGGCTTCCCAACGAACATGTCGCCTGTTCTAACATTTGTCTTCAGAAGTACTGTTCTCCAGAGCAAAATGTAACAGCCATAGTTGGCAGGTGGGGGGTGGGGGTGGGGGCTGCATTTGAAAGATCTGCTGAGAACACATGATGCTGCTGGAGGATGTGGAAAAAGCGGTGAGTACTTTATCCAGGGAGAACATTTTGTCTTTTTTTTTTTTTTTTTTTAGACTGAACTGAAGCCAGCAACGGCTCTGTTACATCCTTTATAACTGGTACTGTTTGGGCACAAATGTGATTTCTGGATTCAGTTTGTCCAGAGTTTGTGAGGCACTTTGGTTATTTCAGATACAGTCCTAAACCACAAAACACATGATAACCCAGAAGGTCGATATGTGGGCTTTCAGGGGTACCTTTTCAGTGAGTATAATGTGACCAGAATCAGAGCCTCTTCCTGATGTCATAGCATCTTGGATATAGAAATGGTTACAATGCTGCTTTGGAATCACAGAGCAAAACAAAAGCAGGCAAATTGTCTTAAAATATATGACGTTCTAGAACAGCCTCATCAGTGGGAACTCTGCTTGCTCTCTAGAAGAATTCTTATTGCTTTGAAAGCACATACTCAGGAGATGTTCGAAAAGTCTCTTTGTAGACCACTCCACATCTTCAGCACAGTGTCTCTTCAGACAGATGGCAGGAAAAAGGATTGCTTTGTGGCGTTCATTTATTACTGGCAGCCCGTCTTTCTCTGCTCTAAATAAGTAAGTCCTACATATGAGGGCATGCAGACAGTAGCGGGGCTTTTAGGTTCCCACATATGAGCCCAAACATCAGAAATGGTAGGATGAAGGAAGAGAGCACAGTTGAGCTTTGAGAGAAGTAAATGGTGTGACCGTTAAGTTGGACATTTCTAATCAGAAAACCTAAAATACTCTAAAATCTGAAACTATTGATGTTCATTGGGAACTGCCATAGTTGGCCATATGATATTGAAGGCTTTTTAGGAGCATTATATAAAATTAATTATGGGATATATGTATAATATATGTGTGATATATACTGTATACATAAGATAATTTATGTACATATAATTCATGAGTTTCACATTGAGTTGGGATTTTCTATCAGTACGAATCTCACTATAAACATGCATATATTCTAAAATCTGAAAATAATTTGAAATCAAAAGCATTTTTGCTCCCAAGGATGAAGTACAATCATCATGTACTACTTTATTGTCTCCCCACCATGCTTAGAACCTCCAGGAAAGTCTGCATCAGGCTTTGTGGTTGACAACCTCAGGGAGCACTTATTTATTTGTATAGTAAATTGTATCAGTGGCATCTCATAATAAGAGTGTAGGGACCATCTTTGTTTTTTAAACAAAATCTCACTGTCTTACTGAACAGACTCTTTGACATCAATCTTCTGGGATGCCAATGAGATGAATCTGAAACTTAGTTATAGCTAACACTCTGTTGGGTGTGGTTGCTCATGCCTTTAGTTCCAGCACTTGGGTGGCAGAGGCAGGCAGATCACTTGGGGTTTTGAATGGACTACAGAGTAAGTTGCCCGATAGCCAGGGTTGCATAATGGGCTCCTGCCTCAAACAACAGTAGCAACAACAATGCAAAACCAATCTACTCTTAAGTCAGTTACCTTGCTTGGGTTAGCGCCATTTGGCTTTAGGCTTTTTGTGCTTTTGATGGATCTCTGAGTTACCTTAAAATCAACAAAACAAAAAATACACCTGTAATGGCTAGTCTTGGCTGTTGACTTGACATACTCCCCAAAAAGTAACATCAATTGAGGAATTACTTCCTTGAGGTTGGACAGTGGGTATGTCTGTGGGGTATTTTCTTGATTGCTAACTGTTGTAAGGGGGTCTAGTCCACCAAGGGAAGGGCCATGCCTGAGCAGGTGGGTCTGGGATGCACAAGAAAAGATGAGCGTGAAAGTAAGCCAATAAACAGAATTCCTCCATTGACCTCCACTTCAGTTTCCGGCTCCAGCTTCCTGCCTTGAGTTCTTTCATTGGCTTCCATGGGTGATGGACTGTAGCCTATAAGACCAACAAAACCACCCTTCTTTGTCCTCCCTGTGTTTTATCACAGCAAGAGAAAAGTAAACTAAGGTAAGTCCAGAAAAGGTGAAGGGAGAGGTTCTGATGGCCAAAGGAATTAAACATGTCAGTGTGCTGAGAGAAAACAATGAGAACGGAATGTTAGATCTAACTGAGGCGCTCTCAGAAGCCGTGACGGAGTCTGCTGTGCTGGTGGTCAGTTTTGTGGTAAGAAACATAATCATTGGATAGACCGCCATCTCTGTCATCCAACTTTTTTGTGGGGCCGAAACTCCAAAGCCTAGCTCTATTTAACAGTCTACCCCTACGTCAATTATCTTGCTTTGGAAGCTGCCATTTTGGCTTCAGTGAAACATAAAGAGAGGAGACCAGAGTCCTGTGTTGTTCTTAGCGTTAAATGTAATGTTCAATACTTGTTTAAGTAGGATGATTCTAGCTTGTGGTACTATGATTGTAAAATGTCATGGAATGTACATATCATTTACAATTTAAAGTTATTAAAGTGATTGCTTTTCTTTCTGGCTGGTCTACTGAGGGATGACTTACCTAACAGCCTCCCATTTGCTTCTCTCATCTTATATCCATTTGCTCTTCTGCTTTCTTCTAAACACAGTTTCTGATGGCAGACAGTGCGCTAGTTACTGCCCAGACCATGTCCCCTGCAGTATTCTCAATGAACTTTTCTTTTTTAAAAAACAAAATGACAAGACAAGATGAGCAGGGGTTGGATGGAAGGGAAGGAAGTCCTCCCCGTTGGTGGACTTGGAGGGGGCGGGGAGGAGATGAGGGAGGGATGGGGAGGGTGGGAGGGAATGAGGGAGGGGGCTACGCTTGGGATGCAAAGTACCTAACCTGTGATTGATATAAAAATAAATAAATTAAAAAAATGACAGAATCGCTGCCTCATTAAAATTAATGAGGAAATTATCCCATCTGAACGGTTCCCACCTGGCTATGTGGGAGCAATCCATTAGGGTTTTGAGCTTTCTCTACTTTGTTTTTATAATAGATGTCTCAGGTCCTGGGTCTCATCCTGTACAATTTCTGGAGAACTCTAGAGGGATGCTCGTTGTTTCCATGGTCCACCTGAAAGCATCAGAGAGTATGACAACACACCATAGCTGTACAGTAGCTCTGTGCCCTCAGGCAGGCGATTTAGCCAGAGTCCCAGTTCTTTGGTTCTAAAAGATAAACATCAATAATCATTTCCTCGAATGGCAAATGGGAAGGTTGATAGACTAGAGGCCTGGCAGTTGCTCTTAGAGTACCTACACAACAGAAGCTCCATAAATACACTACTTTCTTTTTGAACTCTCATAAAGGCTTCAAAAGTTGGTAGAGTGTCATCATGGGAATTGTACAAAGCAAGCATAACACATCTCTGAATTTTTTAGTGCTGAAACCCATTCAGGATGGACTATCACTATCTTTTTCCCTAAAGTGTACTTATGACCACAACAGGAAAGCCGACTATTTTGATATTTTTCTTTGTCATGTTGAGTTTATTTTACAAACAAATTTGACTTTTCAGTTGTCTAAATGACTTTGAGAAACACCAGGCATCAGGAATACACATACATTGAATTTCTGGTTGGTTGGTTTCCACAGCCAGATCTTATTCCACGGTGGTCTACTGGTACAGGCTGTGTCATAAATTTCAGTGTCACATGCCTTGACTAATGTTTTCAAGATGAAGAAAGAGAAACAGACAGGTGTAGTGGCACACACCTTTAATCCCAGAACTCTGGAGGCAGAGGCAGGTGGGTCTCTGTGAGTTCAAGGCCAGTCTGGTTTACACATAGTGAATGGGGAAGCTCTAGTCCACAGGTTGGAAACCTTTTTATTTCCAGGTGGTTTTCTTGACTGGTTTCAGTGAGACCTGCAATGGGTAAAGGATTTGAAAAACCTTTCCTTCAACTGCTGAGCCTTGCTTTTCCTTTCCCAGGCTCAGTCTTGCTGCTATTCTCTTCTTGTCTCTTCTCATCTGTCTCCATCTCGGGTTTGTGGAGTAAGAAGGGGCAGGAATATAGGAGCAGGAAGGTCAACTAAACTTTCCCTTACTGTCACTGGGGGGAGTTGAGAATTAGGGTGCCCATTTGGTTAGAAAACTTTGCACGCCAAAGCTTGTATGAATGAAGAGCAGTCAAAGGTTGGGGAAATCAACCTTCTTAGGCCCCCTTCCTCCCCCCTCCCTAAATGCCGTTGCAGAACAGTGGAGACACTTGTCACCATTTAATAGTTGATAACTTATGTGCTTTCTCAGATAGGGGAAGTTTCCTTGAGAGTTTGTGTCTTGTTCAAGAACAAATATTCAATGGAAGGGTTTGGGCTGCTCCGTTCCACAAAAGTGATGGGAATTTCAAGTGTCAGTAACCAAGCAACCCAGAGGCAATCCAGGAGGATTTCAGGTTCACTTCTCTGTTTTCATTTTTGCAAGCGTTTACCTGTCAGGGGGATTTGAAGGATTTGTTCTTTGATACGCTATTCATATTATGAGATCTAAGTGAGGGCGAGAAAGTGAGCGTTAACTTCTTGAACCCTGCCCCATGTAGGCATTTGAGGGATGTGGAGGATTAGTGTTAGAGATGGTTTGCAGGACACACACACACACACACACACACACACACACACACACACAATGTCTCTTACCCTCTGGCTCATACATGCCATTAATCTTAGGAATATATTTTTTCATAACTTGCACCAATATTTTTACCTCAGAAATTCAGTGTTCTCTAAAATATGGCCAAGAAGGGACTCCTTGTGACAACCCACATGATCAAAGGAAGAAGAGTGATGGTTTTGCCAGCCTCCCCATGGAAGCAGCTATGTTTAAGCCACAAGCCTGGACTATAGTGGTGTCCGCTGTGGTCCGTCATCCACAAACTCGAGCAACACATGAGATTTGTGTGCTCTTTTGCTACACACCCCTTCCTTGTGTTCCATTTGCTGATTTCTCGTGGATCTCTTCATGCTCTTCACTAACTATTTCAAGCTTGGTCTCTCCCTAGTGCTGCCCCTTCTTTGCCTTATTCTATCCATCACATAATTTTTCTTCCAGGAAAACCTGTATTTTGTTATAGGTTAGTACACTTTTGAGAAATCCACCTGCTGTTTACCCCCATGTAAAAAGAACCAAGACAGTCAACAGGCCCTTTTGCTATCACAGTGTCCTAAGTCCCTGAGAGTTAAGCCCAGGAGATTTCTTTGTGTTCTGTTAGAAGCAGGTTTCATTCCCCAGCTGAGCATCTAGACATGTTGGGTGAAAAAGGAAGTGAGGTAAGGAATCTTCATGATTGAGGTTTGGGAAATGTCTTACCTGAAGGACTTTTCACCATTCTGAAACAGGAAGGCTTTCCACATGTGCTGGCACATTGGAAGCACTCAGTGTCATACTTCCTGGGGGAACTCACTGGGTTTTTCCTGAGTAACCCTGATTGGTTATATCTGTTTCAGCAAGCTGACTTGAGTTGGCAGTACATCCTTTCATAAATTTCCCTGAAACATGCATGGTTGCTCTCTGAAGTCTTAGAAGTTGATGGAAACTCTATTCCTCAGCGATTCTGCTTTTCAGTGCTGCAACCACACGTGCTGAAATTGGAACATTCTTTAAGCTGTTGTCCTTTCTTTGCTTTAAGGAAATAAGAGAACCCACTCTTTACCTGCAAAGTTCATGATTTCCTTGTTTTTAATTGTTGTGTAGTATTTCATTGTGTAAAAGTACCACAATTTCTGTATCCACTCCTCCGTTGAGGGACATCTGGGTTGTATCCAGGTTCTGGCTATTACGAATAAAGCTGCCATGAACAGGGTTGAGCAAATGTCCTTATTGTATACTTGAGCATCTTTTGGATATATGCCTAGGAGTGGTATAGCTGAATCTTGAGGAAGCACTATTCCTAATTGTCTGAGAAAATGCCAGATTGATTTCCAAAGTGATTGTACAAGTTTACATTCCCACCAACAATGGAGGAGGATTCCTCTTTCTCCACAACCTCTCCAACATGTGTTGTCATCTGAGTTTTTGATCTTAGGCATTCTGATGGGTGTAAGGTGGGAACTAGAAAAGATCATCCTGAGTGAGGTTTCCCAGAAGCAGAAAGACACACATGGTATATACTCACTTATAAGTAGATACTAGACCTATAAGATAGGATAACATACTAAAATCTGTATACCTAAAGAAGATAAACAAGAAAGAGGACCCGGGCTAAGATGATCAATTTTCACTTAGAAAGATAAATGGGATGGACATCAGAAATAGGAGAAAACAAGTAACAGGACAGGAGCCTACCACAGAGGGACCTTGAAAGACTCTACCTAACAGTGTATCAAAGCAGAGCCTGAGACTCATAACCAAACCTTGGGTAGAGTGCAGGGAATATATGAAAGAAAGGGGAGTTAGTAAGACCTGGAGAGGACAGGAGCTCCACAAGGACCAAATCTATCAGGGCACAGGAGAAACCAACCAAGGACCATGTATGGATATAACCTAGAACCTCTGCTTGGATGTAGCCATGGCAGCTCAGTGTCCAAGTAGGTTCCCTAATTATGGGAACAGGAACTGTCTCTGACATGAACTCAGGGGCAGGGAGGAGATGAAGGAGGGAGGGTGGGGACTGGGAGGGAATGAGGGAGTGGGCTACAGCTGGGATACAAAGTGAATAAACTGTAATTAATATAAAAAATAAAAATTTAAATTTAATTAAAAAAAGAAATAAGAGAATATTTATGGAGGCAGAAGGAAAGCCCACAGCCCAGAAATGCTTGTGAATACCTCATGTCTCAGTGTAATCATAAGGCGTTGTAAGACGATATGCCTTCAATGCCTGCGTCACAGAGCCAATCACACCTGTCCTGCTGTCTCCAGCTGGCTTTGACAATGACACACATTTGTCCACAGAAACCCTGTAATCATACATATCACAGTTTCCGCCAGTGGTCCCATTACCATGAAGCGTCTGTGCTCATACGTTTCCCCCTAGAATCTCCATCTCTCACACATTCTTCCTAATGCCATCTCTCTGAGCTCTTCTCTTATGCTTTGTTATTCAGTCAACCTCACAGCCTTTATCAGTGATACAGCAGTAATAATAATAAATAATGGGAATTATAGGAGCGGGATCATTAGGGCCAAAATGCTAACCACACATGCCCAACACTTCCTATGAGCTATCCCCCACCCTTGCAGAACTTACTAAAGGCTCTTCCTCTTGGTGGATATGATACACACAACCTAGAAGTATCAGTGATTGTTCTTTTGTAATAGTGTACTTGTTGAAGGATGTGAGATTCAAACTTGTAACTCCAGGCTCTTTCCTGGGCAACGTGCTGTCTGTCTGACAAGAAAAGTTAGGTATGGTCATATCTAATAAAATCAGCCCATTTTTTTTTTTTCTTGAGCTTGTTGTTGCTGTTTTGTTGTTGTTGTTTTTAAAGAAATTGTGGTTTACAGACATGATTAATTTGTTTGTGGACGGCAGTTTTGTAAATGGTGGGAAATCCAGGATGGAGGTAGAAAGATGAGATGTAATCTGCAATATGTACTCCTATTCCCCTGTTGTGTAAGAATCTAACGCTTTGATGCCTTTGGGTGTGACTGGGAGGAGCTTAATGTAGGTAACTCAACTACTTGTTTATAATTAGGCGCAAACTCGCTAAAAATTATTAAGGACATTGCTGAAATTTTGTTTTCATATGTCTTAATGTATCACATTTTCCATGCTGGCTTGAAGCTACAAGTGTCAGCCAGCTCAATTGCTCCTTCTTTTTTACCCACTGCTAGACACAGTCAGCATGTTCTGAACTTCCAGCTTTGTGGGGATTGAGTGCCCGCCCATTATGCATTAGGGTAGACACTAGTCTCCTGTTGTCAGGTTTATCCATATATATGCTCCTCTCTCTATTATATACATACATACACATATGGAATATATATATGCATATATATATATATATATATGGAATGAAAGATTGGCCTTTAGCATTAGTTTAAATTTGTAATTGTCATTGTGTAAATATACCACAATTTCTGTATTCATGCCTCAGTTGAGGGACATCTGTGTTGTTTCCAGCTCCTGGCTATTACAAATAAAGCTGCTATGAACGTGGTTGAGCAAATGTCCTTGTTGTGTACTTGAGCATCTTTTGGATGTATGCCTAGGAGTGGTATAGCTGGATCTTGAGGAAGCACTATTCCTAATTGTCTGAGAAAACACCAGATGGATTTCCAAAGTGGTTGTACAAGTTTACATTCGCACCAGCAATGGAGGAGGGTTCCCCTTTCTCCACAATCTCTCCAGCATGTGTTGTCACTTGAGTTTTTGATCTTAGCCATTCTGATGGGTATAAGGTGAAATCTGAGCATTGTTTTGATTTGCATCTCAGCAATTAAAAACAAAGAAATCATGAAATTTGCAGGCAAATGGTGGGAACTGGAAAAGATCATCCTGAGTGAGGTATCCCAGAAGCAGACAGACACACATGGTATATACTCACTTATTAGTAGGTATTAGACATACAATATAGGATAAACACACTAAAATATGTACACCTAAAGAAGCTAAGCAGGAAGGAGGACCTGGGGTAAGATGATCAATCCTCACACAGAAATGCAAATGGGACGGACATCGGAAGAGGAGGAAAACAGGGAATCGGACAGCAGCCTACCACAGAGTGCAGGGAATCTTATGAAAGAAAGGGGAGCTCCTGGAAGTGACAGGAGCTCCACAAAATGAGCAACAGAACCTAAAAATCTGGACACGGGGGTCTTTTCTGAGACTGATAGTCAGCCAAGGACCATGCACAGGTGTAACCTAGAACCCCTGCACAGATGTAGTCCATGACAGCTCAGTCTCCAGGTGGGTTCCCTAGTAATGGGAACAGGGTCTGTCTCTGTCATGAACTCAGTGGCTGACTCTTTGATCACCTCCCCCTGAGGGGAGAGCAGGCTTACCAGGCCACAGAGGAGGACAATGTAGCCAGTCCTGATGAGACTTGACAGGCTAGGGTCAGAGGAAAGAGGAGGAGGACGTCCCCAATCAGTGGACTTGGGGAGGGGTATGGAAGGAGATGAGGGAGAGGGATGGGATTGGGAGGGGACAAGGGAGGGGGTTACAGCTGGGATACAAAGTGAATAAATGGTCATTAATAAAGCAATTAAAAAATGTAATTGCTTTGTCTCTTTTTTTTTTAGGATTTATTTGACAGTTACTAAATAATACAAAACTTACAAATCAGCACATGGTAATCTTATTACCAAACCTCTGTTATTTCTTACAAACCATCCACAAGTATCAGACAATGGGCATGCTGGGAACCTTCCATACAGGTTGAAGATGGAACAATCTCTGGCTTATTATGATGAATTCATTGCTTTTGCTTTTAATATAAATAGTTTGCCATCTTAATGTCTTTCTTCAAAAACAAGTGTGGTTGCTGGATTCTGATGACCTAAAATGATGATGACATGTTCAGCGTGGTCATTTAGTTATGTTAGTCACGTGAAGTCACCTTAAACTCCACTGTGGTCTTAACCCTTAAAGCAAGTATTTGGATAATGTAAAATGCTTGCTTAACAGTGTCATAGGGTATAAATCTTACTTGGGTTTTTTTCATCCATTTTCTTGTTTATATGTCCACTAATTGAGATTGTGATTCAGCATAACATTTTTGTTTGTGGAAGATTTTTCAATGAATTACAGCATGAACAAAAAGAGATGTGCTTCTCTTGCCAGCGATGGTGTGTGTGATTAATCTTTCGCTCGCTTTAAGGAAAACAGTGTGTCTATCCTGGAGCATTTTTCACATGCCAAGTGCCTCTTTCAGTTTTCCAGCCCCGACCCTCAAGTGTACACATTGGGGCTCAGGACTTCATTTGATCAACTCAGAACTAAAGAATAAGGACGGTTGGAGGGATGAAAGGAATCCAGAGGAACAAGTGGGGGATGCTCAAGAGTTTTACACAGCAGCCAAGTAGGAAATAGGTTTTTCATCTTGGGAAAGGTAAGTTTGGTTATGATTTAGCAATGTCTCCATGAGACAAAGGATAACCATTACCCTCAGGAGGCCAACTTTAGAACCAGAAACATTCTGGTTTCCTTACTTGTTATATTTCTTTCCGTAAATAGAATGTTTTTCTGACACATAAGTTTCGTTTTTCTCCTTCTATGTCAGGGAGCAGGATTGGATAATTCCTTGAAGGTTTCAGTCTGCAGCATGACAGAATGCCCTCTTGGGATGTGGATGGCCCTCCTGTCAGTATCATGGTA
Source organism: Pachyuromys duprasi (assembly GCA_028658305.1). Taxonomy (NCBI): domain Eukaryota; kingdom Metazoa; phylum Chordata; class Mammalia; order Rodentia; family Muridae; genus Pachyuromys; species Pachyuromys duprasi. The sequence goes on from CM053755.1 coordinate 41,353,546, forward strand.
CAAGGCTCCAGATGATAAGGTTAAAGCTCATTGATGACACATTTAGCCCCAGGTCTGAAAATGTCAGGATAATTAGTATTCAAAGAGGGTGAGTTTTCCCTAATGAACTGAGAGAACAGTGGGATGGATGCTTGTGAAAGAAACAGCAGAAAGGATTGGGGGAGAGTATATAAAAATGTACGAAATTGGTAATGTTGATGATTTGAACCAGAAAGCTTGGTCAATGATGCACTTTGGTGTCCAGCTTGCGCTTATCATCATTGGAACCAACAAGAAATATTCATTTTGAACTTGTCCTGTGCCAAGCCCTGTGCTGGACACTCTGTCATGGAAAAGTAGCAACATCGCCCCTGGCTTCATGAAGCTTGCATACCATGACAACAAAGCATGTTGTTGACTTTCTTGTTTTTTAATTAATTTATTTTTTAAATAAATTACAGTTTATTTACTTTGTATACCAGCTATAACCCCCTACCTACCCTCATCTCCTCCCATGTCCCTCCCCAAGCCCACTGATTGGGGAGGTCCTCCTCCCCTTCCATCTGACCCTAGCCTATCAGATCTCCTCAGGACTGGCTGCATTTTCTTCCTCTGTGGCCTGGTAAGGCTGCTCCCCCATCAGGGGGAGGTGGTCAAAGAGCCAGCCACTGAGTTCATGTCAGAGACAGGCCCTGTTCCCATTACTAGGGAACACACTTGGAGACTGAGCTGCCACGGGCTACATCTGTGCAGGGGTTCTAGGTTATCTCCATGCATGGTCCTTGCTTGGAGTATCTCAGAAAAGATCCCTGTACCCAGATTTCCTGGTTCTGTTGCTCTCCTTGTGGAGCTCCTGTCCCTTCCAGGTCTTTCTATCTCTCCCTTCTTTCATAAGATTGCCTGCACTCTACCCAAAGTTTGGCTATGATTATCAGCATCTGCTTTGATACCTTGCTTGGTAGAGTCTTTCAAAGGCCCTCTGTGATAGGCTGCTGTTCTGTTCCCTGTTTTCCTCCTCTTCTGATGTCCGTCCTGTTTGCCTTTCTGAGTGAGGATTGATTATCTTACCCAGGTCCTCCTTCTTGCTTAGCTTCTTTAGGTGTACATATTTTAGTATGTTTATCCTATATTATATGTCTAATATCTACTTATAAGTGAGTATATACCGCATGTGTCTTTCTGCTTCTGGGATACCTCACTCAGGATGATCTTTTCTAGTTCCTATCATTTGCTTGCAAATTTCATGATTTCTTTGCTTTTAATTTCTGCGTAGTATTCCATTGTGTAAATGTATCACAATTTCTGTGTCCATTCCTCAGTTGCGGGACATCTGGGTTGTTTCCAGATTCTGGTTATTATGAACAAAGCTGCTATGAACATGGTTGAGCAAATGTCCTTGTTGTATACTTGAACATATTTTGGATATATGCCTAGGAGTGGTATAGCTGAATCTTGAGGAAGCACTATTCCTAATTGTCTGAGAAAGTGCCAGATTGATTTTCAAAGTGGTTGTAAAGTTTCCATCCCAGCAAGGGTTCCCCTGTCTGCACATCCTTGCTAGCATATGTTATCACTTGAGGTTTGTTTGTTTGTTTGTTTTTATCTTAGCCATTCTGACTGGTGTAAGGTGAAATTTCAGGGTCATTTTAATTCACATTTCTTTAAGTGTTTCTCTGCCTTTCGATATTCCTCTACTGAGAATTCTCTGTTTAGCTCTGTACCCCATTTTTAAATTGGATTACTTGATTTGTTCTTTAGGATTTAGTCTCTTTTATAGTCACTCTAACTCTTCCAATATGACTTTTTTGAGGTAATCCAAGTGAGGAAAGCATGGTAAGCATCCCTCTTGTATTTCTTTTCTTCTATAAGGTATAGATATCTAAATATTTCCCCTTGTTTTAGAGGAATGGTGGCAAGTAGAAGGGGCAGAGGGGTACAGAAAGATGAGGTGGTATTTATGAAAGGATAAACACTGTGAAAGATATATTTTAAGGGGGGTGTCTTTTTTGCCACTTGCTTCAGGGATATTGACACCGGCTTAGCATGCATGGGCCCTGTAATGATGCCAATGGGTGCTGGGGTCATTATTGTGTCAGGTGTTACTCATCTACTGTGTTATCCCTGAGTCTTCAATGGCTCAACAGACTAAGGAGTATACTCTTTTATTTTTCCCATTTGTTATGCAATTACATTTTAAGCCATTTCTTTTCTTTCTCATCTTTTGCTCAATATAAGAAACACGCACACTTCTGAAAGTTAGTAAAATCTGTAGGGAACTGTTTATCTTCCAGTAAATATGTAATAAATCACACACTCTATGAAAGTAGTTGTATATGCAAATAAAAATCAAGGTGAAAGTGAGCTAAGAAAGGGGAAGGTCACTGTAGCCCATGTCAAGGCTGCAAGACTTTTCTTGTTCTGCACATCTGTGTTAATTTATATGTGCTGCCATCAATTTTCAAACCAACATCTAAAGGGTTATAAAATTCAGGAAAGTTTTTTTCTGTAATAACTCATATATAAAGATGTGTCTATGTCTTTGTACCTACATAGATGTATATACGATGTATGTATGTATGTCATTTGTTTTATGTGCTATAAAGATCAGAATCTAAGTCGTATGAAAAAATAAGCACCAAGTTTCATGGCAACTTTGGGGCATAGTTGTGTGTGAGGGTTAGTTTCTCTTTAAGTCTTTGCAGATAGAAGATAATCACTACTTGACTGTTGTCCAACTTGAAAATTTGATGTTTGGAACATGTGTATCTTTTTTGTACATGTTACATGAAATAGGGGACTTTGATTAGTGATTTAAACATGAGTGCCTTCCCTGCCCCGTGTTTCTTGGAATGACCAGTAGCATTTAAATGTAATACATTTTCTGACAGATCCTGTCCCTACAAAGAACGGAGAACGATCCATTTGGTGAAGGAGAGTACAACTTAGAGTCTAATTAAGACCCTCAATCCAATTATTTTTCTCAAGCCTCATCAAGGCTGTCGTTTTCGTTGTTTCTCCAAATAGCTTTAAACACACAAAGAGGCAAAGTATAAAGCGCATGCTTAATGATTTCTCTCTATTCTGAGGACTTCCCTGTGGAACCTGCTGGTATGAATGCTGGAAGAACTGGCAAGGAAGGGATGTGGCAACATTCATGCCCCCTCCAGGGCGGGTACTAGAAAATAACCTACACTCTATCCACCTGAAAGCCATTTCTACATATTAGGACTGTTTGATTTCAACACTGTAGTCATGTTGGGTCTGATAATTCTGTGTTGTGGGTATTGCTCTCTGTGTTGTAAAGTGTCAGCATCCATAACTTGTCTGTTAGACACTAATAATATCTATACAGTCATCACAGCCAAAAATGCTGCAAGAGCTTTTGTCATAAAGTGATGCTGAAGGCAATTTTAACATCTCTTAAAAAAGAAACCCTTAAATTTCTGTCTGTGGGTTTATTTATGTCCCAATTGTGTTTAGTGCTTTGTGGATGTTCAACCAGCTTGGCAGTCCTTCAGTGAAAACTCTTTTGCTATGATGTCCATTCTTCCTGGTGTGCTCTTGAATTTTATTGAAGACAATTCTGGATTTAATTGAGAGATTTTGCATCTACGTCCACCAGGAAAATTTTCTAGAGTTTCCTTTTACTGTTGTGTCCTTGGCTGATGTTGGCATCATGTCAACACTGACGTCATGGGATGAGTGTGGCAACAGTGACAACATTCCTTCTCGTCTACATTGAGGGACAGTTTAAGGCGCTCCTTCGAAATGGTTAAGTAGTGAAGACGTGCATCCTCAATGTGTGCCAGTGTGAGCTGAGCCCAGAGCTTGATGTCAGGTGTTTTCTGCAATTGCTATCATCATCATCATCATCACCATTGTTTTAAGACACAGATTGTCCCTGAGCCCATAGTTACTGATTCAGCTAATCTGCCTGATGAGGTACCCACCAGGGATCCTTCTTTCTCTGCCTCCCCAGATCTCGTATTACTGGGTGATGGGGATGTGAACTCAGGTCTTTATGGTTGTATGGCAAGTATTTCCCCACTCATACTTCCCCCAGTTCATCCTTGCCATCTCTCTCTATGAGCTTCCCGGCCTGGCCACCTGCCACCTATGTTTTTTTGCTTGTTAGCGTCTAAGCCCTGCTACCTAGTGATTTCTTTGGTCCTTCCCTCAATCTGGGGCTGTGGTAAGCAAGAGTGAGACTCTCCAACTTGAGCCTGTTCCCTGATTTCAGGTCATAGTGTAGCTCAGTCTTTTTTTTTTTTTTTTTTTAGTCTATTCTAGTAAAAACAATTCCTTCTTTCCATTAAATAATTCGCATTTTGTCATCTAAAGCTGGAGGGGCTTCCTGTCCTGCTCCACACACTGCAGACATCACCACGCCATTAACTCCCCTGTGGTCTTTAGGCACATGGTACCGTGTTATTTTCTGTCTAAAGTGTTTGTGGAAGCTTCAGGGCCTGGATCTGTATCAAGCGTTTAGTCACTTTCAGGTTTGCATTCACTGAAGGATATTCTTGTGAACTTGAGGTGGATGTGCTTTTCCTAGTCCAAGACTCTTCACAGCATCCCTTTCCTGGGGGTGGTGGTGGTGGTGCTGATAACAGTATGTAGTTTGCTAGGGTTCTGGGCACCATCATATTTTTTCATGATTTTTTTTGAGTCCAGATTGACACACTTTATCTGGAATTCTTGATTCTGTAAATTTGTTATGAATCCTCTCTGTACCAAGGAGAGAGTCCACACCTTTGTCATACTCTGTGTGCCTCGATGCCTCTGAACACTGAGCTCAAAACCTCCGCCCTAGTGTGTTAATTCTTTTTTGAGGTGGCATTCACCAAATGTGCAGCCTGAGGTTGCCGCCAGCTGGAGGATGCTGAACAGAGGAAGAAAGAGCAGACAATAGTCAACCCCCTCGGTTTTTAACAACAGGCTTCTCTTTCCGGATGGTGTTCTGCCCTGCCCTGAGTCACGCAGGGTGACTTGATTCTACCGCCTCTGTGGGAGGAATCATCTTCTCACCAAAGCTTGTGACTGAACTTGAGGCTTGTGAGGGCTGTGGGCTTGTCTCAAAGGCAGGGCCGCTTTTCCTGGTTTCCTTTTGCAAGCAGCTTCTCTGTGTGGTTTTCGCTTTCCTCAGTTCCAGGGCTGCGGCGGCTGAAACCTTTCCGTTCACCGCTTAGCAGTGTGACTCCTGTCTTTTGCTCTGCACTTTCACCCCGTGTGGGTTTCTTAAACTCTTCCCTTTTTTCTTATTTTTTATTTAGGGTCTTTTATATTATTCTGACTCTCCTTCACTGAATCATGCAGTTGCCAGAATCCATGCTACCATTCTGCCAGGAAATCAAGAAGACCTCTGTTTAAGATCTAAGAACCTCGAAGCAATGTAAATTGGCCTTGTACATGCTTCTTATCTAATATAACAAGGGAGGAGTTTTAACGGCCAAGTTCTTGTGTCAGCTCTGTTGCAAAAACATGTGTGACCTTGAGTAATTCACCCTTAAACTCCCCAAGTTATTTTTTGCATAAGCAAATTAACATAGTTACAGGTAACACATTCTTCTTGATTTTTGTTTCTATAGCTATATGTTTGATGGTGCACTCTGGGCCAGAAATTCCTTTCTATATAATTTGCTCTAGCACGGTGCTCACATGAGTATTCCAAATTTCTGTGTGTCTGTGCATACTGTAGTGTTAACAACAGGCAAGGATACGTGCTTGCAAGTAAACTCTAGTCCTAGTAGTTAAGTGGTTAAATAAGTAAATTATAGCACATCTATGGTATGTAATGCCATGGGACACTTCTACAGTACTTGGCTTATAAATGTCCATGTTTATACCCATGGGCAAAAGCTACCTTCTGCCTTGACAGAAGCCTTTTCCGGTTTCAGCCCACTGGCTCAAAGATGTTTTCAGATTTTTATATTCTTTCTGTGTTTAGAGTCCGCCATGCTCCATGTTGGCCTCACCCTCAGCTTTATGGTAAGGAGGAGGTAAAGGCTCCAGATGTCAGAGAAGAACACAAAATGTCCGAAGGACATAGAGGAGAAGCCCTTTTCTGTGGTATTCATCTTAAAAACTTCTTAGGGTACTTGTTCTCACATCTCAGTGTCCAGAAGTAGTCACAGAGCCCATCGCCGTCATAATTACTGGACCTCTGAAGAGGATTAACTTTAGATGCATCATATGTAACCCGGATGTTGGCCTCATCTAAGATGTCAGCTTCCTGTAAGGCTCATTATTATGTGTGTTGAGGGGCAGGTAGATAGATGGAGAGAATTGTAAAGAAAATAAAGGGATGGATTGGTTTGGGAGTAGACAACTCATAGTGTCGTCTCCCAGGACAACATGCTCTGAAGTATCTCGGTGGCCTTTTGCTCAAGGACAGCCATCTATGATTAACTTCCCAGTAAGCTGAGTTAGTTATGGATCATAAACGCCTCGAGAATAGAGATGGACATTTGTCCACAGGTTTATTAATTATTTATGCCTTGTCTGCTTTCTGAAAGGGCTCAAGATGATTTACAACAAAGACAATGACAATAAAAATCTTCAAAAACCACAGCCATAGAGCTGTGATCAGCTCTATTAAAGGGTAGCAATAAAGTTCTTTTTCACTTTTCATATACCTAGGCTGGTTGCTTAACACAATACCAATGTTTATGAATAAATATTTAATTGAATAAATGGCTGTGCCTGCTCTTGGCACAGAGCATAAACGTTACGAAATGCTGACAGAATCGCTTTACAATTAGCCTCCAGTGCTTCCTGGGGAAAGGCTTCAGAGTGGCTCATCAGGCTAAGGTTGAGCAGAGTTTTCATGCTAAGGGCAAACAGTGCAGATGATGATCGACCTTGCCATTGGCTGCCACAGATGGATGGGCTGTGTCCTTACCCTGATCATCCCAGTGAGACACCCTCAGCAGCATATTTCCATCTAGACAGCAGTGTCTTAGACACTCCCCATCAAGAAATGGTATGTGTAGATTAATATGCATCCTGCTATGTCTCTGTTACCTAGATATCTGTGATCATCTTCACATCAGCTTAACCCCACTAGAGTAACTGGAGACATCTAGATGTCCCTTCTATATTTTCTACCGTAACCCCACTATCCAGGACATAATAAGCATATTTACTTAAAATGTAAATATATGAAATTTATGGGTGAGTTCTTTGCTGATGTCTGGACGCTAAGTATAGAGCAAGCTTTCAGTCATAGCCAGCTCTCTGATGCTGAGATTCCAGACACCGGGAGAACCACTTCTGGTGATGGGAAACTTGGCAGTTACAGCAAACCTTCCCACAGGAATAATGCAAAAGAAGGAGTCAAATATGAAAAGCATCTCTTCTGAGGTTATGTAATTAGTAAGACAGTGACTAGAGATCTGAGAGAAGAAGGAAGCTCAAAGAGGTGGGGCTGGTTGGTCCTGGAGGCTGCTCCTCCTTCCTCAGCTCCCCTCTTTCTGCAGCAGGAAACTCAAAAGCTCAGAATATAAACAGAGCTGTGAGGTTCACAGGGCCAGTGAGGTCAACGTTTACAGAAAAAGGAGGTTCTGCCAAACTTCCGCTTTTGTGTTGAGATATTAAGATTTCTAGGAGTAATGGCAGATGAGAAATTGTTGTTAAGTGCTGGGTATCAAACCCAGGACCTTGTGCATATTAGGCAAGGTTTCTATCACTGACATAAATATGTAGGCCCTCCAACCATGCTCTCTCTCTCTCTCTCTCTCTCTCTCTCTCTCTCTGTCTGTCTCTCTCTGTGATCTTACTATACCACTATGTAGCATTTTGAATTTATCTTTCAAACTTGCCTTGAATTTATGATCCTTCTCTGTCTGCCCTTTGAATAGTGGAATTACAGGCCTGAATCAACACTTCAGCTATTGAAAAGATACTTTGTTTCATGTCAAACCTTGATTGAACTGAAGTTATTGGGAATAACATCGGTAGCCTTTATTCAGAAGCTAATTTAAAATTCTTCTAGGAAGAATATTTGAAGAGCCTTACACTTTGTGTTTTCCATGTAAATGTGCAGAAACATAAATTTGTTACTACGAACCAGGAGAAGCAAGGGACAAAACAACTGAACCCATGGAGGATCCCAGATAATGGAGTTAGCAAACATGGACTTCAGGCTACTTATGATTAAGTTCAAGATGGGTTGGTTTATTGTACATGTCCCTCTTCCCCACACTCTGGAGGCAGATGCAGGCAGATTTCTGGGAGTGCCTAGTCAGCCATGACATTGTCTCAAAAAATAAAATAAAATTTAGAAAATGTTCAAGGGGAAAAAAAGCAAGAAGAAGTCATTGCAGCAGAAATACTATTTAAGGGGTAACAGTGGAATTTTCCCAGTGGCAAAATTTCAAGCCACAGACTCACTGAATGTTATAGTTGTAAGAACATTGACAATAATAAGGAAAGGTAGACAAAAATAAGAATAAGGGGAGCAGCTGAGAATGATCTAAAGAGATGGAAAGCAAAGTGTAATTTGACAGCTGAAATTCAAATACATGAATAACAACACTAGAAGTCAACATGGTGAAATATTTCAATTTGAAGTAAACATTGTCAAACGAGATTTAAAATACAAACTCCCAATCTAACCATTGTGCTGCTTACAGACAAAGTGTCTTAAAACACACAGCGACACAGACTTTTGGACACTAGAGAGGTAAGTCAGGGTTCCCAGTGTTGAAAAATTTTAAGGAATGCTTGGAATTCCTGCAACACCGGTTTGCTTTCTCTGTCTGGTAGACCATATTGTGTAAACTCTGACTGACTTCAGACACTCTTGTCCCTGTCTGTGTTAGCAATTTTGAGCAGGAGAATATAGGGCATTGTGATGTTTTCAGTTCTCTGGATTCTTACATCATAGTGTGATATAGAAGGATGGTAGAGTCCTCCTTTAAGTGATGGGGTGAATGATGAACGTCAAAGTAAACTTGGAAATAGCCATGAGCGTTGGCTCTGCTTTCTCAGGTTGTTAGAAATGGTGTACTGTTTGGGCACCATCAGGTGGTGACCATGTCCTGAAAGGGCAGAGGTCATATAAAAACAACGAGAACAATTTCAACAATTGGGTCTCAGTGAGAAGTGAATTAATATTCATCTCCACTTGGGGGTGTAAAAAAAAGTCATCCAATCTCTCCAGAAGTCTGTTTTAGACTTCAAAATGTGCATCTTTTTAATCCCTGCCACAGAGAAAATGTGCATATTGCAGGATAAAGGGAATACTTTCAATAGCACTCTGATTGCTATTAATAATTAAAACTAGCCGTTGAGATGGAATTCAGCTAGGTAGTCATTACTCTGATACCATCTGCAATATAGTTCAATATAATTAATTCTTTTAATCAGTCAAGTAATGGTCATGGTATTATTATTATTGTGATTGTTTTTATCCCAACAGGACAATGGCATTCCCTTTGTACACGGTGCCTGCTCTGTGTGCTTTGGGCTAGAAGGCGCTGGTGGAAAGATAGCTTTGGGTTTAATAGCACTTCCTTTGCCTTCAATTCCAGCTCATCTGCACTTCAGTTTTAATTAAATTCTGCTTTCATGTCAGAGATTGCTCCACCTGGTTTATGAAAACAATAAGGTTAATTCATTTGGGACTTCTTTCAACCAGTGGCTCTAGTCTTAGGATATAAAACCATTTAGGATAGAAGAAAAAACACATAAAATGTGTCCATGGGAGTCATGAGGAGATTTATTAACTGATTCTATGACATCTCCCTGTATCTCTAATATTTACCAGACTCAAATTCTCTGATAAGCCTTTCGGAATTAAATTGGAACATCAAGTGTCTGGTAGGGTAGCCTTGGGACAGTGTATTAATTTTGTTGATTGCATTAAGCCCTGCCCTATTTTTAAGGTATCAGTGAAACACTGAAGAAAACTTTCAGGGCAACCTGTGCAAAAAAACAGGTCGTTTTAGTCATTTACAGAAACCTCCCACTTTCCCTGACAGTCCATCATTTACATACAGATTTGGGATTAAAACCTTGAAACCCTTTGAGTTGGATTTTTTCAAAGTAGAGGATGTTCTTTGGTTGAAATGTTGCCTAGGAGATGATGCTTTCCTCCACATGATACATATTACATCTATCACTATTTTGGCCAAGGACCAAATGGAAAATGGAAGCTGTATGGCTAGGCGTTTTTATATATGCTGGGTACATGTTGAGATTCAAGGAAGATACTAGGAAATTAATTATGAAAAATGATATCAAAGTAGTTATTCTGTACTACACTTTACTGAGTCTGGCAATATCCTGATTGTTTTTTTACCCTTGACACATCCACTTGACAACTGAGATTATTTTAATATTTAGCATTTAAGATCAATTAAAACATCATTAATTTTATACAACCTAAAAGTTGGTGAGAACGAAGTCAAATTACACTGGATGCAATTCTGATGTTTGCTGGCATTCCCTGGTGGTTCTTTCAGGCCAGAGTGTGTTTCCACTGACATGTACTGGAATGGGCTATAAAGAACCACATATCCTTGTACAATGCCTCTCAGTTCTGGTAGTTACTACCATGTCCTTTGAGGCTTCATTATTATCTGCAAACCGGACATTCATTTCTCTCTAGAATATGTGATCTATTAAAAACCCCAGTAAGATTCAATAGATACCTAGGAATCATAAACTAGTGAGACTCAGTAAGCCATTTATAGGCTTTTCATTATGCAAATAATTATGCTTAGTGATGAGTACGGATAGTGTAAATATGACTGGCATTGTACTTCCTTTTTGTTTTAATGAAATCATTGCTCTCCCCACAAGGAAAACAAAACAGAGAAACTAATGTTTCAGTTGTGACTGTTTAACCACAGGGAGTCCTTCTTTTTCTATTCCATGATTTTTCCAGTGAGAAAAAAAAAATGACATTCTCAAACTTGGCTCTGTCCTGCGAGCAAAAAAGGAAATAATTCCAGTTTTTTTTTTTCCATTAGGGTATTTTCACCATGTCTACTCTTTTCCTAGACTAGCCAGGAGCTGTCAGAGTAAGAGTCTATCATAAACTAAAATATCACATCAAGAAATGTCCACACACACAGTAGAGAGAAACAGAGAGAGAGCGAATCAGAGAGACAGAGAGAACAAGATGAATTCATACAATGAGCACCAATGGGAGTTAAGGCAAATGATACAGAGAGTCAACTCTGGTGCTGTGAGTTTTAAATCTGCCTTTGGAGCGAAAATGGGATTGCCGAGCCAGTCTTTGGGGTGGGGGGGACTGCAGTTGGAGCAGCATTGACCTTAATTTCTCAGACGACTGCCTCATCTCTACAGCGTTAACACTTGGGTTATAAGATTCACCTGAAACCTTTTTCAGAGCTAAAGGCTAATGCATAGAAAGAATGTACACAGAAACAGCCCTGAATAATGTTGTTGTTGTTGCTGCTGCTGCTTCTGCTTCTGGTGGTAGAGTCACCCGCCAGCTGTTGTGGAAGCTGATAGCTATATCTGATTCCATGAATTTATATGCATGCCTCTTCTTGGAATTTGAGTAACTCAGATAATCCACTCCCAAATTCTCTATCATTTTTTACTCCCACTCACTCTGTCCACCATGATGTTTTGTTTGGAATATAACCAGTTCTGTGGTCTTAAGGATGAAAAGTTTATTGATAGAAAGGATATATATTGAAGTCACACTATGTGCTAAATGTTGTTGATTTAGTGATAAATCAAAATACGACTCTTTTTTTTTTGGTGCTATTTATAGCTACACAGAGGAGGAGATCAATAAAACCACCCTCCAAGGAAGTATAAAAATGCGACCTTCCTCGCTATTATAGGAGCTGAACGCTGCTGTGAGAGCGCAGCCATACACGAATGTTGTGATCAAAGGAGAAGTTATATATTTGCTAGGCAATTTCAAATTATATGATTGAAGCAGAAGTTTTCATCACATGGCTGTGTTGTGTGGCAACCCATAGGAGACACTTAAACACCTTTCTTTTGCCAACTGCTGTGGTGGCCTTTGCTTGTCCAGATTTTCAGTATTGCTTTTTCTGTACACACACACACACACACACACACACACAATGTCTGTGTATATTGTTTGCATCACCATGCCGAGACCTTAGAGTTCCTGCAAAGTCAGTATGAGTGGCTGCCCACGCTGCCTTCTCAACGTTCACCAGTTTAGCTGACTTACCTTGGAAAAACTGACAGCTCTAGTTTCTGCAGCATTAATAACTCTAGAGCCTCCAGTGCAGATGTTAAGTGGCTGAAAACAGTTTCCAGCGGCTTAGCGCTTACATTCCTTGTGTTCACATTATCAGCACATCTTCTCATTTTGATGGCGTTGGCTTTGTGGGCCTGCTAGTTTATGAAAGCTTTTGATCCCAATTATTTCTATTTCTGTCCCCTAGGGCTTGTGGTGTGTTTTTATGCATAAGTACGAACACTTTAAGAGCCTGTTTCAAAGAATTCAGCATTAGAGGAAGTGAAATCCCTTTTGCTATTTTCAGACATGGGGAACTTTCTATTTTTATACCCATGTGTTTAATAGAAAAGCTAAGATAGCCAAATGCTGGTGGTCAGCCCAGTTTGATTCTCCTCTATAAGAGATGCTGGTTATTTATGTTCTAGCATCTCAGAGTAGCTATAATATTTTGTGTCCTCAATAAATATTTGTTGAATGAGTGGATAAGAATGTCAAATGTGACTTGGTTTCGTGCACACTGGCAACATACACACGCCTCCTTTGAATTGGTAGAAGTAATTCCCCAAACCTAATCCAGAACAGGAGTTTGTATTTTCCTGTTTTTAGCTTCCACCCATTCACCTCCATTCACTTTCTTGTGTGAATCACGCAAGGCCTTCTTCCATCGTCCTTTGCTGCTTTACCACTTCACTTCCTCTTCTTTTGTCACCCTATAATTTATCCAGTTCAACTTGAACTGGAGAGCGTGCAGACTGGCCTATGTGGATGTACTAGAAAGTAATAGAGTGCCGGCCCCTAAATACCATGTGGAGAGCAAAATCAGCAAGGCAGGAAGTGCACAATCAAGATGTCACAGTTGCAGAAAACTAATAAGTCAGTGCCATTGAAAACTGTTTTAGTAAAGTGTCAAGAACTGCCCCTACTGACAGTGTCATTGCTAACAGTGAGAGCGGTGATACCTATGGCGAATCAGGCCTCCCCACCCTCTCCCTGACTAGTAGAGATTCTAATTGATAACACACAGGAAACACAAACAAATCAAGGAAAAGGAAAGAAAGAAGATGATCACTCTAAAATACAAACAGAATAAATCTGAACTTAAAATCAGCTTTTTTTCATATCACAGTTCATGTCTAAGGTCTGTAATAAATGTTTGTGGACATTATCTTATTTTATAACCATGCCATCCTATAATGTAGGATTTTCATGCGTCCTTTTTATTCATAAGGAAATGAAGGTTAAATAAATAATGGATGTTGTAACCTACCCAAAGCACAAAATTTAACCACTCTGTATCAGCTACTCAACTAGAGTAGACTAGTCCTTTAACCATAATTGGGGATATGATTATGATTTACTTGTACATGGTTTTAATTGTGTTGTATTCAAAGTTGCTCTTGTGTTTGACTTAATGCCAAGAATTTTGGCAAAGAAGACCTGGGAGAGATTTACTAGGTGTTTTGATTTTCTTCCTCTGAAGAAGAAGAAGATAGCAAGGAAGCAAAGGATAACTACTTTAAATTTAAAAACAGGTACAGTAAATTATCTTGAATAGTGCTTATCACATGATAAGTTCACCATTAAATTAATGCAAAAGACAAAATTGCAAACTACCATAAGTCTGTTTTTATGATCTATCTCTTGTGAACAAGGAGAGAATATGAAATAGAGAATGTATATGCAGTGACGGGAGAAGGAAGAAAGAAAAGAGAAACCAGGAGAAAATACACTTGCCAAATATGTACTCAAAGAACTTGGCTCTATCACAAAATCGGTGAAAGGAGGGTGTGTACTGAAGTTCCAAGATTTCTCTCCCACCTTTATTTTGATCTTGAACATTTAGGAGGAAAAGTTAAAGACTGCCAAGGTGGTGAATGAAAGGTACTAGAAGAGATGATCAAGATTTTTAATTTTGGCAAGACCAGTCCTAAAGAATTTCATTTTTTTTTCAGATGCAGTGGGTGCTTAAAGGAATGCTCTAGGACTTTTAAATACTACTTAGCTCTTGAGACTAGTGTTTAAGAAGGTCACTCAAATCATTGTCATAGTCAGCTACTTTCTTTGTTTATATGATGCCATGTTGAAGGACCTGAGTGATATGCAAGTCGTAGAAAAGGGGCTGGTCTTCTAGCAGTGTGAGGTATAGTACTCAGTGTCTTCAGTAATATATAGAATGAAGCTCCATGTACTTCAGAGTGCTCACCCAGCTGAGGGCTTGCTGTTCATAAAATGTTATAGTTAACCAAGGCTTCTACAGATGGACTGACAGTTTTTGAAGCATGGTACTGCAATTAAATTTAATTCAATTTTTCTTTGATGAAAACACTTGAGGATCATGAAATGAATGCTTGATTTCATCTCTATTACTACGAATTCTCATTGTACCAGCCAATTGGGGGAGTAATGGCTCCTGGAGAGCTCATATTGAGAGAATGCCAATGAGCCACTATTTGCTCACTGAGGGTAACTTGCCCATCATAGCAGTACTGCTGGTGGCCAAGGATGAGGACTTCTGGAAGGCATACGCCTGAAGAATAAAGTCTTGTTTAATATGCATGATGACTGAAGTGGTGTGCCTGATTTAGTATGTAAACTGATCACCTGCAGCATCCATGCTCCTGCCTAAAATAGGGCTATAAAGAAGATCAATTGTTACTGTGTTCTCTTTTAAAATGAAAAAAAAAAA
>CM053755.1:41368909-41545734 GCA_028658305.1 Pachyuromys duprasi
TGCATACAGATATCCAGTTGGACCAGCACCATTTGTTGAAGATGCTGTCTTTTTTCCATTGAATGGTTTTGGCTTCTTTATCAAAAATCAAGTTTCCATAGGTGTGTGGGTTCATTTCTGGGTCTTCTATTCGTTTCCATCTATGAAGACTCTGGATTCTTAGGAAAGGCTGAGGTTTTTGTATTATAGAAGTTGTATGTTGTTCAATGTAGTAGGTTTTGAAAATACAGTACATTTCAAATCCCACATTTTAAAGATGGCCATCATTGTCATATAGGTCCATTTCTTAGTTAAATCAGTCATATGTTGTATGGATGTTTATGTTCCATGCATGTGTGGTATCATTTGTTAGACTTGAAATTTTACTCTGGCTCCTTCTCCTCCTCCATTCAAAGAAGCGTAGTCTTTAGTATTTACATGTCTCCAGGAATTTGATGAAATTAAATTCGACAGTATATGAGTTCAGAACATTTTCTGTATCTTTTTAACAGCCAAAATGTTGCAAAAGTTGTTCTAAAAAATAAATAGGAACCTTTTGATAACTTCAACAGAGAAGAAAGAAATTTTAACCTCAGATCAAATGGTTATTTGAAAAGTCCCCTGTGCACTAAGGATCCTCCAGTCTAGGGCTGTGTCTTGAGAGAGGTGACCAGAGGTTTGAATGACAACTACTTGAGTCTTAGGAATAATTAGCTTCACCAATCCTGCCATGTAAATCCATGTGATGCACAGGAGAAGCAGATCTGCTTTTCCAAATGTTTCAAGTCTGCACAGTGAAGAAGATGGATAACATAAAGCAGTGGCCTCGTGCACAGCTCTACAAAAGGCATTGTGACCTTTCCTAAGATGTGAAGCTTGTGCAAGTAACAAATGTGACCACCGCATACACCTGTGGACATGGTCCCATAGTTGCTTTCTGTTTAATAAATAAATGAAGCAACTCGAGGATGTAAATTATAGATTTATCTCATTTTATGGAATGTTGCTTTCTCATCAATTGTGGTTTCTGGCTCTTTTATTTAACTACCTGCCTCTGACATGGAATATATCATTCCAGATATGCAAACATCTCTTTAAACAATTTTATTTTAAAGCTTTTCATACCATGTCTTGATCACATTCTTTTCTCTCCTCCATCTCCTTTCAGATTGCATTCATCTCTATACCCACCAACTTCACATTCTCAGTTCCTCTCTCTTTGTTAACACTGTCTCAGGAAAGACAGCAAAAAAAATTTCAACAAAACAAAAAAACCTAAAATCAAAATACAAAAAATAAAAGAAAGAAAATCAATAAGACAAAAATACCAAAATAAAAAGTACGTGCGCACACATGCACAAATCATGAGGTTTGTTTCACGTTGGCCAACTACTCTTGGGCATGGAGTATAGTTGACATACCCAGTACTACTCAATTGGAGAAAACCGATTTTTCCTTTCTCAGCAGGCAATTTGCAAATAGCTGCCTGTTTAGGGCTGATAATTTGTGTTCTCTTCCTCTTGTCAGTCCTGGAATTTTGTCTGGTTTGAGACTATGAAGGTCTTGTCCATGCTGTCACAGTCTCTGTGACTCTATATGTAAAACAGTCCTGCTGTGCCTGGAAGACTATTTATCTGTAGTTATCCTTTCCACCTCTCCTCTTCTACATTGACCTCCATGCCTGTGGGTGGGTGGGAGGGTTTGATGAAGTTATCCCACTTAGGACTGACCGGTGTAGTCTGTCACCCTCTGCACATTGCCTAGTTGTGGGTCTCTGAGTTAATCTCATCACCTGCAAGAAGAAGTTTCTCTGATGTAGGTTGAGCAATCTGTGGGTATAGCAGTCTATTAGCAGGAGTCATTCTATCGCTATGTTCTTATAGCAAAATAAATAATATAAGGTTCCCATAGGCTCACAACCTATCTAGTCTCAGTTTCTTGGTCATTTTTGTAGTGTCAAGTATGGATTTCATCTCATGGAGTAAGGCTTAAATTCAGGTTGTTAAGGTGATTGGTTACTCCCGTAACAGCTGTGCCAGCATTGCACCAGTTTCTCTTGCAGGTGGGTTGCTGTTGTACATTGAAGAGTTTGTAGTTGGGTGATATTAATAATTACCTTTCTCCTTTAGTCACTTGCAGAGGACCTTTCAGAACCATGAACAGTAGTTAGGAGGGATGAAACTTCTAGTTAGGCACCAGCTTGACTTCTCCATGTTCAACGACCTAAGTAAATGTTGTCTTCAGCCATAGTGTTTTGCCATCAGGCTGTGGAAACCAATTAATAAGCTCCTCTAGTTTTCTTAGAGAAATATTTCTTCTAGTTATAGACTACATATTAAGCATAGGGTGTTTAGTAAACTTCTTGATGGCACATAAACCAGGCCACGAAGGAAGAGGATCCAGGCAGTCCTGATGAGACTTAACAAGCTATGGGCAGATGGCGATAGTGGAAAACTCCCCCTTTCAGTGGACTAGGGGAAGGGGATAAAGGGAAGAGGAGAGGAGGGTTGGACTTGGGAGGGTTGAGGGAATGGGCTTCAATTGGGATATACAAGGAATAAATTGTGACGAAAAATTAAAATTAAAATAAAATAAAAAAGAATAAAAAATCTTTAAGTCAAATTATTGATAACCATGGTGGTTAATCGTCATGGAACTAAGAACCTCCTATAAGCTTAGGAAAGTATTTTTCTGGTTGTGCCTGTAAGGGTGCTTAAAGACATGATTAGACGATGAAGACTTTTCCCAAATCCATGGTTGACTCTGTTGATGGAGTTTAAAGTTGAATGGACTTTTTGAGAGCTGCTGGAGGTGTGGAAGGTGAGGTGTAACTGGAGACAGCGGGTCTCAGGAGGTGTAATCTCTGTGCGACATCTTGACCTTGTCCTTTTCTGTTCCTGCTCCATCCTACTTCCTGCTTTCCACTCGAGCTGTGCCACACCCTCTCTGCCATTGTTTCAAGTTGTTTCTGTCGGGCATTTGTTTCCAGTGATGATAAAAATGATGGCTACAATTGTCAGTGACCTCCCCGCAGCTCATTTCATTTGTCCCTTATTGAGTATTCAGAAGACCGTATCCCTGGCTTTCCTGGCACTTAGCTTGTGGCCGTGTAATTATTCTAAGTAATGAGCTACGGACAGAAATGAAGTGTGTCAGATCCAGAAAGAAGTATGTAAAGGCTGCGTGTAGCTTTCCAGCTCCTTCCCTGTACCATGGAAACTGACCAAGTGTGTTGGGGTAGTTGTGTGGCCAAATTAAATAAACCAGTTTGCAGAGCAATTTCCCTGGAGAGATGGACTTGTGGTTCAATTGAGAATGAAACCACTGTCGTTTTAGGTAACTATGATTTGGTGTTTCATTACTACTAAAGCACATATATTCCAAACTAATGTTTAAACCTTAATCTGTTTAACAGAACCAACCCTGCAACTAGACTTTCTAGGTTCCATTACATTAGCCATTTGTATTGTTTTTGACTTTAGAAATGTTGATCTTCTTGTTTTAGTTTCTTCATCTTTGTCTTCATGCCTTACTCATGGAGTGATAATCAACTAATATTAAGGGATTAAAATACCATTGGACGCAAACAAGAACCTTCAGGTTTTTTTTAATGACTATTGTGATGATTAAATTCTAAAAGCTGTTAGCATAAACTCCCAAACAATTGGCACTCAAAGAAATTCCAATGTCCACATTTCCTTTATTATTCATTGAGTCTGTGCATGATTCTTGCTTTGGATAAAATCAAAGATATGCATGTTATTCACGTTTGTTACAATAGATTTTAATATAAAATTATTTTGTAAATGTTTTAATCGTTTACAACATGATTTCACTCCTTTGAAAACAATTCTTCAGGTGACATAATTTATTTTTCTTCTGCTTCTCTTAGGTTGACTTGTTTCTTTAACCAGTTTCTATGTTTGTAAATAGGTGATTTCCCCAGATATTCTTGATGTTGGTATATAAGTCTCTGATTTTGTCTACCCTCTTTTCTGTTAGCTGACAGGGATAGTGTTGTGCAAGAAGAGAAGATGGTCCTACAGTTTGTTGCTTGGGTGGCTGGAAGTTAGGCGGTAACCTCACAAGAATGGTGACAGGCTACTTCTATGCTGAGGCTGTTGTTTGCCCTCTGGTGAGCGAGTGTTAAACCACGAAGCAGAAGATGTTTTTTGTCACATAAATTTGTGATGCTGGCAGAGCATATGAAGGGGATTACTGCTTTTTAAATACATCTTCTGAGCTTGGGGAGTTCATTTTCAATCTCTGAGGATTAATCACTTTAAAGATTTATCTCATTATTGATTCATGTGCGTGTGTGCGTGTTCGACTCTTATAGACATATATATATATATATGTATATATATACATATGCATACAGTTACACATCTTCATAGAAAGTATTTCTGCAGGGTCAAAAGATATGTGGAAGGAGCTTCACATTTTTTAAATTTTTATTAATTACATTTTAGTCTCTTTGTATCCCCCCATAAATACCTCTATCCTCCCCTCCCAATCCCACCTTCCCTCCCTCTTCTCCACACATGCCCCTCCCCAAGTCCACTGATAGGGGAGGTCTTCCTTTCTTTCCTTTTGATCTTAGTCTATAAGCTCTCACCAGGAGTGGTTGCATTGTCTTTTTTTTTTTTAAGATTTGGAAAAACTTAGGATTTTGGCTTTTGTGGCTGCCACAGTAAAATCTTCCTTCAGCTCTACTCCATAAGCTGTCTCTTATGCCTCCCTTTTGAATTAAAACAAAGAACCTCGCCTTTACCCCAACCTGCTGGCTTAGCCATTTCCATGCCCACCTGCACACAAGTGAAGGTCTGACTTGGGAAACGTCTGAAGGCTGCAGAGTTTGCTGCTCCAACCCTGGAGGCTGCCAGAACACCTATGGCCAATGAGCTAGAAACACAGTGCCCTTTGAAGCCAAGGGCCAGTTTCTCTTCATGAAACTCTTCTGTTCTTTTTGTAGCCAGTCCCAGAAGCAGAGAAAATCGACAGTGAGCATGGGGCTCAGAGATGAGAGAATGGTACAACCTGAGATGAGGCTTGATCTGGCAACTCTGCCTCAGTGGTGTGCACTGCACCCCTAAGCATGAAGCAGTTCTACTGGCCTGCATTTTCTCACTTATTTTTCACATAAACAGCAGGGAGAGGGCCAGGAGTGGTGAAAGTAGGCCATGCATTTTCCTTTGACAGCAGATACTTTGTATCCACACTGTTTGCAGAGTGCTGTCAACAGATACTGGCTTAAATAATCGCTTCTACCTTCATATATCAGTCACACGCTAATCCAAACATAGGTTCAGCAGGAGTGGAAGGCAGGGTGAAAATATGTTATAAGACTGTTAACATTTCACTTCCTTTCCATTTGGGATGGTAGAGGAAACACCATACAGGGGAAATACTCAGAAGTGTTGCTTGCTTGAGTTATTGCTGATGTCAAAATATGTGAATTTTATACCTCGGGATCTTTCAGATTGGCTTGTTAGGCTCTTCCTTAATTTAGATGTCATTTATTACCGACATTGGCTACATCACTCTAATTTAATTTCAGTCACATTTACCACAGGGCTTGAATATGCTCATACACTCTTCTGTCTCAAATAGAAGAAAATATCGCCTACCTAAGTGGTACAAGCTATTGTGTTTAGATTTCTTTAATTACAGGGCCCTGAATATGGTAACTGAGCAGTCCCTGTTATGGTTTAACTTGTGTAATTTCCTAGTGCTGGCAGTCACTTACATATTTATTTCCTGTTTTTGCACTTGGGAACATCTGTTCGGCTTTCACATAGTGCTTTTGGAGCTGATAAATCAATGCCTTCACCTTGTTGGGTGTGATGATTCATTTTCCATCTTTGTTCTTGGTTCTAACAGCCTAAGCGAAAGCCTCTAGTTGGGCATACCTGCAGTCCCACTGCCCGCCGAGACAGGAGAACCTCCATGAGTTTGCATCTGGCTTGGGTTACCTAGGCAGAGCCTGCCTCACAACACCCAAACACACACACACACACACACACACACACACACACACACACACACACACGAAGGAAGAAAAGACGGAAGAAGAAAAGGAGACCTATAATTGTCATATTTCATTTGGCAAATGACTTTCTTAAATTCATACAGGAAGTGTCCATTAAAGTACTTCAAAGGAATTATTTTATTTGACTTCCTTATAGATCCTCTGTTGACCTACATCTTACCTGTCACTGTATTATGTTACATTTTGGAATGAAATTAGAGTCTCCATAAGTAAAATCAGACTTACTTCTCAGTGAGAAAGGATAGAAAGATGGCCCTTGGTGGCTAGATAGGCTTTGAAACCCCAAAGACTTCTGAGTTTAGTGTCAGTTCCTTTCAGTTGTATTGTTCAGAGTTCCTTTGGATGCTTTACAGTTTAAATTTTGTTTACTCTCAGAACATTCACTTTTATAAATTCTGATAACGTAGAGATAGTTGCACAAGGCTACTTAGGATAGATACTACAAGTAGTTATTGTAAAGACAGAATCTGTATTTGCTTGGGATGCCATTTTGTTTTAGAATTTCCCAGTCTGGTGTTCTGGCTGCTTTGGATATTTTCTCAAAAATGACGATGTCACTGATGCAGGACAGTGCTAGGAAGCATCCTGATTCTATGTCTCCTCAATTTATCCACTCTCCCTCTGTCACTATGAAAGGGAGTCGGTTATTCTCAGAAAGGGAGCAGGAATCAGTCCATGTTTGAGCTGACCTGCACTCATCTTCCTTTTGTTTCTATCTCCATCCCAACAATTCTTTTCCTGGAATAGGGGAGAATAGTCAATGTCATGCCTTAAATATTTAAACCAATAGATAAAAATTCTTATGGATGATGTAGCAGTCACTCTCTTGATTTAAACAAATTAATCCTCACCATTACATTTCCTTGCTAACAGGGTATTTTGAGGGAGTCCCTGAACTGGCAGGAGATGGGCAAAGAGAACCAAGGAGGCTCTGAAGGTGCAGGAGTCAAGATGCTAAGCCAGGCTTCTGCTGTAAAACATCTGGTTTGAGTGCTGCTGTTCCCCCATCACCTCTGATTAATTTAGCTTCTAACTATCTTCCTGCCTTTGCTGTAGTTGCTTAGAATTCCTTGTTTTGGAGCAAGTATCCAGTCATCTGACTGTAGAGTCTATGAGCTTCCACAGGGGAGAATGGGTGAGGGAAGGTATTAAAAGCCACTCTTTCCTAGTCCTGTTCTCTCTATGAAATACTGTGCAGTGTTGATTGGAAGAGGCAGGTTAGGTAGCTGCAGATAAGTACATATGTGGTAAATAACTGCTGTTTCAGTTGAGAATAAACATGGAATTATTCTCAAGTATCAAAGTCAAGCCAATAGTCCTTGAGGGGGAAGTCTACACTATGAATGTGGATCCTCATAGCCAGAAGCCTAGCAAAGAGAATCCTCCTTCAGGGATGGCACAGACGCTAATCAAAGCCCAAAGTGCACTGAGGGAGAATGGAGAGAGACCCTTCACACATTCATCAGCGCTTCTTACTCATTGTGTTGAACCATTGACCATGCTACTCATTGGATTGCACGAACAGGTAAATGATTCCTTGATTCACGCTAAAGTCCTCAGCCGCTCCGCAGCTGTCCTAGATGAACTCTGAGGCCTGGCCTCTCGCTGTCCCAGCTATCTTGCTTCATATGGACATTTATCTCAGCTGTCCTCAAAAGACGATTCTCCCCAGTTTTTTCTACTTCTCACGGGGAATAGATTAATGGACATGCCAGAATTCTTGGTGATGTTGGGAATGAGGGCTATACTTTTGTGTGACTTCCTTATAAGTGACGTAAATTTGCCTCATGTCAGCCAATACTCTAATATAATACCTTCAATAAAATTTAAATATAAATTATACATACACACACTTTCATTTCTATCAACTTCATTTCTGTGCCTACACATTATCTCTATCACTGATGATCAGCCAGCTGGCACTTTCCATCTCAGTTGGCTAGAGAAGCTGAACACGGATGGAGCTGTTCCATTGACTGAAAACAAATGATTTATTATCTGAAATTCAAATACTTTAATATGCTCTCCAAGAAATTATCTGGTTTGAGAAAACTGTAAAAGGAAAGTTAAAGGAGAAGGAGGAGAGCCAGAGGAGGACAAATGACAAATGGGAATCCTTTCTGACAGAAAAAGAAGGGGACTAAAGCACTCATTTTAAATAAGGTTTTTAAAAATTAATTTATTTTTTATTGATTACAATTTATTCACTTTGTATCCCAGCTGTAGCCCCCTCTCTCATCCCCTGCCAATCCCACTCTCCCTTCCTCATCTCCTCCCATGCCTGTTACCAAGTCCACTGATTTTGGGAGGTCCTCCTCCCCTTCCCACTGACTCATCAGGACTGGCTGCATTGTCTTCCTCTGTGGCTTGGTAAGGCTGTTCCCTATCCCTCAGAGGGAGGTGATCAAAAATCCAGCCACTGAGTTCATATCAGAGACAGGCCCTGTTCCCCTTACTAGGGTACCCACTTGGAGACTGAGCTGCCACTGGCTACATCTGTGCAGGGGTTCTAGATTATCTCCATGTATGGTCCTTGATTGGAGTATCAGTCTCAGAAAAGACCTCTGTGCCAATTTTTTTTTTTTGGTTCTGTTGCTCTCCTTGTGGAGCTCCTGTCCCCTCCAGGTCTTTCTATCTCCCCCTTCTTTCATAAGATTCCCTGCACTCTGCCCAAAGTTTGACTATGAGTCTCAGTATCTGCTTTGATACCCTGCTGGGTAGAGTCTTTCAGAGGCCCTCTGTGGTAGGCTCCTGTCCTGTTCCCTGTTTTCTCCCTCTTCTCATTTGCCTTTCTGAGTGAGGACTGATCATCTTACCCAGGGTACTCTTTCTTGCTTAGCTTCTTTAGGTGTACAGATTTTAGTGTGTTTATCCTATAAGGCTGAGTCAGGAAATGGGAGAAGAGCTTTTGAAGTCTAGACTATCTGTCCTAGGCACTGTGGGTGCTGTCCAAGTTACAGCAATACTCTGAGGTCTGGTGGTTTTGTTTCTTTTCATTTCCCTTGGGGGTTGGGGAATGATTTATAGGTTTGGGATCCCTGACTGGATCTTGTCCCCATTAAGCACAGTGGATTATTGTGTCTTTGTTCACAAGTGAGTAGAAACTGAGACCTTCTTTATCTTCCAAACTCTGAAAATCTCTTCTTAGTCTGGAGGAAATCCTTTTTCTTTTTTCTTTTCTTTAAGCACTATTTCTCTTTAAATCTCCTAAGTTATTTAGCGAAACCTATATAAAATGCTGAAGGTCTTTAGAAACAAGGTCCTAGGGGAATCAGGTTGTGTAGTTTGACTTCTTCCATCTCTTTCTCAAATATCAACCAAGGTGGGAAGCCCCACATCTTCAAATATTTTGACTGCGGAAGGAAGCATAATGACCTTTGGCTTTACCCACCTCCTGACATCTGAGGAATGTGATATATGGAACAGAAGATTGATACAGGGCTATTATCTTTTATAAAAATTTTTATTGGTTCTTTGTGAACTTCACACCATGCACCCCAATACCACTCATATCCCCTTTCCCTCATGCCCAACCTCCCTGCCAACAGAGAAAAAAAGAACACCTTGTTGTGGAGACTATAGTTTGTAACAGTGTGCCCCATGGTATACCCTTTGGTCCAGACCTCTTTGCTTGCAAACGTTCATTGCAATGAGTTGCTCATTGCAATGTTTCTGGTTCAAGGCCTCTGGCATTTCCTACATGATCAATACTGGAACCTCACTAGCACTCTTTTTGAATATCATGTTGTTGCCCTGTATCACGGAGATGTGTAGATTTGAATCTATGTACTCCAGCAGTTTATCAATGGGGTAGATGTTGGGGTGGACCATTCAAAGCCCTGGATCTATGCCTGAGAGTTATCTGAGCTGGTCAGCCCACCATTTCTCCCACAGCCACATCCCAGAGCAAGCTCTCTTGCCCTGCCTTGGCTGGCTTATCCAATACCTTAGTGAGGAGTAGGGACACTCTTATGACCTTGGGGCCAGGTCTCCTGCCTGCTGTATGTGGCAAGGCATGAAGGGTGGTATCTCTCTGTCACCCATGTCACCACACAAAGCAGGCAAGTTATGCAGGCCAGTTCTCCATGCTCATACTCTCAGGGCTGGTTCACCCAGGGCCCCTGACACTAGGGTCTTTTCTACAGTGCTGCCCAGGTGAGATGCAGGACCCTTTCTCTCTTGAGTGATGCAGATGGTGAGGGGGCAGGTCAAGCTCTTCTGCTCTCATGACCTTAGGGCCAGGTCTCCCATCTGCAACAGGTAGAAAAGGCCAGGGAGGAGAAGGATATCTCTTTCTCATCCATGACACCACAAGGAGATGAATGGCAGGGCCAGCTCTCCTACTCTTATACCCTTAGGGCAACTCCCACAATCAGGGCCAGCTCTACTGTTCTTCCCTACAGCCAGGGCCAGCTTCCTGGGAGATGTGTAGGTCCACTCTCCAGAGTAACTCAGTTGACTAGGGGCAGGGCCAGCTCTCCCATGATGTGGAGATGTCAGATATCAGCACGTCCTCCAGCAGCATCCCAGACCAGGGATGTCTGCCTGGCCTTTTGTGAGGACAGACCCCTGCTGCTGCAGGTCCATGGACAGAGATGTGGCCAGGACCCCACCATAGTTCCAGGTAGCATCACTGGCTACTTTCACCCCGTTGTTCCTTACCATCCTCACGTCTCCAGTTCTGCCTCTTTCCATTATGTCCCCATCTTCTGTTTCTCTTTCATCTCTCCACCGCTTACATGCTCCTCTTAACAGTGTCTGGGGTCTCTCTGCATGGCTGGGGTCATCTCCGGCATGGTCTTCCTCCCCTCCACCAACTCCCCAGGCCTATACAGTATCAGACTGGAGATCATCTCAGGCTAGCTCCTTGTCCGGGTCCCCTGGCATTGGACGGGTGGTCATCTCAGGCTCAGTTTTTTACCCAGGGGGTGTTAGGCGACTAACCATTCAGATGTTCACAGGTCAGAACCCCAAGTGTAGACATAGCCCCTCTCCTCTCAACCACCCACTGACGCACAGGTAACAGAGTAACCACACCTGTAGTGCCTCTATGGGCAACGCAGCGGCATTAAGCCACCCAGAATGTGCTAATTTGTTTGTAAAGCTATAAGAACAACAATACACATTCAAGAGTTATCTTCCTGAATTTGAAGCCACATGAGAACTGAAACAGAACTGTAGGAGGCAAAGGAGTAAAGAAAATATTAGTTTTACTACCAAGTAAGTATCATTTCATTAGTGTTCTCTGTAAACTAGTCAACACTTTACCCTTGAATTAGAAAGTTCTGGAAACCCAGTCACTTCCAGAAGTCTACCAAGTCAGTCTCAATGAGCAAACAACATAGACCTGTTCTTTCATTAGAGAGGAACTCGTATGTTCATCCTGGGAACAGGCAAAATCAAGAAGGAGGAAATATGGAAGATGCTAACCTCTGTATCCACAGAATTCTCCCCAGTCACCAATGAGATCCTCTCTTAGTCTTGGGAGGGGAAAACAATGGAGTTAGGAATGTGTCAAACATTCTTTCATACAGAACATGTGTTTGGAGACGCAGAGTCTTCTCCTAATACCTGATACTGATGTTTGTTACTGAGAAGGTGAAAACATAAGAAAAAACTTATACCTCAAAAACCATTCTTCCATGTGTTTAATGTAAAGCCAGGCTTGATGGCACATGTCCATAATTCCAACACTAGGGAGACTGAGGTAGGAGAATTTCAAACTCATGGTTGGTCTAGGCAATATAAATGTCTGTCTAAACAAACAGAGTGACAGACAAAAAGCTTCATATGCTTAATTTAAGTATTAACTTCCCTCTTTTGTACATGACAAATACAGATAATTTGTATCAACCAAACAGCAATTGTCCTTGGGATCTTTCGATAAATGTTGATCAAATCAATAGATATTATTGTAATGCCATGAAATAGCTGATATCTTCTATGCCTCCGGTCTCAGCTTGGGCCTGTTTTGATATGTTGCCTCTTTTTCTATTTCTGGTTATGTCTCCACTGATGTAACCCTATTGCTTCCATTCACTTAGCATTCAGAATCCTTACTCAATAGATAGTATGCACCCCTGTGTTTTCTAGCTATTTCTTCTGGTGGTGACATGCACCCAGGTCACTCCTGAAGAAAATTTCTTCCCTGGGACATCTTACTACTCCAAGACTTGGTGGCATAATCATCATTTCCTAAGGCTTCCGGATCCTTATTCGACACCCAACTTCTCTATACTGATGGGAATTAGTTACTGGTGGCTAAAATACCTTCCAGAAACAACTTAAAGGAGACAGTGTTCATTTTGGATCACAGTTTCAGAGGGATTTCAATTTTTCATGGCAGGTAGTGTGAGAAGTTCAATCCATGATGTGTGGAGCCCAAGGCAGTGGGTCTTTATAGCATGCAAAGTAGGAGAAAAAGCTACCTGAAGCAGCTATGAACCTCAGGGTTCATCCCTGATGACTTACTTTTCCCAGGTAGTTTCCCATGTAAAGTCACCACAGTCTTCAGAACAGAATCACAAGATGGGGTCCAGCATGAGTCTTTAGGGGACATATCTGATTTAAGCCATGGCGGGATTCAAGAGCCTTGCCTCTGTGAGTGTCTAACTTCTCCTTAGAGTTACCCACTGACCACACAATCATTCCATATTTAGTCTTCAATCCCGATTACCATGTACTTCTGCTTCCAAAGTCCAGTCTTCGTCCTGAGAGCCTTTTGTTGTCCCCAGACCTCGCTCCATGTTTGGACTCCATTTCTTTCTTTGCAGGACCCCTTCCTGATAGTTAGCTTCAACTATGCACAACCATAGTCTAGAGCCGAAAACGGTTATGAAATTCTAACTCAGACTCACGCCTCTGAGCTTCTGGCACCTTTCCCTCCCTCTCCCTGGATACGTTAAATTCTATCACATCAGGATTCTGCACTCCCCGATTCTGCTACTTCTTACTATGTTTCACTCTCACCATGCATAGCTGCAATATTCGATCACTGAAACTCTTCTTTCTAACAAGCCAACTTCATGTTCCTAAGTTCATTTCACAAACCCAGGACCTGCAAGCGCAGTATGAATCCAACCGACATTTCCATGCCCTTGTATCTGAACCATTGGTCTTGACAAAAGAGCAGTATTTTCTGTGCAGACTGGCACAACTATGAGAGAGTGTGCACCATCGCTATTTGAGGGTACAGTATTTCCCAGAGGTCTTCCATTAATCCACTCTTCCATTCCAAGATGTCGCAGTGTCCTCGAGCTTCTAAAAGCTGTGTATCTCAATGTTCCATGAAGCTGATGATCCAGCTCCTCTTTAATAGGAGCTATAAAAACCACCAGACAGGAACCTCCTCAACTTCTGTTACCAATTTCATAGCTTTTCTACACTTCACTATACTTTCCTCGTCTGCCCCTACTGCAATTCTAGCACCTTTCTCGTCTCCCAGAGCTCATAACTTTTTGATAACCTCCTCCTAATTCCAGGGGTTGCAATTTCTCCACATATGCTATATCTCAGCCAAATTCCTCTTTTTCAAAAATAACAACAAAGAAAGCAACCAGAAAGAGTAGAAATGTGGGAGGCAAGCCAGCAGAACTTACTAAATTGCTGGGGTAGGTTTAACTTAAAAGTAAGCTGGGGCGTATTTCTCTCCAATGTTCTGACAAACCGCAATTTTTTTCACCTGGACAGAATTATTTCTTGGTGGTCCTGTTTTCCACTTATTTTCAACTCTAGCTATTTTATCTTAAGTCTCATTTTTTTTTTAGTCTCTTATTTCTCCACCCACCATAACGTGGTTATGCCTCCACCATTGCGTTGTAGCTGCCTTCACCAAGCCTGCCAACAACCTTCACTCATGGTGGACATACCAGATGGCTTTCAACCATTACCACATTTGACCTTATGGAAACATTTGCCATTGTTGATTACACACACTTCCTTCTTAAGACTCTACTCTTTCTGCCCTCTCTCATTATTCTTTTTCTATTTCTTTGGGCAGTTGTAAGTCCTTAAGTAGCCATAAATTGTTTTCATTTTCTACATTTGCTCCTGGGCCAATCTCAACTAATTTTCTTGTTAAACTGACAAAGCAGACCCATTTTTGGCCCTGACCAAGGCACAGCTATTTGTAAACAACTTCTTGTTTTCTGTCTCCACTTGAATGTTCTAACTTACCTTGAACTATTTTGGAAGCAAGAAATGACGGTTCAAATACCTCTCACACATCTGTCCCCCAATGTTTCTTTAAAAGTGCAGAGCCATAAATAATTCAAGACAGAGATTTGACAACCATTTTGTTCCTTTTAGCCTATGCTTCCTGTACCACTATATTGTGCAGGGTCACTTAAAAATCAACCTGTCTGCCCTGTCCCTTATGGCTAGCATCCTTGCTGCTCTATGTTTACTTCTTATTTAGACTATTAATTATTTTGACATTCTTGCAGTGTATTATCTTTTAAAGCTACATCCTTAGTGCCTAGCGAAAAGTTGACAATGGCTCATTGGTGTAAAATGGCTCATTGGTAGGTAAAATCTTTGCTTCGAGTACAGAATAGTATTTGGCACGTGAGTGTGTGTGTGTGTATGTGCACATGTATATGTTATATTTGTGTGTTAATGACTTTTTATCTTTCTCAAGCTAGACTATTGTATTCAACAAAAATACCCTTTGGAAATTTCACATCCAAAGAAACTACACTATCATTCAGTCTGTTGTTATAGCTGAAATGCCTTCGATGGATATATTTGCTGCAAAAGTAAGTCTAAAACTTGTTAAGCAGTCATCTGCCTCTGCCATACTGTGTCCCTTTAGCCCCATGGCTGCCCACAGGGGGCGCCCTTCAGTTTTTGCTCTTGTCTCGGCCTGAAGTATCTCTGCCTTCTAAGGGTCTACAATGTTCTCTTACTCCAGCAGCTCTTGTTTGTTCATATTTTTTTTTCTTTCAAGTTGTTCTTCCTTCAGACAGGCATAGTTTGACCTCCAAATGATTTTCCAGTTTTATTTTCTGCTTCACATTTCATAGAGCATCGCATGCCTTTTTAAACATCTGCAGTGTCTCTATTATGTAATGCCATTAAAACACTCATCAGTTTTCCCACTACACATAATAGAAACCCCTTGATAAGTAAATGGAGCAATCAAATGGTCACTAAATCTAATTATCCATCTCCTCCTAACCCATCCATCCATCTTTTGTTTTTCCTCTTTACTGTTTCCAGCTTTTAGTTTTTTCTTTTCTTTCTTTTTTTTGTCTCCCATGGATGAAAAAATAGACAAACTGGAATGAACATAAGAGTAGAAAATATGCCAGCTGTTTTCCTAGTAAGTTCATTTTGATTCCATCTTAGTCCTCTGGTTATTCTATTTTGGACATAATAAAATCTGAACCACTCTTTCTAGTGATATTTAATATCAATTACCTTCTTTTTCACTGTTTTTTATTTTTATATTAATTACAGTTTATTCACTTTGTATCCCAGTTGTAAACCACTCCCTCACTCCCAATTCCACCCTTCCACCCTTATCTCTCATGCCCCTCTCCAAATCCAGTGATAGGGGAGGTCCTCCTCCCATTCCCCCTGACCCTAGCCTGTCAGATCTCATCAGGACTGGCTGCATTGTCTTCCTCTGTGGACTGGTAAGGCTGTTCCCCGTCCCTCAGAAGGAGGTGATCAAAATGCCAGCCACTGAGTTCCTGTCAGGGACAGGCACTGTTCCCCTTACTAGGGAACCCACTTGGAGACTGAGCTGCCATGGGCTACATCTGTTGCAGGGGTTCTAGGTTATCTCCATGCATGGTACTTGGTTGGAGTATCAGTCTCAGTAAAGACCCCTATGCCCATATTTCTTGGTTCTGTTGCTCTCCTTGTGGAGTTCCTGTCTCCTCAATGGCAGAGAAATACTTAAAGAAATCTCAACATCCTTAGTCATTAGGGAAATGTAATTAAAATGACCCTGAGATTTCACCTTACACCCATCAGAATGGCTAAGATCAAAAAACTCAAGTGACAACACATGCTGGAGAGGTTGTGGAGAAAGAGGAACCCTCCTCCATTGCTGGTGGGAATGTAAACTGTACAACCACTCTGGAAATCAATCTGGTGCTTTCTTAGACAATTAGGAATAGTGCTTCCTCAAGATCCAGCTATACCACTCCAAGGCATATGTCCAAAAGAGGCTCAAGTACACAATAAGGACATTTGCTCAACCATGTTTGTAGCAGCTTTATTCTTAATAGCCAGAATCTGGAAACAACCCAGATGCCCCTCAACTGAGGAATGTATACAGAAATTGTGGTACATTTACACACTGGAATGCTACTTAGCAATTAAAAACAAAGAAATAATGAAATTTGCGGGCAAATGGTGGGAACTAGAAAAGATCATCCTGAATGAGGTATCCCAGAAGCAGAAAGACGCACATGGAATATACTCACTTATAAGTAGGTATTAGCCATATAATATAGTATAAATGTACTAAAATCTATACACCTAAAGAAGCGAAGCAAGAAGGAGGATCATGGGTAAGATGATCAATCCTCACTCAGAAAGGCAAACAAGATGGACATCAATTACCTTCTAGCCCTTTTGAAAGTAAAGGGTTAATTTTTAAAAGTATGCTTGATAAGCAAAAACATTTGAATGTGGCTTATATTAAATGATTCCATGAGGGTTTAATTTTTCCTGCTGGTTTCATTAGCAGTTGGCAAATTTGTCCTTATGTCAAACGCTATTAAAGTAGTTTTAAAGGAATTGATACCAAAGGACCTTCTAATATTTTTTTCTTATGAGAGAGAATCACAGGCCACATTTACTTAATAACTCAACAGCTCTAATATTTTTCTTCAGTGTTATCTTTGGAGCACTTTAAAGAACTAAAAAAATCTCTTTGGAATTATTATATAGAGCTCTTCCTTTTGGCCTTTTGTAAGGGAGAGAGAACAGAAGAGAAGGTAGGGGAAAATGAGGAGAAGGTTCTTTTTCTCTGTATCACACATACCCACATGCACACACACACACACATCCCACTGAAATTTTCAATGCCAGTTAATAAAATACCATTTTTATGGAAAAGAAATATGGGGGAGGGGCACACATTACTCAGCGAGACTACATTATAATATGTCTTTGAATGTAAACATAGAGTTTCTTTGTGTTCTGTTTTTTTAGTAGTGTGTGTTGTTGTTATTGTTGTTGAGACTGTATTTTATTACAAGCAGTTCTTGCTATGCATTAGCCACTGAATTAAGAGCTCACAATTCTGACTTGTTTAATCTTTACAACACCATAAACTTGGCATCAACATTGTCTCCAACTCTCCAAATGATAAATCCTAGGCTCCGTTTAGTCCCAGGCTATCTCCAAATGGCCTTCACCTTCTGACTTTCCTCTCTCCACCTCTTGTGTGCTGAGATTGCCTGTGTACACTGCCATGCACAGTTTATCCCATTCTGGGGATCAAGTCCAGTACCCCACCCATAACCATCTGAGCTACTTACCCAGCTTCAAGTTTTCATTATTAATCAGTTATTGAAAGGGCATTGGTGAGGGTTGTCATTTGAGAAAATGGCAACCAACTCCAAGGACAAAGCGGAGGGCAGATCTGGGAACTTAGGCAAGAGGTTACCTCTTCTGGCCTCTGCTTTATCATTTAGAGGCTTGGAGACAATGTTCACGCTGTGTTTGTGGTGATGTAAAGGTAAAGCAAGGTTAGTGCTTGTAAACATTTAATCCAGTGGCTAGCATATATTCAGAACTCCTTGTACTTAAACAAAAAATTACCTCTTACTCTTAATGAAAGGCCTATAGGGTTTGCTGAGAGGAAGTCTGATCAGTGGAGAAAGAGTTGACACAGTCTTATAAGTAGCCCAGGCTAGCTTCAATTTTCTATGTAGCCAAGGATGACTTCAACTTTCTGATTCTCCTATCTCTACCTCTTGTGTGCTGAGGCCTAGGACAGAGACATCCTAGTGAAGATGACAAGTAATGCTGAGACCCTGGAACTGTCACAGAATGAAGAATTCCAACTGTTTTTGCTGGTGGATTAAATAGGACATACAAGGAAAAGATTCCAAACCAGAACAAATGGAAAGTTGGGATCCAGCCATTATTCATATCGAGACAAGAGGCAGGGAGAGTCTGGCTCTGGACAGACTGCATTTACCTTCTAATCTCAATAAAGACACTAAGTTTAATGCTAATTCTTTTATATCTCTGCAAACTGCTATCAAATCACCTGTACACAGGAGCATGTTGTGCCTGACGGATGTACAGGCTTATGTAGTAAATGCAATATAATACACTGTAAGCAAGAAGAACACATGTAGCCATTTTTAAAAGCTAATTTCAAGGGTTCCCTTAACGTTTAATGAATTTCCTCTGACGTTATTAATTATGTTTTCTTTGGCTTCAGCCAAAGTCTCAGCGGACTGAGTTTCTTTTTCTAATAGAAGTCTAAGCTTCAATTCCAGAGCATTCTATGCCATTGTTTGTAGTACCATTGTTAACATCTTTTTCTGGACACAGACGATCAAAACGGTACCCAGGGTCCGGAAGTGGGGAAAACAATGTAGATGAGACGAGGTCTTGAGAGAGTCTCTGCTCCACTGACAGTTATTCAGGATCTTTCTGTAGGGACAGAAGCCATCACAGACACACAGGATCTTTTCTCTGCCTTATCTCCTGCTCAGTGTGACTCACAGCAGGGACACCTGTCTTCACCCTTCACTTCAGTACACAAGGTCAAGGCAGGCTGTGCTTGGACTGCTCTGTTATTAATTTTCATTATCCAGAGAGCCATTAAATGGAGCTCGGCCCAGGCTTTCCTTTCTCTGATCAGTGTTTATTACCACCACCTGACTAATTATTAAAAAGCAAGCAGGCGTGAATTAGCTCCAGACACATACATGACAATTACACTGGGGAGAAATGAGAGGGTTGAACAGCACATCCCCTTAGAGCACACACTAATTGAGCAGAGAACAGACTTCTGTGTTTTAGCCACACATGCATCTAATTGACTTCATGGGAAGTAAGGTCCTCATGTCAAAACATCTGGGTACAATTTTCTGGGTGTTTAAACAACCCTGGCTTGGGAGAGTTGGCCTGGGGTGGTATTCTGACCAGATGCGATCACTGCGACCCATTTGCTTTGCTCTGTATTCTCAGCCTTTTCTGCTTCTTGCAAAAATACAGTTCTTGTTTAAGCTCTTGGTCAGACCCACTTACTGGGGTTTGAAGAGATGGCTCTTTCTCCCCACATCCATCATCTAGTCTTCTGCCATACTGAACCTGCGATCATTCTGTTGACAAGACAGAATTACTGGTCAGGCACTGTAGGGCTGCTCTTTGTTGCCTGATTTGGTGAAATCAGTGTCATGTCACTGACTCTACTGACCTCTCCAAGCAATTAGCCACTCTGTGTTCTATATGTGTTCTGCTCCCTCTCTGGAACAGTAACTAGCAAGATAATGCTGTAATTCCACTGCTCTCGCATGTGTTTTCTCAATTAGTATGTGATCCACAAGGGTTTAGGGAGTGAACTGCCCTGAGCTTGACCTCTAAGCTTCCAGTGAATATTTGTAACACGGATGAACTAATTTCCTTGTGGGTAAAGAAAATAATTAGGTCAGAAGATACAACTGAAATACCTTTTCACTTGACAGTTGGTAATGTTTACCAACTAATAGGATATATATTCTCCATGGTTTTGAAGAGTCATGTATATGTATGTGTAATCAAGTAGTGATTTTCTGTGTGGCCAAAGACTAGCAGAATCACGTGAGGACTATAGAATCAGAACTGTTCAAAGTAGTGACTAAGACAGATAAAATAGCTTTTATAATTTCCTGTGACTTGGTTTATTGATTAAAAATGAATGTTATTAATTCAAAGATAAATTAATTCAAAGATAAAAAGATATAAAAGACCATTACAAATGAATGACAAGGCTTATGATCAAAAGAAATAAATGACAAACAAGAAAGAAAGTGAATATTTAGAATCAGTTCTGTTAAAAAGTATTATTCACTTAGCTGACAGTTTTATAATTGATACAAGGGCAAAGCAATGGACATTTCAAAGTTGCTGTGTGGGTGCTGGGAATTGAACCCTTGACATCTGGAAGAGCAGCTAGTGCTCTTCATCATTGAGCCATCTCTACAGTCCCTACAGTTCTATCACACACCGTTAATAGTATATTTTTTAAGCCACCTACTATCCTTTTGTATGTATTTTTTACATTTTAAAAAGTCCACCCACTGGCTAGTGGGCATTTAGGTTGTTTATATCTCTTTATACTCTTTATATCTACAGTTCTGCAAAAAAAAAAAACACCCTGGGGTACTAATAGTTCTTTAGAAGCATGACCTCAACTTCCTTGAATAAATACCCAGAAATTATATTGTTATAACATCTGATAACAATACCTTAGTTGTTTAATGGATATCCACGTTGTTTTCCACAGCAGCTATGTTGTTTTTGCATTCTTAAGAATAGTATGAAAAGTTCCAGATTCTCTACATTCATGTTGAGGCAAGCACACATAAGGAACAGCTTGGTAACCTGGAACTTCACTTGGTTTGGACTATTTACACACTCCCTCTCCTAACAATACATCTTGACAACTCAGGTACACATACACCCTATTCCAAATCCTAACAACCATCAGAACTTTCCCATTTAAGGTAGCCTTCTATTCAAATGTATTCCAGAAAATATAAAGGTTGGTATAAAGTCAAGACTGGCTTTTGGGACATATTCAAAAAAAGTAAAATGTGTTCTTTGATTGCAATTTTATGGCAAAACCCCTATTACCATCTTATACCTATGCATGATTGGGTGTATGCTTTTTTCTTTTTCTAATTAATTAATTAATTTTTATATTAATCACAGGTTATGTACTTTGTATCGCAGCCATAGCCCCCTCCCTCATTCCCTTCCACTCTCCCCATTCCTCCCTCCTCTCCTCCCTGCCCCTTTCCAAGTCCACTGATTGGGGAGGACTTCCTCCCCTTCCATCTGACCCTAGCTTATCAGGTCTCTTCCGGTATATGTTTGATTAAAATCAGATGTATTTTAGGGAGGGACATATCTATTAGAGAAAAGGTAACATTGTTAGGATTTTGGAACAAAACCTGCTTCTGGGTTGCCTAGCAACCTGGAAGGTGTGGTTACTTTGTCCCTTAAAGGAACAACCGGACACATGCTCTCTCTCTTGGTTCTTTCTCTCTTGGTCTCTCTTCTCTTGGCTTTCTCCCCTTTCTCTATCCAGGCGCCCCCTCTCTCTTTCCCCTTCTCTCTCTTTTCCTCTCTCTCTTTCCCCCATCATGTCCTGCTCTCCCTTCTCTCCATCTCTTTATATCCACCTAATAAACCTCTTTCATATAAGATCTGTGGTACATTTAATCATCATTATTTAAGTTTGTCCCATAACCTTACAAACATAAGTTAAATTTATTCATCAATATAGAGAAGCAGCTCGCTGCGGTGGATTATACATTTTTTATTTATTTTTATTATTAGTTACATTTTATTAACTCTGTATCCTAGCTGTATCGCATACCCTCATTCCCTCCAATCCAATCCTCCCTCCCTCATCTACTATTCCCTGCCCCTTTCCAAGTCCACTGATAGGGGAGGACCTCTTCCCTTTCATCTGACCTTGTTTTATCAGGTATCTTCAGGACTGGCTGCAATGTCCTCCCCTGTTGCCTAGCAGGGCTGCTCCTCCCCTGCAGGGTGGGGAGGTCAAAGAGCCCGCCATTGAGTTCATGTCAGAAATAGTACCTGTTCCCCTTACTAGGGTACCCACTTGGATACTGAGCTACCATGTGCTACATCTGAGCAGAGGTTCCTTGGTTAGAGAAACAGTCTCATATAAGACCCCTGTGCCCAGATATATTTGGTCCTTATGGAGCGCCTATCCTCTCCAGATCATATTAACTCCCCCTTCTTTCATATGATTCCCTGCACTCTGCTGAAGGTTTGGTTAGGTGGCTTATACCTTTAATCCCAGCTCTGGGGAGGCAGAGACAGAGGTAGAGGCAGAGGCAGACAGATCTCTGTAGTTCTAAGCCAGCCTGGTCTACATAGCAAATCTCAGGGCAGTTATGGTTACATAGAGAGACCCTGTCTCAAAAAAGCAAACCAAGCAAAACCAAAACAAAATATAGAACCGGTCCTTTCTTCTCCTGTACCCCATAAAGGGAGGCTGCAAACAACACCTGGATCCCTCCGGTGTGCTCTCACTCCGGCGGCCACCGCACATCTTGGCAGCATGCTCAATGTTGTTTTTAATATAACTTCTTGTGTTTTACTTCTTGCACATCATTTCCAGTATATTGAATAAGATGCCAAGAACCTGGAAACAGCCTGTCTGGATACTGACCACTGGTAATACTGCTGACACCCATCATGGCTTTTTATACTACACAACTTGACAAATTTGAGGTTACATATCATGTAGATTTGATTTGCATTTTCTTATGAGTACTAGCACTGAACATTTTTTCATATATCTGTTGGCCCTCCACATGCCTTCTTTCTAGAAATGTTTGTTCAAGGTTTAAGTTTTTCTTTTTGAAATAGTGTCTCATAAAGCCAAGACTGGCCTAAACTAGCTACATAGCTGAGGATGACAATGAGCTTCTGATCCTCCTCTTTCCACTTCCTGAATGCTGGGACCATAAGCACATGCCACCATTCCTGTTTTGTGTGGTGTCGATGGGACTGATCTAGAGCCTTTCCATGCTGTACAAACATTCTACCAACTGAACTACACATTTGGTCTCTCAATTCTAACATTTTAGTTAGAAAACAAACAAACAAACAAAAACACATACAAACAAAAGGCACAGTTGTTAGGACACTCATCCCTGTAGCCATAGGTAGCTTGACTGAGGAACAAAAGAGTTGCCATGGGAAAATAACCAGTGAGTGGTAAGATCAGGCCAAGAAATGAGGCGTTAACATTCTAACTTCCCCATTCTTTGAAACTGTATTTGTTAAACCCCTGTGAACCTTTATTTCACCACAAATGTGGAGAGATTGTAATCTTTTTATTCATCTGTTTTGTTTCCCTTGTCTTTGAAGTCAGGCCTTTCATTTTTGTATCTGCTATTGTCTGAGCTAGGACACAGTGTTTGCATTTTCATTTGTTCATCCAGCACTCATTGTGATGGCTCTATGTGTCTGTTGATTAAAGCATGAACACAGCAATTATGAATCTTAAAGCCAGATAGTCATTAATCTTGACCTGTTGTCATTGTGTTGCTCAGTGGCAGAAAATATAACTGGGCTTGAAGACCAACTTCAAAAGCATAGAAGTTTTGGAGCAATTTTACTGTAGTATGAGTGAAATATATGCCCATGATTTAAAAAAAAAAGCAAAAAACCCAAATCTTTTGTGCTTGCTATGGCTCTTAGATACTTTTTTATTGCTATGACAAAACACAATGGCCAAGGCAAGTCATATAAAAAGTGTTTAAGAGGGCTTACAGTTTCAGAGAGTAAGTCTATGGTGATCATGGTTGGAAGCATGGGCACAGGCACTGGAACAATATCTGAGAGTTTACATCTGATCCACAAGCATGGTGCAGAGAGCGGGGGGAGCTAACTGGAAACGGTGTGGGCCTACCCCAGTGGCACACCTCCTCCAATAAGGCCACACTCTTTAATCCTTCCCAAAAAGTTTCAACAGCTGGGACCAAGCATTCAAATATATGAGCTTATGGGGGCCACTGTCATTCAAACTACCGCCGGTAACTCTGGGAGATAATCAAGCAGAAAAGAAAGAGGCCCTGGATTCTGCAATATTGTATCAGCTTTCCCGGTTCTTTCTACTTTTCAAACATCATTTTAAGTGCTTGAAACCCAGATTACCCAGAAAACATTGTACTAACTGCCTTTTCCATTTGCTTTGTGCCCCCTGTGTTTTTGAATGGCAATTTTAGCCATCTGTTTCATATTCATCTACACTTAACTCTACTAAATGTTATTTAGAGGGAACAAAGTCTAAGAATACTTTCTTTTAGATTTGGTTGACAACATTGGATTTTCAGTTCCTCAAAGTAAAAGTGTGCACATGTAAGTACCAGAACAATCTGACCTAATTTCTGTCATGGGAGCACTCTCCACACAAATGACTTACCTCTCATAGTCTCTTCTTTTCTGCTTTTTCATCATTTGCCTTCTGCGGGTATTCTCTTTCTTTGACTTCATCATATACCCTGTCATCCTGAGGCAATGTTCCTAATCATGGTCCCAAACACAGTTCTCCCAAGTCCAGTGAGCATTTCTAAACTTCCTAACTGAAGGGTTCTCTGACTTCATGCCGAAATGTTTATACTTGAAGTACCTACAAAACTTTATTGTGGCTAGATGTCAATAGCTATTTTTCAGTGTTCTCATAACCACTTCAGAACGGCAGGACTTTGACCTAGATCTGTAGATTGAGTAGGCTGTACTTGCTTATATAAATACATACTACAGAGTAGAAATTGAAGCTAAGGTTATTAAAGTCCAAGGGCACATCTGCAGTCATTATGCTTCTGGCTTTTAATTGATATGACACCTTCGTAAGGTGTTTACACTTGACCAGCACTTCTTTGAATAACTTAATGATGTTGTTGGAGAGCTTCACAGCCCAACCATTAAACTTTCATATAAAAGACTTGGAGCAACAAAACACTGGACCTCATGGTTTGTGAACCATAAAATTTGGTGGGTGAGTGGATGAATTACTCTAGATTTATCAGAGTCTGGCTCATAATATACAAAGACGAAGAAATATTTTCTTTTGTTTTTTTATGTGTCCAGATAATATCTTCTTGTTTTAATAACCTGTCCTCATGCCTTCTATGTGGGCAGTAACTATTTAAATTACCATACAAGCTTTCTGATAGTAGGCAGGGAGGTAGGTATGAAGTCTGAATTTGCTTTCCTTTCATCATTATAATGTTCAAATGACCAACTGTCCTCCCTCCCATCAAGCATGGGTAGCTCAGAGTTGTTGTCTTCAGACTGTGGTTTTCAACTAGCAGCATCTGGGGACATGGGCTGTGCCACAGATCTACTGAATCAGAAACTCTAGCACAGCAATCTAAGGTATTTTGATATTTTCATTCAAGTTTCTGAACCACAAAGTCAATATGGTGGAATATGTACCCCTATTAACTATACACTGTAGTAAGAATAATGCATCCATTGAACAGAATTATATATTAACTGTTAGTATTTTGGAACTAAACCTGCTCCTGGGTTGCCTAGTAACTTATGATGTCATTGTGTCACCCAGCAGGTGGCCACACCTGGAAGGCGTGGTTACCTTGCCCCTTAAAGGGACAACCTGACACATGGTCTCTCTCTTGCTCCTGGCCTCTTCCCTCTTGCTCCTCTTCTTGCCCCCTTTGCTCTCCCTTTTCTCTGTCAGGGTCCCCCTTCTCTCTTTCCCCCCATCATGTCCTGCTCTCTCTCTTCATCTCCATCTATTAAACCTCTTTCATATAAAACCTGTTGTAATTGCCATTATTTAATTCATCCCTAACATTAACTATATGCTATGCTAAGAAAGATGCATCCATTGAACAGAGTTAGATATTAACTATATACTGTGCTAAGAAAGATGGCATTCATCGAACAGAGCTAAATTTGGCTATATTAGTACCAAATGTGTTTTGTTTGAAAGCATCAGGAATACTGGCTGGTAGGCAAGCAAACTTTAACAGAAGTAAAATACAAATGCCAGGATGGCACTCTCTGTTGAGTCTTCACAGCAAGGATGAAATTTGCAACTGGGTCCTGGTACCCAGAGTAAGGGCAGGGCATACAGAGTATGAAAATCAGCAGTGTAAGTGCCCTTCCACCACAAAGCGCTGCAAACTGAGTGTCTCAAACGATTGAGTTTTGTTTTTACGTAGTTCTGGAGCCTGAAGTCTGAAACCAAGTTATCAGCATGCCCATGCTCCCAAAAAACGCCTCTAGGGAAAAAAGTTTGACGTCTCCTCTCTGCTTTCTGGAACCTTAAGAAACCCTTGGTTTTTAGATAGTTTACTCCAATGTTCCATTTTCTGCACCACATTATTTGTAATGCTTAGATTCATTCATTCATTTATTAAGTGTTATTGTCTGCCTGCACGTGTGTATGTGCACCACTTGCATGTTGGTACCCAGGAAGGTCAGAAGAAGGTATGGGATCTCCTGGCAGTAGAGTTACAGATGTTGTTAACCTCTGTGTGGAAGCTTGGAGTCTAACCTGGGTCCTTGGAAAGAGCAGCAAGAAGGCATCTTCACTTCTCCAGACTTGTTTCCTTCAGATAGGAGCTCACTATGCAGCTCTGGCTGTCCTGGAACTCTATATAGACAAAGCTAACATCAAACTCATTGAGTTCTGCCTGCCTCTTTAAGAGTTCTGCAAATAAAAGCTTTGCTACCATGCCTGGCTGTCCCCAAGTGCCTTCACACCACCTCCCTGTGTATATGCCATTTACCCTTATGTGAAAACTTCCTATTTCTATAGGGCTATCGATCATTTTGAATTATGACTCTTTCTAATGACATGTTGAAAGCTGAGGTTGAAAACTTAATCTTATTCTTTTGATTGGATATACTTCAACCCACGATTCTGTCCATGTGATCAGTGCAAAGAAGGAAGACAGAAGACGGAAGTACAATGCTGTCCCTTTTGTGAAAACACCCCAGAGAACAGGAGTAAGATGTTTATGATCTTGGGTTCTCGACATGAAGCAGCACCTCTCTAGTCCAGGTGGTATTTGATCACACCTAAATGTTTCAATGTTTGGTAATCCTTTGTGAGCTTTTTTTTTTTTGTCACATATAGGTGTTATATTTTCTGAGTCATCCCACTGTAGGCACAAGTCCCCCTTCTCCACTTGCAGTGCATAGAATAAAGAACACTGCATCCCACACAAAGAGTGTGAAGTAGGTATGTAGCTCCATGAATCTGTTGTTGTCTTATCTATAATAAGAACACTTGTCTTTCTCCTGCGGTGTGATCTGCTGTGAAGACTGTAATAAAAAAGAAACCATACAAAGAAGTCAAAACAGACAGCTTAAAGGAGCCCTTCCTCCTTCTTAGTCACATCCTAACTCTGTGTGGGATTTCTAATGGATGCTGAAGTACAATGGTAAAGTCCTCCATAGGTGGGTTTATGGAACATGGCTGCTTCTCAAGAGCACACTTTCCCTCCAGTTCTTTCTGGATTCTTGAGAAGTCAGTTGAGTAAGGTATATAGTAGGTTGCTACAAGTACTTGGTGGCATCAAACAGTGATCCCTTCCTATTTATGATTAAATCTGTTTCTTAAGGATTGGGCTGTGCCCCACCTGTAATTTTAACTACAAATGGTTCTGCACCGCCTGTTCCAGGACCTAGTAATCAAGTCTTTGTTTCAAAAAGTTATTATGAGCACCTGTTGTTATAACAACCTTGATTTGACTATCTTGTTGTGACCACCTTGGGACTATGTCTTTGTTTGACAAGACATAGTTACAATCCACTTGTGATATTTTGCTACTGTAATCCTGCCTATTTGCCAAATCCCCATTTAGAAAACCCCCAGTCCTGACTATGAAGACCCTTGTTTTGCCCACATCTAATGCTGACCTCTTGAACCCAGCCTTAGGAAGAGGCAGTCAGTGTACACGAATAAAAAAAGCTTGCTTTAATTAGTTGCTTGCTTTAATTAATTAGGCCATGATGATTTCGGTCAGTAGTTTTTCTTCTTGAATCTTTGGGATTAATGCAACCCATGTTTTTACCACATCATTAAAAAATATTTTGTTAATTTCTTCAGGTTAGCATACAAAGAAACGGGTTTCATTTTGACACACTCGTGCCTTTGTGTCATTCTACTTTCTTCACAACTATTCTCTTCCCCTACT
Source organism: Pachyuromys duprasi (assembly GCA_028658305.1). NCBI lineage: Eukaryota > Metazoa > Chordata > Mammalia > Rodentia > Muridae > Pachyuromys > Pachyuromys duprasi. Next base: position 41,396,840 of record CM053755.1, read on the forward strand.
GCCATGTCCTCTGCTCCATCCCACTCTTAATTTAAAGAGTAGAAAAATAAAATACAGGTATTTACTAGTGTGAAAAGTAATCTGACTTTTCTGGTTGATAAACATGCTTGAAGCAGCAATGTGAACTAATGCAAGACAAGTTAAAGTATATAAATGCAGGGTTATTTGGAGCAGCTCTCAGCTGACATATGGGGAAGGGGAGAGAGAGAGAGGGGAACCAAAAATGTCTGAATTATATAGTGAGGGAATGGAAAGCCTAGCCCTTGGGCTGGGTTATTCAGGGTAGAGAAAAGGGTGTACCTGCAAATCCCTGCAGCAGGGATGTTGAGAAAACTTGGGTCTGCTTTGGTCCAAAAGATGCTTTAGCCTCTTGTCGGAATCAGAAGTCCAACACTGGTGTCTTTCATCATCCTACAAGGTTTAATATGTCATTGCTCATAATACTTCCTGCTGTTTCTGGGATTATTAGCCTCTGAGTAAAAAGCCTTCCTCTTTTCTGAACACAAAACAAAGTAGAAACCTGCTTCCACTGTAACTGCTACCACTGGCATTTCCAGGGTTCTGACTGTATCCTGTTTAGGACTTCAGTTCTCTTAATTCTATATATACATGTGGTGATAGGCTAGCCCACAAGCCCATTAGGAGGGGCTCCACACAGAGTCTCTAGTTTTCCCACTGGGAAGTACCATAGGCATCCACACAGATGTTTGTTCAACTAAATCATGTAAATGTTTGAGAATAGAATGAATGCCAAAAATAATTCTATTATTTATTTACACAAACATTAAAATACATAGTTCAGAAACAGTATACATAGTTTCCTCTTTTTATATTTCATGAATAATTTTGTTAAAACACATAAAATATTCCTCATGAGCATTTCTTTAATATCGTGACCATAGAGTCATCCAGCAATCTCTCACAGTACCTTGATTTCACTTATATAGTTTTTTTTTTTTTGAGACACGGTGGTCCCTTTTGTATAAAGCCAGGTTTCTTGGAATCTATCCTTTGTAGGCACAATACACATTTACTAAAAATTAATGTATTTGATTTCATTTCTTTTGTGAATGCTTATGTGTAGAAACCACAGGTAGCTAGGGTTTGCTAGCCAGCTGGCCTAGCTTACAGGGCTAACTAGAGAACCTGTATCAAAAAATAAAAATATGTAAAAATGTGATTGTTGCTTGAAGGTGTCCTCTTGCCTACACACACACACACACACACACACACACACACACGTATGTATACACATGTGTACCAGCACATACAAGGGCTTGTTCATAGTGACATTTCATTTCATAATGATAAATTCATAGCCCTAACTTTTTAATCACCTAATTTTTATAGCAGAGCTTTAGCTTCATTTTTGAACATTGTGCATATGTTTGTGTGTTCATGCGACATACATATGCACATATACACATACATGGTTTATACATAGAAATGTGTGTGTGTGCGTATATATGCACGCACATGCATTTCCTCTGCAGGTTGACATTGAGGTCCTCCTCTATCTTGCTCCTTGAATTTTTTGTGACAAGGTCCCTTAAGTGGAGCTCCGCATTTCAGCTCAGCTGGCTGGACAGTGAGACCCTGGGAGCTGCCTGTCTCTGCCTCCCACTGCTGAGGCTGCAGTTGCTAGGTATTTACATGGGTGCTGCGATTTTAATTCTTATTTTTTCATAGGCCAGGATATCAGACTCTACCTTTGCCTCATTCTGATATGCCTTCCACAGTGTGGCTGCAGTATTGCCCAAGGGAAGCTCCCTGAAAAATCAATGGAACTTCTCAGTCTGCCGGCAACATAATGGAACCCTGCCTCTGCCTACATCTCCCCTGGTGGGGAGGGAAAATCCTTCTTATTAATATGTGTCATTCATAAAAGAGGCAAGAGGAAGAGTAGCGTAGAACCAGCTCTTTAGGTGTGCACAGGGTGAGAAGAAGCAGGAATGTAAATGGGGACAAAAGGCATAGGGCCTTTAGAGTGACCTGCCTGAAGTGCTGGCACAAAGATGGAGATGGCTATGCTGAGCCAGCAGAAACCTAGGAGGGACCTCTGGCTTCTGAAAGGATGCTTTTTTGGCAGGAGTTAAAAGGATATGTGGTTTGGAAGAGTATGTCGGCATTAAGTGAGAGCAAGAAGAGGAAGAAACCACCCACCGCACCTCAATTTACCTCAATACTAACCTGTTATGGGGCTTTTTCTCCCGCGTGTTTTGTTATACATGAATTAGTAGATTTTTTTCAGGCTGAAGATTTTTGATAACAATTGCCGGAGGGCTGAGAGGTAGGTGAGTAGTGAGTGCAGGAGTATGATAAATTATCGACTTCATTTTCTAGAAGGCTGTGACAAATGTTCCCTGAGTGTGGGGTGAACGAGGACCACTTCCATATTGGCCATGTCTTAGGCTTAAAATTGTCAAGCTGTGTATCATCTTTGTCATGGAATGAGAGAGCAATGGGCTTGCTTGTCTCGGTATTACCCTCACAGGACGAGAAAGCACTTCCCAGAGGCCATTGCCAGAGATGTCACTAATACCCAACACTAAGCTAATGACTTTGGAAATTAGGTTTCATGGACCCACACGGATCATATAAATGATAGTAACATCTGTTGTTGCTGCATTTTCATGAACACAATTTTATTTTCTCACATAAACCTGTGATAAAGGCAGGCAGGGATAACGCCCAGTTCACAGATAAACTCAAAACAGAGACGTGGACTGTTTCAATCAGTGCTTCAGCCAAGCTTAATGAGGAGAGCCCTGAGAGGACTTGAATATCACAGTGATGTTCCCCAGAGGCGGGGGACTCTAGCCTCTAAAGAGATCAGAATTCTAGACACAGCACAGCAACAGCATTGCATCTGCTGCCTCAACAAGGTGGAGATAGTCTAATGATTAAGATAAATCCTGGCTCCACTTTCCAGAAAAGTGTCCACAAATTAAGGCTCATCCAGACAACCAGGAAAAAATGACTTATATTCAAGACTTCTTTGTTACTGCTGCTATTGGTTTACCTAGAAACAGATGTGGCAAATGTCAATCTTTTAAAAAGGTGACAGCAGGTAAGCGTGAGCTCTTATGCCCCCGACACCTGCTGCCTTTCAGTTCTAACCTCCCAACAGTGGTGTGCGTAACTCCGAGTCTTTTTACATGTCTCGGAGGTTATTTCATGTCTCTGCACAGATTCCAATCTTTACTAAGGTTGGCTTTGATCTTTTGTTGCTTAGTCTTTTGTTGAAGAGATGTGCTGTGGTCTGTTTATGACAGTAAGTCCCATAACAATGCAAAAACCAGGATAATTTATAAGTCTTTATAAGAACACAGACTTAATCTGGAAGAAAAAAAATCAAGCATCAAGCTGTGTAAATATTAAGAGCTTAAGTAAAATTTGGAAGGTATTGCCAAATTGACATGCATTCAAATTTGGTGGTTTAGGTTGAACTCCTATAAGTCTTAATGAGAGTTCTTTTTGTGAATTTTGTGATTATGGCCAATTCTCTCTGTGGAAATTTACAATTTGAACTTGTATTTTCTATGGTAAAGGTGAATATAATTATGATTACTGAACTTGTCACTTAAAAAGGGGAAGATTCTTCCAAAACTGACCTCAGGATAATACATTTGTGTACTTCAAAGCTCTGTTTGTATCACTTGATCCGAACTTCTGTCTCTTATTCTTTAGATTGCTGCTCTTTTTCTTATTTATTTGTAGGAGACATTTTATAGTGAGGAAAACAGTCCTTTGCCATCTGTTGCAAAAATTCTCCTAGTTTTTAAATTCAATATGGTTGATATTATTTTCCATATAAATTAAAATTGTATTCATGTATAAACTAACCATTTACTGTCTTAGAAAATATTTATTTCATGATTATTATTTCTCTCTAATGCTTTAAATTATTTTTATTGAAATCTTTAATTCCCAGGAAAGAGTTTACTGTAGGGAGTGAGACAAAGATTTGGTAATTTTCTTAGAAAAATACATTATTTTTCAAATGCATAACATGAAATAAGCACTTTTAGATCCCATTCTATAAATATACCACTATTATTGAATTAGAATTCTACCAAATGTCCATATGCATTTGAGTCTATTTCTATATTCTCAATTCCATTCAATTTATCATATCAGTTTTTTATTACCATACAAACCCTAAAACAGCTTTATTACTGTAATTTTACAATGCATCTTATGTACTTAGGATTTCGACTTGTAAAGCACTTACTTTTATGTTTTACTATGAAGTTGCTGTTTTATGTCTACCTGGGGGGAGTTAGTGTGTTACTCATCATTATTCTTAATTTGTTAAATACCTGAAACTACAAGGTATGAAGGGGTGACTTCCTCGCCCTACACAACTGTTGGTGTCTTGATTAGGATGACAGCGGTACTGTAGTCATGGATCAGTCGATCCTGTGGTCTGTGTACTAATGCCAATTTCATATGTTGAAACTCAGCCTTTGATTCAGTCATTTTGGTTTCGATAGCTGTGGTGAAAACACCCGACAGGAACACCTTAATGGAGAAAGGACTTACGGAGACTTACAGGTTTAGAGGCTTAGGCCATGATTGTCCCCAGGTTCTGGGGTAGAACGCCACACTGGCAGAGCAGATCGTGCACTTCCTGGTGGATCAGAAACAGAGAGAGACACAGAAAGGGGCAGAGCAAAATGTGCCCTTCAACGAGGCTCTTCTGGTGACCTACTTCCCCTGTCTGGGCTCCATCCGGATTTCAGACTCTCCTAAAATAACAGCATCAGCAGGGCACCGAAGTCCCAACAAATGAGCAATTCTGGAAGACACGTTACATATCTACAACTTAACAGTGTTCACGGTCATGTTGAGTCTGGTCCTGTGAGAGATGGCTGCTTGGCCGTGACACCCCCGCTTTCACGAAATCAATGCTTAACAAAAGGACCCGAAGGAATACTGACAGAGAAATGTCTTCCCCGGCTCCTTACGTAAAAACGGAACAAAGCGCTATTTTGAAGCACAGAGTAATCCTTGCTAGACACAAAGTCTGTGTTAGTGCCTGATCTCAGAAAGCTTAGATTTTCCAGCTTCCAAATTGTGAAAAATATTTTTGATAGTTTATAAATTACTCAGTCTAAGGTATTTTGTTATAACAGCACGAATGGACAAAGGAACTTAAGATTTGACATCGTTAGTGGATTTTCCTGTTCAAGAATAAAGGATTTAAGTTTAGGCAAATCTTCCATTAGGTGCTGATCTCTTTAATTTTTAAAATTAGTTATTCATAGAGAGCACATATAGAAAAGAGAACAATGATGAAAAATTCAGCACAAAGTGAACATAGCCATATATCATATACCAGGAAAACTAACAGATCATTATCAATATTCCTGCCGATGGGTTATTTCCGTTATATTATATTTTTTCCAATTACAGCTTCTTACCTTCTTGTTTGCAAGATTCATCAGATGATTGTGAACAATCATATTTTGTTAATTTTCATTTTATGTCAGATATTCATGTTATGCATAGGATATAATTATTAAACAATTTTATGGTTGCCCATTTGAGGTGTTTTTTTTCCCCGTTTGGGTTGATACACATGTACCTGAGTGTGAGCACACGTTGTACACATTTTGTTGTGTATGTAGGAGTGAAATTTCTGGGGAGGAGGAGGTGCATAAATTTAATAGATGACTGAGAATGACCGAACTGCTTTATTCTCATCAACAAAGAATGGGTTTTCATTGCTGATGGTCTCATCAGCAACTGATATTGTTTAACTTTCCGTTTGAATTATTTTTCTAGGTCTGTGGGTTCTACTGTGGATTTAGGATGCATTTTATTGCATCTTAAGACAGATCAGGTCCTCTTCTTATTTCTTGAGACTCCTTTATGTACAAATTCTTTTCTATTTTTTCTTATTCATAGAATTTATAAGTCTATTAAATGTATTTTATGATTTTTGTCAAGATTATTATGATTTTTTTATTGCAATTACAAATGAGATACATTATACTGTCAAGTTTCCTAATGTTTTCTCTGTAGGATATATTTAGACTTTTATAGGAGGCACAGCTCTTTAAATCCCCTTTTCTTTGATTGTCCATTGCATTGTGCTATTTCCAGCTTACAAAAACCCATCTTGTAAGTAGTGACCAAAATTTGCCTTGCTCAAGGCTTAACCTGTTTTGTTTTCACCTGAATTGTTTCCTTGATGTAAATGCTGGTCAATAGACATGCTCTGAAGTCTTAGGAATATCAGAACCATCTTGCTAGTGGATCTAGATACTTATACTCCAAAGACTTTTCATTTTACTAACATCACTACTAACCTCTCTCAAAATTCCATACTCCAGGCTCTGGGGTAAATTGTATTTCTTAGTAGAGAAACCAACCTTGCGCTTGCTTTGTTGTTTGGTGCCAGAACAAAGTACATTTGCTTACTTCAAAATTCCCTTCCCACCTTTGTGCTTACTTCAAGAATGGTATTCAGACCATAAAACCCAGAATAGGTCATAAAACAATCTCTGCTAACGCCTCTCTGCCTCGGCTTCTTGTTTGCTGGCCCAGTTTCTCTGGAATTAGGTCTTATGAGTTGAGTCAGAAAGGTCACTCACAGATTTGAGTTTTGAACACTGACTGCTATGCTTGTAGAACCATTGTGCAGGCTATGGAGCCCTTAGGAATTGATGCCTGGCTGGGTGGGCCTTTGAAGGGTAACTTTGGCCTTGGTTATGGCCTGTGCATCTTCCTGCTTCTTTCTTGCCTGAGGTGAACAAGCTTCTACCTCATGCTGTAGGAGCCAGTGGACAACACTGTCACCACTGTGCCATCCCCACCATAGTGTACTAAAATGTTCTGTATTAGTTGCTTTCACATTACTGGGACTAAAACACCCCACATAAATAAGTGAGGGAGGTTGATTTTGGCTCGTGGTTTTGGAGGATTATGGTCTAGCATCTGTTTAAGGAAGCCACTCTGTTTATGAAAGTGGAAGGTGTTTTAGAGGAGACAGGACACAGGGAATAGTATAGCTTTCAAAGCTCTTGGTCTAGAGATCTGCTTCTGCAAGAGCCCTCTTGTAAAAATTTCTGCAGCTTTCCAAATAGCACCAAAACCAGAAAAGAAGTACTTGGGAAATGAGTCTATGGGATGTACTTTAGATTCAAGCCCACAAATCGGAGAACTGGCTTTGATTCCCTCAGTCTTTCTAGGATCCATTTTAACATCTTAACTCATGCTCCCTTTGTTGGTTGCCAAACATTTGATGTCTTGGGTATGTGTGTGTTATGTGTGCCTGTGTGTGAGTGCACGCATGTGTGTGTGCGCGCACATACTTCTACATGTAGCTTTGTTTTTGAGACAGACTTCCACACTGGTCCTGGAGCTCTACGGCTGGCCACTGAGCTCCTGGGATCTACATGAATCTGTGCACCCCGCTCCCAGCACCAGGCCTACAACTGTGTCCTGCTAAACACAGCTGTGACATGGATGCCATGAATCCAAAGGCAGGTCCTCACCATGGTAGAGCAAGCACTTTACTGAGTCAATCTCCCCAGCCCTCACATCTTCTGAATTGATCTTGCCCATTTGTTTCACTTATTGAAGTGAATGTGAAGTTATTTTGGTATAGATATATCCTACGTAATGTTTGAGACACACCGACACATACCTAAAATTATTTGTTATTCATTTGAAATTCAAATTTAGCCAGGCATCCTGGATTTTTCTTCTCATAATGTGACAACTCTGCTCGGGAGACTTTTGAAAAACACCCATACTTAAGTTCCATCATCTGCCTTCGTGTGCAAACATTTTGAGTGAATTGATCATAAGTCAAGCATCTGACTGATGAAGCTTTAGTTTCACTTCCTGAACATATTCTGTATAAACAGATACAGCAACTTAGTAAAATTAACGCCCTATTGTAGCAGATGAGAAAAAAATGCTAATCGTGTTTTCAGTGATTTCTAAAATCTCCTCCTCATATTTAGTTCTAGTTCATTGATTATGGAGAGACAATAGTTCGTTAAATGTTTCTCCGTGTCGATGGATCAAGGGATCATTGGGTGTTCTACGTGCTGTGCTGCGTCTGCTCTGAGAACATCTGCTCTTAAATCCTGATGTACAGTGATTAATGCAAACTTATTATGCTTAAGACACTTTGTCAATTAAAAGTGTTATTCCTAAGAGATTGCCTGATATTGTGTATAAGTAATCATTTGTCATCTTGCTGTGCAGCATGAGCCCCGAGTTTGAGCAACAACCTGCTGCCTGGCGCTTACTGTGGATGTGGAATGACAGTGTCTCACAGTAAACTAAGAAAGACAGCACACATTTCACTCAATGAGTAAGTAACTGCAACTTTCCCACGGGAGCTTCAAAGGTCCCTGTAAAATTATCACATGCTTCAAATAATGCATCAGCTATTTTCTCAGTCAAAGTAAACATTTTGTTTCACCTTCTGATGTATTACAGTAAAAACATTGAAAGACTTCTGAGGGGATTCAGAAGACATAAACATTGTCTCTGTCCTATGACGCAACATCAATTTCAATACAGTTTTCTGGAATTAAATACTTGGTTTTAATGTGAAAAAGATTTATGTGATTTTAAGAAAACTGTAAATTTTAGTTTAAAACTTAGTACATTTGATTTTTATGGAATACAGTGTATCGAGTATTTATGGTCCAGAACTTAATCTCTGTTTTTCACAATTCCCACCTACCCCCACGCTGTGAGATCTGATTTAAGATATTTGAATATGCAAGACTATAAAAAGGTAAATCCATAATATAAGGATTACTTTTATTCTGTACACATCAGAGGTTTGGTTCTGTAATCACATAGTTTTCTGGGACAACATACTAGTTTTTATATAAGTTCAATAGTAAAAATAGTGTTTCCAGAGATTTGTTAAGACTTTGCCAGACCAAGGAGCTCTGCTACTGATGAAATTTAAGTCACACCATTGGCCCTGGAAGGGTGCAGCTCAGCAGTAGATTACTTATTGGGAATGTGTGAGAGCCTAGGTTTGGTCTTAAGCAAATCTCCAACATGCTGTTAATATAACAGAAAGGTATCTAAGAATAGGAAAACAAAATATTTCAGGGTCATGCCTTGTGGCTGTTTCTCCTTCTGTCCATTTCAACACTTGATGTTTTCTAGGACTGAATCTTTGTAGATGTGAGTAAGCCCAGCATATGGATGAGCAGTCTCTGGGGTCAGGGCTGTCCACTGTGCTGGTTCTTCATTGGCTAGTCTTACCATAGTAGGGGCCTCCTTAATCCTCCAGTCTTTTACCTTGAAACATGAAGATAATATTACTAGGAGGACATTTTGGATACATGTGTATGAAATAAGAGACTGTCAACTATCTAGAAGTGGCTTTCTTGATATTGTTATTATTGTTTATAATACAGCAACAAAGCAAAAATGACCAGAGAACTTTGGCAGGTATCACTCATTGGTGTATGTGTACATGTATGTGTGTGTGTGTGTGTGTGTAGACCATAGGTGAACCTTCTGTGTTATTCCTTGTATTTTGAAGACATCCTCCTTGTATTTTGAAGCAGTGTTCCTCAATGGGACCTGGAAGTTACCAAATGGTAACCAAATGGCTGGCTTCCAGAGAGCCCCAGGGATTGTATTGTCTTTGCCCCCTCCTCATTCAAGTACACACCACCATACATAGTTTAATTTGTGGGTTCCGTTACTCAAACTTGGGTTTTAACACTTGTGTACAAGCACAGTACTTAACTGAAATACCTCAATCCTATAGTTCTTTTCTTATTTTACATTAAAATAATTCCTTGTTCTTTTGTATCTCATTACTTTGTTTTATTCTTGTATATTCTTTGTTGTGACTTTTGCTACTCTCAATTTTTCATTTTTTTTAACTACAGTAAGAGTAGAGTCAGTCAAGTAATAGTTCACTACAGATAAGGAGCAAATAGAGCCCACCATAGCTCTGTCTTCAGAACTGTGATGATAGACACTATGTGTCGGCACTATAAGGAGTTTAAGGATCTTAACCCATTTCATCTTTATGAGACTAGCATAAGAAAGATGCCATTATCCTTCTTGTTTTAATTGTGAGGAAACTGAGGTATAGAGACAGAACTCGAACCCAAGTGATCTGATTTTGGAATGTATGCTCTTAATTGTTACTGGGGAGTGATCCTCTGGAGGAACCTAGGGCCGAGGAAACTGCAATACGGTGGCACTGAAGACTCCCTGGAAGCACCTCACTGAGAAAAAACTGAGGCACAGCAATCTTGCAAAGGTCACATATCTGATAAAACCTTCATGCCTCCTATGGCGAAGTGACATTTCCTTTACCACAACCTGCCTTTTTCGAATGGAATGAAGTGCTCTGGTCAGTGGACCTGAAAGGAACTGACATTTTGCCTATGCTTTCCTGCTCCTCCCCCCCTTTCTGGTTGAATTTCCAAAGATACTGATGTAGTCTTTGTTCCTTTGAAGCCATTACACATGTATATATATTTAAAAAATCATTCTTGATCCATGTCAGGCTCTTGATAAACAGAACTAACATCTTGAGTTCAGTCTCAAGTAGCTTCTGACACATGCATAGTCTGGTTATTTGTTCCTAACAAATCGAAATGCCCCAGGGAAGGGGGCTTGAGAGAAGCGTTGATGTTCAGGTTGATCAACAGAACTAATTGAGGCAAGCATTTTGAGTCAGACTTTCCTATATTACTGAATTCTGAAGGGCTGAGGAAATGGTTCAGTGATGGAAGTCCTTGCTGGGAAACATGAACAGGTGAGTTCAGATTCCCAGTGTCCACATAGATGCCGGGTCTATATGAGGCAGGGCATGTCTGTAATGTTAGGGCTAGGGTATAAGGAGAAGAGCAACTGAGGAAGACACTTGACACAGACCTCTGACCTCTACATATACACACAAAAGCAAATATACCCACTCACACACATCCACAAATCCTCATACATCACTCTACTCACAGGAAACGAAAAGAAAAGAATTTACAAAATGTTGGCTTAGTGGGGATCCTCATGGTTTTAGTAAAAGATGGTACCTCCTGGTGATTTCATTAACGAAATACAGATTTCCTGTAATTGGCATCAGCAAAAAAAAAATAATATTTCCCCCTAGGTTTTTTATCACACTGTCCCCAGCCTTGAATACCTTCAGATTAATTAATAACAACCTTAAAAAAATACACTTGAGTCTTGGCTTCTTCAAGATTGAGGCTTACATATGCTTGGAACTTTTGGCTAAAGTTTTAAAACAGATGGCCACATACTTTTTTCCATCTAGGAAACTCATTTGGTTATTTGTCCTCTTGTTCTCATGGTAACCAAAGGAATGTGTTCACATTATTTTTACTTACAAAGAAAGAAAAAAAAAACCGGGAGCTGTCAGACTGTCAGACAGTTGCAGCTGCTTGATGGAGACTTGACTTTTTTCTTTTCTTTTCTGTATTGATGGAAACTAATCACATGGGACCTTGTTTTCAGTGGCATAGAAATAAAAATGACTGAAAAGGATGCCATTTCTGTATATGGTCTATTTAATTATTTTTTAATTGCTGTAATTGAAACAGATATTTTGTGATGAAGGACATTATGATGGCTCAGGTAGATGGAGCATTCCTGGATTGCTTAGATATCTTCAGTCTAATGATTTATCACCTTAGAATCTGAAAATATTTCATTGCATTCTATTTTCAGCCAATACCTGAGATACGGAAACAGACCTTGAAAATGTTGCTAAGGTGCCAAGCAAAGGTTGAGTGAACTCACACAAATTGTGTATTTGTAATGGGTCCAGCATTATTCCTTAAAATGGGGCTGTTTCTGCCACTTCATAGTTAGCTATTAAAAGGAGCTAAGTACAGTAGGTATGTGCATGTGTACGTGAACACGTATATGCATGTATGTATATTTATGTGTGTGCACACGTGCATATGCATGCATATGTGCGTGTACCTACTAGGCATACCTAAAAGAATCAACTCTAGGGAGATGATGAAATCAATGCTTCAGCACTGATAGTGTTAGGTGGATCTCAGAACAAAATATTCATTTGTAAAATGAAATTTCTGTTGTGTCCAAAGTCATTTTAGGCTTGTAACCATTCCTATCTGTGAAGTACCTGCTACTGCCTATGACCTTTAATTGATACTGTACGGACAGCCTCACAGCTTGCTTTGTGAACATGAAATAAGCATTTGTTATTTTGGGAGAGGAATTAGATTTATATTTCATTCTCAAATCAGATGCTTACAGATAAGCCTGGCCCAAGCAAGGAGAATAAATATATCTGTTCTCTATGGTTGTCTGAAAATATTGAAGGTGACCTTGGTGAGGTGTTTCCAAGGAGACTTCTTCGAGGATGCATGCAGCATTTCATTCAGTGTTCATTCCTCTTATGTGGGTGATACAAAAGTCTTCAAAAACCATAAAAAGTAGGATAATAATTATGTGTTATGAGTGTTACTGTGGAGATATATATCAAATCTGTGTGCAGTTTTTCTGACCCGATATAAGTGTATATGTCTAATCTGGTCTATTCTATGTCTATATACATATATAGATACATATATCTACCTATCTAAATATCTATTATAATTTTGCTATTATATTAATTTTTTCTGTCAGCTTGGGAGCTTACTCTAAAAAAAAAGATAGAGACTATCAGTTTTGGATTTTCAAAATGCAGAGTAACACAATGATTGCCAGGACTGAGTTTTGTAGTCAAATAAATTTGAATCTGAAGTTTGGTTTGTAGCTTAGTGACTATGGAAGTTTGGCATTTTGGGCAAATAGCTGCGTTCTCTAAGCTCAAGTTCCCACATGCGCTCTTTGTGCCCACTTCAGAGGTATGTTTTAAGGATTGGGGATATCATACAAATAAATGAAATGCTGTGTATATTGCCTGGTTGTTAACAAGTGCTCAGGAACTTTGTCTAATGCAATGAAGATGGTTAATTTAGCCTCTTTATTCTTTTCGTCTTTCAAGATGATTAATTGTATTGGCATTAAAGAAACATTAATTCAGACACTTGATAAGTGAGGAAGAGTATATATTCAAACCCAGGACTATTGCAGTAGGATTTTTCAGCAGAGGAAGGACATGGAGCTCAACTTTGAATAAAGAAAGGAAAAGTGAAGTTTAAAGCCAAGGCATATGGTAATGTTTAGAGGAAGAAAATTACCAAGAAGAAATGTCAAGCTTCAGTTGAGTTTTGCTGGGCCAAGTCAACAGTAATCTCAGAGAAGGTAAGCCAGGGGGTGTCAGGGATAGGGGACGTGACCAGCTATCATGGGAAAGAGATCCTTATTTAACTGAACCAGCAGGATTTTTGTTAGACTTAGACAAGACAGAAGCCAAGATTCAGCCTGTATGAAGAAATGATGCAAAGAGTGGCTAGACTTAAGTTTGGTCATCAGAATGAGAAATGGCATAAATACTGTAGAGGATGCAAACAGCAGCCACCATTTGCTGAGTGCCCTGTATCAGGCACCGGGTAAGGTCATAACAACTCCAAAGAGCTTGTACTTTGATCAGCACTAGTAATACTGGTAGCTTCACAAACGAGGACTTTAGGGTTCACAGTGTTGCAAAAATATGCAGGAAGACTGATGATGCCATGAACCAACATCAATGAGCACTATGTGTTTAGCAAATATTTAATAGTGAGTGGATTAATGAACCCTGGGGAGACTAGCAAGCCTTAATAATTTTTAACCTAGCCCACATTTTCTTCTAATTATCTACTTGAATTTTAGTTTTGATTTTTTAAAAAAAGGTGTGTGTGTGTGTGTGTGTGTGTGTGTGTGTGTGTGTGTGTGTGTGTGAGTCCCTTGGACCTGGATCTAGAGACAGCTCTAGCTGTGAGCTGCTTTATAGTGCTAGGAATAGAACTCGGTTCTTCTGCAAGAGCAGCAAACAGTCTTAATAATTGAGCTATCTCTTGAATTCTAGGGCTTCAGATTTTGAGGGTGCTTATCACCTGCCTTCTGACTTTGGTAAATATGGAGCCCACTTATCCCTCATGCTCAGAGCTTACCATGAAACCCACTGGGAACACATCCTCCAATAACGGTGGGAAAAACATGGGAAGTTTAGATTCTCATTCTCCCTCCTTCCTCCTCTTTCTGTGCACATGTACATTCATTTTTAAAAGCAGTGAGAACGAACATTTACATGTAAATAAACCCACCACTTAGAAAATATCATAGTGGTGTAATCCATGTCTTTCCATGGTCGTCTGCCCATGTTTATTTATCTTTCAGCAGGCAGTGCCCTGGTCTTTTGTGAACATCTTCTGTCATTTGTAGGGAACCAGTTCAGGATATGAGATCTTAGGCTGCACTTTACGGCTCACATAAGATAATAAGAATATATCTGAAAACAGATAGTATATACAATTATCAAAGAGGACTCCTTTAAGTACTTTTTTTCCCAAGTGCTTACTAAGTCAGGAGCAGACCCCTAAAATTCACTGTTTTATCTTTCAAAATTGACATCTAGATTTAATACTTATGTGAGTGCATTTCTGTAGATCAAATATACTACATTTTAAGCTAAAACCATTTTGTAGACAATTTTGGACTTTGTTAGAGGAGAAATAGAAATAACTAAAGCCCATGATCTTCACAGCATGGCTTAGGGAGAACTGAAAAAAAAAAGGAAAAACAAAAACCCCCACCTCATTAGAGATATGCATTGGCGATTTCTCTGGGTGCTAAGAACCTTTCCAGTATTTGATAAAAGATACAGGAGATACATGATGGTTATTTGTTGAATGAATGAATAAGTAAATTTTGGCCATTAGCTAAAATACCCCTGGACTCCCAACAATGAATACTTTTCATTCTCCTTTGTTCATGTTAGTTAACGGATCCACACACAAAAAGTACATAAAGTTGTTAGAATATGAACGACTAATTTACAAACATTTGTATTTCAGGGTTAGGAAACACGGTGAGATAAGGAAAACAGTAAAGACAATGATTTGTACACAATCAGGCAATAACATTCTCACAGGGTACATTAGCATGATCAAACAACACATGTAACATACATGAATGACAGACACTGGTTTTGATATTGACAAACCATTAGTTATACACATAAGAAATATTGCCAGTTACAGTGTGGGTTATGAAATAGATAATTTTTGATAAGACATTTAAAATTACAATATATCTCAGGCAGCATGCAGGAAAAGTCATTTATTGTATCTTTGTTAGGACATACTTTGCACCAAGCTTCCAATTTTTGGTAGTTAGATCAATAATATATAAACCACAGAAATGATAGAATGGTTGAAATCAGCAGTTGTATTTACTGGCTGAGAGAGTTTCCGGTAAAAATAAAAATTTCTGAATCCATTAACAAAATGCACAGTGATCATGAACTTAAAAATTATTTTTCTCAATTATTCCTTGTTTATTGGTGATAACAGCAGCTGCAGGGAATCAGGATTCTGAGAGAGCTGGAGTTTACATTAACAGCAGAAACTTATTCTTCTGTGGGCTCACGTGATCACAACAGAGATGTTTACCATTTGAAATCACATGTTATAACAAGGTGCTATACAAAGATCACAAATATTTGGTGTCTCTGTCTTAACAAATATACTGTGGTTATTTCACAAAGAGACTAGATTAACAGGCAGTGTAAATCACATGAATCTTAAGATTTTTAAAAATACATTTTATACAATAGGCTTCTTATTTCTTCACTAGCATTTCATTTTGATTTTTTTTTTTGTCTTTATACTTAAAGTCCTTACAGAAACTAAGAGCCTCTGGCTCATGCCAAGAAAGTCAATAGGACTGATATTTCCCACAGGAATATGGCTGAGTGTACATTGAATCACAGTCAATAACGCAACATCTAATATAACAGATTATTTAAAAAATTCAAATCAAGTCTAATTATTTTAAAAGACAGCAGTGTGAACAAAACTGTAGTAATCAAAAATTTATTTACAACACATTTAAATATATAGTTTAATGGCTAGTTCTTGCTAACTGCACAGATTAAATTGGCATACACAGCATGTTAACCCTCTGTGAGACACTGGTAGACCTCTAAGTCAATACGTACGCAGTGGGTGGGTGAGAAAACTGGACAATAATTTCTGTCCACTCAACGTTCTTAAAGAGAAATGTTTCAATGCTTTCTCTATGAGACAAGAGCTGTTATCAGTGTTGGTGTGTTTAAGGTCTCCAAATGCAACTTCGTGTAAAGGAAGAATTTGAGGAAAAGACTTAAATGTGCCACTGAATTTTCAAATTCAAATCTAGCTTTCTTCTTCTAACACATCTGCGTATTACATTGCCTTAAAATAGTTCCCTTGATCATTAGAAACATAAAAAGATTCATTTTCAAAAGATAGAGAGGATGGAGTGAGCATTTCTCACAATCACATTCATAACACAAGAAGTTAATCTACATGTTACAGATCATTAAACAGTTTTCTTTGGCAGAAGGCTATAAATAACTTCCTCTACTTCTAAACTTTCAATGAGGCCATTTACTTTCCTGGTCATATCAGGTGTGTGGTCACTATTTCAGGATAATAGTAGAATACCACATGTATAAAAATATTTAACGAGCACGTATTAACAGTTAAATTTAAATAGTATTGATCCACTGATGCTAGAGAAGGTATTTTATACAACATTTCTAACAATATTTCTGATGATCGTAATTCTAACACAGTTAGCATTGATGGGCATGTTGACTTTTGTTTCCCCAAAAATTTTACCTCTGAAACACTGAAAAAAAAATACATTGGAAAGTTTCTTATTGTTCAACATTTTCTTTCCCCACAGAATTACTAGCATAGGTTGTGTACACCTGTGTGTGTGTGTGTGTGTGTGTGTTGCGCACTGAACATGGCAATCTTTCTAGATTGTATTTGGTGACCTGAGAGATTCAAAACTGAAAGATGCAGTTAAGCTTCCGTGCATCTCACTGACAAACCACCTCGTAGGGGATTCCACTTGCAATGAAGTTATTGAAAGCACAGTCTTAGACAGGAGCAATCTCCAGGATGAGCTGGGGGAATGTGAGGATTGCTTCCAGTCACCTACGCTAAGATCACCTCTAATTTTCTCTCTTTCCTACCTCCTGCTCTTTGTCCTTGGAGGTTATTTGTGATGGATTCCTTACACGCTGTGTACAACTTCTGCACACGCTGTGTCAGCAATGGTTATTATGGCTTTTGGGGAAGAGACTGGTACCACTATCCTGTGACTAACACTGAAAATGGTACTGACAGGCAAATCTGTTTATGGTTTTACAACAATCATCCGATACCTTCTCATGTCCTGGCCTTTTTGATAAGCTATACAATAAGGCTCTTTTATTATGGAACCATTTACCTGCTCTTTTGCCATTCAAATCCAGGCTTGTTTTCAAGGCTTCAGGACTGGAGTGAGTAACACAGTGCATGGATTGTGGAAAGAGGAGCATGCAACTTCACCTTGGAGGTTTCTACCAGGGAGGGTCCCAAGGTGACGACTCAAAGGTCAGAAAGGATATCTGGGTCTTAGTGAAGGATTTTAGTCAACTGCATGGAATCTGACCTAGGCCGGTCTGCTGCAAATATTATGCCCCACCTGCTGTGCTGAAGTGACTTCTCAGAGAGGCTTTGATTTTGAGTAAAAGAATATAAACTTGGGAATGAGTGTGACTGAGACCGTATGGGTTGTGCTTGAGCTGGTGCTGGAAGTGGGCAGGTGTTTGAGAGGGCTAATTTAACAGGGAAGGCAGTGATAGGAAAGCAACTCCAGCCTGAGCAAACGGACAATCAGCCCTCAAGCTTTGACCAGCAACAGCAGAGGCACACAGATTCTTGAACTACAGAGAATAAATTGTAATAAATTTTAAAATAAAAAAAGAAATCAAGAAAGACAAAAAAGAAAACCCAAAGTATCATAAAATAAAGAAATGTATCTTTTTATATATTATCTGCCTTTCAGATATATGTTAACTTATATGTTTGTATGTATGGAGATTAAATACATGCACATGTTAAAAAAAAGAGGAAGGACAAACACGTGGATTTTTTAAGTACTTCCGAAGGTCAGGCTAGATTTCAGAGGACAGACAGACACATGACCACACATACTCACATAACACGCTATTTTAGCCTGCCTTTCAAGGCATTCTTGTTTCTTAAATGACTTGAGTATTCAGCACTCCTGCTTTATCCCAATGCCAGCAAGAGAGCCTTGAAAGTTGATCCCTGGGGACCTAAAGTAATGCCTTTGCCACCTGCTGTGTCCAAGCTTTGTGAGCCCCGTGCTTTATTTTGAGCCAGCTTCCCAAACTCTTAGAGAGTAGTCCTTGTGTCTCAGCGAACTCCCACCCCTCAAACCAGAAGACATTTATTTAGCAGAGCTCAGGACTAATACAGCATAGTCTGCCATTAAGCATAACAGCTGGAATTAGTTACCCGAATGTGGGAAAGGTTCCCCAAGTTGCTTTTGGACTCTGGGATGGATGGCCAGGTAAAGTACATGAACAGCTATATTTTAAAAGATAGAGAAAGACTCAAGAAAGAGAGGCTTCATGAAGTCCCATTCCAAACAAACAAACAATCAAAACCCTGAACAACAACAACAACCAGTTGGGTTAGTTTTCATTCAAACTGAGTTCTAAATCTGAATTATGGACTTTTAAACCCACATGTCTGAGTCTATTGTGCTGAGAGGTAGGCTGCCATTTAATCCTTTCAGCTTTGTTCTGGGGGAAGCAGAGTTAAACAGGGGGTGACATGGATCATCCTTAGCTATGCAGAACACTGTGGATCGATGGTTTGGAGCTGCAGCATGCATTAGAATCATCCAAAGGGCTTGTGAAAACCCACCTACTCCTGGCATTTCTGATTTACAGAGAGGGCTGGGAGGCCTCAGGTGGGAGCAGACGACGATTTGCATAGCTCACAGGTTTTCTAGCCATTGCTCATGCTTCTGGGCTACAGACCAGACTTTTAAGGATCACTGTTGTTGCTTATTCTAAAATGCACCATATGCAGTTATTCGGTCACCCTCATTGCATTCCTGCAGCAAAGCTTTTCCATGTGAGATGAGAAGATCAATATTGAATTTTCTCCTCGCAAACTCATCAGGTAGGAAGGGCTAGATCTTACTGGTGCTAGATTAATTATAGAAATTTTTAATTATGAATTTTAGGTTTAGACGCACACATCAGCACAAACAAAAAACATGTCCATGAAATATAATTCTAAATCATGTTCTGTGCTTTGGCCTTCCCATGTGATTTTCTGTCATTAAGTGTGGCACCCTGAAACTTCATTTGTAGAACATTCTATATTCTCTCTTCATAGAATATTATTTTAGTAACAGCATTGCAACTCTCTTCTGCCACTTACGTGACAGTCACCTTATCACCTTAGGGTAATTAACACGGTGACTAAATTTGTTCACAGTTTCTTGGCTGAGCACAAACAAATGAGTTGTTGATGTTTTCTTGGTAAAATTTGCGTGAAAGTTTGTTAATCCCAAGAGCTTCTGGGAAAGACTGAACAGAGAGAATGTTTTAGAGAGACACTCTGCAGCATTCAGGTGGGTGATAGTGAAGTTGCCTAAGCTGTCAGCAGACATAATTAGAGATTGCAATTTGCTTGGCTGGAAAACCTGGGTCAGCCTAAGGGGTGGGGCTGTGGCAGGGAGCTGAGGAAGACTGACATGAATTTGTGTGAATGAGCTGTTGCCTGCAAGGAAGGAAGGCTGAATTTGCTGGGGAAAGGGAGTTCTCTTCTTTCAGCAAAGACCTGCCTTTGATTGACAGCACAAGTAGGATTGCTTAAGGCAGTCATTAGCAGAAAATGCCTACAGTGCATTTTTGTTTTTTAAAAAGACAAAACTCTATTTTTTCAATTTACTATTTCCTAATCAAATCTGAAATAGAGGTCAGATTCAACACAAGGGAACCATTGCAATTTAAAAATATAATGCATTTACTCTGCATCTCTGGATGGAAACCCACAATGAGAAAGGAAGAAGGATTTTTTCCCCCAAGCAGCAGTCACAGAAATTATTCTAGTTGCAACAAAAATAATAGTAAATTTGCTCTCCCTACACTGAAGCTCCCAAAGCTTCTTTATCTGCTGCAACATGTCAGTAATGTTTGGTTTCCCTTCTCCGTCACAACTTTGGTTTTGTGATTCAGGACTAATAGCTCTGGAATGCACTACTCCCATCATGTTGAAATAGTTCTGTCATTTCTTAAGGCATTCCAATTGTGATTCCTTCTAGAGAAAGTTTACATTCATTCCACAGGAATAGCCTTTGTTTACATAAGCAGAGTTCTGTTATTCTTTCCTTTCCTTGTGAAAATGTCTACATGCTCTTTCTGTGTTTAATGGGTAATTTCAGATCACTGAGAAAGCATTTGGGCTGTGGCAGTCCTGGTAATTGCTAAGGGTATGATTTAGGAAGTCTTTTGTGACATCTTGTGGGATACTCATTTCTCCATAACAAAGAGGCTTTCAAAGACAGTTGAATCCGTAGCAAATAGTATTCTTTTATTCGTTTTCCTATAGAATACTTGTACCTTTAAATAAAATTTTTTTTGGGGGGAGGGGACTAGCTACTGTACAGCTTGCTTTTATTTCATATAGTTCAGTGTAGACTAGTGCTGACAATCTCTTTCTCTTATCTGTTGGTAAGCATAAGAAATGAAAATCAAAAGTGGAATTAAAAACTAAAATGAACTTAAAATGCCGTCCTTAGGAAGAAGAATGAATGTGGCCTTAAGAAGATCAGAGTTGAAATTCATTGCAGCCTTTTGGATCCTTCTTCAACCAGGGGAACTGTCTTATTCCCCCTCCTCAGCGAGCAGAGCTCCGCTCCCAGGAGTGGACAAGTAATTATTTTAAAATAAATATTTAGTTTGTCCCAGATGCTTTTGGCTTGATTGGTTTGACACATGTTCTGATAATCAAATGTGATGAGGAGTGACTCATTGGCAACCTAACACGTCTCCAGCTCACACCTGTAAGCCGAAAGAAACAGGAAGCTACCTCCCACAGGGGGCTTGAGGTGTTCCAGAAAAAAAAAATGGCATGAAGGTTATCTTCCCTGATGTAGCAACGGGAAGAAATCTGCAGATTCACAACGTTCTGAAACCAACAGATCTACCTTCCCCAAAGAGAAAACCTTTTGTTTTCTCTGATGACAACTGGACATTGAAGAGAGCATTGTGTTACTCTGAGAGGAAACTAAGGTCCCCTCTGCTAGATGCTGTCAGCAAATGAGGGCTGAGGTTTTGGCTCAGAGAAGAACCAGATGCCGCCAAGTCAAGAGCATTCAGTGTTAGAAGTTAGTAGCGGTTAGTAGTTAGTAGTTAGCAGAAAGAACTTCAATAATGAGGAGGCAAGTGATACCAATAACAAGTGTTCCACAACTTGAAATGCTAACTAACAAGTGTCTGCCTCACATAGCGATTGCCCCATAGAAGACTCTGGGGTGTATTGGTTGAGTCTGAGTCCATTCATCTTGATGGTGAAACACAGGACATAAAATTAAGAAAGTCATTAGTTCTATTTTTATTAAAGGGAAGTCCTTTGATCAGTTTCGGAATGACCCCCATTAGTCTCACATTCTTATATATCCTCAGACCAAAATGAAAGGTTAATTTAATTAGAAGACTGTAATTGGAATCCGAGTAAATCCAGGGACAGAGTTAATTTTCTTCAATCATCATTACCTTATGATAATTAACAGAACATTTTAGCAAAATAAATGCCTGAAGCTTATGAAATTGTGTCAAAACCATAACCTCTGATTATGAAACTGCTACATTGAATTATTAGTTTTCAAAGTTTGAACTGAATAGAAAGTCAGTGAGTGATCCTGGATGAAGGCCTTATTAAATGGGTTAGTTTTATGCCTCGTTGGCTTAACTTACTTCTGATCCTTTGTAATCTTGTGATGTTGATTAGTGGAAGCTCTGAAGAAGTGTGAATGAATCCTAAGCAGTAATGAAGCAATCCTTGTCTTCATTTTAATAACAGAAGACCACTGGTGTTGGAGTGTCGAAGGAAGTACCTATCAGATACTCATGACATCAGGAACTCTACTCTCAGGGTTTTGGACAGAAATGTCAAAGGAAAACTTTTTTTTTTTTTGAGAACCTAATGCTAACAATTGGAAGTGAATTCCAAAGGCTTTGCACCTGTTTCAACTACATCCCTTGACCTGAGAGGACCCCTTGGAGAAGTCTCATGGGTAACTGGTTAGCTGGGCTAGTTTGCTTGTTAGTAGGATTTTAAAGAGGAAATGCCAGAGAGAAGACAACACATATGAAAGATGCAGGCTGGCTCTGTTTGAGTGTCTAACCTTAACCAGAGCTAGCAAAAGATCCGCAGGCTGGGTGATGGGTGATGGAATATCGGTGGACAGATTGGGTGAGACCCCTCCTCCTTTTCTCCCAATGTGCCAAAACAGATTTCTAGAAAATGTTAACTGGTACATGGTTGCCTGCCTCCTTAGCACCATCTCTCAAGGGAAAACAGAAAATTTCATCCAGAAGTTGACCTTGACCAGAATCTTTTTTTTTCTTTTTCCCAAGAAGCAGAAAGAACCAAATTAACCCTAAAGATGTCCTATCTGAAATACTTGAGAAATAAAAGGGACAAAAATGAATTTCTTTCATTAAGATTTTTATATCTCTTTTGGGAAGGATACTTGTTATTCCAAGCAGTTATCAAACAACTTGGACTGTGCGTCTTTACAGGGATAATAAGACTCCTTCTTGGCACTTTGTTCCATTTATGAAAGACATAGGATATGGAAGAAATTAGGTTGAGATGAACTTTTGGGCAAGATGCAGAATACAGATCAGGTTATTCAACATATAAAACTCATCTTTGCTTTTAATGCACATATTTCAATGGTGTAGGAGAAATAGGGTAGAGAAGAGCCAGTGTTGGAAATGGCCAGTTCCAAGGAAAAAGACTCTTGCTACTAGTAATACCAATCTGCTAAGGTTGTTATTGCACTGGTTAGAATGCAAACCTTCGGTAGAAAAAAACAAAAGGCTAAAGCCAACATTCACATAGTTATACACTCTAAGGCTGCTTCATCTAATACATTTAACCATTGGTGGCTCTTTCTGGACTTCGTGGTTATAGGGGCTAGACTCAAGCACAATATCTCAACCCCATGAAGCGAGCCAACATTATAATTAGTCCTGAAGTGTTAGTAACAATATGGAAATAGAGTTATCTTTTAAGATATGAAAGTATTAAGTTACCAAGTTAAGTAATTTACAAGCATTATACATTTAAAATTGGAAAGAAACCTATTGAAAAATATTTTTATGAGACATCTGCACAGCTCTAATGTATTCCATAAAATAATTCAATGGCATAGACTGTATGCCAAAAACATACTTTTCTTTGGTTGTCCAAGCCAAAAACTATATATGCCCTGCTTTGATTTTCATGTCAAACCCGAGAATTAGTTTAAAATATACAGTTGTCTCAAGAAAATGGGGCTTTTTTTCTTTCTTAAAGGTAATGACTTTAAAATACCTTAAACAGGGATAATGCATGATGAAATGCTACTTAACACATTTTCTTTGTGCCAAACTATTTCATTTAAAAATGTAGTCTTGTCAACAGTGTAGATAATTCTCACCCACATCGTTATCACAGCCATACAACTTGATTCTGTGAGCATTATTACAATGCAGTGTAAAAGCTCCCAAGAATTTTTATTTTGAAAATTTTCAAGTCTTGTGTTTTCTAAAATGAATTTAGAAAAGTAAAGATTCACAAGGAATATAAGTTTTCACAAAAGCAACCGTTAGAATCATGATTTTTATCATGACTATTTATACTACCTAGTTTATTTCTTAGGTGAAATTTTTTTTGTGAAGCAGTTACATATTTGGTTTAATTTAATCCAAAATGGTTCTCTTACTTGGAAAACTCAAGATTATGATCTTACCAATAGAAGGTGGAGCACTACAAATCAAGAATCACACTTTTAGAAAGGGTCGCCTTCTTGCTGAATTGATCTCCTCTATTATATGTCTGCAAGGGAGTCTAAGAAATAGTTCTGTAAATTATAAGCTCACTGGCAAAGCATTCCAGTAGAGAGGGCATTTTAATAAATCAGCTTTCACCTTTCCCAGTACATTTTTAAACTTGGCCTACCGTACATGTCTTTGTAGCACACAAATTATTAAGGTTGTGCCTTGCGAATTAACTATCAAAACTGACGAAGTGACCCTGACATTTTCTATTTCTTTCTTGGTATATTTGGTCATTAGTGTGAATTTCCCCACTTGTTGCATACCTGAAACACAGTAACCAGTGAAGTACTTGACCTACTCATATTTCTTAGAATCTAATTCATTATTCTGTGTGTACATATGACAGCTTTAGAGAAACCCTCATGGGGTTTGGGGACATGTGTGTTGCTGTTCTTTTCCACTCCATACCTATGCATATTGATAGAATAGGCTGTGGAATGCACACTGAGGCAAATATAACCTCAAGAGACATAAAATCAACAACTTAGCATATAACTCTAGTGTACCACATACCCCAAGTATTTGTAAAGATAACACACTGTGTTCTCAAGTCTGTAATCTTTGTGAGAAGTCATTGTATTTGATTTTTCTATAACAAATTGGTTCCCAGAAGAAAACTTCCCAAGCAATTGCTTGGAGCATGAGCTTTCCCCTGTTTCTGAATACCAGGTACTATCAGGCATGTCGCGTAGTCTATTGACTGGACCAAGAGTGGCTCATGAAAGAATGGCAAGGTTGAGCAACAGGGAAAGGAAAAGCTATACCATGAAGTGATGGTCTTTCCTAAAAGTAAGCACATTCAAAATAAGTAATGATTTAGAAATCCATCTGCTCAAGTACCCCTTGAGGCAATGAAAACAGAGAACCATTGCCCAAAATGATATATTGGAGATTTTCTGAGTGCATCTTTTTGGACATCTTGGCAGGCTGAGGAAAAGTGACAGGAAGCTGGATACTTACCATTTCCTGTGGAACGGAAAGTGAAAGCACTCTTTTAGGAATTCTAACTCATAGTGGTTGGCCCTTCTGCAGGAAGGTCATTCTCTGAGCTTGGAGATTACTATCCATGGCCTGGTTAAGTATTAAAAATGAAACACCTAACTATTTCATTTGTGTTTTTTCCCCCATAGTATCCCTGGAGATGGGGTGCCGTCAGCAGCATTCAACCTCAAAGTTTGAAATGTGCTGGGGTGTGTGAAAACAATGGCTATGCAATAATAGCTTTTGAAAAGAATAGCAAAATCCCCAATCCAATAAAATAAAAAAAATCTGTCAGAAGACATGAGCACAAGTCAATGATTCTATTCACAAGAACACATGCCCCCAGTAAGGTAAACGTGATCTCACATGTCTGTTCTGTTTGCAGACCACTTATTTACCACCAGATAGCCAGGTGTATCATTTCCTAGTTTTGTCAGTGCCTTGACAAATGAAAGAATGCCTTGGCCAAGAGATGTGATTGTTATAACAAATGCCACTTGTAAGCTAGAATGAATTGTACATTGTCAATGGTGAAATGGACAAATGTCCCTTAAGGTCATGAAAGTACAACCAGGACTTGCTCTTTGTATAGCTGCCAAAGATCAGAAGAGGAAAATCAAAATGGAGAGAGATTCTACATTTTCAACTCAGAAGAACCAAAACAAGTCTTAAGGAAACTGATCTGCTTTCGGGGCTTCATCATGTCCCAGAAAGAATTCTCTAATCTCTTCCACAGAGCTCTCAGATGTGAGAGCAAACTAGATCCTTTCAGTTTCCTTTTCTAGACTGTGGCTAGGAACGTGAGAGCATAGAGTTTCTAATGGAGGAGGCCTGGTGTGGAGATGGCTGTGGGAACAATGCATCTCTCTTCCTGGAGACGGAGTGCTCATCAGATGTGAGGCCATCTCTGTCTTCAGGCTTGTTTCAAACCGCATATTTGTATGATAACCTTATGTTAGAAAAGCAACCAGAGCAAAAATGTCATGCGCTTATGCTATGGGAAGCAAGGCTCTTGGAAATCTTCAAAGATGGAAGGATGGAATTAGAATCTGTGAACAAATTTATATTTGCTCTTAAGTGCTTGAGAGTCAAACAGCCGGAAAATTCTGCTGAAGTCTATCAAATGGTCAAGGATCCTCACTATAGTACTCGTTTTGCTCTTTATTAAAGAAGTAAACACTGCCTGCCCAATTTTGTGTGGAATTAAAGATCAATATTCAGGAGACAGCAATTCTTTGATTCAAAAGGAACGTATAAACTGTACCTTATTATTTCCTTCACCCCTGAAAGTGTGCCACACTTGCTCACATGGTGCTGTGATGAAAGGCCCTGTGGGAAACTTTAAGATGGCGAGATGAACACTGGGTCATTTGCATGCACCTCTTGTCCAGATCCTCCCACAGCAAAGGGGCACTATTTTCCCCCCACAATTCTTATTCTGTGTCTGGTGTCACCTCTTACTGGGCTCTTTTGATTGTATGAGACATGAAAGTCAGTGACTTATACAATTCATAGAGACAGAAATTATCAACATAAAGCAGAAGTTGTCCAGGGAGTAAGAAGAAATACAATATGTGAGACTAAATGAACAACAATTTGTTTGTCCCCTGGGAAGTAGCTATATTTCCAAGACCAGTGTGATGGGTGCATAATTTAGTGCAATGTGCTGTTTGCTAATAATTGTGTGACAAGTGATAGTTTATGAGTTCATGTTGTTGGATGCAGAAAACAAGAAGAGAGAGTTAAATTAAAAGGTGAGGAAGTGGTGAGAACAGGGCACATCCAATGCGTATCACAGCCTCACAGGATAAACAAACGTTCCAATTCTGTGTGCTGCTCTTGGGGCATTTAAACATTGCATGACCAAAAGGCAGGCATTTGCAGGAGCTTGGATTTTGGCTATCTCCTTTTCCACGGAGGAGGGTACTGATTGCGCAAGGAGACCTTTTTGGTCTTTATTTCTCAGAGCTTGAAAACAAAACAACCGAAAATAAAATAGATGACGATGAGGAGAGGAGACATTCCACAGTACAGAATATGCTGCGCCACTGGTGATGAAATCACAAACAATTAGAAACTTTATTTTTTTTTTCTGTGTCAATAATGTGTACCAATTTTAAGGACCAGCACTGGGAGTGCCTGTCCCTCTAAAGCCGTGCACAATACACACAAAATGAAATATCCAAACAAATAAACTGAAATCATTTTACACATAATAATTAACAACCCTGAACAGCCAGGATCATATTTTCCTTACAGCATGAAGACTGAAAAGGCAAACAAACCAAAAAGCTTGAACTTGAAACTGACCAACAGCAAGAATTTTGGGGGAAGTTCTCCGTGAAAGTTCACTACAGAATTATTGACATTCCAAAGATGTCTTTAAAAAAAAGACCAAAAACCAGAAACTAAAATGAAACAAAACAAAACAAAAAACAGTGCAAAATCTTTCTAAGGTTTTAACCACGTATATCCTTTGACTATATGTACTTGGTATATCTAGGCTAGCTTTTCACTTTTAAAATCTAAAATTAAGGTTAAAAAATTAAAACAGGTTAGGTTAGAGTGTTCCACTGAGCAGTGGGCTGTGGCATGCTGTCATGGAAAAGTACCATTGCCACATAGATAAAAACAGGTTAATTGGGTCTTCTCAGTGTTTTCGGTCACCACCATGATTGCCCTGCTTGGTCTAAATTAGGAAGATGAACATACCTGCAAGTTGGCCAAGGCTATAAAGAGTACTTTTCCAAAGCTAAACATTACATTCTTTTATGAAAAGCAAAACAAAACAAAACAAACAAACAAACAAACAAACAAAAAACCATGAGCATTTGGTCAACCGCTTATGTTGTGCAATTTTAATGTGATTGTGTTAAAAGTCATAATTATTTTTCTCTTGCAAGATACAACGGTCTCAGTATGTTTGTGCCAATTCTTACTCTTTGAATAGGAATCCCGTTCACTACATAAACCCTGGGAGCAGGAATCTGGGCTGCCTTGGTCACTGTTCAACTCCCAGGTTGTAATATATTTCCTGGCCTTTTGAATGGGCAACAAGTATCTAACTATTCACTCAGTCACTAAATGTTTATTAAACAATGAACAGCTATGAAGAGAAAAGACGTCTCAGCAACATTTATTTCTTAACTATCTTTGAGTCAATGCAGAGGGCCAGAGAGGTCTCAGAAAAGCCTCTGAGAGGTGGGCAAAGCCATTCTGTCTCCCATCATTAGTAGAATCACTGCTTTTGGAATGTTGGGTTTATCTTTGCTCTTTGGTATTTTTGAATAGAAAGAGCTGTTCCTTTCAAAGGGTTAAAAACTCCCCAGTGTAATCTTCCTGGGAGGCCCCAGTCCCCTTGGGTCATTTCCTCTTAGTCATACAGTGGATGTCTAAGGTCCCACTGGTCGCTCTGGCTTCTTCTCCACTCGGGAGCTGCTGATCAATTCAGGGAATCTGGACTGAAAGGTGAATGAAACAGGGCTCAGAACAGCCTTCTACATAAAAAAATAGAGTGAACAGGCACTATCTCTCACCTGTGCCAGACAGAGAAGATGTGCAATAAATACTTTGGGGGAGAGATGGTATGACAGGGTGGCTCTAAACGTCCAGGCACATCCGAAGTATCCACCCTCCTCCCCAGCCGTTCTCTTCGGCCTACCTGAATTACTGGGTGATTCTCAGAGGCCTTTCATATGCTTGACATGGCTAAAGTCCCATGGATATATCTTTGTGGTTTGCCTGCCATCCTCCCAATAACTTTAATCTCTCCTCACATGACAGTTATTGCTTCTTAGAAGTGAGTGTGCAGATTCGTGAACAATAAGCCATTTTCTTCTTTTATCCCTGTTAATATTCAAACTCAGTAACAACTCAAAAGTAACAACTCAGGTGAAAAGAAAATTCACTTATGTCTTCAATGTCCAATCAACGTCGCTGAACGGGAGGACAGTTTTTGCTCTACTCTACTATGTACAAATACGCTTTGTTTTAATTGTTTTTCATCCATGCACTGTGTAATGGGGATCATGACAACATTCTCAAACAGGCACATGAAGGAGGGCAAATGTTCAGTCATGACTGGAACAGGATTGTGCAAGCCATGGATGCCACTGAAAAGAAAACTGATGGAAAAATCCCAGGCACAGCAACGTGGGACCTGGACACATGTGGTGACTGAAATGATAGGCTGTTTGGATGGGGTTAATCTTCCTGCTTGCAGGGGGTTGGGTGGTGGGCAAGAGGAGGTCCGGGATGGGATACCTGGGAGATTATCTTGGCTGGAAGGAATAGGGCCTTGCTAATCACAGTTCAGAGCTAAAGAGATAAGGGGTGAAGAGTTCTGCGCATTCCTGGGAATCTAGGCACATTAACCCTGTACCTGTTGAACAAGAGTGCCAGGTACCATATCCTTAGACTAATCAAGAACCATTGCCTTTCTGGCTCCATGTCAGCTCCCATGCTTCTTCCTGAAGGCAGTTCACTGTTCACATTCCGGAGAGAAGCATAACATTTGGTAACACAGTGGACACATGCTTCTTTCTTCCTCCATGCCCAGATCCTTCCTTAATCCAAAGTAATGTTTAAAGTGTTTGGAGGAGGTGAGGAGAGAATCTTGATGATTTTAATATTGACCCTAAATCCATTCACCTTTGGGTGGATCGCCACTTCCCATGAAGAGAAGTAGGATCCTGGCCCTCCAAACCGAAAAAAAGCAAAACCAAACCAAACCCTGAAAGACAACCACCAGCTGCCTCCCCACCCCCCAACTGGAAACAGAACAGAACAGAACAAAACAAGAAAACAAATAAAAGCCTTAACCACTTATGAACTTGGAGAGAGTACAGCCCATTCAGGCTGAGCTGCAAAGACGGCCCTGCCTCCACGCCTTGCTGGCCACGATGATGCCCCGGGAATGGGAGGTGATAGTTTCTGACTTCCGGCCTAGTACAGAGTATGTTCTTGAAGCTGGATTCCATCAGCAGGTTAAATGAACATGACAAATGTCAGTTTCCTCTGTTCATTATACATAATTTTTATGTATATATATGTATATATATATATTTACTATATCTGATTGTTCCTTTAGAAGCCTTTTATGTGGCAGTAGGCCTCCAGGGAGGAGAAGAAAATGTACAAGAGCCACAGAAGCACAAACAGGCAGGATGTGAGGAGCTTGGCAGTCCGGGGCCCACCCAGCTCACCTCCTATTTCTGGCCTCCGCCGGTACAGCAGCACCCCCACGTTGATGAAAGCAAAAATGGTGAAGAGAGTGACAGAGAAAGCTAGTGTGCCAGGGGACACTTTGAACTGTTCCCCGTTGGCCGCATGGTAGATGGCAGCAATGGACCAGGCCACGCCGATTCCCAGGAAGACGTTCACTGCATTGCTCCCGGTGACGTTGCCTATGGACGCGTCTGCGTATTGGTCCTGGGTGGCTGCTACTTTGCTGGCAAATGTGTCTGCAGAGAAAGAAGACCAAAAAAAAAAAAAAAAAAAAAAGAAGGCCATGACAATGAGTTCACCTTATAGGTGCGCCCGCGGGGTACCGGGAGCTTCCACTGTGTAGTCTAGACTCGCGCCCACGGTAGACTTTTCTCTCTCTGTGAGTCAGTCTTACAAGGGCTTGGTGCTGCCTGTGCTACTGACAGAGAAAGTCATGTGAGTCAAGTTCGTTATCCACAGATACCATAGTTCTTTGTTTGCTGGGCTTGCGTGGCAGCTTTTTTCAGAAGTATTTACAACCCCAGTTATTAAAACCCAATGGGGTCCTTCAAAAGACTGACTATAGCTCCATCAAGATGTTCTTGGTCATAATCCCTGGGGCCCAGAAATCTATTTTCACAGAACTCCAAAAGATTTCTAGGTCACTGTGTGTTGAGAATGCTCGCGGGTGGGTATTGCTAAACTGCTGAATCGGCAGCTATCGCTTACAGCCGAGAGAGCTAAGGCGTCAGGAGAGAGTTCCAAAGACCACGGAGCAAGTCAATATTTCAATTGAAAAGAATCAGACCGTAATCATAGCTGACATTTGCCTGGAGACTTGAGAATAGGAAGGTCGGCTCACTCGTATGACAGTATTGATTGTGATAATAATAGGAGATGATGAAATGAGGCTCACGGATGAGAAGCAACAGGTGCCATGCTACAAAGTGAAGAGGAAAGGAAGGTGGTCCGTCAGGCTTCTGCCTTCAAGACTTACACTCGTTCACTGTACCATCTTACCCAACACCATGCCACAGACACCAGAAGGTACCCTTAAAGCATTCTGTTTGCTAACAATCTTCACTGTTTTTTCTTTTTAAATAGGAATGTCACAGTGTCCTCCAGGGCAAGTTTTTGGACAGCAATAGCTTATACTTCTCCGTGGATATAATACAGAGATTTCTGATCCTCTTTTACAGTGACCCTGGGCTTCAGTTCTTCATTTATGGAATGGAGGAACTGATATCTACTTAGATTTGCTATTTATAAGGTAGAATAGACTATGGAAAAAAGCTGTTTGTACTCTTTGGTCAAGACAGGTAGATTTTTGTTGTTGAGATAACAAAAATAGAGCAGTCTAGATTGGTTTACAAGTTGGGATCGGTTACACTACAGCTCCACTTGTTAATCATGAAGAATCTCCATTTCTGTCCTGTGTGATGTCTAGTTACTGACATCAAGGTTCTTTAAGGGCTGTTGAGATGGCTCAGTGGGTAAAGCAGTTTACTGTGCAAGCTCGTCATGAGTCCAATCTCTGGAATGTATGCAAATTCCAACTTCCCAAAGCTGTCCTCCACAGCCACATACATGCCATGACCTGCCAACTCCCCACACTCATCCCCGCCACATACACTTACACACATAGACCCACACACTCAACCACGCTCATACTCATTCTCTCTCACACAACACTATCACATACACACTAATTCACAACACACACACATACACTCTTTATCACACATGTACACCAATTCACACCACACACACACTTCCTCCCTCCCTCTCTCATCATATACACACTAGCACGCTCTCTCACATGCAGAGCTGTTTTAGCAGTCCTTGTAGAGCACCATGCCCAACCTGCTCATAACAGATGTTGATAATGGCCACACCGAATCCACACTTGCAGTTTTAGAGATGGTGAGTATTACAAGACTACCAGTTCTGGGGCCTCACGGGTGCCCTGCATGCTCTGGCAGGCAGGTAGTCATTCGATACTTGAATCAATTTCTTCCTTGTGCTCCTCCTCTGTCATTAACATCCTTTTGAATAAACTTCCATGGGAACAGTAGGAAAAGTGTGCATGTTCACATCACCCTTCTGGCCCTCTCCTTTGTGATGGCAAAGAGGGTTATTTAAGTTGACCAGAGCCTGCATATCATATTCTTTCTCAATGGCAGCTGGTCAGCCCTGAGGGCCCGTGTCACTGATTGTGGTCACTGTCTGTGATGGATGGCAGATTTTGTGCCTCTTCTAAAATTGAAGACTACACACGCCACATAACACACAGAGATTAGGTGTGTAGTCTCATTGACCATTTCATGGTCTTATAGCCAGCTGTAATTATTCCATTTTTGAAATTTTGGGATCTCGAACAGAACATAATTTCATGCGTCTTGGATAGGGTCCTAGACAAAAGAGAATTTTTATGCCAACATGCCTTCCGAGTCCACTTTCAAACTGCACTACCCATCCTAGGAGGACGAGAGATTTCTTTCCTCTCAGCTTGTTGCCCGTCACTCTGCTCTTTCCACCCAGAATGTCTGAAGCAGGTTTTCATCAAAGAGCTTTTTTCCATATCAAGGGGAAGAAGCCTGAGGAGGTACAGTCTGCTAATCCACCTCTTGGATTTGGTGTTCTTTCTGTATTCCTCATCACATACAGCTACCCAATCAGGAGTCGCAGGGATGGGTGAATAAAGACTGCCAGATACATCCCAATGGTCTCTGCGTTTCGTTACTAAGAGATACAGGAGCTGCTGATGCCGAAGCAGACTAAAATAAGTTTTTGTGCTCTCTTCCTCCAAGGACAGCCAGTGTAGTGGAACAAAGAGATAAGAAAACAAGAGCCCAAGGCAGGAGAAAGCAGCTTAGAGGAGAGCTGGGAACTCTTTGAGCCTTGTTCTGATCTGAGGTGACTGCCATCCCTGTCTGCTGGTGACAGATGGCTAACAGAGTGAGGCGGGGCAGTCTCAGAAGGAGAAGAGATGTCCTCCTTCTGCCACAGGGGCAGGGTACAAACCAGCCTTCCCCCTCCCCTACAGCACAGGGTTCCAGGGGTCCTAGCCACACCCTGCAGACGGCATTCTCTGTCTAGACAGGGGAGAGGAACACAGTCAAAGCTTCATGTATCCAGGAACCTGATCATCCAAGCTGGTCCTGTTTGCTGGCTTGGAGAGCATACCAAGTCTGTGGTAATTTTCACAGTTACTGTTTTTTCAATAGCCTGTTTACGTGACTATTGTGGGAATGTTTCAATTTGTCAAAACAGGTTCTGGTTTTAAATACTTTTCTCTGGAGCTGAAATCAACAAGTTGCCATGTACATAAAACATGTTCTGGGCCTCTTTGAGTCTGGTTGGTTTTATTTACCTGGGCTATTCACTGTGTCTTTTGTGTATTTTTATTTTCAATTCAAGAGCTATGTAAAAACGTTGTTTTTTATAAATAAAGACAATGTCTATATAAAGACATTGAAGGAAAGCATGCAAATCTAAACCATTACCCTTGACTGCGACAGTCATAGCTTAGGTTTCCAAATGCAATGCAATGGGGTCTCCCCAAATCACCCTCTGTTGTTGCTCTGCTGCTCTCTGTACAAAACAATGTCTCACATACCATATGTTAGAGGATGATAAACCCTACCCTGAGCCATAAGCCTGTAACCTGGCTGTGGCCAAACAAGACAAACGCTGATCTGCAAAGCAATATCCACCAAACAACTACTGCCTTGGCCTCGGAAGGGAGGCAAGCACATTCAGAGGTTGGCTTATAAACACAGAGATATAGGACTCAGATTTCCAATGTGATTCACATACATTTAGACAAGTTGGTGATGGCATACATATGCTTTCACGTAAGCTTAACCTCAGGTGACTTCTCATGCCTTAACTTCAATTCTGAGCTTTAATTAATTGTATGCTAGTCATAAAGTCTCCAATATTTAGTGCTATTTTCTTAGTCTCTATGACTATAAATCAGGAAGAGAGAAGGTTTCCAGGAGTTAAACCACACATCAGAGAGCTAAGCCATAACTGTTCTCTGTAGACTTGTCTCCAACTCACTTTATATAACCCTGGCCAAGTCATTAGGTCAGCACACGAGAATAACCCCATTTTCCTCCAGGACTTAATATGTTTTTCCCCCTCAACCTGGATCCCTTCAACTTTACAGCTACTTGAACATCTCTTCTGGAAATGTCACAGGTGGGACCTAGATTTCTCTGTTATAAATTAAGAGCACCATGTCACATCAGATGGCTCATCTTATTCTCTACCTTCTGGGGACATCTGCCCAGTTCCAAAGTGATTTGTGCTTGGGAGTGACTTTTCGGGAGCACAGTCTCACAGTGAAGAAATGGTTAGTTCTCCTTCAGCACACACTGACTACAGATGCTCTCAGCCATGGTCCATCATGTACAGAGCTCCATGGTTTCAAAATAGAAAGAAAGCTCAACAGAGAAATAGACTCTTGCAACTATCTGAAAGATCCTTTGTAAGATATCCGGCCCTTCTAGTTCCAGTTTCCTCATCTGAAATGAAGATTCTAGAAAATCTCTAAAACACTCCCTAATGCTATTGTTTCAATGCTCCACCTGATCTGCCAATATGTTAAATTTGCTTTGGTTTTGTTTTGTTTCTGTATAAGTTTCTATATGACCATTCTTTTTCATTAGAAGTATTGACGATTTGAGGAAGGAAGATATTTTTTTTCAGAACTGAAGATATTGCATTGACCAAGCTGTGTGAGTTTTAATAAAATTAAACCACACAGCATGGCCCTTTATCTTTTAATGTTGGAAAGTGATTAGCTTCCACCTTCACAAGGGAAGCTACCATGTAAATGGAATAGAGGAAACTTTGTCTCAAGGGCTACGCTTAATTTTAATAGTGTTTGCGTATCATTAGCATCAGATATATGTGGAAACATTTGCTTAACCTTTGCTTACAAAAATGTATGTTTGAGTTACACTCTAGGCTGATTTACTCTGCACTCTATAGGAACAGGATTTAGAAATATACCTTTTAATAAGTGTCTTATTCCCAAAGCTAGGAGTTAGGCATCACAATTCTAAGATAGCGAAGCAGGAGGAACGTCTGCTGCTATCCACAGTGTGGGGTCTTGCTGAGAGGAACGGATTCTGATGTTCTGGGCAAGCAGCTACTTAGAGGTGGAAATCATCTGGTTTCTCTTGGAAACATTGATGCCCCAGATATGATGGTCATTTTGCTCATAAAACAACTTGGGTGGTCTTAGTGGATGTGCTGGGATGGCCTAACTGTAATCTTCAAACTGAGTTATGCTTTGTGCTTATTTTTTAAACATTGTTTCTGCAAACTCTACTGAAAAGCCAATGGAAGGGGGGGCAAGAAGGGTGGTCTTCCTAAACTAACTAGATTCTGGCTCCTCTTCTTACAGGAAAAAAGGTAGAAGTGTATCTCTCTTGTACTGTTTGAAGGGAAATGAATCATCATGAACAGAATCTAAGGAGTGCTTAATATTGTTAGCTATTTCTACAACATGTGTAGGGGAGCTGGACTTCAGGTTGATGTGTCTAAACTTCTGGGAGCTGCAACAAACACCCTTTGCAAAAGAAACTTATTAACTTTACAACCTCATGCTTTTCAAGGTGATCATATAAAATTATTCCTAAAAAAAATCAAAGCAATTCTTCTTTTAAGAATTTCACAACACCTGAGTCATAAAAAATCATTACATATCTTCTGGTTAAGTCCTTCATCTTCGAAATGCAGGCACTGTTGAATCATTACATATGCATGCTCCTCTGTTCTAATTTCCCTTCATGCCCTCTGTCTCCCTCTCAGAATTCAGGCAGAAGTCATTTATTCAGGTGCTAATTCTTCTATCCCTAGCCAGACATAAACGGAATTTAGCCTTAAGTTAGCTTTAACATTTACGTACCTAAGTAAATATGGATACCACCCCTGCTACATTTCACTGGTTCACAGGAAAGCAGTCCTTATTTGGCATTCAAGAAGAGTGCCAGAAACCAGACAATTACACTTGATTAACGGTCAGTAAGGAAAGGAGCTGTGAAAACTAAGTAAAAGGTGGGTTGGGGAGGGGATGCAGACAGTAACATTTCTGCCTTTTAGAGCTGTCTTTAAAGAGATTGAAAAAAGATAAAGAGATGGTCACTAAAACCTCAGGAGGTGGCATGCTGGCTAGAGCAAAGATCAGAGCTCCTGCTGCTTGTCATTTTTTTTTTTATTCCCAGCGGCAAATAAGAATCAGTAGGACAACTTTGGGAAAGAGCAATTTGCTGACCCTCCCTGACTCTCTGCCTAGTTGTCTGGGGTAGGGCTGTAGCAGAGGACACTTTTAATGCTTTCACCA
Organism: Pachyuromys duprasi; assembly: GCA_028658305.1. NCBI lineage: Eukaryota > Metazoa > Chordata > Mammalia > Rodentia > Muridae > Pachyuromys > Pachyuromys duprasi. Next base: position 41,433,445 of record CM053755.1, read on the forward strand.
GCATTAGCCACTGGCAACCAGGTCTTCTTCCTATAAGAAACACAGGCACCTCCATCCTATGGGATGACTATGACATCATCAGCAAAGAGAACCACCTTTGCTATCAAATAACATTTTTTCCCCCATTTTGGTATGTTTACTTGAATGTGAGCATTTTGCAAAGTACCCCTGGCCTAAGGCCATTTCCCACCATACAACCAACACCATGCTAGAGTTTAAAGGTCAAAGAAACAAATTCTGATTCAAAGAGAGAAATAATAGATCATTTTTAAGAGACCACAAAATAGAAAAGAGAATGAGCATAATTTAATCATATTCCCAAAGTGTACTTTGTTGTATATTCTCAGTTGAAAATGGCAATCTTCCAATTAGTCACACTCACTCAGCATAGTTGTTTTTTTTGTTTTTTGTTTTGTTTGTTTTTTTCAGTGAAATGCCATCACAGGCCCCTCCTCAGTAGAACTCCTAGGTTCCTGGCATTTTGGTAAAATTTATTAAAAATAAAATCGCTGGCCCTATTTTTCTTCTTGCCAGATAAATATCCTGAGCATTAAAAACATTTTATTTTTATTTCTTTAATTCTGTGTGTGGTGGGAAGGAGGAACATGTGTAAGCCTGCAGTGTCTGCAAAGGCTGACAAAGAGCCCTGGGCCCCTTGAGCTGGTTTCGCAGAAGGCTGTAAGCCCTTGAATGTGGGTGCTGGAAACCAAACTGTTTTTCTTATATTTATGGTTGTGAGCCTAGCCTTTAATGGCTGAGCCATCTCTCCAGCCCCAAACTGTTTTTCTTTAAGAACAGTGCTCATTCTTAACTGCTGAGCTATCTCTTCAGCCCATCTTGAGTTTTTAATGGATATATATATATACACACATTTATGGGACTGGAATTGCTTTATTTATCTAAATTTCTTGGTCACCTGCTCAGTTTTCTCTATGAGTCTAAAGAAACCCTAAACAAACTAGCCTAGTGTACAGAAAAGTAACGGTATTCCTCTCTGGCTGTCTATTGAGATTTTTTTTTACGTGGATATGAAGTAGTCAGGAATATATGTGATTGCAGTCTTGGTATCCTCACTTTTGAGTCCCATTTGTTTATTGCAAGAAATGGAAATGACATATAAGTTACACGTTTGAAATGCCAGTGCCTGCCTGATAAGCAAGGGGTGTGAGGTGGAGTCCTCTTTTTTAGCCTTCTGGACAGGCAGCTGAATGACGAGGACTTCTGCTCATCAAGGAGATATTTACCAAATGGAGGCTAAGGCCAGGTGGCTGGTACGTTCACCTGGATTAGTGCATCTCTGTGGGTAAGCACTATTGCTACTGGGGAACACTCGTCCTAAGCACAGTGATCTGTAGAATCCACTTTTGATAGCCAGGAGCCCAGCTGTGGAGAAAGATCTGGTCCTGTTCTCGTTTTCCATGAGCAGCCTATGTTAATTCAGGATAATTAATCTTAAAGGCCTCTGAAGCCTCATTTGTAAAGTGAGTAAAATAAAAGTGCTCATTCTTACAGCTGTTAAAAGGATCTTACAAAGTAATGTAAAAAGACCTAACCTGGTACCTGGAAGGTGGTAGTTACCAAATACATACATATATATATATATACATATATGGTAATAATTATATATTATAATACAACAAATAATTTTATATATTATATATTATATTTTATATAATTTATATATAATATATGATATATTATTATGTATTATATAATTATAATATAATATTTACTTATTACTATTCATATATATTTGGTAAGTACCACCTTCCAGGTATCAGATCATTTATATACATAATATATATAAACATATTATATATATTTTGTATATATTACTATACATTACTATGTTTTCAGAATTTTTTGTTCCAACAGCGGCAGAGATCACGGTGATGTTATTTCAGCTTTTTATCACAGTTTCCTTCAAGGAGGTGACTTGGGGTTGGTAAACTTTCTGTAAGATGATGGGAGAAAGTGGTGCTGTCCTCTATGTGAAGAAATAATGGTGGCAATGGAGACACAATAATGAGCAGTTATTGAGGCTTGCTAGGTTAAACATAACACATGGGTTCTCATTTAACATAGAAACCTGATGTGTACACTATTATTACTTTTACTTTTTTAGATGAGACAAATAAAATGTAAAGAATCAGGAATGTGCTCAAAGTTATATTACCAATGAAAGGCAAACCTAGGATTCAGTAAAAATGAGCAAGGTCTCACCTGGAGGCTAGGTTTCTCCATCACCAGTCCTTGGGATGATACAAAGACTAGACTATTGACACATCTTAAAGTTGAAAGTAGGCAAAGAGTTCAAAGAAAATCCAAGAACCTTTGTCTCCTTTGCCACCAACTGTAGTCACCAATGTTAAATGTTAAAATGTGCAAGAAAACAAATCAAGTCATTTTCTGTGGAAGGACCAAGTTGGCTTCTTAAGTGAAATAGTATATTAAAACAGGCTGCAAACATATTAAAAGGAGCTGCTTTCTTGGAAGGTCCTCTATTCTTCTGGAATAACAGTTCTCAACCTGTAGATGGCGACCCCTTTTGGGGACCAATGACCCTTTCACGTGGGTTGCCTAAGACTATCACAACCCATAGATATTTACATAACCATTCATAACAGAAGCAAAATTACAGTTATGTAATGGGAATGAAAATAACTATTTCTGGGGGTCACCACAACATGAGGAACTGTGTTAAAGGGTCACGACACTAGGAAGGTTGAGGACCACTGCTCTAGAACATTAATAGAGGTAGTAACTGACAGAGAAGCTCTTGGTTTCTGGCTTTTCCTGGATCACATTTATATTGTCTGTCTGTACATTACTAAAAACCAGACATGGGTAAACCTGTTTTAAAAATAGTACTGGGGTCCCGTTTTTTCTATATTTGAAGTATGATTCTATTTCTTTTATTATAAAAGTTAATGACATGAAGTCTATTTGAGTAGAAATTCAGTTCGAATTAAATCAGTAGCATTTGGATGATTTTGAAAGTGGAAAAGCAAAGCAATTTGGAGATTGAACACACACAGGAGCTTTAGCTGTCTCCTTATGCCTGGTTTGTGATATAGAAAGTCAATTTTTGCTTCTAAGATAATCCAGTCCCACCTTATTTCTTCTTCTTTTCTCCTTCCTTCCTTCCTTCCTTCCTTCCTTCCTTCCTTCCTTCCTTCCTTCCTTCCTTCCTTCCTTCTTCCTCCCTTCCTTCTCCTCATCTTTTTCTTTCCTCCTTACATCCCTTCCCCCTCTCTTTGTCTCTGTCTTTCTTTCTCCCTCCTTCATTGTATCAGAGCCTTACCCTTTCCCTCCTGTGCTTTGTTATCATTCTAGAACACACATCTTCTCCTTGAATCTACTCAAGTTATCTCCGCTTCAAGTCCTGCTTTAGGGTAGGAAAAACTTGCTTTGGAGCTATGGGTCTTGACAGAGCTAGGGGCAATGGCCAAGGATCAGTATGAGACCTGATCCTGCAGACTCCCAACCCACCCATCTCCAAACCCTTCTTTTCTCCTACAAGCTGCAATGGAACTTCCTGGTCGGCTCAGGTACTGTTAAAACTGACCCTGTGGATCTAGACAGCACAACGACCACCGTCTTCCTTTGTCCTGGGGATAATTATTCCATGCAGACAGACTCTTCTGAATGGATTGCTATTATAAGTCTGGATAGATACGGGAACTAGTTAAAATAAGCAAATAGAGGCAGCACAATACAGAGAATATGCTGGTGCTCATATCCTATCAGAACTGGGATGTAAAGGGAAGGCAACATTCAGTGACAGCTCTTCCAGAGAGGGTGCTGAAGAGTTCTGGGTAGTGCTTAACTCCCCTCTTTGCTGTGGTTTGTCTTGAATTCCTCCGCACCCCACCCCCAGCTCATTCCTGCATAAGTAAACCTAACTATCTGAGGTACGAACATACATTGGCCCAGCACTTCTGCTTACAATTTAGAAATGGAACTAAAATTAGAAATAAATTTAGCGGGTGTCTAAGTCTGTATAAAGTCTTAGCTCGTGCAGAGTTTTTATTGTTAGAAAAACTTTGGAAAAAAACTGGCTTGTCAAATATCTTTGATAAAATGTAACATCATATAATATTTTAGACCTGTTAAAATCACGAAGGAACTCTAACTGTCCATGACATGCTACGATTATGTGACAAAGCAGGTCCTGTAATATGTGTAATCTATGTAAATTTAGTCCACTTAAAAAGTATGGGTCAACAAGTCAGGTATGCCCGTGTGCATATTTTTGTGCAAATTCTTTAAACATTATAGAAATTAAAAATATGAAAGATAGCAGAATGTTAATTGGTGGTGAATGTATTTTCTACAGTTTATTACTATTTTGTGCCTTATTTATAAAGGACATGCATTGCTATTTGTGTTATTAAAAAAACTCTTAGGAAATAAACACATTAAAAATAGTCCTGTTTATGAAAAAGTTTAGCTAGGCAGGAATAGAGGTTGGGTTTATTATTTTTTTCTGGCCCTTTTGGCTGTGTTAATGGTCAGAGTTAAGCTAGGCAATGAAAAGTGTCATACATGCAACATACAGACCAGATGTGTTTAAAGGCTATGGAGGATGAGGAGTGGGTATCATGAAAGGCCAAGTTGGGGGCATCCTGAGCATCAAGGTCTAGCTTGGAGCCTAAGTCCAGGGATGTGTCCAGGATAGGACAAGTTACAAGACAGAGCAGATTATTTTCTTTCTTTCTTTCTCTCCATTCTTTCTTGACAGGACAGGTATTAACGATGTAGCCCTGAGAGGTTTGGAAATAGATATGTAGCCAGGATATTGCTCACTCATGGAGATCTGCTTGCCTTTTCCTCTCCAGGACGGTATTAAAGAGTTGGACCACCATGCTCAACTAAGGAGCATAATCTTCAAAGAACTGTCACCAACAGAGGGAAGCTGCCTCTGTGTCTCCAGTTCCTTCTGACCACTCACCTCATGTCTTCATTTTTGTATCTTGTGTCACAGATACATTAGATTTACTTATCAGCACTATGTTTCATTGATTGCACGACACAGAACTGCTCTGGAAAGTCACTTAACCTGACAAACACTTTTTAGACTTGGTAAGAGATCTCTGCTTTTAAGATTTTTGAAAAGACGTAACACCAACGTCTTTCAGCCTTTATGCTTGGGATCTTTCTAGATACATACGTAGGATGCCTAGGATACAGTGAACTAGACAATCTGTCTCTTTCCTGGTCACTTGAAACAACAGCCTTCGATACTCGATAACTGCTAGCAAACATCTCTTAATTTTCACATGCGTGCTGGTGTCAGAGCACTTGCACAGCTCTTACGTGGTTTGCTTGCTTTTTCCAACAATTATGAGGTAAAAAGCTACCCTTAGCTCTACATCACCCCACCCCCAAGGAGGAAACGGTATCTTTCATCACCTTGCTGGATCATGGCCCATGTTTGACACTGATAACCCTTTGTATTACCTAACTTCCAGAGCTTCTGTGGGTATTAAAGTCATTAAGTTACACAAAATTACTTTCTCTTCAATGAAGCCATACCAGTTTAGCTGACATTGAAACATTTTTTTCATGTGTGTATTAATTTAAAATGTTATACCCTCAGGAAACCATCATTAATAACTGATGCCTTAGTGGGATTATGTTTTGGATATTTTCAAAGCCCGAACTAAACTAGAATATTTAAAATGAAGGGAAGCAGAGTGTTTAGGGAGGAAAATCCAGGGCATTGGGGAGAGCAGATGTGGCAGAAGTGAAATGAGAGTAGCAGCTGCCAGTGAGAGAAGGAAAACACTGAATGATCAAAGGCACTGTGGGAACTGGGAAGCCCAGAAAATGTAATACATTTCCACTGTTTCAAAGACAAAATCTGACAGTGTGAGTCTACAGGGGAGGCTCAAGGCTCAAGTGTGAGCTGCCAGTGATTAGCGGTCTGAGGAGTTAATGTGACCTATTAAAATGTTACCCCGCCCCAAATAAAGACTATTCTATGACATAGCTTGTTTTATTTTCTTCTCAAAAGTTTTCATCATTACTAAGCGCCATGGACAGAAATGGAGTACCGGCTCCACGGAATCTCCTTTTTGAAACTCTGCCTGGTTATTAGTGCGTCCTTGTGAGATATTTCTAGAATGAGTGAAGGGAGAGGGTGCAGAGTGACCTAAAGCTATGCTCTGCTTATATGCTGCTTCCTTTCTTCGTTGAACGTCATTGAAAAAAACGATGAAGCCATCTTTTGTGATGCCTTTATGACTAGGTTAGAAGAACAACAACTCAAGTGTGTCATGCAAGCGTGCCACCTTATCTCACAGATCAGTTTAGGTTTCTTAGTTATTTACGGGCGCTGTGAGAAAAAGTCCTACAAATGTTTATGCTATTTCTTGCCACTAAGATCCCACCACAAACTCAGGACAACAGTACTTGATTTTAGAGAACTTACTGATTTCAATGTCCTCTGCATCGTTTTCTCTCTGTTAGAGACTCTGGAAGCACAGAGCTAAGGGCAGGTAGTACTTCCAAAGACTTCCAGAGCACCTGCCCACTCCTGCTCTTACCCTTAGATCCCCACTTGACAAACAAGCTACCTATGGAGCCCTCTTTGCCAGTTTCAGCCACCTGAAGTTTCAGCACATACAGATCCCCCAGAAGAAGGGCATTTTCATGACCATTTTGTACATCCGTGTTTTTTTTTGTTGTTGTTGTTATTTTGTAAATATAGTTCAGGAATGGCATGCTGAGTCTGGTCACAGACCCTATTGGTTTTTTTTTTTTTTTTTTTTTTAATCTGAAGAGAGTCTTGCTGTTTGTCTCAACCCATGATACTTTACTATGATAACCTAATAATAGCTGGCAATTTATGAGAGACCATGTCCCAGAGCCCCCTGGGCTCCAGAGGAGGAAAAAGAAGAAAACAAGCATAATGCAACTTTTCGATTGCAAACAATATAGCCCAAACCAGCCATCTTCTTCTTGTGCATGACATATAGGATTTATATTTGCTGAGCTAAATAAAGGTTATCTAATATGGCCACTCACCAATTTAGCATCTTCGTGATCATGTGCTGGAAAGGGTGTCTACATCACGGAAGGCATTTTAGGGATTTAATTTTTAGAATGAAGCAGGGTATTAACAAGTAATAGATAGCTTATGTTCCACTCCTGAGAAGAGGCAGAATTTAAGGTCTCTGTGCTGGGGAGTAAAGATGGTATTATCCAGCTGGCACATAAATGCCAAGTATAGTGACTTTGTATTTATACCATGCACTATCCCAAATGGATACCAACATGTTTTAAATACCCACATGTAAGATTTATTGCACAGATTCAGTGAGCATTGTCTTTGCCGTCTTTTCTAAAAATATTAACAAGGCTGGATTCATTCTGTTGCTCCTACTGTGCCTATGATGTGGTAATGAAGTTATACCTTCTGACAGCCTAATGCTTCTTCTTATGAGTTCGGCAGCAGTATGGAGTTCTTTGCACTGGGTAATGTGCCCATTGTTCCTGGTTTCTGTGTTCTCTCCCTGATGGTTGTGATGGATCTGTAACTGATCAGTGGACAAAAAAGGGGCTTGGGGCCATGAGGAGAGCAAAAAGCTGAATTAATGGCAATGGGCTCCTTAAGTTTATAATGATCTACAAACTGAAGTGATCAAAGTCATAGAGCATTCATACAATGTTAAACATGGGAGAGTGACCTAAGATTCTTTAGTGTGGATTCTAGGTGCCATTGTGTACATTTTTTTCTCAAAGGATACTATAACTCATGAATTAATATTATTTCTAGCGATAAGGTATTTGGATTGTTTTAAAGATGTCAAAATTTTCAGATGCACAAAGCAACCAAGATGAAAAATACCCCACATAGAGTTGCAAGGTGTTTGGTGAAAAGAACATTTAAACATCTTCAAAATTTTACAGCAAATTTCAATCTTGTGTATTATAAGAGGAAGTACAATTACAGTAAGATGGAGAGCCCACATTTTTATATTAAAATTTCTTCAGTGGTAACTCAGAAGAGACAGAACTATAGAGCCAGAAAGTGTATGAGGGATTTACTGAGGCTGTAGAAAGAAATCAAGATTATCTATAAATGTGAGAGATCTTATTGGGATTATTCGATGCCCTAAAACAGGAGTTTTTAGGGCAAAAATAACATTACCCAGTTAATTTACTAAACCGTCAGTATATAGTATTCTTCAAATGTGTGAATTTTATGGTTTGTAAGTAATGCCTTAGTAAAGTGCTAAAAGGTATGACTGGCCTCCATTTAGAAAAACAGAAAAGTGGTCTTTGAGGTTTTTTATTATCTTATTTTCAAATAAAAAGGGAAAGGGAGGAAAATCAACAATGCACTACTACAGGCTATTTGTCAGAGGCACACGCACTTTCTGATCTTTATGGAGCTAAAGGGACTTATATCTTTAGTCTAATAATGCTTGCTTCTGCAAAATATACCTAAGATGAAAAGAAGTGGGAATTTACATTCTTTCACAGCACACACAAGCACAGTATTTGCATCTCAAGTGTAAGAAGGCCTGCACACATGGTCATGTGTGCACACATACACACATGGCATCCCCTTTCTACTGGTGTCTTTGCTTTGACTGGCAGAGGGTCTGTACAAAGACTCAGATAAGATAGAATGGAGTGTTTTTAGCTCCTCTCTCTTACCCTGTGATCTAAGGAGGCTGAGTGAAATTGGCTGGTGTACCATTGAGGCACCCATCCAAAGCCTCTGCAAGGCTTCAGGCTGGGCAAGACACATGCTTGAGCATCACTGCTCTGTCATTGTTATCTTCCTGGTCATGATCCAGCCTTGTGTTCAATACCAGGTGTTCACGCAGGATTGAGAAAAACAAGTTAAGGACCGTAACTTAAAAGTATGCAATACAGACTCCTCAGCTAAGCAGAAAGAATAAACCCTGCAGGAGCTTTTCAAATGGCTCTCCCAGGCTGTTACAAGTGTTTTGGGCTCTTTGCCTTGTTTCTTTTGTGGAGCGTTTTTTACTTTAGACCAAACGGCAGCTGTACTGTGGGTTTCAGAACAATTCTTATGAAACCTAGCATCCAGCCCTCTTTGGTTTCATTATCCTTGTCAAGTTTTGCTCTTGTAAGCTTTTCTCAACTCCAGTTACATCACCTGACTGTGGGTGACTGAGCCGGCAAGCATGGCACACTCAACCTCCAGATGGCTCCTGGCTGCTGTCTGGTTATATCGGATCTGTAGGGAAGCCGCTGGAGTGACTAATGCTGCCCAGGGCTGCTTCTCTGGTGCTGCCCCTGGGTGGCCTTGCCTCTAGCCTGACTGTTGGCCTGACAGTCATTTTAGCAGCTCTGACCTTTCTTGCTAGTAAAGATGCCCCTGGCAATGCGGCCTTATCAGGTCACAGAGGAAGAGGATCCCAGCAGTCCTGATGAGATCTGATAAGCTATGGGCAGAGGGCAGAGGAGGAGAACTCCCCTTTCAGTGGACTAGGTGAAGGGGATGGGGAGAAGAGGAAGGGAGGGTAGGATGGAAGGAGTTGATGGAGGGGCCTTCAATCAGGATATATAACGAATAAATTGTGAAAAAATTAAAAGAAAATAAAAATTACTAAAAATTAAAAAAAATAAGAATCTGGCTGTCTAATGTTAGAGTATCAGAAGACAAACATTCCTGCCCTGAGGCAGTCTCGTGAAGGAGCCAACCTCATTGGCTCCGCTTAGACCATTTGAGATGGTAGAAGGTGTTTCCCGTACACACTGTAGAGTGGCTCTCCTTGAATACTGTGGGTGTCTGACTTGAGGTGTCCGTGTTTGGAGGCTGGAGCTCATGAAAGTGTAGTGTAATTGAAACCAAGTCATGAAGGCTGACTACCTACCAAAACCCAGCATCATATATCAAGGGAGATAAGCCAATAATTCATGGAGCTATCCCTGCTTTAATAGGAATACTTGGGCTAAATACTCCAGGAGGACTAAACTTTATAACCAGCAGATTGCTTTTTATTTTTTTATTTTTTGCTTTTTGAGCGATCTATTTATTTATTTATTTACTATCTATTTTGGGGTTCTATTTATTTATTTATTTATTTATTTATTTATTTGCTTTTATATTAATCACAGGTTATGTACTTTGTATCCCAGGCGTAGCCCCCTCCCTCATTCCCTCCTACTCAACCCAACCTTCTCTCATCCCATCCCTGCCCCTTTCCAAGTCCACTGATAGGGGAGGACCTCCTCCCCTTCCATATGACCCTAGCTTATCAGGCCTCTTCAGGGCTGGCTGCAATGTCCTCTTTTGGGGTCTAGCAAGGCTGCTGCTGCCTCTGGGTGGGGGGAGGGTCGAAGAGCCAGCCATTGAGTTCATAACAGAAGTAGTTCCTGTTCCCTTAGTAGTACCTATTTGGATACTGAACTACCATGGGCTATATCCGAGCAGGGGTTCTAGGTTATATCCATACATGGTCCTTGGTTGGAGAAACAGTCTCATAAAAGACCCTTGTGCCCTGATATATTTGGTCTTTGTGGAGCTCTTGTCCTCTCCAAGTCTTACTAACTCCCCCTTCTTTCATATAATTCCCTGCACTCTGCCGAAGGTTTGGTTGTGAGTCTTAATATCTGCTTTGATACACTGCTAGGTAGAGTCTTTCAGAGGCCCTCTGTGGTAGGCTCCTATCCTATTGCTTGTTTTTTCCTACATTCAATGTCCATCCCATTTGTCTATCTAAGTAAAGATTGATCCTCTTATCCCGGGTTCTCTTTCTTGTTTATCTTCTTTAGGTGTATAGATTTCAGTATGTTTATCCTATCTTATAGGTCTATATAAGTGAGTATATACCATGTGCATCTTTCTGCTTTTGGGATACCTCACTCAGGATGATCATTTCCAAGTCCCACCATTTGCCTGCAAATTTCATGATTTCCTCATTTTAGTTGCAGAGTAGTATTCCATTGTGTAAAAGTACCCCATAATTTCTCTATCCATTCCTCAACTGAGGGACATCTGGGTTGTTTCCAGGTTCTGGCTATTACAAATAAAGCTGCTATGAACACGGTTGAGCAAATATCCTTGTGGTGTACTTGAACATCTTTTGGATATATGTCTAAGAGTGGTATAGCTGGATCTTGAGGAATCACTATTCCTAATTGTCTAAGAAAGCGCCAAATTGATTTCCAGAGTTAACCCATAGATTGAAAAAGAGGTGAAGAAAAGGAGATACAGCATTTCTTTTCATATCTACTATAAGCTCTGCCTGGTACAAGATACTTTAAAGATAGGCAAATCTCACAACAGTGCTGCAAGACAGATTTTCTTCATGCATATGTGTGTGTTTGCATGTGTGTAGATTCACATATATATATATATATATATATATATATATATATATATATATATATATACATGCATGCATGTGAAGGCCTAAGGTTGATATCAAAAGTCTTTCTCAGTAGCTCTCCATCTCAATCATTGAGTCAGGGTCTCTCACTGAACCCCAAGTTTGCACACTAGGCTAGTGTAGCTAGCCAGCTGGTTCCATGGATCCCCTGTCTCTGCATTCTGAATGCTGGGATTACAGATGGGCTGCCACATCTGCCCAGTGTTTATGTGGGTTCTGGGAATCCTAATCCCAATCCTCCTAATCCCCATCCTCATGCTTAGAGGACACGCAATTTAGTTGCTTAACCATCTCCCCATCCCAGGGAGACCTATTTTGTATAAGCTAGGCCAAAAAAGCAAGACTTACAGGCATTAAACAATGTGTCTCCATAGCATGTCATGAACAATAGTCAATGGGGGTGGGGGGTTGGTTTACACTCTTATCCACCTGACTTGAATGGTCATGTACTTTTATATCTTCTTAATGCATGTGTTTTTAATATCCTGAACATTAGACTGAGAGAAGGGTGTGCGGTCTTTCAGAAACTGAAGTGTGTGAACCATCAGTCAAGTTGTCTGTGAGCTCTGCACCAACAACTTCAGGTCTTTATGGATGGGATACTAGAAGAACCTGGGCCAATATGACTCCCTTGCTGCTCTTTTTGGAGCTATGCTTCTCAGAATAGCTGGGTAGCACTTCCCACTGAGAAGTGCTTGCTTGAGTTGGGTATTGTCCTGTCTTCTTTTGATCCAGTCTGTGGTTAAGTAAGGGACAGACTAAGTGTGTTTCTTGACAAATCCTCCAACAGAAGTTTGCTCTCAGTCTCCTGGAGGTTGACTTCCAAAGTTATAAGTAATCCTCCTACCTGTTGGGAAAACATCCTGGATGTGCTCTCTCTGGGCTCCACCCACCCATACCAAGACAGCTGGGTATTACAGACAGCTTGACCTAGCCTCGCAATGACCAAATCTCCTTAATCACATGTATTAGCCCCGTGCGGGGAATGTCTTGGCATTTGATTTATCGCTAGCTGTTTCAGACCTGAATGCTGTTGTCCAGTAGACTAAGCTTTAAAAATGTTTACTTATAAAATAATGAGTATAGGATTATAAAAGCAAGTCTTTACTTCTTTCTGAAATTGTTTGAAACATAAAGCCTACCGTCTGACTTTTATTCCAAAGGGATTAACAGCCTGGGATCAAGAGTTTGCATATACCCACAGTATGCCATGTTTTAAAAGTAGAAAATGTCAAAATTGAGGCAAAGAAAAATGTGTAATTCCAGGAGAATTGTAAGGCATATGGGAAAGTGTACATATAATGCTTTAACTATACGTTTAAACTGGCATAGCAGAATGGCTAGTAGGAACTGTCTTATAAATTCCAAAGATTCCATCCATCTGAACTTAAAACTAAGTGCAGATAAGTAAGTTAATCTCTTAATGTGGTGAATCATGAAAATCCTAGTGTTCACTTTCCTGTGAGCTGTGGAGTTAGTCACCGCCATCTCCATCTGTAGCTGTGGTACCTCATACATTTCCAGGGATGACACTGAGGTAGCAGTGTGACTTCTGCTACCCGTCAGCTAACTTTAAGACCCACTGAGAAACAAAGCAACACGCTGCGGAAACTGTAAAATATTTCCCCCTAAACATTAGATAGAATAGGTTATCTCTGAGAGCTATTAGAAGCTAGGAAATTAAAAACTGAAACATAAGCCATTGATAATGAGCAATTTTTTGTTGTAAAAATAACACAAAAATAGCATGTATTTTTAGCTACACGGGAAAAGAAGAAGAACAATATCACTCTCAGGAGCAGGATCTAAGGGACAAAATGCACAAGGTGAGGTTGCAAGGAAGCAACCCTGTATCGCTTAAAATGTGAATAATAGGCAGTATGGATATGGTGCACACACCTATTACACACTGAACCTTTATGGTTGCCTGCAAACTTTCCTTGCTTGCTCATAACTTTTTCCCACTTATCATCATTTCCTGATGAGCTCCAATCCTTTTGGCGTTGTTCAAAACTGATTGATCTTAGTGTAAATTCTGAGACAATTAATTCCTGCATCTTACATTAGGGCTCAGGACATATTGTTTAATCCTCTAATCAGTTCTGTTCTAACTGCCCTATAGTATTAATGCCCGTTTTTCAGGCAGGAGTACGGGCATAGAGAGTCAAGCTGTCACCGAGACCCACACTGTGAGGAACAGACGTACAGAGACATGAACTCTATACTCCTGGGTGCACATCGGCTCTGCAAAAAAGGGGAACACAGTCGACAGTCAACAGAGCCAGCTTTACCTCAACTTCTTCTGTGGTATTTAAAAGTCTGGGGAGTGCTATAATTCAAAAATGATATAAGCTTCCCCAAAATAAGAGCTTTTGTTTGTGAATTTTTCTATATACAAACTGGAAAAAAAAAAGAGTTCAAAAACATCTAGAATAGTGTTTCCTTTCATGTCTTTAAACCCCCAGAAGGAAATAATTCCTACATGACATATTTCAAAGGATAAAGGGAGAGTCAGAACACTAAAGGGAACAGAAAATCTTACAGTGCCAGGGCCAAAAGACAGTCTAGAATATTCACGTTTTAAATTTTCTGTCCTGTAGTGAGTAGCTGGCAAAGGGAATTGGGAGGGGCAGTGGGCAGGCCTCAGTACAGACCACTGAGACAATGGAGAGAGACCAAGGCCGAAGTTTGGGGATTGGAGAAAAATACTGCTCATCCCTAAGAGGCCTCCTTGTATCTGCAGAAGAACGCTTTCTTCTATCTGAGTCCAGTGTAAACAAGATTCCAGATATAGGAAAGCCTGTATCTAGAATCCAGCGTACAAAGCAGAAGAAACAGAATGTCTTGTCCCTACAGACAGGATTTATCTAAGTAAATTACTGTGAGCTAAAATAAATGTCCAGTCAGAGGAGGCCTCTCATTTTTGAAGGGCTAGTTCCAAGGGTTTATATCCTATGCCTTCTCCTTGAATCTTGAGCTTCCTTTTCCATAGAAATAGCAGAATGTGATATAGTTTTGGAGAGACAATATTTAAAGTGCTGCTCTGAGTTCTGGGTCTTAGGAGAAGGAACCATAGGAGAAAAAACGAAAAGCAGAGACAAAGATTTGTCTTGTCGCTCAACACTGCTCCCATGGTATGCAAAAGTATGGATGAGGAAAAGCGTGTCTTCTTTGAGAGCCTCTGTGCCCTTTGACTTCCTTTTGCCCTTTTCTTAAATCAGTGACCTTCTCAGATATACCCCATTCTTTAGAAACCAGCCACACTATGAAAATGTCTTCTTCAATAATCACGAACGTTTAAACAGCCTCTAGACAGTGTTAGGAAGAATCTGAGTCAATTTGTTCCAATGAGTAAATGACTAGTTTGTGCATTCTCATATATACACATGATATGACATGATATAATATGTGTGTCTTTTTGTGGTGTGACACTAAAACACACATAGATCAAAGCACGATGGAAGTAAATGGGTTTTTCTTTTTGATTGCGTGAAGCTAATATTTCAGCGGGGGCAGTTAGATAAAAACACTATTCAAGAACAAAATCAAGATGCCAGCAAGATGCCTTAGTAGGTAAATGTGCTTATACCAAGAATGATGACCTAAAGTTGAACCTTGGAAAGGAGAAAACAGAGTTCTGCAACATGTCCACACATATGCACACACACTAGAGAAAAGGGGAAATATGTAAAAATGTAATGAAAGTGGAAAAAAAACCATTCAAACTTTGTGACGTAATAAAAACTGTACAGAAAAGAGACTTTGATAGTACAAAATATTGGGTGGCATGCTTGACATCTGGAGGTTACAAACAGCTGTAGATGAAGAGTCTTATGCACATCCTAGGAAGAGCGTTTTCTTTATACAGTCAGTGGACCCCTGAGAAAGCAATGGACTCAGCTATGGGGAGCAGACAGGGTGGCAAGCCCGAGGAACAGTGGGCAAGAAGACAGAGGAGAGTGTTAGGGAATGGCTGGATGACCTAAGTCTGCCGTAAGAATCATGCTTTTGAGATTTATCCTAAGAGAAAAGGAGCCGTCTGGAGGCCGTAAGCAGCACTTTGGTATGAAATGCTTCTTTGAAAGATTCCCAGCGGAAGCAGAGAGGCAGGTAGGAGGACGCTTCTAGGGACAGCGCAAAGAACAGTTGTGAGACAGGAAGGAGGGGGCAGTTCTGTGGATCCATTGATTACACCTTAGATGGAAGGCATACAGGAGTTGAAGGTGAAGGAAAAATAGGAATCAAGGGCTCCCGGATTGCAATGATACTGTTTTCCTGAAAGGGTCAAGTCTGGAGAGAACAGGTCTGGCTGAAGGACCGAAGTCGCTGAGCTGCTGACATTACCACCTCTGTTTGGACATGGCAATGTGGAACTGCAAATCACACATTGGACATGGGTGCCGGGAAGGTAACCACTGTGTCACCGCAGCTCAGTGGAAAGCAGGGGCTGATGTTGTTCCTCTGGCAAGCACTGGTATGCTAACGGGGTTCATGCCATGAAGACTGTTCCCAGGGAATGGTGGGAAGACAAGGCAGAGGGCTGGAGACCAAGCTGGGGCTCAAGCCATCAGTTCAATTTAGAAGAGACTGTTCTGGAAGCACACAGAACGGTGACTCAGAAAAGCAGGCCTTGCTCTACTGACAGGTATAGCTCTTAAACACTAGAAAGAGTAAAGATTCTTATGTGGAGCTCCCTCTTCCCCGCCAGCACATTTTAATGAGCTCTTGGCACCTGCTGGTATGATGAGCTGTCTCACCCACAAAGCCACAAACTTTTCTTCATAGATTTTTAAACAATACATTTAATCCTGCCCCAAGGCAGGAAGAACAGCAGGAGGAAGATTTCAATTCCTATCTGGCCATCACAGAGTCTAAGTATGAGAGTCTCTGGTGGGAACAGAATGCAGTTCATCAGACAGTAGACAGAAGCCTTTCTATTTTAGAAGTGTCAAGACACTGGCTGGGTCCTAGGGCCAGTACTGACCAAGAGCAGGGTGAAGGAAAGAGCATCAGTTTTTCTTTTAGTCTTATTTTGTCCACTTGTAACAACCAAGGGTTGTGTTCCAGAAACAATAGCATTATTTCCCTTTTCTTTTCAAATCGATATGATAAGGCCACATTATGTATTCATTTAGCATCTTTAATTTGCATAGATTTTGGGGTTGATGTGATTATGAACACACATACATACATGTATATATGTACATAATACATATCTTACTTATGGAGAATGGTAGACAGTTAATATTGTAATGAAGCACAGACAATTTCCCCATATTACAGCAAAGAAGGCTATGTCCCAATTTTTTTTTTTTGGCAGAGTTAAAAAGCCATTACAACCACTAGTGGTTGTGTTACATTGACCTAGTAAGAAATCAATACTTATGGTCTAGTGTTGGTATGAAGTGGGGTTGTAGTGAGCCAGTGGCACTACGATCCCCACTCTCTCTTGGGTGGTGGCTTGTCTCAGAACTCTTGAGAGTTGGATGGTTAAAGTTAGTATGCTATGTGAGCCAGGCCACGATCAAGGTAGCAGTATCAAGCTCCAGGTCTTTGGGAATTTGAGAAGGGGGCAAGGAGAGGACTGGAATTTCTCACAATCAGAAAACTTAAAAACAAAAACAAAAACAACAACAACATTATTTTCTTACTATACCCTTAGAACAGAGCAATGCTCAGGCTCCATCAGAGAAGCTTCTTGCAGTAGATGGTAATTAGCAAAGACGACTAGACAATATGCAGTGAGTGCCTCATGCCCAGGAGAAACTGGCCAACACAAAATAAACTCAGTGGTATTTGTGTATGTGTGTGTGTGTACTTTTTTGTTTTGGGGAAATACAAACTAATCAACCTTTACCTGGCACTGAGGTTCCAAGAGCAACAAACACAACCGCTGTCACAGAATCTTTCAGGCCAATGGTGCAGCCGAAGTGGGAAGCCAGGTCTCCGATGAAGGCCGTCAGCAGGCCAATCATGAGAATGGAGACAATGAAGCAGGCCCAGCCATTCCAGTATTCTGTAGGTGGGACGAACGCAAACAGAACCTTCCAGAACACCGTGAGAAAGTGCATCACATAATCAAAACAGGAGGGCAGCCTCTCTTCGCCACACTCATCATCATCGTCATCTTCCCCTAGGAAAGAACAAGGCGCATTTTGTTAGGACCCACCCAGCTAGCAGGGTCTTCCTCCATTCCCCATATCTTCCCCAGAAGCCACCATCACCTTTTGGCCCTCAGAGGTCAATGAAACTTTGGGCTTTCTGAAAGTCAATCATCATGAGCCAATTGTTTGGCTCAGTTCTCAGGGACCACTTTACTGTGGCTCAGTGGTCCGTGACAGAAAGCTCCCAGGCAGTCAGCACCCCGTTCCTGCATGCTGCATCCCTCTCAGTGGGATTCCTCGTTAGAGTGATGAACAGGATTTCTTGCTAAAAGTTGGAAAGCTGAGAGAGAATCTCTGCAAGTTTGGACAGAGTTCTCTTAGGGTCCTTTTCCTTCAGCTTAAAGTCTAATTGGAGGCTGTGTGACTCCTACAGAGTGGTACACAGCCAAAACCCCTAAGTGCAGCAATGGGCCTTTAGAACTGCTCTAGATTCACCTCCTTTAGTTAAAGGATTTCAAACTTTGACTTAGCGAAATAATATTTCATCCGCACTTTCCCTGACTTTAGAGCTAAAAGTGTTCCTCATATTCACTTCCCTCCTTCTCCTTCTCCACTCATTCTTTGAAATGCTTCTCACCCCTCTTCAGAGCTTCCACACCTCCATGCACTTAAAACTCTGGATGAATTATTCTCAGTGTGTTCCCCAATCAACAGCACTTGGGGAACTTACTAGAAATGCAAAATCTCAATCTCATTGGATGTGACAAGAAATCTGGGCTTGCATAAACCCTCTTTGTGATTTGACTGTATGTTCAACTTTCAAAGCTATTGCTTTATCTAAAATTAGGCCTTTCTGGTGTTCTCTCTTGCCCAGCTGACTGTGAGCCCTTCGTGCATTTGTCTTTCTACTGTCTGCTATCAACTCCATCACTTAGATGAATAAATTTATATTAACGGAAGGAATGCATGCATGGATTTATACTGATTTTATATAACCATGTAATTACATTATATATATATATATATATATGTAGATAACAAGTTCTCCAGTTAAATCACATGAAGAAATGAAGGAGGCTTGATAATTAAAAATACCAGGAAGGTCCCTGTGTAGTTTGAGGCCAGCCTGGTCTACAAAGTGAGTCCAGGACAGCAAAGGCTATGCACAGAAACCCTGTCTCAAAAAACCATAATAACAACAACAACAACAAAAACAAAACAAAACAAAAACCAGAAAAACAAAAAAACAAAACAAAAAGACCATATACTGATCATAATAACCCAAGACAGATTTCATTAACAGATGATGTGAGAATAGTGTAAATGTAATCTACATTAAGTAAAAATTCATGTGTTTTCAAATTATGATAGTGAATGTAATTTTTCTCAAAGTGATAGAAAATACATGTTCATATTTTTTATGATAATGATTTTTAAAAGGAATGCCCCCTTGAACATTTTGTTTACTTTCTCCAACATCACCCAGAATTTGTTTGGCAGCAGGTGGGGATGGCGGCTCTCTACATGACTGTATGATCTGAGAATGCTAGTACCAAGCAAACACCTGTGTTCTTTGTGACCCAGTCCAGGATGAAACCATCTGAGGCAACAAGAAGCACAGAAAACCCCTTGACCCAGTGGTTCTCCACTTCTGAGTCGTGACTCTTTTGGGGTCACACATCAGACACCCCACATATCAGATATTTACACTACAATCACAACAGTAGCAAACTTACAGTTATGAAGTAGCAGTGAAATACTTTTATGGTTTGGGATCACCACAGCATGAGGAATTGCATGAAAGGGTCACAGCGTTAGCAAGGCTGAGAACCACTGACTTAAGCACATTCAAGCTAGGAGCAGTGAGTTCTTCTCACAAAAACATGGAAGTGTGATGCCTGGCTATTCATAAATAGAGAAGCAATAAAGGACAGCTCTTCCATGAGCACATGGTCACACTTTTTGCATCCCTGATTTGATGCTTTGGGAGGTAGCCAATAAGTTATTAGGAGAGTGCTCTAATAGATGGACAGAATCACCTTTGGGGACTGTTTAGGTGAAGAACTTGAGTCAAGTGAATTGATAGATAATTCTGTGAGTGAAAAGGCATTGCTGACCTCCCAGGCTCATGCTGTAGGAGTGAGAACATGTTTTTAATAGCTTTGTCAGCGAGCACAAAATGCTTTTTGAATGAAGGCATCTGAGGCTACATTATACTCCTTCCTCCAAATCAATGCTGTGAAGCCCTAGGCCCCATATCTTAGAGTGTGAGCTTGCTTAGAAATAGTGCCTTTGAACAGTAATGTGAGGAGATGTGTCCGAGAGACACTGGTGCTGGGCATGGTGGCTCAGGCCTATGGTCCAGCATTTGAGAGGTAGAGGCAGGAGCTACAGTCTGAGTTCAGATGGCTATACGCCAAGGAATTGTTTGGGGGAAACCAAACCTACTCACGTCTTGATGCACAGAGAATAAATTTCTTATGTTTAAGCATTTAATTCATGGTAGTTTATTATGGCAGCTTTGGTCAACCAACAGCATGTCTTTGGAATCCTCTTAAGTCACTACTAAAATGCATGGTAGTCACAACCATACACAATTACTGCATGTTACTTAAAAATAAAGTAAACACTATTCATGCATTTAGGAAATTGCCCTGTTTCTTTCTTTCTTTCTTTCTTTCTTTCTTTCTTTCTTTCTTTCTTTCTTTCTTTCTTTCTTCCTTCCTTCCTTCCTTCCTTCCTTCCTTCCTTTCCTGCCTTTGCCCTTTTACTCTTTGTCTCCTGCTTCTCTTCTATCATATATTTTGCACCAGATAAAACTGAAAGCTTCAATTTTCATAGCTGATTTTAAGGTAGTCAGGAGATGAGAACCATGTTAATATTGTGTCTGACTTGAGTCTGACTCCTGTCCTTCCCACTTTCCAGCCAAAGAACTGTAAAGCACATCCAGCCATGTGCTCGGCAAAAGTGCTGGAATTTCTGGGTTATATTTATTTGGTATCAGATCATTTTCTTAACTTCTATATTTGTGGACACTTTCTAATTTCTCAGAACATATGATTAAAATGTTTGGTAAACACTGAATTTCTATCGTTCTCTGAAGCAAAGAATATTCTGCTTCTGTTGAAGTATTTAATTTGGGAATGATTAAGTCTCAAAATTTAAAGATGAACCAGAAAGCAGAGAATGAAATTTCTCAAAAATCAGGAGTAGGTGTTGTATGTGTTTTCAAGGTAGAAATAATAGCATCTTTCTCAAGAGGGGTAACTATTATCATGTTGCTTATCATTATATCCTTCCTGTTAGGCGTACAGCTGTGTTTTCCTGTCATTATCTCATTGCTGTGCCCTAAGGTTATAGTCTAGAGATTTTAAAACAAAATAACAAAAAGCACAGGGTGTTTTGTTATACTTCTTTAAACTCCGGAAGCAGAGGCGGGTGGATCTCTGTGAATCTGAAGCCCAGCTGGAGCTATATAGCAAGACCTTGTCTCAAAAACAAAAAATATAAAACCCAAAAGACAATCTGTGTGTGTGTGTGTGTGTGTGTGTGTGTGTGTGCATCCATGTGTGTGTGTGGGGGGGAAGGGAGACAGAGAATGTCCCATAGCCTTTCAGCATTATAGAGAGACTTAAATATTTTCATACTTAAGTCTGAAATGGGAAGTCCACATGTATTGTATGGCATTTTAAAGTTGAAGTGTGTAATGGGAACAGAGACTGTCCCTGACATGAACTCAGTGGTCTGCTCTTTGATCACCTCCCCCTGAGCGGGGAGCAGCCTTATCAGGCCACAGAAGAAGTCAATGCATTCAGTCCTGATGAGAACGGATAGACTAGGATTAGAGGGAAGGGGAGGAGAACCTCCCCTATCAGTGGACTTGGGGAGGGGCATGGGAGGAGATGAGGGAGGGAGGGAGGATGGGATTGGGAGGGGCCTAGGGAGGGGGCTACAGCTTGGATACAAAGTGAATAAACTGTAATTAATAAAACAGTAAATGAATTTTAAAAAAGAAAAACAAAAAAGTTGAAGTGTGTATCCATTCTTTTTTTCTGGGATCTCAATGAACTTTATAACAATTTGCAGACAAGTCATATAACTATTTTAAATGAGCACTGTTTCTGCCATGCATGCTGCTCAATTAGCCTATCTTGGGGAAGGACAAAAGTGTACTGTGAACATCCATCACCAGCTGGACTATCCTTAAGAGTCTGTTTCTTGCAAAGAGCAATGGAACAACTACCCCCCTCCTCCATACTTGGGAGCATTTAATGCCATGGCAGAGAAGACAGCAATCTGCTGGTTCTGTAGCTTGCCAGAGCAGGATTTCTTGGGACTACAGGTTTCCTTCATTTCTCTCCTCTAACATAGAGATAGACAAGTTGGTGGCTTTGCTTTTACAGGCTCCCAGTTAAACCCATCTTATCTCAGAATCCTTCTTTTCAGCTTTATAGATTCCACTAATGGAAAGATAAACAATCTTGGTTCCATTAATTCCTTCTGGAGCCTTATAAATGGCTTCCGTGATACACACTGGACTCTATAAATTTAAACATAAAATAGATTTAAAAAATAGCCAAGTCACTAAAAGCGCAGGTAGAGGAGATGGCTTCACTTCAACTATTGATGTAGTGACAAAGTGCTGTCACTTCCCTGGAACACAGAACAAGGGTACCATCAGTTCAATGACCATGGAAGATGAGCACAAGGCTTGACGCCATCCGATAACTTATATTCTAGAGTGAACAGGTGTTAATTGATATCCTTCCACAGACACGGGCCTCAAAGAGTGCTTTGGAAACCAGAAAAAGAAAGTGCTGGGATGTACCACACACTTAAGTTCAGTAGCATGTCCTGATCTGCTCTCGCCATGATTTAAGTTCTTTTTTCCTTCCCCATTTTATGTATTCATGTTAATTTTTATTAAGAACACTTATCATTTCCTGATATTAAAGTTTCTATGTATCAGAAGTTCTGTGACTCCAAAAGCAAATCCTAAAGATTCACTTCTTGTTAGCGGTTTGGACAAGAGTCAGCATGTTCTGGCCATTTCTTAATGAGCATGCTACATATTCTTCAAGGGAAAGTTTGATTTGTTTAAAAGTTTAGTTAAGTTGTTAAAGTCTTTCTCTAAGTAAACTTAGATACTTTCTTTTTACTAAACACTCAGTTTGCATATTTTCAAATGCGTAAGTTCTTCAAGCACAGGAAGAACTGTAGACATTTGCTTCTGTCATCTGTAACAAGAGGGCATTAGAAAAAAAATGCTGAACTTAACGCTGCCCAAGTTCAACCTGCTGTTTAATGTTAATTCCTCTATAATCATTCTTCTAAAATGGTCATTGTCACCAAGCTCCAGAGAGAGCGAGAGAGTCAGCTATGTCAGAGAACTTAGAAATTTGCAATCTGAATTTGGTGGTTCTGTCAAATCAGCTGCTGGATCTCACTCATTTCTTCAGGTCCTATTCCCAAGGCAACAGACAAAAATATAATCCTCATCCACATGCTGGGCTTCATGCCATTGAGGTGGATAGAGTCATGTCCCTTCTAGTCTAATGAAGGTCAACAACAACTCACTGCTCAGAGCTAAGCTAGGCCCTGTCGCCAAGTATCACGCTTGGTTTCTTGGGACAAACACGTAAAATATTTTCCCTGATCTTTCTTAGGCTTTTTATTTCTTGTTTTATACTTCTTCTGTCTATGCAAAGTGTTCTCACTGAGACAATTCTGTATCTTGATAACATACCAGTTTTTTTTCCCCTCCTAAGAACTTGCCCTTTTGTATTGTAGCACCACTCAGAATGGCCAAATCATAACATCAGCTGAAGTGTCTAACAAGACAGGAATGGATGGAGAAAGGTGCTATAATATATAATGGAAAAAATTTCAGCAGTAAAGAAGAATTATATCACTTTCAGGAAAATTATGGCACTTTCAGGAAAATACAACTTGAGATAATTATAGTGAGGGAATTAAGCCTTAGAAAGACAAAACTATATGTTTTCTCCTGTTTGTAGTTCTAGATTTAATGTGGATGCATAAATCATGTATGTGATTATATAGATGCATAAAATCATATAGAAACTTACAGTATAAAGGAAACTTTCTAGGGCAACAAAGAGGGTTAGCAGGATCATGGAGCGGTGAGATATAGGATGACGGGTGATATGGTGTGTGCTCTGTCTATGATGTGTACTTATATGAAAACTTAAATAATTACAAAAGAACTAAAAATGAACTCACTCACAAGCAGATTTTAGTCATATAGTACAGAAGAAACATACCACAATTCACAGGCCCAAAGAAAATAAGTAATGAGCGACCCCAAAGAGGATGCTCAGATCTCATTCAAAAGAGGAAATAGAGTAGACAGCGGAAATGACTGAAGAGAGGAAACTAGGTAGGAGAAGGAGCACAGAGAGAAATGAGGGGTTTGATCAGACCTGGGGAGGTCAGAGGGCCTGCAGAGAGAAGAGAAAACATGGGCCGGGTCATCTCTGTGACAAGCTGGAGACCTAAGACAGGGTAGGCTTCTGGGAGGATATGGGAACCCCCATATCCTAGCGGAGGCTCCTAGTAGTAGGGGTAATTAAGACTGAAGAGGACCTTCTAACTAGACAGGATTCCTAGTGGAGAGAGGGGAACACCAACCCACCCACAAAATCTTCAACCTAAAATTTATTTTACCTACAAGATATTCAGGGGTAAATATAGAGTAGAGATTGAGGGAATTTCCGTCCAGTGACTGGCCTAATCTGAGAACCACTCCATGGGAGAGAGCTAACCCTTTACACTATTAGCGATATTCTGCTATGCTCACAGACAGGAGCCTAGCGTAGCTGTCCTCTGAGAGGCTCCACCCAGCCACAGATTAAAACAGACGCTGAGACTCACAGCCAAACACTGGACAAAGGGTAGGGAGTCTTGTGAACAAGTGTGTGTGCTGGGGGTGGGGTGGGAAATAGAAGGGCCTGGAGGGGGCAGGAGCTCCACAAGAAGACTAACAGAGTCAATTAACCAGGGCCCAGAGGGGCTTGCTGAGGCTAAAACACCAACCAAGGACCATGCATGGATGGAACCTAAGCCTCCTACACAGATGTAGCTGATGGGCAGCTTGGGCTTATGTGGGTGTCCTAGTAAGGGGAACAAGGGCTGCCTTAGAATAGAATCTGACATAGATTCTATTGCCTGCTTTTTGATCACTTCTCCCAGGTGGGGCTGCATTGCCAGGCCTCCAGGGAAGAGGCTGCAATTTGAGGTGCTCGGGCGGGCTGGTATAGGGGTCTCCCCTTTTCTGAGAAATAGCAAAAGAGAGAGGGATGGCAGGGCTAGGAGCAGAGGAGGGAGGGGCTACAATTGGGATGTAAAGTGAATAAATATATAAATTAATTAAAAATGGACATGTCCTCTTAAAGCTTTTTTAAGAGTATATATTTGAGTTGTGTGTGTGAGGGGAAACTTGTCCCTTGAAATGGACTGCGCTTCCCTGGGGAGTGTATGAGTCCAGCTGTTGGCCACTATTCTCGCTGCCTGCGCCCATGGAGCCAAAGGCCTGAGTGTTCATTTTTCCCCCTTTACTATCTAATGGGATCAGAATGAGCATGGAGACAGTAGTCTTGGGATCTGTTTACTGTCTACTGGCATGCACAGTGATATCCAGGTCACCTCTGGGATCTAGTTCTCTCCAGTTTTCATCGCACTTCTATCAGTGAACACACTGGATCCCATATCATTGTCCATCAGATCTGAGCTGAGGATTGCTTGGACTGCTAGCCTGGTCTCAGGTAAAGAAGATACTATACAGGCTCTCCTGATAAATTTCACCAGTTACTTCTAGGCCACAGACAGCTGTGGGGCATTCTCTTCTATAGGACCAGTGTTTATTCTTAAGGAGCCAAGGGTCAGGTGACACCTGACAGTATTAGAAAGGGACCCTCGACTAATAACCTCCTTTTAATGTATGATTCGCAACCTTAGTTAAGACAAATGAGCCTCTAGGAGAGGGTTTCCATGAAGATCAGAAAAGCCTTCTAGCTTAGACCTTTCCAGCTCTTGTTAGGATGGTTGACAGAGCTGAAGAAATACTTCATGCGACAGAAATATATTTCTCAGTGCTGGAGCCACAAATGAAAAAAAAAAACGGCTCTACTAAGGAGTTCTAGCTCTCTGTAAGTTGGATGATTAGCAAAACAAAACTGTTAGAAGGGGTCATGGACTACTTGAACATAACCATCCCCCTTCTTCTGCATAATCATAATCACAATCACAGTTTGACATTATCTGTCATGGATGTTTTCGCCTCTAGTTCCTCCCCCACCACTGTAGCAGAACAAGAATCTTGAAATTCAATGTTCTCTAATCATCTGTTAATTGCAGCATCAGAAGAATTTCAGGTTCCTGCAGCAGAAACACATTTCCTGCAGGGCTGAGCAACCTAAGAAACAAACCTTCGGCAAACAGAACCTACACACCGCAAATACCCTTACCTCCTGCTAGTTTTGATGGCTTGCTCCTAGTGGGTAGTAAGCAGTTGGACACACCAAGTTCTAAGACTGACCTGAGGGTTCCATTAGCACTGTGTAAATATGATTGGCTGTGTCTAAATTAGCCTCCTGTGGTGAGGGAGGCTGAGCCTTGGAGGAGCTGTTGGGGCAGCCATGACCTTGTAATTTTCAGCAAACATGATAATGTTACGCCCTAGGAAAATGCTAAAGTTTACGTAAAGGCTAGCTATGTACCCAAGTCTCCCCTAAGCAGGGGAGCATGAAGGATACCCAGAGCCACTTAACATGGGGTTGCAGTGATGCTCTGGGTGATGGCTCCTTCTCTAGGCACTTACTTCCCTGTACATGGATAAAGGTACACAACTCTCCCTTTGCGTTCTCCCTTTGGTCCTAATAAGGACCCATTCATAAAAAATTCAAGGCTTAAAGATGCAAGTAACTTGCTAACAAGCCCTAAAACTCTTTCCACTGCCTCACTAACTAGATGCACTGTGTCCTCCGGGGAAAATAATCTCTGTCCTTTGAATAGCAAACATTCATTCAGGTTCAGTCTAAGCTCATTGGTACTGTCTTTTGAAAGGTATAACTGAGAAACATCTGCCCTCTTTAAGCCTCTGTTTGATTTATAAAATCTTGAATTCTTCTGAGAACAGTTGACTTCACTTTGTCTATGGGTCTCAGGTTACTGGTTTATATCAGCTTTGTGGGATGCGGTATTCTCCTTTATTTCTGGTTCAAATACATTACTCTCTGGCCATCAAGCAGGAAGGACTACTGTCCTTCAGCGGTGGCGAAAACCTTCCTAGGACCATTTTCCTGATGGACTGTTTTGATCATGGAGTTACATGACTCTATTGCTCACAAAGTGGTGGCTTGAGGGAGTACCTAAGATGCTAAGGATGGCCTCAGTTTACACAATACAAAGTGATTGCAATTGCTCAGGGCATCCTTCATCTGCTTGCTCCTGTTTCCTTCTCTCTCTTATGATTTTCAACGAGAGCTCCAAAACTAGGACCCGGCATTGAAACAAGGCTCTGCCCATGATTTACACTGGTACCCCACTGAGTTCTTTTGTGCCCTAGTTTCTCCTTTAGATAAATGCGTACAGTAGCAACTAGCTTTTCTTTTGTGATGATATTTTCTTTTTTAATGTCTAGCCTGGCTAGATGAGAAACCCTTAAAATGATGTACCCTCGGAGAAACAGAGTGAGCACATAGAGCCAGAAGTGGCTTGTAGGCATGGAATTCTGGGAGGCACAGGCTAGACAAGATGGAAAAAGGCCTGGTAGTTTCAGAATCAGAATCCTTGGCTGCATTAAGAATCCAGTCTGTCCCCATGTTGTAAGTGTGCTCGGTGGTGCTGCACAGGGCTTCTATAAAGCAGTGTGAACAGGAAACAGCTATTCACACAAAGGACGCCTCCACACTCACCCCGTGCTGCTAACACTCTGGGCTCAGGAAAGTTCCCAACCTTGATTTGCCTAGCCTTGAGGCATCGCGTCAGTGGGAATCCTACAGGTTGTTAAGCAGCAGATAGAATGTCCGTCTGGTAGATGAAGACAGCACCTCACAGCTCCAACGGGAGACAGAGAACACTGCCGAGTGGCCTGAGCAAGGGCCTGGAGTTCTAAAGCTGCCTCTGTGCTGTGCTGTGCTGCCTTATTCTCCCTCTCTGAGATTCCCCCTCTCTGGTCACTAAAAAAAGGGAAAAACTGGAATAGGTTCATAACAGGCTCCTGTCCAGTGCTTTGGACTTAAGATGTTCCATCAGGAAAAAAGATGCAACACTCATCCAGAAATGACCAAACAAAGACAAGGAAGGAAATGTCTACTGGGTAGGGAGTGTGTGTGTGTTAAAGTTGATTCAGGCAAGTGGCTTTTCACTGCAGGATCAGGGATGGCAAGGTCTTCCTCAAGATAGCTTGCTGTGAACAGCAAGAATTAGTGTGGTCTGTTGCTGCAGTATGGGTTGGTGCTTCGTAAAGGTGTGTGTGTGTGTGTGTGTTTGTGTGCGTGCGTGCATCTGTGTGCAAGTACGTATATGCAGGGGTGTTGGGTTTCTTCTGTTTTCCAGTTCTTCGGATGATACTGAACTATTTCCCCCACTGAAACAGTACTCAAAGGCTCTCACCTGGGGATGGAAGGTGCCCCTGTGTGTTAAGAACTAATGTGAGTAAGCAACAGCTAAATCTGTCGTCACATTGCAGCAGCCAATGCCAACAAAAGAGCTACTGGATCCAGAGATGGAGCATTGTTGGCAGAGCAGAGTTGTTACCTCTCCAGACAAAAGCTGCATTAAAGACATGACTTCAGGCTTATGAAGGAGGGCGCTGACTCATTCCAGGGCCCTTCAGTACAGTGTTTTCCTCAAGATTTTTGTAATAGGCAATTTAAGAGAAAAACAGCCCAAGAAGGCAATATCATTCTCTGAAAAATCAGCTAACACATATCCAGGGGCCAGAAAATAATTGCTCTGCGTCCTGTCTCCCATACTTGCACCCCACTGTGGCTGGCCTGCCTGCCTTGTTCTGCAGTGATGAGGGGAGGCTACTGGGTCCTTCATTCTTGCCGGCTGCCACTGATGTTTTTAAATTAATGCAGATTCTTGGGCCTCCCTACTAGTATGGCTTAGACTTGTGTCCCACAAAGAAATTGTTCTCGTTAGCATCCTCTCTCTCATTACTTTTACTTTTAGTCTATCTCAGCTAGATAACAAGAAGATTCCACCAACAATGTGGACAGAGGATATCATTGTCAATATGAATTATTTGCATATTCAATTTGTGTGCACATATTTTCTATTTACAAGTTCATACTTATGATCCTTTGCCTGCCACGTGTGTATAAATTTTGTAAAGATAAAGGATTGCAGATGTCTCAAAGTGTTTTTGGAACAGAGTATATATGTAAATGTCTGTGTATATCTTTAATGTCCTAGATCAGATACCACAATACGATTAGTTCAAACAGTGCATCTGCTGTCTGTGGTGCCCTTTGACCAAATGCAACTACAGAATTTATATAACACATAGTCCAAGGCAGGTATTCCTTCTGTATTAAACTTAGACTCAATTTCAAATAACAGACCTATGCAAGTTGATTGCCCAAGATTAAGGCCACTTTGGGGATTCCTTCAGCTTTTCCAATCCTTTCTTCAGTGTTTCTGTGTCTCAAAGACAAGTTAAATGAAATGTGTTCCAATACCTTCCATTCACAGGCCAGGAAGGCTAAAGGATTTACCAAGAGCAGCACAGTGAGTTTTTGTGGCTCTTTCACTATTTTAACTCAAGCGATCAGAAAAGCTATGGGTTTCAAGCACACATTTTAAAATGTAAATGATTTAGGTGCAGTTTCTGTCACAAAGAATGTGTTTCAGCCACGCACTGAGACACGGGACGAGAGCTAAGTTGGATGACAGCAGGGTTGTGCACTCTCCATTTTAAGTAACCGCTAATTCTACCAACACAAGGCTGTTCACATTGCGGGTGAGTCTAGGCGCGAGGAACCCATACAGAGAAGGTTAGACCTCACAGGGAAGGGCCAAGAGCATAGGGAAGAGGCTGCACAGTGACCCTTGTCTGAGTCTGGGCAAACAGCCTCACTCCTAGAACCAGATAATATGACTCCAAAGTCACAGAATCACTTTGGAAGTCTCTTGGGTTTCTCAAGATGAGGTCAAACTTGGAGTATCTGGGAAATTCAAGAACTGATCTTGCTTGATTTTGAAGACTGACTTGTGTCTATCTTGGGCTTGCACATTCATTTCCAAAGCCTGTATCGGACACTGAAAGACTTCTCCATTGCTCAGTCTCTTTCTCCTGCACCAGGTGACGTGTTAAGGCATGACTAAAGGAGGTACATGAGATCAAGCTCAATGCTTGCTGGCTATCGACTTGCAAAGATGAGGTTTCATAAGGCAGCTGTCCCTTTTCACTGTGTGACACTAAACAGTGAAGAAACCGTCTGATCTGCAGCATGTTCATTCCCACTGCTCAAAGTGCATCTGTTAGGAGAGACACAATGTGTCTAAAGCCCTTGGATTTGCAGTCCACACTCAAAATAATGGGAATGCTGTTGAAGCAGAGTCAGCTGCCCTTTAATTTGCTGCCTTTGGTAGACTTTATTCAAGACAAACAACTGTATGTACCTTACCCCACCAAAGTCGTTCTTTTGACATGAACCTCCACATAAGAACCCTCACAGTGTGTGAGAAATGGATAAAAATGATGTGCCCCCTTTTCTGGCACTCATATTGTCCCACTGAGGCTATGTCAACCTGAACACGTACGGCTGCTTGTAACTACATAGGTAGGAGCTGAAGGTGACCTTGCATCAGCGCCTCCTGCTGAGAACCCCCTCACAGTGCTGTTAGATAACATGTGGGTCCTGGAAAGAGGTCTGCTTAGAGGAGCCGGCCTGAAAATCCCTGGGAACTCACTTGAGGTGTCATTTGTAATATTTAGGACTTTTGGAGTGGACCAGTCTTCGAGCTGACATTTGCTTAAGTCAGTTACCATCTGGGGCATCACTGAACTGGCAGCTTTTGAAAGTAAACACCTCCTTTTTGTTGAAAACCCTCCCAATCCACCAGCACGCATGGGTAAAGTACTGAAATCAGTAGCACCCGACTGTGCCAGTCTCCAGGTGTGTTTGGCCACCGTGACCTATATTCAGGGTGGGCACAGCAGGTACTTGAGCCAAGCCAGCCTTGGTTTTTTGATCATTTAATCTGGGCAAGCCAGGTGGGTAAGGAAGGTGACATTTTTGTTGTTGTTGTTGTTTTTTGCCCTAAATCACGTAGGACATAAAGCACAATGCCATCAGAGAATACTATAGAAATGGGATGGTTACTGAATGCATTCCCAGGTCTCGTTATGGTATGATACCTTAGTTATAGCCCAGTCTTGCCCTCACACTCATTGATGAGACCCAAAGTCAGAAAAGTTATATATGTGGTTAAGGATATGCCAAAGGTTGAACTAAGACAGCAAGAAAGCCTTTTTGGTCACTTTTGAGAGCTCTCTCTCTCTCTTTCTCTTTCTCTCTCTCTCTCTCTCTCTGTCTCTGTCTCTCTCTCTCTCTTTGTGTGTGTGTGTGTCTGTCTGTCTTTCTTTTTATTGTGAAAACACCAGTAGGTGCTATTTAAGATACACAAAAATTATGTCAAAAAGGATTTCAGGAAACTCTTTACTTTTGGGTTTTTAAGTTATTGGGTGAAAATAAAGGCTAATGTATTGCACTTATAAAAAATAATCACAGATTACCAGCCAGCAGAAGCCCATAGATGTGAGCAGGATATCAAACGGTTCCCTTCATTCATTTTGGGATGAATGAGCATCCTCTCCAAAGACCTGTGGACTAGATTCTAGAGAGACAACAAGTATTGTGCAAAATACTTTATGTTGCAAGCTGTGGTTGCAGGACCCAGAGTTTTCTACAAGCACCACTGGACACAGGTGTTGTGCATACCTGTGTCCATGCATGCCTGTGTCTCTGTGACTGACTGTGTGTTGGTGTGCGGTCACATATGTTTGTGTGTGTTGGTATATAGGCTTTTGTTTATTTATGTGTGTTTGAGGACATGCACTTACTTATTGTCTGTGCACCTACATTTATACACATATTCTATGTCTTTCTACGTACATGTGTATATTTTTGTGTATATGCACTCAGGTGTCAGGAACTGCCAATGAGGTCATACTTCACAACAAAGATACTCCTTTGCTGACCTACACCTTAGCACTGCCCCTTTCCAGTCTGCTTCTTGAGTTTACAGAATTTTTCTAAGTCTCAGTATTATTATATAGAAAATGTCACACTGAGTGTTCTCATGAAACCAAAAGTCCAATCAACAGAGTTTTCAGCCACCTAGCATTTTAGCATTAGGTTGAACTACCTATGAGTGCAAAGTTTTTGCTATATTTTATTTTAGAATCTTCAATATATATTAGTCACTTCCCAGATAAACAATTTTGATACCCAAATTTGTCGCTGGTCCATGAAAATATGCATTGTCTTGACTAATACTATGGTGAGTTCATGAACTGGGCTTACTTTTTGCTACTTTACACACGAGGGAATAGAGATGGGGTGTGTGAACTAATGTGTCCAGTCACCCAGGGAGTTTCCAAAGGGCAGAGTCACAGAACCCCATCTGCCTGCAAGGCCGGCCTTGCTATCATGTACTGCATCCTTCCCTAGCCAGATGCTGAAGTGATGAGGTTCACTTCATGGAGGTTCCTGGTGGTCTCTGCCCACCTTATGTTTTGCCCTGTCTGTTGCTATTCACGATTCCTCTATATTTGACTGACACTTGATTCTTAAGGTCAACCCCAAAGTGCTGCTCTTGGGGAGACACAAAGAAGGAGGAGGAATTGGTAACCGTGGCTGGTGGGTGGGGGTCAGACTGGATAAGCAGCAAGAAGTGCATGTGTGGATGCATCCTCAAAGCACCTGGTGGGGCTGGGCTTGCCTTGAAATGTTTTGACAGCTGTTCGATTGCCTCACACAACTGATGCTGGTGTCTGACCCAGGAAACAACAGAAGGAGAATTGCTGGAACATGACTGTTTAATCCCTTCCTAATCTCTGGGGTCTCTTAAGTCCTTTCAGCTCTTCAAATGCTCAACTGTCAGAACTTGGTGAGCAGAAACATTACGGCCATAGGAAGCCCAGGTACCGAGCTCTGCGGTTCAGGCAGAGTGGGGAGCGACATTGGCAGCTAGTTACTTTGAAATGAGCTTTGAAATAGTTAATAAAAAAAGAGAGAAGCCAAATCTCATTTACAAAATTATTACTTTTGTTTAGCAAGACAATTTTGCACAGAAAATTGCTTGGGAAAAACAGTCTCAGCAGAGCCCTTCAAAGACAATTTAGTACTTTTAATAAGGAAAATCTTTCTGATTCTCAACTATTTAGCCATGAAATTTTTAAAATCCAATGAAAGTCTGCCTTCAATAAATGTGGCTTTACAAATTTTATTGTCTGTTTAACAACCTGAGAATATTAACATTTCTTAGGCACTTAAATTCAGTCAAAATTACAAACATTGCACTTTGAAAACTGTCTTTCATGCAATTTAATGTAATTTAGTGCCTATAAACTGGGTGTTTATTTTTCAGATATTCTGTATCTCAAAATTGTAAATAAGGTCAATTAACCTGGGAAGTGGCAAGTCTCTAAGTATTGTCTATCTCTCAGCAGTCATTTAGAAACTTACACATGAATAATACACACAATGAACAATCAGACTCACATGAACTTTCTCTCTCCTACACTAGAAAATTAAGCTCCTATACTAGACTTTGAGCTGGAATAGCTGTCTCTTCCATTCTCCCACATGAGAGCAATGATGGACACAGACAGATAAAGGAATAGTAAGCAGCACACAGCCACCAAAGGAGATCTGGGTCTACTGGAAATGTTTCACAACAGGGCTACATTGTCTTTAATGTTGCAATCTGAATGTGTCAAGGCTCCATAACCATTTGGTCAGCTGTGATACTTCTCTGATTTTCATCAGTGTTCTTATCTGTTCAGTTCTTCTGTGCAGAGGGAAGCATGCTCCTGTCTCAAATGCTAATCTTTGATGTATAGAAAAACATAAGCCACCGTGGGGTGTTTCTGTCTCTTTCTAGTATAGCTGACACATAAAATTTAAATCCCCCTTCCTAAGCAGTTATATGCTGTTTAATACTCATAAATTCCCACTGCATACTTGACTGCAAGAAACCACGACATGATGGTGGCCAGTACTAATAATAAGTAGCTACACTTTTTATTTCTCTTTAAACTAACTCTCTGCTCCCACAGCTCTTGGGAGATCTGTCCATGTGCTCTGTGGCAGATTGGAAAGAGGAGGCTGTGACAGAAGCCATGGCCTGACGTTAGTGATGCCATTTCCATATTTTGCAGCTCGGGAATCACTCACTGCTTAGAAAACCCTAGCTTTGCTGTCTGGCTGCAGTGGAAGAAGCCTGTGGGGATTTGGGAGAAAGAACAGCCTAAAAGGATGGAAAAAGAAGACAAAAAATGCAAGGCGGTGTTGCTTCTTTGAACGTCAGTGACTCACTCTGTCCCTGTACACACTGAGAGTGGACGAGGCTTGACAGCACTGAGAGGGCATAGTTTGGTTATTTCGTGTCCTCAGGTCCATCTTGTAGTATAATCTTAAAAAAAAAAAGTGCCGTGCTTCCCTTGTACAGGAAGGATCACAGCTCGCTTCCTTCAGTGTGTGCTCCGAGCCAAAACAAATGCTGAAGATGTCCAATGCCTCGGATTGGGGTGTAAAATGATGCAAACAGTGGTAGTGAGGGCATAAATGCTTTCCTTTACTTCCCGTGACTTTGCTCCTTTTTGTCCTTTTGGCCAGTGTGTGCTGCTTTCAGGGATCCAGACAAAACCCCATGCCGGGTAAAAGAGGGAATTAAGACACAAATGGGCTTAAACTCATGTCGACTGGCCCCTCCCCTGAGAGAGAGAGGGCTATAAATGGATACAGGCAACGGAGATGCTGACTTCAATTTGGCCACATACGGTGCTTCGCCAGCGGTATAATAAGAAAACTTAGCCTGAGACTGGCCATTTCCCCTCACCAAGCACAGAGCAAGGCACTCACCAGCGCTGACGGTGATCGCTTCGATAAACTGCTCTCTCCAGCTGTTTGTGCCCACCACAAGAGCCAGGTTTGTCTTCTTAATGAGTTTGTCCACAGTGTTCTAGAAAGGGATAAGACAGTCACTTCTGGGGTTGTGAATGCCTCAGGAGATCTGAAACCTAAGAGGCCGCTGATGTCAGGCTCAGCAGAAAAGTATGGACTTCAAATACTGCTGTGGTGATGCAGACACCTGGGGGCCTTAGAAATATTCTGAAATGGAAACTTCTTCACAGAGTAAACAAGCCTCCTTTACTACTCTCATGGCCAACCAGGAGCAGCCACAGTGTTCAAGGGCCTACTCATGCCCCTCGACTGCTCCCGGAACTTGATTCTCCTTGGCTTTTCTGTCTGCAAGTGAAACAGTATTGGCCCCGTTCGGCATTGTCTGTGAACACCAAGGAGGGACATATCTGAGGCTGAGAACGCATTGCTGTATTTTTGTCAGTAAAATGTAGCCAAGCAGCACGATTTCAAGGTTGCTTGCTGCATGATCATCAATAAATACATAATTTGGTGGTAGCAGTTGGAGGGGGTGGGGTGGGGTGTTGAGGTGGTGGTGCAGAGGGGCCCCTAGATTTTTCAGCTTACTAATATCATCAGCCAGTTGTATTCTCACACTACTGCTGTTGCATCAGGAGCATGTTAGACAAGCAAAAGTCAACATCTGTGGCTTAGGGCTCACTGCTAACAACCTTGCATCACGTTTCCATGGTTTAATAACACTGAGGTACATGCCCCTCATTATACTTTAGAACTTATTTGTGCAATGAGCATTCTCCAACTTTCACAATTTGGTTAATCAAACACCAGGACTTGCCAAGCAGTCACAAGAAAGCTAAGGAAGCTACACAGTCAAAGCACTACTACAAACCATCATTGCAACTACAAGGAGAAGGGGCATTTCCAGGACACAGCGGCTGCTCTCCCCAGAGGAACTACTGCACCAACTAGGCTACCAAACACACTTACTGTCAGGGCATCCTCCAACTTCCACTAATTGCAAAGAGGCAGAAAACACGTATTATTTGCTTTAGGTAAAGATTTGTACATGTTCAATGCAGGATACCAAACTAAATGCAGGATATCAAACTGTGGTTTGAGAGAGATAACATTATTGGCCAAGCAGGAGTCAAGAAAATGGTTCTTGGGGGAAGGGGGAGGGCTGGATGAGATGCCAGAGCCAATTTATAATATCAAGCATGTTAGTTCAAAACAAGACATTGGAACTGACTTGAGACATTGAGAAGAAAACACACATGAAAGGGCCCATCCCCAACTAGCTCAGCTCTGTATCTGCCACATTATTCTTGGCTGGCCTGTCTGTCCTTACTGCCGTGACCTCTCAGCTTCTTGTCTCCTATCCAGAACTGCCAGTGTCCTGCTGAGGGCTCTAACAGTCGCTGCTGCTCTTGGGCACAATAAATTGAAACACGCAACAGGCATCTGTCTTTTCTCTCCCAGCTCAGCCACATGTCATCCAGCACTCTGAGCATCTCGACTAATGCCAATTGAAAGTGCTGTGTGGAATACAAGAAGAAATGACCTCAGCGGAAACTTGAAGCACGTCTCCCCAAAAGGGAGAGAGCACGCACTGTGCTGCAAGGAAGGCAGAGAACCCATCGCACTAGAGATAAGGGGCTCAGGATCACTCCCACAGCCGAACTCAGGCCAACCCGTAAAAAGTCTGCTAAAGAGAAAACTTTCAGCAGAAAGGAAACCAGTCTTTACTGATGTGGAGAAACACAGGTAGATCTTAAAATGTAGTAAATTTTAACCAGAGTGGCAGAGCCAAGGACGAAAGTTGTTGCTGTGTGGTTCCTTCATCTGTGGGAAAAGGAGAGTGATCAAAACAAACTGAAGTCCTGACGATACTCTCGGTGTTCACCTGGGAGGCTCTTAGACTGTCAGCGACCTTCACAGCACTGTAAAAACCTCGTCCTTGACAATGGGCGTGTTTCAGTGTGACGGGTGAGAACTCGGGGGGGGGGGGACATCCGGTCCAGCGCGGACTGCCAGGTAAGAACGGCATGAATGGGGGTTTGGGGACACATGTACAGTCTAGCTCATGCTATTCTAGAGCTTTGAACAAGCCCTCGAACTACATTCTAGAACAGCGCAATTCTTAGGAAAAATGTCAAAGTTGATATTCTTTCTTTCTTTTGTTTTTCATGTAGGAGTTATCTAACACACTACTTTCTAAAGAAGCCACTGCAGGTGTTCTTTCCATGGTGGCTACATGGCAAAGCAAGGCTGGCATTCTGCAAGAGAGAGTGCCGTGAAACAGCCAGGAGAGAATTAGTTCCAGAAACAGCAAGCTCTGTTGTGGCAAGGGGCAAGTGATGTGGAACCCTTTGATTCTGGGTCAAAAGAAGTCCGGGGAGGAACAGTGAAGCTGCCCCCAAATGGACACAGAGTAACAGAATGGGCCATAGGAACTGATGAAATCATGTGGGATCACATGAACTTGTACATGTTCCCTTTGTGTGCTCAGTGAGCCAGGCTCAAGGTTATGCCATAGTGGTATCAGTCCAGAAAGTCTTCATCCCTCTATTTAACCCCCTTTTCTGGGGTGGAAAGAGGTGAGTGAAAACAAAAGCATTGATAGACAGACAGACAGACGGATAGATAGATTCTTAATGGCCTGAAAAAGGTGTAAGTGTGTTTTTATCTTTAAAATCCCATTTAATTGCAAAGATACCTTTTCACCTGCTCTGCCAATTTGGGAATTAAATTTAATGAACCAACAAAAGGGAAAGTTTTAGTAATAATTAAGTGGAGCAACCTAAGCGGAGTTTTAGTAATAGTTACTACTAAAACTTAGGTCTCTGAGACTTCTATATTAGCCCGGCTCTCTATATTTTTTTCTTTCTTTCTTTGAATGGGCATCATCTCCTTTGGAAAAACAAGTAAAGAAAATACTGTTCTGAGCAGGGTTTGTAATTCTGGGTACACATGCTTTTACTGCTGTCCACAACTGAAGTTGGCTCCACCACAAGAATTCTTAGATGCTGAGGATCCGGGTAAGAAGTGTGTGTGGTGGGGTGGTAGGGAATGGGGTGGAAAGGACAGGGACATAGCAGCAGGTCAGGACTCACAAGACAGGAAGTTTCATCTTCAAGTATGAAACTCACCCCCCCCCATCTATTTAGCTTTTAAAAGAATGACTTCTGATACCTGGGAAGTTTTGAAATGAGGCTGAAGATGAAGCTCAGGATTCTAATCTGACGTATGTGAACCCCTGGGTTTGATACTGAGTACCATAAGAAAAAGAATGAATTAGAGAATCCAATCTTATCAGTTCACAAATAAACAATATAGTTGCTGACTCTGTCTCTTTGGTAGG
This sequence comes from Pachyuromys duprasi, assembly GCA_028658305.1. Classification (NCBI taxonomy): domain Eukaryota; kingdom Metazoa; phylum Chordata; class Mammalia; order Rodentia; family Muridae; genus Pachyuromys; species Pachyuromys duprasi. The sequence goes on from CM053755.1 coordinate 41,471,429, forward strand.
CAGGGATAAAGAGTTCTCAATTGGAATAGTGGAGATATAAAGGTCCTTTCTCCAAAACCAAAGCCTTCGAATTTCCACAGGGCAAATGCTTCATTTCTGAAAGATTTATCAGTTTTTTCCAATGCATAAGAATCTCCCCAAACCTTCTTCTGTAGTCTCCTTTCAGATATAGCTCTCCCTTTCGAAGCAGTTCTGACTTGGTCAATCTGAGTGTCACCTGCTGCACCCAGGTTCTGATGTTCTTTACTATACAGAATGTCTTGGTTCTCTGCCAACCCCACAATTTCAAATTGGAGCTGACACCCTTTAGCAAATTAGCCTGTATATGAAATCACATTTTTTTCACTCTCTCAGGAGGGCCCTTATAGGACAGACCATATGGAGCCTCTTTGAGCAAGCTGCTGGGGTGGGCAGTGTGGGCAGACATACCTTGAACTCATAGGACTCTTCAATGATCACCTCCAGCTTGGCGTATTCTCCTAGGACGGGGCGCCCCATTTCCGCAATGCGTCTCTCCTCCTCCTCTTTACTGCTCATCATATGCTTCTCGAAGTCATCTGGGAGAGGGGAGGCAAGGATGTGAGCAATGTGTTCCTCTATATTCACAAGCCCCAGGATCCCACTTTAAGAAAATCGGGGGGGGGGAGGATGCCCTAAGGATCGACTAAAAGTCTCCTGGGTGAGATTGTGAGGATGAAGAGGAGAAGGGGACAGAGTTTGCCATGCCGTAGAAGCAGCAGATGATTGAAATTTGGTACAGTCTAATCTCATGTGAAAGCATGGGTGGGGAAAGCCATGGTCGGGGGGAAAAACCCTGCTGCACATCATCTAGTACTGAGGGAACCGCCCAGCTGTTCTCTGTGGAGCTGGCCAGTTTGGCCGTCTGCACACATTTTTCCAGCACGTGACCAAAGAGAAATACAATTAAAAGTCCTAAAGTAACTCTGAGGGATGTGAGACTTTAGCCCTTTCCTTTCTACTTTCAAGAGGCATCAGAAAATGCCTCAGGGCCAAAGAGACACGGAAGAAAAATTTTGATTTTAGTGTCACGCTCCTCAAGAGTCCTTGTCACAGGTTCAGCTCCCAAACATCCATTGTACATTTCCTTTAGATGGCTGGGCCCTAGGGCCTCCTCTTTGCCACAAAGATGAAATGTGCTAGGAAAGCCTTGACCAGTTTATGTGAAAACAAACAGAAAGGGCGAGGGTGAGGCCTTTGGGGAGCTAATATTCACTATGTAAGCATGATTCTTTCCAGAACCATCCTGTAGCTCTTACTCCAGGAGAGGAGAGGGTGCTCAGAGAAGAGTCTATTAATGAGAGGGAAGCTCACAGTTGGTTCTGCCCACATGGATGTCACTGAGATAAGTCTCAGACTGTAAAGGCCAAGAATATGTGAAGGCTAACTCTTGTACTGTAATCACTTTTGCTCTTCTGGTTGAGCATGGTGGAAAATGATAGGCTACTTCCTCTCAGAGTCAATGAAGCACAAATATCCAGGGAGGCAATGGTGTTGCTATGGAAAAATCTCTACACCAAGGCTTTCGGCTCCAGGATATCTGGGCAATTGCCTGAAAGTGGAGTCTGTTGTCTAAGGAGTCATCCAGAAGGGAAGGGCTTTTTGTTTAGGCTTCCCGTCCTGTCTTTTGCATTTAGATATAAGCTTTAGTACAGGTCCGTGCCTTCTATTTCCCGCAAAGACCCACAGATTCCCCTCTGTTCTGGGATTCTGCTGTAGGTGGCTCCACTTATTGATCTAGTGATTGTCTCAAGGATAAATATTTGGCTAGCAGTCTACTTTGAGGACTGGGGTTAGGGGGATAGATATGCTGGAAGCAAAGCTAGCACTGGAGATGTCAGAAGTGATGGAAGCAGAAGCAGAATGCAGCTGTTGATGCATTCTTCAGCATGCACTCAATAGTGAATTCTAAAATTATGCACTTTACATCCTCAGTGGCCTGTCATCCTACCAAAACAAAGGGAAATGAAAACGGGTTATTCGGCCCATTGAGAAGCTGTTGAACATGTGCAATGGAGAGACAAAAGGAGATTAATTTTAATTGTAAATGTGGAAAGGGTTTTTATAAAAGGATTGGCAAGTTATAAACCAAAGGTTCTGTTTAGAGTCCCGAAGATCCTATTTCTGGAATCATGTGTGTTTAGTCAAGGGGGAGAATGAGCACGTGTGAAGTCTGTTTACCTTGTGTTCAAATCAATTACATTTTGGTTCTCATTGCTTTCTGATCTTTGGACCAATGATAATGTCCCTTGTTGTTCAGGTTGATTTTATTTGCGTCTTTGTCCAAATCTCTGACTTACACTGAATAAGAGCAATATCACCACTTACATATCTATTCGAAAAGCAGAGCTATGAGTGGGAGAATATTTATTGTGGCCATCATTTTGGTGATTTGCTTACAAATGGTAAGTGGCTTTGAATGGTATTCAGGGTAATTTAGTGGAAAACATATAGCAGTTAGGAAGGAAATGTGATGTGCTGGGATTGTTCAGGGAGGCTTCTCACAGAGTGAAACTGATACAGGGAATCAAAATAAATGGACATGGCAGGAAATGAAACTGGATCACCCCATGAGTGAAAAGGTGCACCCACGCCTGTCCAATAATAATAATAATAATAATAATCATCATCATCATCATCATCCTTCAGGCTTTCTGATAAGTAACAAATGCATAGTGTAAGGCCTCTGTCTCTGTCACTGCTTCCTAACATTTGGCTTTCTGTCACTTAAAGTAGAGGAAGTACAATAGAGGTACAGAACATTTCACTAGCCAGAATTTAATGACATTTTTTTCATTGTAAATATATATATATGTATATATATATAATTATATATATTTAACTTTTTTGTACTTATATAAGAGCCTACTAGGTTTTTTGTTTTTAGTTAAGTAAATGACAAGGTAATTTTAAAAAAATCACAGTACATAAATTATAAACTGGTTAGTATTCAGTCTTAACAAAATCTTACAAGAATGCTGAAATGTAGACATCTTATCTTAACAGGAAGAAATGTTAGGAATTTTTTTCTACCTCTTGCTATACTGCACAGGTTTACCCATCATGTAATCACCAAGAAGTGCTCCCATACGTTCATTTACTTATATTTAAGGCCCTTCTATGAAGCAAGATAGCAATGGACAACTGGGATTTAGTAAATATTACTCAGTTCCATAGTGTTTATTGGATGGTTGAACATGAATGGTTTTATATGGCTTAATTATTATTTTAAATTATCTTTACATACAAATACTTGTTTGTAGACTTACAGAAATAGACTATACCGTGACACTCTTTGGACTGTCCTTGCTCGTGTCTAGTACAATGTATGGAATGCTCAAAAATTACCCAATAAGTATTTGTTATGGCATTCTCCAAGTTACTGTTAGCAGTATTTTCATTTGTTCTTTTTTTTTAAATAAAAAGACGATCCATTATTTAAATTCATGTCATTGTCCTCTTAAAATATGTCAGCACAGGCATAGTCCTCCTCTTTCTTGGGCTTGGGGTGTCTTCTAGGAACTTCTGGTGTAGTGGGAAAAAGGCACAGGAATGAAAAACTAGCATTAGTTTGACAATAACTGATTATTGGGGTAGGAAGACCCTCCTCTGCCTACAGTAGTCAGGGAATGCCTCAGGGCAGGAGATTTATTTGAAGCTATCTTTGAAGCACATAGAAAGCTTGCCAGGTGAATATGATGGTGAAGATGGCCAGGAGGTGTGGAGGTGAGCTGTCATAGTTCAAAGATGGCTACAGCGTCCTGAAAGGGACAGAGGTATTTTCATATGATGAATATTACGTATATCTAAGAGACATTTACAGTTGTGTGTACTTGAGAGGTGACAAGTAGATAAACTTTATGGCTGATATACAACAATTCTGATCTATTAGCAGTTACAATGTAGAGTTTTGATGGTGGCAAAAAAAAGGGAGTTGAGTCTTTTCTTTTTTCCCTTAATGTTCTTAGGTGTGTCTTTTATTTAATAGGGAAATGGTTTAACAGCATTTTTTCCAGGATATTTGTTTCCTTTTCACTTTGAACAATGGATCAAAAGCAGATTATTTTATTGTAGCCAAGGTCACTTTATTTCCTTATGTATGCAGAGCGAAAGCACAATGGAGCTTTGGTTCTATTTCCTAGAGCAATGTTTCTCTGTGTGCAACTCTGGGTCCCTTCGTCTTCTTATATACATTTATATACCTTTAAAGCTTACCAATTCCATTGTGACATAGTGTATAGAATATATAATGCCACAGGTTTGACCAACCCAAACAGCTTAGAGAGCCTGCACATTACCAGCTACATGCCAGGTGTTGAGAGAACACAGAGAAATCCTGGGATAAAATCACCTGAGTGGGGTCTTCGCAGTGGTCCACAAACTCCCTAATGCTGTGACCCTTTAATACAGTTCCTCAAGTTGTGGTGACCCCCTAACTATAAAATTATTTTGTTGCGACTTCATAACCGTAATTTTGCTGCTGTTATGAATTGTAATGTAAGTGTCTGATATATAGGATATGGGTTGAGAAGCGCTGCTTTAGAGTATTTTTTTTTTTATAAACAACAATGAAATCATTAGCTTTAGGTATCTGAGTTCAGGAAATGGATAAATTATGTAAAGCTACTTCTAATGTTTCCTGGTTCAAGCTGGGTTCTGGAGCATGACGGTGGTGATGAAGGGGAGAGAGTAGGAAACCCCTTTCAGAGAGCAGTGCCACCTACATGGCTAGTTCAATAGAGAGCTCTGGACCCATGAAGCCGATGTCATGGGTGTTTTGTTCTTTGTTGTTTTTTTTTTTACTACCAATAAACAATAAAAAACTTACAAAGTGGAGGAAAAGGCAGTGGTGGGAAAATCTCAGGATTATTTTGACATATTGTTCAGAACTATGTGGACAAATATACAAACAAACGTCACTTGACAGTGTTTCGGCTCCTGCAGGCCCCTCTGATCAGAACCCAGGAATGCTCTTTTTAGTCTCTTGAGGGAAATTCTGAGAACTATCTGTAGTTGGAGTAGGCTATGTGATTATCAGGTGGAGGTATGGTTTGTGAGGATGAGGCAGGACCCACAGGGCCAGGAAGAAGTACCTCTACCACCAACATAAGGGCAGAGGTAATGGCTAACGGAGGAGGTTCCCCCATCCCGGGCTACAGACTAGGTGCTAGGAGTTGGCCTGGAGCTGCGAGCCCTCTGCAGAGCTGTAAAAGCTGCTATGACCCTTGAATTGGCCTGTCAACACTCCTTTGTCCCCTTCTGTATCAGGAAAGGCCATTCTGGCAGAAAATACAACCTGTTTTGTTTCTAAGAATTTTCATTATACTTGGATCAAAGACTTACATATAAAAGATATACTTATAAAAAATCTGTAACATTGAAATGTGAGAGAGAAGAGAGAGCATTGGCTCAACCTTTTTTTTTTTTTTTTGTAGCTCCATACCGTCCCTCCCTACTGCCTTCCATTTTTTATCATAGATGGCGTCTTAGCTGTCAAAGAAGCAACTCACTAACCAGCAATATTTTAGAAGGCCCAGGGACTAATGTATATGACTCTACTCTCTGAAGACCCATAGTATACCTGAAAACTGTGGTTTCCAAGGACCACAGTGAAATGAGTACCTGAAAGGCTGATTACTGTAGTGAGGGGCAGATGAGCTCTGCCTTGGACCCTCCTGAAGACAGGGTGGCCTAGCAAAAGGACAGGCAGAAAATCAGCAGGGTGGATCACATCGCTTTGGTGTCAGGGCCCTTGAAATTAGTAAGGGAAAGACAACATCCAGACACACACACTGCGAGTTATGTTTGTTAGTGTGGGTGGTTGTAGGTTACCCTCTGTAGGCCACAAGGAGGAGTTCTGGTGTTCTACCCACAACGGGGAGGGGGGGGTAGAGATGACCACCCACAAAGGGTGAAAAATGTTGCATAAGCCAAACTAAATAATGACTATGTTTGATGGATGTGCTAATGAACCTCTCTTCCTTGGAGTAAGAGGCAGAACCAGTCCAGCAAAGTGATTGAAATGCAATCAATCTGTTTATTGATTCCAGAGGCACCATAAAACAGGAAGCACTTGGTGTAATGATGTGTTTTAATTTTTGAAGCCTTTAGTGGCACATATACAGTCCTTTTCTGTTTTGTCACATATAAAATGCAGGTAGAATTTACTTTGTTTATGTCACAAGTTTCTCTGAAGCTTGGGGAATACTCAAACCCTGAGAAGGTGCTTACTGCTTTCATTGTTCATTTCCTCTACAGACTGGAGAGTGTCATATATGCTTCTGAGGACTATGAGGACAAGTCATTATCACCCAACTGATTGCCAGGTCCATCTGCTGTTTTTGTTGTTGTTGTTGTGTGTTTGTTTTTCTGTTTTCCTAAGGTCTACTGAGAATCATTAGACTTGGAACTCAGGACCAGTTCTGTTACTTGTTTTCATTTAAATGTGGACAAGAAATTTCATGTCTGGGAGATGAGATTTTCTTGGTTGTAAAAATGAAACAAATTTGGAGGGAGGGGCTTTGTTCCCTAACATATACACTGGAGGGTGTTAGGATTATCAACGTTTGCCCCTTGTAAATAGACATGCACCTTAAGGCTGTAACAGGACCACAAAATGACTGCAAGAACAATATTAAAGAAGTATATTGAATTCCATGTAATTTTAGGGAAAATTATAGCTGCATGTCTTAGAAGTTTTAGGGGAGTCAAATAAACCTCGTCAGATTTAGCCAGGATACTAAATTTTATTTAAAAATATCTTTTTTTTTCTGTAAAATCTAAATTTCCCTTATGCTTCCTTTGGCTAAAATTCATAATGATGGCTTTTTATGAGATAAGTTGTACTTTAGGTTAAAAAAGTTTCAATGTATAATGTAAAGATGAAGGGTGAAGAAAAAGACTTGTACTATTGGACCAGCCAAATGACAGGACTGGGGTTGGGATCATCATCCAAGGGCCTTTTCCTCAGATGCGGAAAGGTGGCTGGGAAAATCTTGGATGAGTGGTTCGGGGTAGATTAATCTTTTTGAACCTTTTTTGCTCCCTCTAAGTGTGAACAATAAAATCCATAAGAATGGTGACAAAATGATATTCATTATAAGCTCTAATGAGTTATAATGCTCTTATAAAACCAGAAGGTCAGAGGGGAATGAGACCGTATATTTAAATGCAGGCCTTTCTGTGAGAGCTAGGACCACAGTGAAGATCTGCAAACTCCGAAAACACCTCCAGCACTTCCTGTCTGCTGCTAATGAGATCTCTAAAAAGCGGTGCGAGGCTGTGGATCAAATGGATTTTTAAATTTCTATATATCCTGTTTCCAAATTCAACATCCATGCTCCTCTGCACAAGTTCATGTAAGAGCTTCAGGCTAACTGTAAAGGACTACATTAATTCTTCTCGTCTTCCTTGGACCTCAAAGCCTTGACTTCAAAGCCTCAATGTAACTTAAAAGGAAAAAAAAAAATCTTTGGACTTTATTTCTCCATTTTACTGTGCAGACCCAAGTTTTAGAAGTTTCTTAGAGGCATGAGTAGCAACTGAGTCCTGCGACTTGATTGAGGAGACGGAGCATATGAAGTTAGACAGTATCCAGATAAGTTAACAATTAGGCCAATGTAGGAATTCCCACACAGTTCTGGAATAGTCTCCCATTATAACTGCAGTGACTTCTATATTGAGAGATGTCAACAATGAAGAGACTTCTATTTTTGGTCAAATTTTCAGCCACAGGCAGGGCCCACTGAGCTACTCATATGTCAGAAGAAGCTTTTTGAAAAGGTGATTGTGTCATGTTGGGTACAGGAATATAGGCAAAGCAGAAAACACTGATATGAGGGATATGGGAAACGTTATGAAAAAAATGTAAGAAAATAAAATGAGGATACTATTAACTGACATACTAAAAGGGAAGATAGAGCAAGTGATATAGAAAGAAAACTCTAGAAATAGAATTCTCATTTATGTAATGCAAGATTGCCAAAGACATATAGGCGCTCTTAATGAGGTTCTCTAGACTGAAGCTATTTAGTTAAAGTCTCACCAGGCTGCACAGGTTGGAAAGAATAGGCATACAATATGCTATTTTCAGAGACTCTGGTTGACATTAGAAAGATATACTCCACCAAGCCATGAAGGTTGGAATGCCTAATTTCTACCATCTTTAACTCCCTCAAGGGGAGCTGTTCTTCCTGACAGAATCATAGTATTTCCAAGATGACATCAGTTGCAAGGGGGAAAGAAAAAATAACTTTAAAAATTATATGTGTCCCTGTATTTAGATACATGAACAAGCTCCGGGGCAATTTTTTTTTTTTTTCTGACTTGAGAGAGGCTTGGGTGATTTAGATTCAGGGAATCTTGTAAGAAGACTACCCAGTTTAACATTTTATTTTTTCCAATCTCTGGGTTTCTGAGAATCTACAAGTCATGCTGTCATTCACTGCTGTGTCTAGAGATGAGATGGGGCAGCCATCCATACAGGATTGGCATACTTAGAAAGTTCCATACGGGGCAGATTCACTTTGGTAGTCTGTCCACGAGCTAATATTTCCAGTGGATGATATCCACCCCAATGCCTATCCCAGTGTTTTTATGACTAGAGACTTTTGTAATATTTCTTTCTAAATAATTTTTCTAGCTATCTGATTTCAAATATTTGGTATTTGTATGATATACTGGAAATTTGGGGATCTTTGCTTAACCTATTTCCAGAGGCCATCTAGGAAGTAGAGACATTTTCAACCTGTACCTGCCGACAAGTTCGGGCCATTACTAGGTATTCCTTTTTCTTTCTGAATCTGCAGAAAGAAAATGTGAGATGAATAAGCAGGGTCAAAAGATGCTGCACTGAGGAATGAGCTAAAGGTTTCAAGCTTTCTCTCACGTATGTTTACGTTGGACTTTGTAACGCCCTTTCACGTAGCAGAAATAATTCTTGTTACCATGCTGTTAGCACTAAAACCAAATGTTAACAGAGGGGTTTAAATTGTTGTCATGGGGTGAAAGTAAATGGCTTTTCAGACCTCTTTAATGTGATGTTATCTAAGCCTAGGATCCCAGTGAACCTAGACAGTGAGGGTTGTGTGGTTGTCATAGCCACTGTCTGAGACCAGCAAGCTTGTCTTTCCTGCTCTGGAGCCTCTGTCTAGCATCTGTCAGAGTACATTGCATATCCTTAGGGCTGCATGGGTAGCTGGACGTTGGCCAGTATCAGGATACAAACACTTAGAGGCTCCTCTTGTGGGTTTTCATACAGATAAATACAACACACACAACTGTTGTTAATTTGTAAAAATGTTAATGTGTCAAATCAACAAGAAGATGGTGTGGGCCACAGTTAAATATTAATCCGGGTTACATTTGCTTTGGTATTTAGGTTATTTGGGCCAAAATAGGAACTTTTAATTAAAGGCAAACAAAACAAGAAAAGATTTTTAAAAGATGTAATGTGTTGGTGGTGACAGTAAAAAATAATTAGGGAGTATCAGACTTGAGAAATTCATACCTCCTCGTGAGAAGCTACCTACAAAAGAAAAAAAGAGAAATGTCATAATTTAATTTACATTACACATAGCAAGCATTAGTGACATAAGATGTGTGACAGCCCACCTGAGTTATGAACACTTGCCAATTTATAATTAAGAAGAATACGAAAAGGTCCAGTCATAACTGAACACATTGTTTTAAGATTACGAAATTTAGTGTACGGCCAGTTCCTATAGCCACCCAAGGAATCACCCACCCTTTAAAGCTTATGTACACTAAATTAAAAACATGATACGAATGATCTGGCCTCATCTAAAATGAGGCCAATAGCTTTAAATGCAAGTTTGGCCAAGCCACAGATAAAGATTAAAAAATCACGAGTTACAGTATCGCCTCATAGAAATGGAAAATAGCTTTAAAAAATGGAAAGGAAATGAAAGAAATGAAATGCTTACCAAACTCATTCAATAACAGGGCTGTGAAGAAAACAGACAGAGACAAACACAGGATGAGACCAGATGAATAATGAAAGAGGAATATTAGCAGAAAGAAATCCAAGCAGTTCTGACTAGAGTAGAGAAAACCATTGCTTATAAAAATTGGTGCACCCCAAGGGAATGTATTGTTGGAAAAATTTCCAAATAAATGATCCCAATGTTTGTGTGTGATTTAAAAAAAATCACCTTGTATATATCTATGTATCTTTTCTATGTATCTCATAAGATATTTCTTCCACAGTTGTTGACATATGGTGAATCAAAAATAAACTGGAAATATTGAAGATGCTGATCTTTAACTTGGTTTGGGGGTGGCCTGCTTCAATTAACAGTGCCTGAAAGCTAATGAATCAAATGTTTGAAAGTCTTTTAATGACTAAAGTCCTCAGCTACCTTCTATGAAAAGAGGTAAAAGTCTCCAGTGGAATTCCTTAGACTGGCTTCCCAGAGGGAGATTTTGGCTCAGGGAAAGCTCTCTATGTATTGGAAGATATTTTGACTTTTCCAAAATTGCTTATGCGTTTTAAATTCTACGATCCTAAGAGCCCCTAAATCTGTCTTTATCTGTGTGCCTTTCTCAGTAACTTCTACACATTAATAAGCTAACCAGAATTCCTCGAGTGGATATATAATTCCACTGAAATAGACAGAGTGAGGAATGCAGGCCAACCTACAATGTAGCTTTTTAGATTATAGTCTTTAAATACAGTTGGGACCATAGCATTTTATTTTAATAAAAACCAACCAGCATAAGCGGTTCAAATTAAAGACTTCCTTGATTGTCTGTAAGAATGCTACAGTCACTTGTTTTTAGCCTAGTTTTCCCTGTAATGGTAGTGGCGTCAGAGGGAACCTAGAAAAACAGTATTTTATTTATACAGAGAATAATTCATTTGGCTGGTACAAAACAGAATAATGCTATCAAGGAATTTTAATTTGCTTCTTCGTGAGGACATATTTTACTAAACTGACAATCGAAAGAGCTGTATCCAAGGCACTCCTCCTCGAGATAAAAAGACAGCTCTTTAGAGGAACACATTCAGATCTAAGTGCCTCTTCCAGGATGCTAATGAGGCATCTTTGATCCCATCTGTGTGAGACATAGTTTTTTTGATGTCTCTTTTCATTCTGTTTACTGACTATGGGACTTATTAAATGAGTTGCATTAAATTGAGCCCCAAGTGTTCCTTTTTCCATCAAGCCTGTTGCCATTTTGTACTTAAGTCAGATATATTAGAAAAAAAATTTCAGGTGGACTCTGAGGTTAGTGAGTTCTCAGAATGTGAGACTGCATTTCACCAAATGCTGAGTCTCCATAAGAACTGGTCATATATATTGCATTTCTTGCCCTATATGTAAAAACTTAAACAAAATTATCTTTCTTTCTTATTAAATAGAATATATTATAAAATAGGGATGCATAGGGAAGAGGATTAGCTTCTCTTTGCAAATATTTTCTAAAACTGTGAGAACCAACGAAGTCTAATGATTAAATTCTCAAAGAATTAACAAAAATGTCATTTAAAATAATTTAGTTACAAGGATATTGCTGATCAATTTTTCTTGTTACTATTTGTATTAAAATTGTGTTAATTTCATAAGTATCAAAAGATTTTGGAGCACGGGTACCGTTAGTGTAAGTCAGGGTTAGATATTAACAAGGGCCAAATCCTTCGGCTACAGAAAAATGAGCTCATACATATGACTGCAGTTTCATATGCATGCTACCTTACTTGTTAGAATTTGTTTGATTTAATGAGATAGGGTCTTGTGTGTTAGCTCAGGCTGCTCTTGAACTTTCAGTCTTTCTGCTTTGAACCCCCAAGTGCTCAAATCACAGGGGTGTGCCATCTTGTCTAGCTTCATGGCTTCCTCTAAATGATGTATTTAATGACATGGATAATATCGTATTAAAATAAGTATATTAGCTTAATGACAGTGTAACTATAAAGGCTCCTTTATTGATTTTTTAAAAATATGGACAGATTGGCACACACCTCTCAGTACTTTGGAGGTAAAAGCAGGAGAATTGAGAGTCATAGATCATCCTCAGCTAGATAGTGAGTTTGAAGCCAGGCTGAGCTATATTGAGACCCTGTCTCAAAAAAAAAAAGGGGGGGCAAAGCAAAACCCTTTCCCAACCAGATTCTCTACAGAAGCCTAATTACTGAGTTTCTTAAATATATTGCTATTAGATGCATGTGTTCGTCATCTACTGAAAGCTTAATTTGGTTTTGCTTTCCCTTCTACTTTCATTGAAAAGATATGTCAGGCCACATCTTTTAAGTGTCTCTGAGGTAGCAAAGAGCAGAGCACATTTCTCTTATCTCATTATTTCTGGGTTTCAGAAACTCGTCCAGGAGTTGTGAATATTTAATAAATCTGGTTGCAATCAAGGTTAGTCGGTCCTTCCTAAAGAAAACGGGGGTTGCTTGGTGCACTCATTTGGGAAGGGAGATGATCCCGATAAGCTTCAAATGCAATGGAGTTTAGTGTTTGGAGGCCGAGGAAGAGCAGAGCGTCCAGTGTGAGAGCGGGGAGACGCAGAGAGGGAGAAGAGTACAATTTCTCGCTAGCATGTCTTTGTAAACTCTCACACCTTTCATTCCTCTTCTTATCCATTTTGGTTCCTCAAGCACAAGGGAGAAACTGCACTCTTTCTCATATTCCTCACGGTCAAATATTCTAATGGTAATGATCTTCCTGTGGGGACACAAGACAAAGGCAAAACAAATGGTTGGATTCACACGCTCATGCTCTAGATGTCCACCAAGCTGGATGTTATTGTGATGTTACAGAGGGAAAACTGGCAGCACATGATCCTCCGGACGTATGTAAAAGGGCATCTTGGGTGCTCTCCACTGGTCCCCATTTGAGATTTCTTTGTTAATGGATCCCTTTCATAAATCCTTCTGCTTCTCCCACAATCACAACATTGGCTTAGGATTATGACACTGTATAGTATCTGCGCCAATTTCCCCAGCTATGGAGGCTTGATTGATTGTGCCGAAAATGAACCTTCAGACCTGCCTGGTGCCCAGTGGCCGTAACTGGCTGAGGCAGCTGCAGTTCTGGCCCACTGCTGCCAGGGTGAGAGCCATGCCCTGTTACATAGTGGAGGCATGTGTGCCTTGTAAGTCATGTTCTGAAGAATGCAGGCATCCAGGGAGTCACAGGCCAGCAGAAGCTGGTGGCCTCGGCCCTGGAGCAGCTTTCCCACCTTTCTTCTCACTCATCTCCACCATGCGGGGCTCTCCAAGCTCAATGAAGAAGGTCTTGTTTTTCTCATACTCCTCATCATCAATTACCTTGACTGATATTACTTGGCTGAAATAGAGAAGAATAGAAATTGACGAACAGGGGAAGAGGCAAGCCAAGGAACATAGGCAAGAAGAAGCAAGGTCAGAGAGGTCGCTGAAAACACTGCCTTACCCAGGGCCACAGAACTAACGTGGGCCAAGTACAGTTCTCAACACTGATAAGCTTGTCATCATTGTGAGAAAGAAAGGCAGAAAAGCAGATTTTCATGAGAAAAGAAACAATATTTATTGACTTATTTAACTCTTGTGTTGTCTTAGCTGAGCCCTGGATGCCGTTGCTTTAGAACAAATTAATAAAATGCAATAAAGCCAGTGAGCTCTCTCCGTGGGTAAAAGCACTTGACAAGCTGCCTAAGCAACTGAATTCCATGCACGGAAACCACCTCTTAGGAGAGAACTGACTTCAGCAAGTTCTCTTCTGACCTTCACTCAAATGCCACTGCAGGTACACCTCCACACATGTACACACACAAACATACACACAGGCATACACATACACCTACACACACACACATATACACATGAATAAATAAAAGGAATAAGAACACAAAAACGTTGAGAGAAATGGTATCTTCAAGTGGTGGGTAATTTTCTCCTTCTCTGTGTTTTACTTTATTTCCCAAGCATAATATTTACAATTTTTGTGGAGTTTATAATATAATGACATTATTTCCCCTCTTCTCTTTCCTCTCTCCAAACTCTTTCGTACACCTCACAGTGCCTTTTTTAAATTCATAGCCTCCTTTTTTCATTAATTGTTGTGACATATATGTATATATGTAACTACATATAATATCTATATTCCTAAATACAGAAAGACAACCAGTCTGTCCAGTCTGTCTAGTGTTACTTTCATGTGTAAGTTTTCAGGTCTGATCATTTGGCACTGGATACCCACCTGGGGTGCTCCCAAGTGTAATATTTTTATCATTACATGACTAAAACAATGTATGTGGAAAAGCATTACAGAAGAAAATATAAAGTCTCTTTCCTCTCTCCCCCCAAAGTTTTAGAATCTAACTTGTTAAATCTCGGTGGATTTTTCATTTGTTCATGTTTTGTGTGCGTTCTTGAAGATGGAAACTGGGTCCTCAGAACAGCTGTTTCAAAAGTGGGGTGGCAGTGGGGGGACCACTTTTGACATCATGATTTTCATCCTTTGCCAAGTTGAATTTCATATTTGATTAACTATGGTACTTGTACCACTTTCCAACTTCATAAATACATTGAGGTGTTTCACGGAGAAGTCTTCCTGGGAATTCAGCCTTCAGTAGTGTTTGTGCTATGGTCCTATAGCTGTGAGTGATTGATGGGTAGATAGGACAAATGCAAATATTATGCAAATCTAAACTCCAGTAATGATACCAGACATAACTATTGATGGACCTGAAAATAGATCATCTAATATTACCTTTTAACTCATAAAGCTTTAGTATGTTGCATATTACAATTTATTTAAAGCCCCCTAAATATGGATTTAACAAGATTTTTAAAAATAACATCAACCAAGATAATATTCTGATTAAAATTTTGGAGCAATAGGTTTGCATAGTTTTAGTGACGCGGAGATTTTTTAAATTTAGGTGGCATTTTCTGGGTCTTTTAGAAGATTATAGACTGGCCTGTAATCTTGTTTTTAGTACATTCATCAAATTTGGCAAGTTTAACTTAATGCAGGCTTTCTAATGAGCATTTATCATTTTATCTTAGCATAAAGAAAATTTGAAGAAATTTTCTGAATTTCCCAGCCCCTAGTTCCAAATATTCCTTTCTAGGATCAGCATTGTAAAAATGAGATCAAATGATTGGTTCTGGGCTTTGGAGCCTCATATTGCCCTTATTTTCCCAAGCTAAAGAACATGTATGATGCTGACACCCAAAGTCTCCCTCCTAAGAAGCTAGGGCTCATGCAAGTGCTTTTTTCTTCGTGTCTCACACACTACCAGGAGGCAAACAGTTAGACATGACTAATGTAACAATCATTTCTTTCAGAGAAGAGATTTATAAAACTATCAAGAGTACGATGAAGACCAACTATATGTTCAAACAGCTGCTGCCTAATTGTGTGTGTATTAAAATCAGATGACCTAACCAGAGATACTTAGTTGTTAATTTACATCTGAAAAATCCATAATACTACAAGAGGCACAAGAGGACCTCTATGGAGCATCCTTGGAAGTGTACGTTTTATTTAAAAAATAGAAAGTATCTGCTATTTTAAGTCAGATTAAACTTACCATTCAAAATTTGACCAAAAGTCTCTGTTCTTTTTATTAACAAAATGTATGCTCTTTAAGTATTAATTTCTCCTTTATATTCTTGTAGTCTTAACTGTGATTGCACATCTCTTATAAATCAAGCAGTGTCCTGAGAGCAATCAAGGAAACGTGACAAAAACTGAAAGTGCCATGCCAGTCACTGTCCTTAGGACAGATGGCTCAACATTCATTGTGAAGGCCCTTCCTGGTAGGGAATATCAAACTGGAATGCCTCTATGATGACAAGTTATGTTGAAATGTTCTTGCTTTTCATTATATAACAGATATAATAGTCCTACCTCACAGCTCATCACAGATACTGTTGGACTAAAGAAGTAAAGAAAACCTGGTTCATATGGTTAGAAGCAGACTTTTCCTGTGAGTTGGTGTGTAGGAAAGGTACTAAATTTATGCTCAAGGGACAATATCCCAACGTATTCATTAACCAAAATCACCCACTGACAGATTATTTCTTAACACTGTATGATGACATTGTTGTCCCTCTATCATTGTGTGCTGGTTAGCCTTAATTGTCAATTTGATACAGCCTAGAACCACCTGAGAAGAGAGATCTAATGGCAGAATCACCACAACAGGTTGGGCGTGGGGGTTGTTCTGATTGTCAAATGAGGTGGAAAGACCTGTCTCCAACATAGATGGCACCATGTCATGGACTGGGTACTAAACTATGTAACAGAGGTGAAACCTAGCTGAAAGCAAGCAAGCAGGTAGTCTGGGTGCATTTGTTTCTTTGTGTTCCTGGCTGTGCGTATGATATGACTAAGTGCTTAAATCCCTACCTTGACTTCCATGCAATAGTAATCTGTAGCTTGGAATTCTAAGGTAAAACAAACCTTTTCTTTCTTATATTGGTTTCAGTCAGGGTACTTTATCACAGGGGCAAAAATGAATCTAGAACTGATTGTAATAGCTTTATTTTCTACCCTCCTCCCAAATAGTTATAATATCCCATAAAACTTGATTTTAGTTTTTTAAAAAAAGCATCTGCAACTTAATATCGGAGCATCACTACTCATGAGGATCAGGATTCTTTGGAAATATTTTAAATTTGTTAATTGTGATATGAAAACAAAACAAATCGAAATGAAAGATGATGAAGAACCATAGCCATAATTTCTATAAAGACACCTAGAATAGATAGCATTTGCATAACAGCATATCATTTTAAAATCATTAGAAACAGAATCAATAATGCCCTTGGTGAGAGAAGCCATTAAATTATATATTGATTCAGCTTCTCTAGTACAGTAAAGCTATTAATAGGGAATGTGATTATTAAAGGCCGTTTTAGTCCATCTAAACCAGCAGGATGAAGTCGGCCCTCAGTTAATACTCTAAATCAAGATAGACAAAGTCAGAAGATATTGTTTGCTATGTTTGCCTTTCTCTTCAGAAGGGAAAGGCAGTGATGGTGAAATTATCCAGTGTAACTTTCAGAGGGAAATGTCACGAGAAACATGCAACTCAAGTGTCTTCTCTCAGCTTCTGAATACCAATGGGTGAAGACCAAGCTGCACATCCAGGCACCGAGAACGTGCTGCTCGGGCTGGAGGTGGTGCAGTGACAATTGCAGCTAGACAATCTAGACAGTCCCTGGAGCATTTGCCTTCCGGGCTTCATCAGTCTGTGCCATTGTCACGCCAAAACCGTATCATAGGAACTCTACCTCACCACGAGCATAGATTCGTACTGGTCTTTCTGCTTTGTTTACCAATGGTAGGTTTTGGGGTAAGTGCCATTTCTTTCAATCAATAGCTTGACAAAAATCAACCCTGAAAGAGTTGGGTAAACATAGTCCTTTGAGCAAACACGACTCATACATTATTGCATGGATGAGGACTTAATAGAAAAACAAGAGCTTTGCTATTTCCAACAACCATGGTTATAATAAAGACAGCAAGTAGAACTCACTTGCTCTTTTCCATTTTGATCTACATTTTAGAGAAATTAGTAAAACAGTTGAAAATCTTAGGATAACAATACAATATTTTTTAATGGGGCCAACATGCTTATTGATGGTATTTTTTCATTTCTAAAGATTACATTAATGATGCTACTTAGGAGAAAAACACAGATCATTCCTTCTGATCTAGGCCATTCCTTTCTTGTGCTCCCACCAAAGCAATGCCTATATTCTCTTAAGTCCGTCTTCTCTGAGGGGTCTCAAAAGACTTAACTCCTTCAAACAAACTACCAAGGAGTCAGGTGGTGAGCCACTGATGAAGGAAAGAAAGTCGTGGCTTTATTAGTGGTGGCTGGAACAGAAAATCTCTTCAAAGTATATGTTAGTCTTTGTTAAGACAGAATGCTATCCTTATCTTCTTTTTCTGAAAAACAATTTAAATGTAACTTTATCTTTCTGTGGTTTTGCTTTCCTAAATCTGCCCTTGCTGTTAGAAGAAGATGATGAGAATGAGCTGGGGAGTTGGAGAGAACTCTTCCAGATTCTCACACCGAAGGTTTCAGTGAAAAAATTCCAGATTTAGATGCTTCCATAGGTTTTTTTTTCCTTGAGATGTACCATCATTTGAGGCATACTCCGACATCAGTAGAATGAGGCACTTTCTATTTCTTAATTCATAGATCTTCCTGATGTCCCTAAAAATAATTCTTATTACCTACGAGTTACAGAGTAAATGAGACTAAAGAAGTTAGTGGCGTCTAATTTTACCTATTTATTTCCTGACCTGGCTTCAAGGACCAGCACCTTTGAGTTATTTGACTCACTGTAAACCACTCTGTCTGATATTCAACTATTCAGCATATTTATAACCACATTAAATGATTGAGATCACTGCTTTAGAATACTATGAAGACTTATTATTTCATCTTTCCATTAACAAGACTTCTTGTATGAACAAGGACAGAATTTTGTTTTTATTGTTTTGAAAGTAATGCAGGACATAGTATAGTCTATGATGGCTGCTTTGCAAAGTTACATCTTCAAAGAGATACAGGTTTAATTAGAAAAATTAAACATGCAGGGATTCACTAAAACTGTGGACTGAGTAGCCAGACATTAGACTCAGCCTCTTTTGGTGCTGCCTTATAGAACTCGATAATTTCAGATCCACCCCTGATCACCAAAATTAGTATACCATTTCTAGATGATTCTTATGCACTGTGAAGTTTAAGAAGCCTTGATAAATGAAAAAAATGAACTCTTAAATTGGATAGTAAATTAAGAGGTTTGTGGAAGCTGGCTCTGTTACAGATTTCCCTGCATGTCAGAATCACCATGGGGCATCATGAACTATCAGTCTCTGGTTTTCCTCCAGGTAGTCTAAAGAAACTCTTCAGGTGTGGAGAACCAGTACAAAGACAGTTTTTAAAGATGTTTCAGGTGATTCTAATATTCAAACAGGGCTGGTAACTGGCTAATGGCCAGCTCGAATGGGTGTCCTCGTGTCTACAAGACGGCATTAGAGAAAGCGGGCATTGAAATCACTTACATTATTGGCCTAGTATTAGTTGTGCCTTTAATTTAAAGAATACATTTTTTATAAAATTAGGTACATATAGAACGGATGGAATTGTGAGAAATTCACAGTCTAAACAGAACTTTACATCTAATGAGAAATCTGTGGTGAAACTCAACACAGGGGGAGTGTGGGTTTTGTATTTCGCTGAATTCTATGGTGTGCTAGGGAGCTGTCTTTTTCAACTCAGGAAATAAGACTCTCAGCAGGCAACCTTAATAACAAAGGTGAGAAAAACTTTAAAATCCAGACAACAGTGCTTACACTCAGGTAGAATTATTTCCCTCTCAGCAACAGATGAGAACTCTGTTATATGTTTCATGCAACAGTGGTTGCCACAAAGCAAAAACTATGGTGTCAATTGCACTGGAGACAGTATGTCTCCTCTCTCTTCTTAGATTCCCAGAAAGCTTCTGAGTCTTGCTGCAAAGAGAGCACATGTCGGGAAGTGAGACCTAACACACATAAGCACTGTCCATCCAGATACAGGAATGTCCCAGGACTGACCACAAAGATCCCTGCAACTTCTCAAGTAACAAGGTGATGTCCACGTCGTCGGTGAGTTTGAAAACTTATCTAAAGTGAACCTGAAGTGAGTCTTCAGGAGAGAGTCTCACAACTCAAAAAGATAAGTAGACTGGCAAAAGGGGAGAAGATTCTGCACAGGTATTTCATGATAAGAAAATAAACAAATAACTAACAAATGCATGATTAGCCACCAGGGAAGTCCAAGCCCAAGGTGTGTGGAAATACCAAGTCCCTGAAGAATGGCTGTGATGAAAACCATGACTGATAACACGTTAAGAGAGAATGTGAAGAAATTAGGATCTTCATGAACTACCAGGGTGAACAGTTTGGAAAAGTCCTTAGAAGTTAAAAAAAAAGTCACCATTGGACTAACAATTGGACTAACAATTCCACCTCTAATTAGGTGGTAAATAAACTTTGGAAATCAATCTGGTGCTTTCTTGGAAAATTGGGACGAGTTTATCTCAAGACCCAGCCATAACACTCCTGGACACATACCCAAAATATGCTCCATCATAAAACAAGGACATTTGCTCAACTATGTCCATAGCAGCTTTATTCATACTAGCCAGAAATTGGAAACAACCCAGATATCCTTCAACAGAAGAATGAATAAGTATAATGTGATACATTTACACAATGGAATACTACTCAGCTATTAAAAAAAACAAGAAAATCATGAAATATGCAGGCAAATGGATGGAACTGAAAAGACCATCCTGAGTGAGGTAACCCAGGCCCAGAAAGACACACATGATATATACTCACTTATAAGTGGATATTAGACCTATAGTACAGGATAACCATACTATAATTCACAAACCCAAAGAAACAAAGTAACAAGGAGGGCCCAAGGGAGAATGCCTGAATTTCACTCAGAAGGGCAAATAGAATAGGCAGCGGAAGCAGTTGAAGAGACAGATCAGGGTAGGAGAAGGAGTAAGGAGGGAACCAGGGTGGGGAGCAAATATGGAGAGTTGGAGGACAGAGGGCTTTCAGAGAGAAGAGAAACTGTGGGCAGGGGCATTGCTAAGACAAGCTTGAGACCTACAACAGGGTAGGCTCCAGGGAGTATATGGGAGTGACTCTAGCTAAGACCACTGGTAGTGGGGGTCATGGAGACAGGCCACCCTCTAACTAGACAGAACTCCTAGTGGAGGGAGGTGGAACACCAATCCACCCACAAAAGCAAAAGCTTCGACCTAAAATTTACCCCGCCTACAAGATGTGCAGGGATAAAGATAGAGCAAAGATGGAGGGAATGTCAAACCAATACCTGGCCTAATCTGAGACCCACCCCATGGGAGAGAGCCAATCCCTGACACTAACAATGATACTCTCCTGTGCTTGCAGACAGGAGCCTAACATAGGTGTCTTCTGAGAGGTTCCACTCAGCAAAAGATCAAAATAGACGTTGAGACTCATAACCAAAGATTGGGCAGAATGCAGGGAGTCCTGTGGAAGAGATGGGGGAAGATAGAAGAATGGGGGGGGGGGAGGAGCTTCACAAGAAAGACCAAATAGATCAAACTATCTTGGGCCCAGGGGTTCCCGCAGACACTGAAGTACCAACAAAGGACCATGCATGGACAGGATCTAGGACCCCTAAACATATATACCGGATGGGCAACTTGGTCTTCTTGTGGGTTCCTTAGTAAGGGGTGAGAGGGCTGTCTCGGACATGAACTCTGTCACTTGCTTTTAGATCACTTTCCCCTGGTGGGGCTGCCTTGCCAAGCCACCATGGAAGAAGATGTGTGCAGTTCTGATGCAACTTGAAGTGCTGGGGTAGGTTACTGGGGGTAGGGGGGAACACTCCCTTTCCTGATTGGTAGGTGAGGGGAAAGGGAGAAAGAGGGAGGGAGGGTAGAACCAGAAGGAGAGGAGGATGAAAACTATGATTGGGATGGAAAGAGAATAACTAACTAAATAAAAAAGTTTAAAAAGAAAAAAAACTGGAAAAAGGTAACTATTTATCAACTGATGGATGGATAAATAAAACATGATCTGTTTACACAACAGAATATTACCTGGTGATGTAAAGGAAGTATTGATATATGCTCCAACATAGAAAAATTTAAGAAGAGACCATTCAGATAGTATGTTATCTTTGGTGCCTGGGTTCTTTCACACACACACACACAAACACACACACACACACTCCAGAATGGACATATCCAGAGACAGAGAATATGTCAGTGTATACCAGTGGGTGTCTAGGACAGGAGGCAAGTATGGGGTTTTACATTACAGATAAAATTTCTGAATTTGATGTCAGCAATGCTTACAAATTCCAAGGACATACTGAATGCACATAAGTGTATATTTTACATTGATTTGCTTCAGTGGTTTGAGGAAAATCTGAGGTTTACCTCAAAGAGCCAATGCTGGAGAAAATAAAACCTGCAAATTTTATAACATATCAGTCTTCACAAAAGGCTGCTTTCTTGGATGAGAAAGTATAAGAATGTTTAGAGTTTTTAGTGAAGACTCAAATTCTGCTAGCATTGCCAAGAAGAGGAGGAGGAGGCTGGGGTGCTGCATGCCAGGAGACAGAGCAAGCCATTTTCATCAAAGTTAAGTGCTTTTCTTATGTCTGTCAGCTCCACTTCCCCTCAACCCAGGCCTCTCCGCACCCTCAAGGAGAGCTGCCTGCTTCCTCCACCATCAAGGGCTGCTTGCCTTCTTTGACATGCTAAGCATTTCTGGTGGCTGTTACTTGGGACTGGTTCCCTGGACTTATTTCTTTTGCCAGAAGTCTAAAATATGAAAATGCCAGAAGCAGCATTCCCCTCACAGTATTTGTTTAGAAAGGAAAGGAAAGGGTCTCTCTGATCAGAGATTATGTGGAGGCGCCAACCTTCAGTGCTCTTCCATCATGCGGGTACTCCCCAGCTCCCTTGTTGGCATGGCTTGAATTACTATTAAACTTTAAACTTTCCCTCCTCGTCTTCAGGAATTGATTGGTGATTTGGGTTTGTTGATTTGGGTTTAGAGAAAGAAGATGAAAGTCAGAGGAGGCTCTTGAATACGTAGCTGTCATTTTTCCTTAAGTGATCTAAAATTGTCTCTCTCTTCTTATAAACATTCCAGATATAGATAGGCTGCTATTCCTATCCCCTCCATTAATACTCTTGCATTAGTGGAGAGACTTTAGGCGGGGATTCACCACAGAATTTGCTTAATATCCCACCCTAACATGCCGACAGGAAATGTATCCTTGATTTCATTTTTTCATTCTTTTGAAATGGCAAGAGAGGCTCCCATGACTGGGTCCCTCACCCTGGCATTTTTTGGTTCAGGTAATTGGGTAGGCTCTCCCTGGCTTCTTTCTAAATATTGGAGCTATAATTTATTAAGTGAGATTAATGTACCTTACATCACAACAATTATGAATATGTTTACAGTGATGTGATGATCAAATAAAGAGTGTCGCTGTTCACACAGTGTGGATGTCTGGAACCCCACAGGTTGTTACAAGATCAGATGTTGCAGTGCAAGCAAAAATATTTTGTAAAGGGCAATAAGCGTTAGGCTGTTGTTATTAGCTGAAAAGTATGGCTAGGGGCTGAGGCGCAGTGGTAGAGCAGTTGCCTAGTTGAAAAGTAGTGGCAAATTTTTATAGTTCTTCCTTGCTGGTTTGCACAATCACCAAAGGAGTGGATAGAAAATGGAGGAGACTGAAGCCATGAAACATTAAATGAAGTAGAGGGCTGTCCTCACAAATCCACTCTGAGCCACAGCTCTGGGCTGCATCTTCTACACTGAGAGAGCCAAGTGCAAAACACTGAATTCAAAGAAGCAAGGAGCAGAAAGTCACTATGCTCAGCCTCAGTATCAGCTCTGCCTGGACCCCACTCACCACCAGCTGCATGTCAGAGGGTCTCAAGTCTCCCTGGAGCGCCTTCAGTGAAACAGAGCCTGACAAGTAGTGATGGTGCCGGTCTGTCATTCAAATCGATTCTAAAGATAAGAGTTGCTGAAGTAGCTAAATCAGAGTGATTCTCCAGAAGGACTGCCACCCGCACCCGCACCCTGATCTCTTTGCTTTGTCAAGTGGCAATTGAAATCATTGCTTCAAACACAGGGAGGAAACAAAGAGAGCTCAAATCTTGCTGCTTCAGGGAGGCTAGGGTAATGGCCAAGAATACTGGAGTGAGTGTCTGCCGGAATAACTTGCACTGTTTGATTTTTCTCTGTTCACGTTTTAAACTGAACAGCAAGTATTTGATTTTTTTCAAATGCAAAATAGTAACAAAGATAATTTATCCTTGGTTTCATGCTTCTTTAGCATCCATTGTAAAACTTAGTCTCAGAAAATATAGCCAACATCTTGGCTCATACCTGTAATCACAGAATTCTGGGGATGGGGACAGGGGCATGGAATTATAGGTGGCAGCCTGAGTTACCTGGCCAATGGCAGGTCAGGTTGGGCTACAGCATAAATCGTTAGCTCTAAGACAAAGGAAACAAAACAAAACAAATGGTAACACTAAAAACCCTCCTGAAAACATGGAGGCCAGCTGAGGAACTCAGAAGTTACCCTTCTAGAAACAAGGAAACATGAAACCAGGAAAAGAGACCCTACGAGCTTCCTTCCTTTCTCTGGAATATACAGTTGAGTTCAAGTGATGCAGCAGGGTACAAGGTCACTGCTTCAGGAGGTACTGTGTCATGCATTTTAATACCTCCCAGAGTTCTGATCTAATTTTTCATGTTACCAGCAAAGCTACGCGAGCGAAGGCTACTAAGAAAAAGAGACAAGGGCCTCTCAGAGACTGACCATAACTTCATGATATTTACATATTAACCCAATGATTACCTCATTCAATGGAAGTCAATAAACATCAGTCTTAAAAGGGGTAAACATATAAGGAGCCAAAGATTGTTATTTAAAGCTGCATGCTGAGGCAACTATCCATTCAGTGAACAATAAAACAGATCACTCATCAGACACAGTGGCTAGCCATAATAGTGGAAATTTGTTAAAATACAACTTGCTCTATTTTTATTGCTTAATAAAATTTCTGTTGTGAAAACCTATGAGAAAGGCATACTTTTAACATAATGATGACGAATTCTCAGCATCTTAAAGTTTCTTCATAGATCAGGTATGTAACTTAATGATGAAACATCTACCTTAGCATGTGCAAAGTTCTAGCTTGAAACTTCAGTAACTCTTCCTGCTGCCCGACACAGTATTCCCTAACTTGTTCTCAGGACAACATAGATTTCTGTAATATGACGTTCTTAACTGTACCTGAGCATAGCTTCTCTGGGAAACATTATTTCAATGACACCTCAATACTGAGGCTCATGTTAAGAGTGCCCTGTGGGAAGCTGGGCATGTTAGTGCATGCCTGAAACCCCAGAACTTGGAAGGCTGAGACTGAGGCCACATGGTAAGACTATCAGAGAGTGGGGAAGGATGAGCGGACAAAGAGCATCTTTTCTATGCCAAATGAGAAATTTCTTCGGCCCAGGTTTAGAGACAATTACCAGCCCCTCCCTCAATTTCAATCTGCCATTGCCTTCTATAAGAACTCAGAATAAATGAAATTGATGAGGCTGCTTTGCAAGGACACTGCTTCCTCATGCTTTCCCAAAAGCCCTCTTCATCCTGAACATTTGAACAATCTAATGGCATTGGTTTTCTCAGAGATTATTGTTGTCTTCAGACCTTATTTCTTTTTCATATATGTACTGGCTGGTTTTGTGCCAACTTGGCACGAGGTAGAGTAACTAGAGAGAAAGGAACCACATTTGAGGAAATGCCTCCATGAGATCTAGCTGTAAGGCATTTTCTCAATTAGTGATCAATGTGGGGAGAGTCCAGCCTGTTGTGTGTGGAGCTATCCCTGGGCTTCTGGTCTTGGGTTCTATAAGAAAACAGGCTAAGCAAGCCAGGGGAACAAGCCAGAGAGGAGCACCTCTTCATGGCCTCTCTATCAGCTCCTGCCTCCAGGTTCCTGCCCTGCTTCATTTCCTGTCCTAACTTCCTTTGGTGGTGAACAGAAATGTAGAAGTGTAAACTGATAAACCCTTTCTTCCCCAACTTGCTTTTTGGTCATGGTGTTTTGTCTTAGCAATAGAAACCCTAACT
The DNA here is from genome assembly GCA_028658305.1 of Pachyuromys duprasi. Lineage (NCBI taxonomy): Eukaryota > Metazoa > Chordata > Mammalia > Rodentia > Muridae > Pachyuromys > Pachyuromys duprasi. The sequence goes on from CM053755.1 coordinate 41,497,142, forward strand.
AAAACAGTATGTATGTTTTCCTTTCTCTCAAAGTAGAGAGTTTCTGGGGAAAGCAATAGAAGGATTGCACTGTTGGAATGTTGCAGGTTAGCCACAGGGATATGCTGAGACATCTTCATCAGAAAGGAGCCTGCTTTGAGATTATTGGGAGATAAACCCGGCTTCCTTCGGTCTTTAAATCCATGTTTTCTTTCTTTCTCTTCTCTTTTTCTTTTCTTTTCTTTTCTTTCTTTCTTTCTTTCTTTCTTTCTTTCTTTCTTTCTTTCTTTCTTTCTTTCTTTCTTTCTTTCTTTTTCTTTCTTTTCCATCCTTCCCATCTTGTACAAAATGTACAAGAACAAACCAATCTCTCTTCATGCACTCACATAAAATACACTAGAGACAGGCACCAAATACTTTTGTGAACATAGCTAGAATAAGTCAGTAAGTAGTGAACTGATGCAACTGTTTAAATTTCACATTTCCATTCTATGACTAATTGTCTCTGTGTGTGTGCCCACATGTGTATCAGGCCATTCCTGAACATGTATAAAATGAATGTGGAGGTCAGAGGATGACCTCCAGAGTTTATCCTTGGGCATCATCTACATTTCGTGAGACAAGGTTTCATCTCACTGGCCAGAAATTTTCCAAGTAGGTGAAGTGGCTGGCCAGTGAATCCTAGGAACCCACCTATGTGTATCACAGCAGTGCTGGGATTACGAGAGTGCATCACCATGCCCAACCTTTCCTAATGTGAGTTTGGGGAATGGAACTCAGGTCCTTGGGCAGCAAGATAGGCGCTTCTTCCAACCCTATGCCTAATATACCTTACATTAAATTTGGCATTCCATGTTTTTGTCTCTAGGTATGCATTCTAAAAGTACACCTGGATTTTAATTCTGCATTTCCTGGTAAAGATCCATGGATTATAAAAACAAAACAAAACAAAAAAACTTAAGTAACAACTGAAACTATTAACTAGCAAGTGAGGTACGAGGCTGGAAGGCCAGGTGGGATTCAGCTTTACATAGTGGAATCTCCTTAGATGCTCCTTGGTAAGTTTAAATTGTTCCAGTGTTATTTCTCCCTTGAGTGATTAGTAATAATATGTATTATTCTGTCAATGGCTGAGAGAAGCTCTTCATTGCTTCTAGGGTAAGATAACCTAAAACACCTTCTCAGGGGCAAGACTTAGGCAGCTGAGTTCTTGCTTCCTACTTCCTGCTTCTACTTACATTATTCTCCACTCTTGAGGCTCAAGCTCCTGGGCTGAGGCATAAACACAGTAATAGTAATTATTACATCTGGCTGCATTACACACTGTAAACTTTTAGGCACCCCATTGTTATGACAGGTGTCGATTGCTACCCTGGATGATAGGGAGTCAAGTGAAGAACTGGGCCTTTTGGAATTGGGACTGTCTGTGGCCTCCTGCAAGTGACTTCTTCATCTCTGCCTTACTTTGTTCACCTACAAAAACATATTTCTTTTACCATAAGGTTGGGAAGAAGACAAGAGGGTCCAATGAGAAAAGCAGAACAGGACGGGGTACACTGCAAGCATTCGTTATGCTACAGAGAATAAAGAACTAAGAGAAGAGATGTTAAGAAGTTGAGGAGGAAGCCTCGCAGAAGACAGTTACCCTAGGCTCCTGTCTGCAAGCATAGTAGAGTATCATTTAAAATCCCCTAACAATTGGAGGGGCCCTGTCTCTGACTTCCTTGCCTACTTTTAGATCCCTTTCCCCTACTGGGCGACCTTGTCTGGCCTCAGTGGAAGAGAAGGCCAAGTCCTGCCAGGGCATGGGTTAGTACCCATGGGTGGCCTCCCGTTCTCTGAGGAGAAGGGGAGAATGACTGGGGGAGGGTTGCGTGAGGGTAGAACTTAGAGAATTGGAGGGGGAATGCTACAAGATGTAAAATAAATAAATGAAGAAAGAAAGAAAGAAAGAAAGAAAGAAAGAAAGAAAGAAAGAAAGAAAGAAAGAAAGAAAGAAAGAAAGAAATCAACAACAAAAAGAATTTCAGGAGGCCTCCTTTTGCTAGTCTCACTAGAAATCAATGAGAGACATGTTTGTTTTCTCAAATCAGATTTTCAGCGTATCTTCTTGGCTTTCTTTCCATGAAAATTTAAAAACAAACAAGCAAGCAAGCAAACCCTGATCCTGTACTCGAGAGACTCCCATCCTTGCTTATGCAAACCAAGGTCTGAACCCGTAGCTTTGTTCTCCCCTCTTCCTTTCTTCCAAACACGATCACAACAATGCAGACAGCTCCCAGATACAGTGTGTTCTTTTCCTTAAGGCATGTTCCTGCTTATCTAGATAAGAACCTGTCCATTGTTAAGAATTCACAAATAGAGAAATTAAAACAAAACAGTGGTAACAGCCCCATTGTTGGGGCTCATGGGCTACAATTCCGCTCTGTCTTAAGTCTTGTGTCCATTCAAAGATCGGTGAACAGAGGGGCTCTGTGGTTCTCTCAATCTCTGAGAATTGGTTTGACACTTTAACAAATCTTTGAGAATGCCTAGTTGGTAACAAATTATAGGAAAAACTTAAACATGTGTTTTTCTACAGATAAACTGCTTAGCATTAGCCCTTCAAGAGATGACTGTTTTCCTTTTGGTCTTCAGCATCTGGAACCTCCTTTGACACTTACCACAGATAGTAACCTTCTTCAGCCCCTCTCTGCACTGGTCCTAATGGAAGTTCTTGTCTGAATTTTGCCATTTGGAAAATTTGTGTGTCCACGTGTAAGAGACATTCTCTCCTTGGTTACTACTAGCTTTTTTTTTTTTTTTTGGTTTATTTTTCTGGGAAGATTTTCAGGATTCAGTTGCCAATGTTGTTTTCCCAGAAGGCCCTTTTGGCTACCTCATGAAACCTCAAGTTTGCTTCCTAACACATAATTCTCTCTGAATCACTCACTCTGCTAATGCTGAGTGGCCCGCATGTAAGCAGCAATTCCCAAGTTGTCATCACCATAGCATTAGGTATTTCCACTCAGATTCAGCCTCTGCCTTTCTCAACACTTCATTTTTTTGTCTAGAAGGAAAAAAAAAATCTTCCAGTCCTTATCATGGAAACTTCCCTGTTCACCTCTCATGACAGAGAGGAGCAAATTGAAATTTAATGAAATCAGCCATTATCTCAAAGCTAGTGGATTCCAGAATCAATACTCAAACTCGTCACCAACTCTATCTAGTTCTGTGGTGGGTATTTGATTACTCTGGCATACCCCAGATTCTTTCTCTCTGGTTACTGAAGCAAGTTTTACCACTGTTCACAACAACCCTTTTAAATTAAGTTTAATTCAAAAGCATCAAGCTGATGTTAACTTCAGAAAGAACCGCAGCTTCCTGCTCTGGTCCTGTAACTAACTGATTTTTTTTAAAACTGTCAATCATTCTGAGGGGCACTTTATAAATTTAATGGCTCACAAAGTGGTACATTCAGCTTCTTTTTATGTGGATGGCTGTATAAAATCATGGCCTACACAGTCTTCGACCTCCAACAAATACATCTACTGACACCAAATGAAGAGGCAAGGTCAAATAATAAACCCTCAAAACAAAACCATGATCACATCAGGGTCCCCTCATCCTAGCACGTGTTCTCTGTATTTTTTTCTTCTTCTTTTGTTGACCATGGTCCTAGCGTCAACTCCTATTAACCACTAAACACAGAACTGGTCAGCGAGCTAGTTTCATGTAGTAGGAATGGCTAGTGGCTGTATATGCGGGTAGATGAGACTCTGTGTGTGAGGCTCAGGAAACAGCTTTCTATTTTTAAAGAGGCCTTAATTTTCTTTATTGAAAAGGAGTAATCACGGGAGGAATTGTCTATGTGGTGATGAGGTAAGCCTCTTAGGATGAGGAGTTGGGTATCTCTATGGAGAAGCCTACTGAATAGCTGGTGACAACAGATAAGCATTAAAACCGGCATCAGTTATGAATCTAAAGTATCAGAAATGGAGTGTCAAGTGTCTCAGACTACCCCCTGTAGACTCTTACTGATCTTTCTAGTATAGCACCTATGCAGCCTTTAAAATCGTTCCTGGGTATTCCACTCAGCCTGAAACCCACCTAATAGTTATCATTTCCAATCCCTTTGTTCTCAGTAGGAAGGATCCAGGGAGCTTTATAGGTAAGACAAAATTAGCAAGGAAACAATTTAACTGTTCAGTGATACGAGCAATTTGAAGCTTAAAATAAAAATTAGCGAAACCGGAATGGCCTTTATTGGCTTTGAAGTGAAAGTGTGTTTTGCTCTTTTTTTTTTCCTCCTTTATGTTTCTTGCTCTAATGGAAGTTTTCCCGTTAAGCTTTATAGAATCACAGCTGCCTTACAGAATGCAAATAACTGCACTGCTGAATAATATTGAACTACTGGGCCAAACGTGGTGCAGAAGCATTTGGTGAGAAATTTGTCAATTAATTATAGACTCCTTTCTGATGTGGTTATGTCTAAAGTGCACATTGTAAGGGAACTTTTTAAGCAACTGTTATTTCCTTTTACTATGGAGCGTATAGTTTGCTTAGGGTTCAAAACAAATCTTCAATGTCATTTCAGAATTTGGGTTTTCCGATAATTTTGAAGGAAGTCTGCATTTTTGTTTAGAAAATTGTGTAGGAAGAGCAGCAACTGGCATCTAGGTTGGTAGCTTTCAGCAGTATGAACTTATCTAATCACTTTCTCTAAATTTCAGTTTCATCAAAAATGAAAGGAGGAGAAAGTGGATACAATAGGTCTTAATATTTTAAAACTGTAATAGCAACATCAGAAGACTTTCTCACTTAATGTAAAGTGCCTTTGTGATTATCATCCAACTTCATTTTCTTGTTTTGCAACTATGTTTGCTCAATTCAAAATTGGCAATCCTTTCAGTAAACTAAAGCTCCCTTCGATTCCTTCCAAAAATATGTAGGGAAATAACATCTGAATAGCAAAATATTCTTTTGAAAAATAAGAGTTTTCTATGCAAATGCAAATGCAGAAACACCTGACACTGTCCATGCTTTTGTCTCATTTTGGAGTTCTATCTTATATTTACAGAACCGAAGCCTTTCAAAACTGGGAGCAGCAGATACAGTTGACTGACAGAACATGAACAAATAACTCATTACTTATTTATGTTGATGACATCAAATTGGATTTTAGCATTTCTACAAACACCTCACGAAGAAGTGAATTTAAGTTGTTTGAGTTATATAGTCCATGAAATAAATGTCACTTATGGGAAAGCTTTGCAGTGATTCTCAGAGACAGGTCTATATATTGTGAGTAAATCCTAGTAATTCAGCAGAAATAGGCCTTCAATTTTTATGTTGTTTAGAACAAAAAAAATCTTTAGAAGGTTATTATATTTATAGATTTCCCCCTCTATATTCAGCTGTTTTCTTGGCACAATATTCGTAGATCTTGAATACCTTTTCTACTGGTTTCCTTGGGTCTGTAGAATGATCAACATCTGTTACAGCTTTGACTGATTCCCTCTTCAAGAAGTCAGGCTTCCTGAGATAGGCATTTAAAGGACGGTGAGCCCGGGAGGGGATGTGAAGAGGCTCTGCTACAGAGCTACAAGGCCCATCAATCATACAGTTCTTGACCTTTTCATCCTCTACAATGTAAACTCTTTGCACACTGTCCCATATTCAACAATAAGCACATTACCCAGGGACCTGATACCTGTGTTTGCTGTGATAATTAGCCTAGGGCAGGCACCTGGTAATTGTGATTGACATGGCTGATATAATTGTCACACATTTGTCTTGAGTTTTTGCTAATCTGGTATGGTTCTTCACATTTTTCAGCAAGAGCAATTGACATATGTTTTAGATTTTAAAAAAAAGTAGGTTTGTTAGTGTTGATTTCACTAAGTAAGTGAGCAAAATGAATGATATTTAGGTGGTTCAAGTCCATGGCACGAATTTCACTGGGGCAGGTCAGACATACTTATAAAACGAATGTCAGCTTTCTAAAGCATGTTATTCCAACCATCCATCCCACAAGCCTGTCCTAAGTATGGGGTTGTCCATTGAACCTATATCAGATGTTAGAGAGGAAAAGAGGGGTGTGAGTTGGCAGTTTCAAAGAAGGATTGACATGGAAAGCAAAGATGACATATTTTTATCTGTGCTAATTCTAAGTGGGGCTCTGTGCTAAGGGAGCACAGAGGATGAGGAACATTAGAAAAAGCAAGAATAAATGGTCTGAGTTTTGATTTAAGAGAAGAAATATGTTTAAGACTCAAAGAAAATACACACACACACACATTAAACACACACACATAACTGGCATGACACACACATAAACCAAAATCAGATAAACAAACAAACCCAGCACAAATGATCAGGGCAAAGAAAGCACCTGCCATCTTTAAGAAGCCTCCTTTTCTATTTTACTTGTGTTTATTATATTTATGTGTAAGGTAGAGAATTGGTGGGAGATGCTAAAAAAATAGAGCTTGGAGCCATGTGGGCACAATTTTGTAAAGGACAAAGGGATCTTTTGGTTTATAAACTATCATGACTGTTCTTTGACATTTGACATAATCATTCAAACAAGAACGAAGCTAGGAAGTATTTAAATAGTATTTGAAGAAATGTTTGGCCCTTTATCATCCAATCTGACTGTCAAAGATGAAGAAATAGAAGTCGCTCTAATTTCTGCAGTTTCTCATTTCTGAAAACCTAACTGCAGGTTAGAGAAAACAAATTGATACTTCACAAATTGTTCTCTTTGAGCTCTTCCTTTAGACTGCAAAGATCCATTGCTCATTTCAAGATGGAAGTATGAAATCCACACTCTATCAGAGAAAACACCAGTGAATTGTAAACTGACCTGATTTGTTTGAGCAGAAAATCCAATTATCTAACATAAACTCATGTCTGAGCACATATTTCATTTTATTTTTATCTCTCATGCATGGTTTTAGCCAGATTTTGACAAAATGTTGCTTGGCCATACGTATTAAGTTTTAAAATTAACTTATCGAAAATTGAAATATTGGATGTCTAAATTATATGTAAGATTGAAATTATATTGTTTTATACAGTACTGGCAGAGGAGCTGGTGAGAGAATTGTAACTAAAAATGCAATTAAGTGGCAAGTTAAAAGTTGTGGTGTGAGAAGGAGTGTCATTCTCTCAATAAAATTGATTAGGCATACAGGAACACAAAATAATCACCTTACTCAGTAAGTAGAGTGAGGGGAATAGAGTGAGAGGATACAAGAAGGGAGTGAAACCTCTTGGGGTCAATGATGTTAGACATCAAATGCTTTAGACAATTACAGCATAAGAAGATTGAAGATGAATAACATGACATTAGCTCCTATCTTTCTTTGTTTTAGTGAGGTATCAGTAGAAAGGGGCTGAAGGCAAAGAAGAAAGCAAGGATTCAGTTGGAGAAGGTCACATCATTTCTAGGGCTGGATGAGCCTGGTCCATCAAAGCAGAATGATACCAACTGAAAGTATTTAAGACTGAAATGTGATATTGCCTCTGGGGTAGAACAGGTTGGTGGATGGTAGGGAGTTATACTAGGCATTAATGATGGAGAAGATCCATTCCAAATATGAACCCAGAAAGTGTAGAAATATGCAACAGATGGAAGCCAGGTAAACTTGCTGTGATGGGGGAAAGAAAACATGCACTGGGGTATCAGGGAATTGAGATACCAAATGACACAAGGCTGTGCAAAGTGTCACATAGCAGAGCACTGTTACCATCTGGGAAAACAGCACTGCTCCCAAGGCACTAATGACAGCAAGGATGCGCCTTTAATGAAAATGAGCTGTGTCCTGAAATCAAGCCAGCAGGGTGAAAAACAAAATCTGACTTGTATGTGGATTTCAGAAAGTGTGAATTTATTGATTTTCCCCCAACTGTCTGGAAAAATATCTGGGATGCACACAGAAGTTCCACACATTTGGAAAAGAAGACAGGATATTGGAACAGGAATGTAGGCCAGAATTTGTGACCAGCAAGTTTTCTATGGTGCCAAGGATCAGAAGGTTAGGGTGGAGCTCCTGGAAGTCTTTCTATTCAAGGCAGGGACAGCGGAGGTGGGCTGAGAAAGCTTAGTGGGATCAGTCTAGCGTTGTGAGAGGAATAGTCCTGAGAAATGTGAAGAAAAGCTGAAATGATCACAATGCCTTTTTCTGGGTGTTTTCTGTCTGATCTCAAATCTCTCTTCTATGGCTATCTTTTGCTATTCCATAGCTATTGATAATTGAAGTAATGGGTCTGAGCTTGGGACATGGGTAGCAACATAATTTAAAAGATTAAGGCACTGGAAAGAGGGAGATAATAAACCTTTGCCTTGATGTGTCTAATTCAAGTCATGTTGGGCTGTGCCTTAAATATTTATGGAGAGTTTCTCTACAAAGAAGATGATACACTTATAAAGGAAGTTGCAATGTTTGCCATGGACATTGAGATGGCAACTGAGGACACTCACGTGGTGCGAGCAGACCGATTTTTTTTCAAAAGAATATTCTTAGAATAAAATGTCCACAGAATGTGAAATATTCTTCTTAAACAATGGCTCTAAAAAATAATGCTAAAGATGGAGAGGGGGTGGGGTGAGGGGCTAGTTGAAAAGAAAATCTGATTGTAGAAAGACTAAGCAGTTGACTACAGAGTCCTTGGGAACTATGGTGTTAGGATAGGCTGTGTTTCAACTGAGAGGCTGTAGTATATCTTGGCCTATATTTTAGGAACTGGGCCAAAGGGTCAATTTGTGTTGTGATGGTGGGAACAGAAGTGGGGAAGGAGGGAGGTTGAGATGGGAAATTGTTTATGCATTCCGCTTTTCAGTATAAGAGAGAAGAAGGAGTTGTAAGGATTGCGGAGATAAAACGGAGATGACAAACAACAACAACAACAACAAAAAACCTGAAGCTTAGATTAATAATGAAGAAATGGGTTCCCAGCAAAAACTAGTTCGTTTTGCTTTTGCTTCAATCTGGAGAATTCACCTCTGACCTTGCATGGTTCTGAGGCTTATGGAAACAAACAAACAAACATAATATTAGACCAGTGGATCTTTGGATCCAAGTGGTGACCAGAATTGTTCAAATAGCTTTAAAACCAAACACACAGAGGCTGGGGATGTGGTTCAGTTGAGAGCTGGCCTAGCATGCAGGAAGCCTTGGGTTCCATGCCCAGCACTGTATAAACTAGGCATGGTGCCCCATGTCCCCAGTACTCGGTAAAGACAAAAGGAGCAGAAGTTCAAGATCATTCTCCCATCTATAGTGAGGACAGAAATAGCTTGAAATACCTGAGACCTCATCACACAAACAAATAAACAAACACCACAAATGCCTTTGACTTTCCCTGGCCGTGTAGGTGAGAGGTGAGCAAGAGAAATCTCTAATGCTGTAGAGTCTCACTAATAAACCTAAGGCAATGATACACCAATAGGCATGAAGAAACTATTAAATCAATCCTATCTCCAGGGTGAGAGGTAAATATCATTAAGGGAGGAGGTTCAAAAAAAATAAGGTCTTTGTAGGTTTATTTTTTTCTCCTTCTCTGCCTTTAAATAGCTCATGGAATTGATCCTTTTCCATAACACTTTGTTATGCTGATCAGATATCATATTCAGGCAACAGAAACGGAAGGTGGTTCTTACTGATTCTATTTTAACAGAGAATTTCTCCAACTCATCTCTTGGTGTATTGATTAGTGGCAAAAGTCAGTTTATTATAGGATAGGAATTATTAAGTCCATATAGTATTCTTCTGGGGAACTTGTTTTATGTTGTTTTAATTTGTTCTACAACATGTATGTATAACTTTCTATCAAAGATTGTCAGGATGTGCCCCGTGTATCCTGTGTACCATCTGCTGCTCAGACGACATGGCCTGGCACTCACTACTGAGGACCTAGACAAGGTTTGTTTGTCACTCCTCCATGCATAGCTGTTTCCACCGTTTCCCCTTTAGAGTCCTGATGAGATCAGGAAATCATTCACTAGTGATACATCTCCTAGTATCAGAAAGAAGGTTCCTTAAGAAGGGCTGGGCAGATTCTAACCAGTCAATTAATTCCCTACCCTAGTCACTGACTCTCCTGGATGAGACAGCCTAAGAAATTAAGCAGGTGGCTATAAGGGAGGTGCTTTGCTACTTTAGCAGGTGTTCTCTTCTTCACTCTCCTCTGGCGGGCATCCTGCCCCTCTGGTAGGTATGTCCTTGGGTCAGCTTCCATTTCCTCAAATCTCTCTCAACAAGAAATATCAAGCCCAATTCAGTGTTCTTAGAACGGGAAAGAACTGGGTATCAGAGAGAAACTGATCTCTAGAACTTGTTCCTCTTTTGTTTTTTTTTCTTTAGCTTGTTTTGCCTTCCCCCTCCCCTCTGTGGAACTGTGATGGATGCTACCCACAAGGTTCTTGAGGAGGTCTATGGGCAAAGCTTCAGCGTGAAATGGCTGCTTCAGAATATCGATGGGTGGGGCTGGTTCAGAAAGGGGATGGCTTTCATGGGGAGAAAGAAGTGCTTCCTGCCCCTGTCTCTAGCTGCCACTGGCCTAGAGCACAAACTTGCTGTCTCAAGGACACCCTTTTCTCACCCACGCATGCAAAGGCTGCTCAATAAGAACCTACCAGACTGGGAGGAAAGCAGAGCTCTAAGCTTCTAGAAGAGCTTGCTAACTCTTAGTCAGTGAATGCAAAGAACGAAATGTTGAGAATCTTCGAGACTCTCTGCAATTATAAGATGAAGTTACAGAACTAAACTTTATTTCTACCTTAACTAGTTGAAAACGTCCATGTGTATATAGTCTCCTCTAAACTGAATATTTGGCAGTGCTATGCAAGATCTAGGTGTAATGTGATCATGTCAACATGAGTAAAATATAGAAATTAGACATAGTTGAAGAGCTAGTTGTGCAAAAGATAAAGGCAGCACAAAACTTCATTTTGAAAACAAACATGGTTAATGAAGCATTTGTCTCATGAACACTGGCTAGTCTCTCATGGGATGCTACATACCAGAGATTTATTGTATTTCTCTAAAATGAAAAAAATTGATTTATAAATATAAATACTAAATATTCACATTCTGTATTTCTCCAAAATGCCCAAACACTCATTGACACCCACTTATTTCATGTCATTTCTGTAAAACATTTCAAATATTAGTTTCATTTGCTATGGAACACTGTTTATTAATTTATAAAATACTATTAGTTAAACCTACCCAGTTATGAACAGAATGCACTCTACACTCCAAAATAAACTACACTGTGGAGCGGACAAAAAGAAAACTGAAAACCCAGAGTAGAATCTGTAGTATCTGATCTCTCCTCGGATGTATGGAAAATATGTTGTGAGCATACTCATAAGTGCACAGACTTAACACTGGATAGGTTGTTTCTTAAAGACACTTAACTCAGGAATAAGTCTGAATTTACCCCTCAGTGATCATTACTTTGAAACTGTTCACAGCATTTCTGTAGTCATGCCACTTTCCTGTCAATAAAATATTGAATGGGTCTCTTTCCGATCAGTGCAGGTGACATAGAGAATACAGAAAGACAACGGAAAGAAAATCAGGGGTTTTGCCTTGGGGCCTGTGACTAGATCATTATTTGGTTTGCAGGGAACTTGGAGGGCACAGTCTATATGCTGTCCTAAATTCTCCTCCAGGCTATTTCTTAATCCACGATGGTTGAGCCACAAAGAACAGCCATCCAGGAGGACCAAAGTATAGTCTGTACTATACGGCTGGGGATCAAGACCATAGCAACCCACGAGGGTCATTTTCTATATGACAGCCACTACTCCAAAGGAAGAGGGACAATGAAAGGGGGTTTCAGAAATGACACAGGGTAGCACATAGTGAAAAACAAACAAACAAACAAACTTCCTTTGTATTTCTAAAGCCAGTGTGTATTAGGAATTTGGAAGCAAACAGAAACTGTACCTTCAGAATTCTTCTCACTTAGAAAAACATAAGCACAAAAATCACAAGACCAGAGTTTATGCATTTTGACCCATGTTCCTGGTCCTACATGATAACTGGTCATTGTGAAATTGACAGGAACTTACTTTTGAGATACTGTTCTTAGTTTTGGTTTTAACAGAGGTGCTCTGGGAGGGCTGGAGAATTACTCATCAGTGGCCATATTTGGCAAACCAAGTCTCCCACCCCCAAAAAACTCCTCCTATCATTTATCCTGATAGAGCCATGACACAGAACAGATGTCACTCCAAAGTTAAAATTACATTGTTTTCATAACAGAGTCAGCTTACATCACTCTTAAATACATCACAGTAATGTTTCCTCTGTACACTGTCATGGAGAGGGTGAGTTAGCTCTTTCCAGAGAGCTTGCCAAGCACAGAAGATGGGAGGAGCTAAGCCTTTCTCAGGGCACTCACCGGCTTACTTACACATCCCCCTGTGTCTGTGTAGCAGACAGAATATTTCAAGCCGTTATCATACAAAGTACCTTTCAACTTCTGTGATTTGTGAATAAACTTACAATATCCCTGTGATAGATAAAAGGCCAGGGATTTTGGCAGCTTAGGCTACCTTCTAGTCCATTTTATTTCCTGCCCTTCTTGGACCACGGTCATCTGAAATTAGTTTTTGGTTCTAAAGCTTAAGGGCAGCCTTTGCCCACTTAGTATCTAGAACTTGGAAGGTTAACACTTCTAAACTGGGAGGCAGAGTCTATTGGTCTTACCACACACACAAAAAAGGCATCATTTGGCAGCGTGGTCCCACCTCTCCCTTTCTCTTTGTGCAGCCCCACATACATAATCACGTTGGTAGACTTAGTGGTAGATTTGAGGACCAAGAATTCCTCGTGTGTGCACAAGGAGAACTCCCCTCTGGGTGGACCCTTGGGTACAATGCCACACAAGGATGTCAGTAACTGTCTTCAAATTATTGCAATGAACCTAAAGACAGCTTCTGCATTGCTTTAGATATTGCTCTTGATTGACTCCATGGTTCTAATCATCTCTGACACGCATTTTTAGGTGATAGAGTCATGTTGGAGTGAAGTGGCCCACTTAGACGTTTATGTTTAATGGAACCAGTTGTTATGAGCAAGATTAGTGGAACAACCTTGAAAGGAACGCTAAGTCCTTATTTCCACAGAACGTTCTTGTTTTTGTTCTATTTTTTTGCCTCTGAAAGAAAACAAAACAAAACAAAATGAAAAAATACCTGAAAGATGATGGTAGGATAGAAGGTATAAGACAAAAACATTCAAAAAACATGATTCCACAGAGACTACTCCCTCAAAAAGTGAAAAATTATCAAAAAGAACATTTTTGAAAATATATGAAAAATAAATGTTATCACTCTTTCTCAAACTTCTTAGTATAGAAGTTTTGTGATTTTTTTTCTGGCTTTCCATTTCTTATGACTTAGTCAAGTCATGAAAGGTGGAGCCTGATCAGGGCTTTCTACTTATTCATTATTTCCTGGTTGTGTAGGGGCAAAAATGAGGTGTAGTTTATAGATTTATTTTTTTGTGGAAAATTTGAATGTAAATATTATTCCACACCAGAGATTTTTGATGCAAATATTGTATTTTAGAGAGAAATGGGAATTAATTTATTTTAGATGTCCACCCTTTGCAAAAACTATTAATATCATCAGAATTATATCTTGCTACAAGGCCCATGAGAACCGCTGGTCTACACCAAAGGTGTGGTCATGGTTTACTTTCTCTGAATGGCTTTATTGCATTGTAATGAAGATTTTACTGTGTCAACTGAAACCTAGAGGTCCCAATATGAGTCATACAACCTGTAATATGAAAAACTGGACATAGAAATGCTAAGTGTGTGTGTTTGTGTGTGTATGTGTGTGCGCGAGCGTGTGCGCACGCACACGTGTGCATGTATCAACTCGGGGTAATGGGAAGAAGAGGTCAAAGGTTTGAAATTCTCTTTGGTATCTGGCTGTTATAAGTCAGAGTGCTACTCTCTTCACCCTCAGTCTCTTCCTTCCACACCTGTGAATCTCCAGAGCTTGATAACGTCCTTTAGGATTCAGCTGAAAGGCTACCTTCATAAAGCCACCTGTGAGCTGTTCATTCAGAATGAAACGTTTCTGTTCTGAATTTACCATCATGATTTTCCTGTAAACCCCCCTTCCCATTCATATCAGTTCATGGCTTGCATAATTATATTCCCTCCTGATCTCCAGGACTGACTTATTAACACATTGAAAGCAAAGTTATGTCTTCTACAACCTTTCATTTCTGAAAAGGAGAAAATGCAGTCAAGTCATGATCATTTAATACGTAAAATCTAAGATGGAGCCTATACAGTTTTGTTTTTCTCCTAAACTAATACCCATCTCCTGTACTTCCAGCATTCCTGGAAATTACAGCATCCAGTTATCAAGGTATAGAAGCTAGTGGAATTAATCCTGAGGAAAGAAGGTGGGTGTTTCTTTTTTGCAGTGCATGGAGTCATGGGCATTGAACATGTTAGGAAATCTCTGTTCTTAAATTTCAATTGTCATTTTTGTCTCAAAAATATTCTGGTGATTAAGAAACTGATTCTAGGCCCAGATAGAGTATATTCCTGGCTTTACCAGGAGAAGCTGATGCCAACCAGAATGGTATCTATATAAGCAATTTTAGACATGCTTTTAAAACATGATAAGCCACAAGAAATGACATCTATGATAAAGAACTTAGTGACTCTACTGCTCTGTCATGCTTGCAGCCCACATAGACAGCAGCACGGATGGCTGCTTGTAAGCCAACTGCTCACAGTCAATAAAACAAAGGGATAAACTTGTGGCGGCCTTTCCCTGTCCTGAGAAGCTGGCTGACGCTCAGATCCCTTTCACCTTGTTTACTTCCAGTCCCTTCCAAATGTCACTTAGGAGAAACTCTGATTTCCTGATCCTAAAGGAAATGAACCTGGAGACACAGCTTTCATCAGCAAATGGAAAAGATGTTCAGAGTGTATCCAGAGGCAAACAAATCCCAGGACACAGAAGACTGGGGGAGTTTACAACTAGCAAACTTCATTGTGGTATTTGGAAATCAGGCACTCTGTTCCCATGACACTGGGGTTTTCCATTTACTGGGCATTGCCAGCAGGAGCCAAACAGAAGATGGTCCTCACATCTCAAATCATTAGACTGAAAAAAAAAATGCTGTTCTGGTATGCCTACTGCCAAGTCTTCCATCAGTTGCCCAATGAAGCTGCAGTAGCTTACAAGTTATCTTGGCCAAAAAGACATAATTATACCATATGGAGAAAACTAATAGAATGATAAACTGGGAAAGATTAGCTGCTAAGTCAGTGCTGGTTAGGATGGAGGCAGGATCCTTTCATCTAACTCTAATTTAATCTAAATCTAACATGGTAAAGGTTGAAAACAACTTTGCAAACCAAATTTCAGGGAGGAAGGAAAAATATAGAACGGTCTGGGTGTTCTTTAAATGACATTTGAAACATACGTACATGATTCTAAAAGCCATTTGTAGACGTTCACATTCAGGCAACATCTTTAATGTCTGCTCAGAAAACATCTTAAATTTGGGATACGCTGTCCTATCTTCTAAGACTGGTGTAACATGTTGCTTATTTTATAAGAATTATGCAATCACCAGGTGGAGTGTGTGTAGAAACTGCAACATTCCAACAATTGTGGCAGCCCTACAGGGATACTTCCAAAGGATTGCTTTCCCCCATGTTCTTTAAGCAAATCCAGTTACGGGTGTTTCAGATTATTACTATTATTTTATCTCAGCAGAGAATCAGCGCAGTAACAGCTACACAACTCAATTTTCAGAAGTGACTACACTTTTTTCCCCCCATAGCTGAAGGGAAAACAACCATATGGACCTCATTCTTAGCCAGTGTTCCATTAGCTAATTAAATTTACAAAACCCAACCACCCATCCAGTCAGAGTCCAAGGATTAGCCGCATTTTTTTTCTTTCTGGCAGAACTAATGTTGTCTTATTTCAAAGCAGACTAGAGAAGTTTGTGTCATTCTAAATAGGTTAGATAGATTGATAAGACATAGTAGAAACCACACAGTTTTTTTAATAAGATAAAAGTGAAATTACTTTTAATGATACATGTGATTTCCCAAGATATTATCACCATAACAAACAAGCAACATAAAATTGATTAATGGGACAGTATATCTTGTCTTTTCGTATTAAATATTTGGAATATGGCATGTACTTTGTAGTTACAACACCTTTTAATGTCTGCTAGTCAGATTTCAGTTATCTGACAGCAGCATATGAGTAGTGACTATAATATTGAACAGTGGATGGGATTAGACCATCCATCTCTCTCTACGGCCCTCTACTTAAATATGTGCCCCACACGATGATTATGTAGGGCAGTTTAGATGCTAGTGGGTTACCTTAGCCAATCCATAATATGCACATCTTTCAAAGAATGTATGCCATAAATACAACCAGTTTCTATTTTTCAATATATATATACATACATACATATAAGTGTGTGCGTATTTTGAGTACATAAACATATCTTTATGTGTGTGTGTGCCTGAAAAATACTTTGGTCAAAGTGAGGTGGAAAGGCCAGTGGTCTATTGAAGAATTGCCACAGTGAGCCTTCACTGTTTTGCAATGATTCAAGTATCTTAAGGCATATTGCGATTGTATGAGATACAACAAGTCTTCTCCAAACTTTGGGCAAATAATTATGCTGCCTGTGGTTACAATGATCGCATTTTCCCACTTTGAGATAAGAAAGAATGGTCTGACAATAAATTATTTGTGTTTATATGATTTAGTGATATGAAATGATTACCACCACCAAGACATGGAAATACAAGACTTTATGGGAAGAATTGGCTGGAAACCATAAAATGGCAGAAAATTGGGTTGTTTTCAGAGAACTCATGGAACAAGGGAATGAATGACCAAGGTTCTACTTTGCAGTGAGACTAATAAGAAGATGAAGGCTATGAAAAGTCAATAAAAAACAAGACAGAAAATTGCTTCACTCAGCGGCTGTGACAGCAGTGTGAGTCTGTAGCACCACAAATGTCAAAATTTTGGGGACTATTGAGTTAAAATTTAAACCAGGCCACTTTCCTCAGCTACCTGTGTTTCACATCAAAGCTGTCATTTTACTGCTTTGGAATATGTGTTGTAATCTATGGAGAGTAATTATTTACTGCTTTGGAATATGTGTTGCAATCTATGGAGTGATGATCGCATATCTTCCCTCAGATGGTGATTGGAACTTTCACTCCTGAGTCATTACTGGATACCAGTTCTTATTAATTCTTGATCTTTAGAGAGTCAAGCGAAGGGCAAGCTTAAAGTGTGGAGTTTTTTTTTTTTTTGATTTTAGGAATTATTTCTTACTTTATGGTATGACAATCACATTCACATTGAGAACACACTAATTTATCATATTGCTAAATAGGGACTGCAAAACTCCAAGGAAGTTTTTCCAAAATGCTTGCTTGGTCTATCCCGAAATGCTGGTACTAAGAGGCAAGAACATGAGAACAAAAAATGGAGCATTAAGGCTAAAATAAGATAGCAGAGACAGTGGACAGCGAGGGCTAAGAGGATTGTTCACCCCAGTTATCTGGCCTGATAACCAAGGCTTTTGGAAATCTAACTCTCAAACAAAGGTAGTGAGGGTTACAGAGGAAACAGGAAGGAATCTTGATGAGGAAGATGCCTGCTCATGGAATTTTGAGTTAACTCATAGTCCCTAGCCTGCTGGCTCAAAGCTTTATTTTCCATGTGGACTAACTTCATGTTTCAAAAGGTTCTAAGGAATTCACCCACAGTTTGTGTTTTGAACAGATTAGCAGGACTTTGAAATGGACCCCATGATCACACATGATTTTAAGAGCCAAAAGGGCAATTAAGAAAGTGTTAGCTACTCACAGAATGTGGTGTGTAAGCTTGCAGTAGCAATTTAAGGGAGGAAAAGGCACTTTAGCAACTCTTAAAAGTGTTCTTGATGTGAAAATGAAAATTGGAGAGGGGCAAATTTGAAATGCAAACAACTCTCCTACTGCACCAGCAGTTCATACTCTTTCAGAGAACACTGAGTAATGAAAGCATTTGCCTTTTCTGTGATCACATTAGGAGTTGGGTTTTAACTTTCAGAACTTCCTGCTGGTCCAGATTGCTTCTTGGTTCTGGTTCCTCTTCAGTGTACTTCTTGGAAGGCCTGTTGACCCTTCCAAATCTTCTTTCCTGTATTGTCTTGGTCTGATCATAGTTCTGACTTCTCTTTGTGCACACTTTCCTAGAGTGGTGAGGTATAGATGGCATTATTGACAGCCACATGCAATTATACACAGATGGCAAGCTATGGCTAACTCAAGACAGGGTTCTTCTGCAAGGTTTTATTGAATCCATCATTTATTTAAACCCTTCCTTAAATGAGTGCATGTGTGTATTTCTTTTGTCATTCCAGTCTAGAAATACTCAATTCAATAATAAAATGAGTGATTGCCATGGATGGAAGATAGTAATGCTGGCCATGGAATGAGTGTGTTTCTCTTTGATCAGTTCATGAGGCCCATGCTAGTTTTTTTTATTTTTCTCTGTAAACTAAATAGATTTAAAAATTGTTTGGGTTGTCACTTTTAAAGACACTGCAGTAGTCTAGCAATACTTTTTCTAATAATGTTGGGCCCTTTAAATTTAGTCTTTGACATTTTATTTGCCATTTTGAAGAGCCAATATGACCTGCCATTGGGCTTTTCCAAGTAGCAACTAATGTTTACGTGGAGCTTACAACAAAGTTTAGAGCTGATGATACAGATGGGATAAATCACTGAGGTGAGTGGTGGGTAGGTTTGTTATAGGAAAGAGATTTTTGGATGCATAAGTAGCAGGAAGAAGTGTTTTAGGAGAATATCCTATTTAGGAGGTGGAAAGAAAAAGATGAAACAGAGAAGGATTAACTGAGGCAATGGGAAAAGCTACATAAAGGCTCCTCAAGTAATCCTGAAAGTTGAGAGGAACAACTCTTCCCGGTGCTTCCAGTGGTCAGTGCAATCAGGGTCAAAATGAACTGCTGCAGACCGGAAACTCCCTTGACAGAGTAGGTTTAACAAACTGGCAGATTAATAGGCAGGTTCCAAGGCAATAGTGCTTTTGTCTTGTTTAATAGAAGTGATACAAATTTATTGAGCACAAGATTCTATAAGGAAATTTTTTTCTGAAAGAATAAAGGGCAAGGTGAAACATTAAAAATAAAGTGATACATATGGGGAACACGGTCACCTAATACACTAGAAGGTATCATGACTCCATAATCAAAGTTTCATGAACAAAATACACAGCAGAAATAAAAGAAACTTTCACAATGTAGTCTCCAATAAACTTTGCTTGTGGTGATTTGAATAAGAGTGATCCTTATAGGGTCATATATTTGAATGCTTAGTCATCAGGGAGTGGCACTATTTGAAAGGATTAGAAGAATTAGTTTAGTTTAGCTGGAGTGGGTAAGACCTTGTTAGAGGAAGCAAGTCACTGGGGGTGTTGTTTTGAGCTTCAAAAGCCCAAACTAAGTCGTCACCCTCCACAACAGCTGCCTAAGGGTCGGGATGTATCCCTCAGTCACAGGGATAACAGAGTATAAGCTTCTGAAATGGAAAACAAGCCCCAAATTAAATGTCCACCCTCCCCCTTTCAGGGTTGCTCAGGGTGGCTGTGAACTCAGAGATTCACCTGCCTCTGCCTCCTGAGTGCTCCACCAGTGTCTGGCTTTACATGCTTTCTGTGGTTATGGTATCTCTTCATAGGAATATAACAGTGACTAAGACACTTACTATTGCTTTTGAAACATGTGAGAATTTTAGGCACTTCAAGTACATATTGGAAAGGGGAAGAAGAGAGAAAGGAAGAGTTTTGATATGGTTCAGTGGGAGAAAGAGAAGGGAAGCAAACCTTGGGCAATTTGAGGAAAGATGTGTAATAATAGCTCCTTATTCTGGTGTTTCTCTGGTACTCACTGCTAAACACAATGAAGGAAGTGTAGACTGCCAAGAACTATCAACATTTGCTTACTTTCTTTTGCTCAGAAAACATTTGAAAATTTCAAGTCTCAGACTGACTTGAGTTCAAAGCCCCTCTTTATGCGACAATGTTCTTCTTCTATTACATGCAGAGCTGGTTGAAGTTTCTTATGGACTGAATATAGGACATGATTTCTGGATAATAAAGTGATGTGTTGGTGGCAGTGGATGGGCAAGAGCTGTAAGGTTAAGTCAAGGACGAGGGCTATATACAAGTATGTCAGTAGAACAACTGCACCTTATCTGTAAACCAATAGTGACCAGAAATTGTGGCATGGAAGGTGTTTTATACCTTTGCAGTGTAAAGATGACTAATATGTTTCTTCTCTACAGGTTTCTCCTGTGTGTGAGATGATTTCAAAAATGATGACACTTTAGCTCCCAATGACATAGGTATCCATAGATAATTCACTATGAAGATCAAAAAGTGATTCAGGAATGAAACCTGCTACTAGAGAGGGTCTCCTTGGATGTACATATACTTCCTAGTTGTCTGCTACAGTCCCCAGTAAAGGGGAACGGTTTTGTTGAAACTGGATGTGTTTGACCAGTAGATGGAGTAAGTGTTTCCAAGATGGAGAAATTTCTGCCTGCTACAGTCTTTCAGCATTTTTTTTTTTTTTAAGGGACAAAGTGACTGTCAACAGCTAAATGTTGAACTTGGCCTTCATTTGTAGCTGATGAGTATAATGGATGACTTGGGAAGTTTTTCATAAAATTATTTAATAAAAAGATAAAAATTTATGAGCAGGGGTATCAGCTGTCAATAAACAGTGGGATGCAGAGGCAACTCAAGGTATTATAGGTCCCTTCATTTCTTCATAATGTTTCCTATAATCTAGGAAACAATCCTGTCCCACCTTCTCTCCCACATCACTGATTTTCACAAATGGCCCTCTCATTCTGCAATTTGCCTGTAGTCTGCATGTAGGATGGGGCAGAAGTCCACTTTGAAGCAGGTACTACAGAGAACTGATTTAGTTCTTTCAGGCTGCCAAACCTTTCTTCTGGCAGAAGCCCTGTGGATATTACCCTAGGGATCATTTCTCTTCCTTGCTTAGGGTGATCATTTCTCTTCCTTTGCAAGCTATGGCCAATTTCCAGAGATATCAGAGCAAAAAATACCCTCTACTTTCCTGAGAGAAAACCAATAACTCCACTACCTTTCAATTAAATGGGCCACAGAACATGAACAGACACAGGAAATCACTGACAAGTAATGATTCTCAGAAATTCCAAGTGTGTCAATCAGCTATGGGATTCGTGGTTGTGTGTTCTGAGAAGCCTGATTTGATGGGTATTTTCAATGGGGTATATCCACCTGAAGCATCCTTCTCTCTACATTTTCACACTTAAATATGCATGCACACTCACCTGAAGTGCATCATATTTCAAGAACAATGGATGCAATTGCTGGAAGCTGACAGGACGACCTATGTTTTCTTTTCTCTAAATTAGAGGAAGTTTTCCTCATAATCTCTAGTGTTTGACTTTCCCAAATGCCTTGCTCAGTCTCCAGAGTCATCCAGGGTATATATGCATATATCATGGATGATTTTATATATGTATATAAATATATATATATATATATATATATATATATATATATATATATATATATATGACCATTTAAAGTCTCCTGAGCAGGAGGAGACTACAGACTTCCCTCCAGATCAGTGTGTCAAGCCGGGGCATTGCCCTTAACACTTTGATTCTTCTTGCATGTGTCTGCTGTCTTTGTACTTCCAGGCCCAGTGTTCAAGAGCTGTTTAGATGATCTCTTAGTCATATTTTGCCAGAGCCCCCATAATAGATCATGGTTAGATATTTAGAAGATTGCAATAGTGTCTGTAATGGTAAGGAGACTAGACTGCTTTTGTGGGTCAGGATCACACCATCTGCCTCTTTGATCATCGCAAGCACTGTCATAGACTCTAGACTAGGCCCATAGAGTTTGTCCCTGAACTCAGATAAAGAAAACCAATTGTGTAAGATTGGCGACTTAGATGAACTCAAATGTCAGCTATGTTAGCTGTTTGTGCCTTGTCCCTCCCTAGACAGGAAGGTCTATTCCAATCACATCCCACGGCCCTCACTTCCTAAACCAATGAAAAGTCTGCCTTGACTTTCGTGATCCCATCAAACTCCTTTGTTCTGATATTTGGGAGTTCCCTGGATGTAGGTTGCAAAGGGTGACAATGAGTTGACATATAAGCCTTTCTAACACATGTTATTTCTTGATATGAACTTTTGTTGAGCTGTCTATCATGATCCTAGACCTTTTCCCCACTCCTCTAGTTTCTTAGATGCTTTGTTTCCTTTTGTTATTTGTGTCTAAGTAGTGAGAATGCATCTTTGGGGATGTTTTCTAATGCTTTCCTTGGTGTTGCTGTAAGCACAGAGAATTCCTACTTTACAAAAAAAAAATCTATAACTGCAAATCAATACCCTGGTAATGAACCAAATATAATAGAACAAGTGACGGCTTTGCCTAACTGTTCTTACCTGTTAGCCTGTGAAAACAATGCTTTGACTATTATAACCACAATACTGACACATAATTTGAATTCCAACTATTTATGTAACCAATAGGCCTCTCTATATCTTACCTGCATGGTTGCAGAACTGGGGTGAAAAAGTGAAATTAACCATTAAGTAAACATGTACTGAACTTGGTTTTTGTTCAAGGCAAACTGTTCTGTATTCTGAAAGAAAATTATAATTGATATTGCTGCAATTTGGCTAACACATTGTGTAAAGGTGTGCTTTGCATCCAGGTCTCCAAGACCATAATAATTAATTAATTATTAATCTCGGTAAGGCACTGAAGAGACAAAACCTTCAGAATGACTTGGGAGGCTGCAGTTAACCTGCAGATTTATTCAATGCTGGCATGTCATTAATGCAGGCTTCAATTAAGAGCCACTTTGGATCTAAGTTTCAATTATCAATATTTCTTCCCTCTGCTGCTGATTAGAAGACCTGAGTTGGCTGGCTTACATAAAAACATCCTATCTCCCATTGCTGGCTGTGTTTTGCTGAGATAAACTCATTACAAATTGTGTGTAATTACCACATTGTGAACAAGGGAATGGCAATAAATTAAGTAATCAAAACAGTACTTTCAAATAAGCCATAAGCAGCTAAAAAGAGCGTTTCTGAATGACAAATTTGGCATGACCAGGTAGGTTAAAATTACCATTATACATTATTATGTGTTGGATTTTATGTATTTAGAGCAAAGAAGAAGCCCGCCGCAGGCCTTAGCTTGTGTGCTTTTCTGATTATGGGTGATTGCATTTATCTAGGGACTGTCATGCTTTATAAAGGATGCAAACAGGCTTCAGGGAGGGAAAACTAATTACCTTCTTCACTCACAGTTTGGTAGGCCTAGCTCTCGTGCTTTCGATTTCAGTAGGACAGTCCCATCTTCGGATTAAAGATGCTGACTGGCTTGTTCTGGGAATCCTGGCTCACCCCAAGGCCACTCAACACCTAGCCCTGGCTGTGTGCCCAGCTCCTGTGACAGGGAGTTACCCTAAGAGCCTCTTTCAACTTACAATGCAGTTTTAACCGTGTGCCGGCGTACCACCGGAAATAGGGCTTTCCCTCTATAACCAACCTAAAGCAAACCTCATTTTCATTTGCAGTCCTTGACTGGTCTCTTTTCCATCCTATAATCTCCAAATCCACAGGAGAAGAGCTCCTTGGGGCAGTTAAGAAGGGCAGAGTGCAGGTAGTTTTCCTATAAACTGGAGGTGGCCAAGTGTGCACCCCTTTCGGCGGGAATGCGGGTATAGAGGGCCGTGCTATGGAAGAATCTTCAGGGATGTGTGGACCAAAACAGGAGGAACAATTAACAGTAAGAGAAAGAAAAGGCAGAGCCAAGAAACTCTCCTTTATTCCGCAGGGAACTGAAATCCAACAACTGGTTACACACAGGACAAGTAGGGTGATGGCCTCACCCCATCTGCACACAGGGACGGTGTTGTACATGGTTCTGCAGGGTGTTCAAATTATTGGTAAAGTTTTCTTTAGTTCCCCACCATCCCTTAAGGGGTCAGTAAGGGCATTAGCTGATTTCTCTGGAAATCAATATTGAAAACGAATTGCAAAGAAAATCAGACTGAAATTTGAACACACCCTGTTGTCTCTTTCAGGGATACTCTCTGATAGGTAAGAAGAAAGAAAAAAAATCCCATTTTTCTGGAAGGCCTCAAGCACAATAATTACAAGTATATATTTTTACCTGCTGCTTATCATGATTAGCCTCTCCAACAATGTAAAGATCTGGTAAAGTCATTTAAGTATGTGGCCGCCCTGCTGCAAGTTTTTACGGTTTTAAAACTGTTATAAAGGAGTCAAATTGTTATCTAAATTAGCATTTCTGGGGCCATGAGAGAGGTCATTATCATTCGGTTCTCTATCCGCTATCCATGGGATGGCTTGAAAAATGTCATTTAGCAGCAATAGAGGTTGGACAATTAAAATTAAAAGAAGAACTTGATATATCTCTGTCAAAGTTTGGTTAGGATGGGATTTTATTGAATTTTCACCAATAGGATTTCTTTTTTTATTTAAATAGATCTTCTTAGGGGCTTTTTGTTGTTTTGTATTTATTCAGTAACTTTCATCTCAGATGACTAAGTCCATTTTTTTTTTTCCTAAACCCATCTCACAGCTTGGAACCACTGGTCCTGCAGTTGTTGAGCAATGGGCCTGGGGAGGAGAACTGCGGCAAAGGGGCTTATATTTAGCTTGGAAGGAAAAAAGAGAAACAGGCAAAAGTCAAAGGAGAAGGAGGAGGAAGGCAAGAGAGCAAGGTGAAGGGGAAGATGAAGGGGCCAAGAAAACACAGAGGGGAGAAGAAGAGGGTTCTAAAAGAGAAGAAGGGATAATTTTAGCTGTCGGGGCTTCCTTGGGAATGCCAAGTATGACAGCTGAGACACCTCTGACTCGGTTCTTGCACCCTGAGCGAGGAGACAGCAGCACTATTTTTAACAAAGGTCATTAGGGAAGTCATGCCTAGACATCACCATTTGGTGCTCCTTGGGGTGGTTCCAACCTGAGCAACATTTGGGCAGAGAGTGTTGCTTTGCCACTTGGTGGCCGGCTAGCCAGCTGAACTGGGGACTGGTGAAGTCTCATTTTCCTGACAAAGCAGCACTTCCATTAAGAGAAGGGCACTGAGCTATTAATTTCTGCTAACTCTTAACCTGGCCAATGAAACACATGCATGTGCAATTTTGTGTCTATTTTAGGGCATGCATGTGGGGCCCTTACAAATCTCTGGTTGGCTTCAAGCTCTCTGTATTAATGTCATTCTCTCAGTCTGTCTTCTTTGTTCATTCCTTTTCCTGACAGGCTGCCTGATGGGAACACAGCTGGTGTAGGATTCTAACAGGCTCAGACTAGACAAAGTAAGGAAAGAGGTTGTAAAAGCCTCTCTCTTCTCAATAGTTATTTTTTTTTTCCTTAAAGAGAATTTCTGAGTGCTTTTAAATGTTAGGCAGTGCTATTTGAATGCTTTGGCATAGTGAGAAAGAATTTAAACTCTCCTTTGTTACTTTATAATTTCTCACATCTTCCTAAGGTTTCAGAAGTCACTAGGAAAAGAAAACACCCATTTATATCTACTTTCTGGTGCCATGTTGATCTCAGGAAAGCAAGCAGCTTGCAGCATGTTATTACAAATGGTCAAATATATGTTGATTTATTTCAGTGACTGGTTTCATCGCATCTCACAAAGTTACCTTGGTCTGTTGGACCATCAGTTGATTAGAAGCACGTTCTCATTCCCTGTTTAATTATTTTGTTTGTTTTTCAATACAAAACTTCTCTTTGTTGCCTTGGCTGTCTTGAAATTCACTCTGTAGACCAGGCTAGACTTGAACTCAGAGATCCTCCTGCCTCTGCCTTTTGGATGTGGGATTAAAGGTGTGTGCCACCATGCCCAGCTGCATGTTCTAAGCAAGATGGTTTATTTGACCTGGTAGTCACTGGGGAAAAAGTAGGAAGAGACTTCCAAGACCTGGTAACTCTTGCCCTGAAATTTCATATGGAGCTATCTAAGTGGCTTGTGCCTGTCACAGTACAGCCATGGCTATGTCTTCCATTATCATATTAAGAACTAAAATTTTTACTTTGTAGGAGTGTTGACAAGGAAATAATAGTTAAACATCTAGGGAGACACAATACTGTAGCTGATCTCTCTTGGTATTGTGTTCTTTAAGCTGACTAACAAAGGCACGAACTTAAACAGAGATGAAGTTTTCAAGTAGGGGCTGGCTGAGATCTTGGGCAGATTTATAAAAGAAATCTAGTTTTGTTTTATCTTATTTTATTTTATTATTGTTTGTTAGAACCTGTTTGCTTTTTAAGGAGACACAGAAAGGGTACGGATTTGGGTGGGAAGGCTCTGTGGAGTTGGGGGATTATGGATTTGGAATTATGGAGTTGGGATGATGGCTTCCCATAATCACAATATGATGTATTTGAAAAATCCATTTTCAATAAAAGAAAAGTAGAAAAATTAGAAAGGAATAGATTGGTAGGAATTGTGAATTGAAGATACAGAAACAAGAATGGTGGGGACAGGTAATGATTCACAGCCCAAATTACTACACTACTTGTAATGAACTGGACGTATCAAAGATAGAAGTCCATTACAAAAAATAGAATTCTAGAGAAATCACAGAACTGAGGTGGAGTGCAAGGACAAGCACTTGACCATTGTTGTGCTAAGAGGCTTCAGGCTTGGTACCCAATCCCTATCGGCCATGGTTTTGGATTGCAATAAGCCACAGAAATGGAAAACAAACAAAACCAACATCTAGTTGTCTACCTGTTTCAACTCACCATCTGTCAAAGAGTCCGATTCATTAGGGCTTTAGGGTAGAGAAGAACAAGGGCAAGCAAGCTACTGCTAAAGATGTTCTGAGTCATCGGAGCACCCAGCAGCACGGAGGTAACAGGTGTTTACCAGGAAGGAGCTGTCTCATCTTCTCCGGCAAGTGGGAGTCAGGTTCACATGTAACTGTCTCTTGAGGCTGACACTTGGGTCTATCATTTCTGGATGCTTGGAGAGTTAAGTCTTAGGTTTTGAGATAATGATTATAGGCTGATTTCTGCTTCTGCTTCTCAGGAGGATCCAGGATCTGCACTTTGTGGTGGCAGAGATTGTAAGAAACAAAGAATTTCCAACCCCAGTGGCTGTAACTGTCCAGGGGTACAGCTGTGGGCGCGCCACTTTGCTTTGCCATGCCTGTTTTTCTCCATTTGTGCAATGGCACAGATAAATAGCACAGAAAAATTAATTTGACCATGACATGAAAAAAATATAAAATGCTTAGTAGCTGGCACACAGTAGGTCCCCAAAAGCAGGAAGTTTCTGCCACCCGTAGGTAGTTTTTGCTTAGCAGAAGGTTGACAAGTTTTTCTTTTCTTTCCACTTGTATTTAAGCAAAAGGAATGTAATAACTGAGGAGAAGGTACTAGAGGTGGGATACGGTTAAAGACTGTAGTGAGAGGGAGGATCTTGTACAACCACTGTACGATAAGTCATTTTGGCAGAAGGGCTGGCGAATCAAGAGGACTTGAGGAACTTATCTTGAAACTGTGATGGCTATACCTATGAAGCCCTGTTTTTGCTTACGCAGTGCTTTGGTGGAACCTGGGGCAGCTGTGGAATCCTCGAGAGGGGAGGTTAGATGCATTCTTGGCATGGCAACACAGTTACTTCAGCAGTGGCCCCACCTTCGAGGAGCTGCCAGACAAGAGGCAGACAGGAGCGTGTAGCCCTCGGGTCTACAGCCAGTCTACTTACAGCTCCCTCTGCAAGGTCCTGATGCTGTTCCATGATTGGTGAGCTCCACTAGCTTAACCAACAGGTCGATGCGATGATAAACAGCTCTCCCTTTTCCTTGCAAAATTTGTGATGAATTCTCAAGTCCACCACCGGCAATTTATTCTGGCTAATTTACCTACTGTAAATTACACGAGGTGACAATCAGCTTTGCTGCTTTCCCTTTAAAAATGAGAACTCGAGATGCTACTTTGCAAGCAGAGGGCACCAGCTGGATGGTGGGACAAGGGATTACAAATTGGGCTAGTTCAACTCTCTTACAAGCTCAGCCATGCTGAGTCTGTTCAGTGCTTCTGTGATTACGTAACACCGTGGCTCAAGAGAGGAAGCAGATTTGGAAGCATGATACACAGCGTGTGGTAACTGTACTT
Source organism: Pachyuromys duprasi (assembly GCA_028658305.1). NCBI lineage: Eukaryota > Metazoa > Chordata > Mammalia > Rodentia > Muridae > Pachyuromys > Pachyuromys duprasi. The sequence goes on from CM053755.1 coordinate 41,525,396, forward strand.
TCAACCTCGAGTTTCAGTGATTAGCACTGTGGTCTGAAAGAAGTTAAGTTGAAGGCTTGTGGAGTTGCTAAGAGAGAGCCAAATATCCACGGAGGCACAGAGAAGGACTAGAACAACTGTTCTCAACCTGTGGGTCGCAGTTTCTTTAGCGTTGTAAATCAATTATCCTGTTTATCACATATTTACATTGTGGTTCATAACAGTAGTAAAATTACAGTAATGAAGTAGCAATGAAATTAATTTTTATGGTTGTGGGTTACCACAACATGAGGAACTGTATTAAAGGGTCACAACATTAGGAAGGTTGAAGGTCACTGGCCTAGGAGTTACTGAAAACAATCTGGTTTCTATATAGTTTGTCATACCTCTGGATGTTTCCAGTCACAGTACTCATCCCTACTCTGGCAATGGCCTGGATTCTTCTTCATTGGTCTTACTCTGGGTACCAAAGAAAAGCAACAGCATACCTACTCGCTTGACTTAAATTCTGTTTACATCTGAGGTGAAGAGGAGGTATCCTTGACTAATTCATCCACATCTGACTGACCACAGAAGTAGCAAATGCAGGCATCCAGCTGTTAATGTGGGCTCAAAGAGATTCTTTAGTGTTTTTCAGTGTATTCCTGAAATTGGTTATTGGAAGTTCCATTAATGAGCATCTATTAACAGAGGACAACTGAGTAACACAGCTAATGAAATGGCCAGGGTGAATAATAAAATATATAGATAAAACCAGTTTAATACTGGGTGCCTATGCCTGTGTATTGTTCGGAAGTCAAATGTCAACCTCTCTAAACCATACTCTTTGAGACAGGGACTCTCACTGATTGGCAAGGCTGTTTGTTCAATGAGCTTCAGGGATCCACCCATCTTTGCCTCCCTAATAGTGGCATTACAGATTAACACTATGGCACCTATTTATACCCGGGGAACCCATTCAGGTCATTGAGCTTTCACAGAAAGTACTTAATGGAGGGAACGATTTCCCCAGCCCACCACTGAGCCTTAAAAGGGGGGTAGTGGACAGACGCGCCTTGTAATCTTCGTTTTCTATAGGATCTTTCTTGCTTATTTCATCTTCTCCCTAAACATCATTGCATGCATAGGACCCATATCTGTACATAACAAGAAGTCCATATCTTTTAATCCAAGTTTGTGCTTCTTTATGACTCTCAAATAATAATAATAATAATAATATAAATAAATAAATAAATAAATAAATAGAAATTCACAATGAAAAAGTATGCTCCCAACCTCTACCTCCTTTTTTTTTTCTTCTCTCAAAGTTAAAGTTAAATGGCTGTTGTGGTCTTTAAACTTGTAGAGTGTTCTGTTCCTATTTTGTTGAACTTTGATCAAACCTTATACAACTAATCACCAATGTACTTTGCAAGATTCTTTGAAAGTAGGGATTCTCTCCTTTATTTCTAACTCTCTATAAACAGTACTCAGTTATGGTAATGCCAGGGCAGAGCTCTATAATTGGATCAATAAGTGAGTTATATTGTACAGAGTCAACCTGATTCAGAACCTTCAGAAACTTTAATAACAATGAGATGTTCTGTGTCTTCAATGAATTACGAGTTGAGAAAAGACTGTTATGCACATTTTGTATACATAGAAATCAAATGGTGCATGAACTACCAGCTTGAATATTTATAGTGCTGTAAAATTACTGCTCTCTTTTTTAAATGTAATTTCTTATTTTGTAAAAGTCTATTCTCTTTGATATGTCTCCTTTATGAGTGAAAACATTGACCAAGCTCTGTTTCTTGCTATGAAATACAAAATTATGAATGTTAGACCCTTTTCATACAATTTCATCTCAACCACAAGGTCGCATAGGTTTTGACATAATATGTATCATATTTCTTTTCCTTTCTGCTGAAGACTCGAGTTTTAATTCTTCCTGGTGAACCCACACACTCAACACACAAATAGACCAAATATAAATAAATGAAAATGTTTATATGCAATGAAGTAGACATGTACTTAGCTCTAGCTTCTAGGGACACATGATGGCGTGGAATTGGCTGTGGAAAAGCTGTCTCTCCTTTGCCATGACACAGGAATTAGAGCCAACTGGAGGCAGCTGCTGAGGCCTGTGAAACAAAGCTGAGGGACTCGGCTGCAGCAATAAACGGCTGCAGTCAATTCTCCAAGTATCCAATTCCCTGCCATGGGACCTGGCACAGCAGAAATGGATTGGCATCACTGAGCTGCACTTAATGAGAAGACCCTGAGGTTTCCATCCTGGGCGAACTCCACGATTACCACATTCTAGTCAACATTAGAGGTGTGTGTGTGGGGGAGCTTTTGCACCCACAGATGGCTCCTGCCATCACTGTTGAATGCGGAAGTGGACCTGTTCTGAGGCATCAAGACTTTATCACCAGACCAAGACAAAAGGTGCAGAGTACGGCTGAGGATACCATTTGAAATATATTCCGTCATGTGGTGAGTGCTCATTCTCTTTCCCTCTTGACAATTACGTGTTTGTCTAAATCACATTCTTCTTACTAAGATGAGAATGTAATTCTTCACATGGACTCAAAACTATCATTTACTCAAAGGCTGCTATCTGCTGGTTATGGTGAGCTTCAGAATGGCTTATATGCAAAGATAAAATGTTCATGTCAATACATTTTATTTTACATATAATCTAATAACTGTGAGCATAAGGTTGGGATGCCTATCATCTTTCATCTCAACTGTGTCCCTAAACTTCCTTAGTGAGCTGCTGTTCTTTGAATCAAAGAATTGGTTCTTTGATAACCAACAGGAAGGAAACTTAAGTAGAAAATGTAACAAATAGAGACTGTGAATGACCTGGGACCCAATTAAGTCACATTTGGTTTTCCCCTCATAATTATAATTAGAAAAACAGAAAATTAAAATGACACTGGTCAATAGAAATGTATGTCCTGTAAGTAAAGATATTTATAATGGATACTTATCACACAGCTTGGGGACTGCAAGGGAAAGGTAGCAAGGAATAGTGGTACAGGATTGTGTTCCAAGGACATGTGAAGCTAAGGCAGTAGGATCACAAGTAAGAGGCCATCCTGGCTACATAGTTGCTTTGAGGCTAGCTTGAGATACACAAGGGGACCTTGTCTTAAAATGAACATCACCAAAACAAAAACAAACAAACAAACACAGGAAGAAAACCGACCAGCCAATCAAACACCCCCCCCCCAAAAGACGTTTCACAAAACAGAATCCCATTAACTTTGTTCAACACGGACTGAACAGTGTTTGTCCTGCCATTAGTTTGTCCTCTGTATTATATGCACAGCTGTGAAACTTCATTTTTTTTTCAGTTAACCAAGAGTATTGAAACTGTTTTTAAGCCTGTGAGATACTTCCCCTGAGGATGTTTATAGTTCCTCCTAATTCCACAACTTATTATTAATGTGATTCTTCACTGTACCCCTTTGTGGACAGGTTCATTATGATGCCTTATCTAGAAATGTCCCCGGAAACATCCTGGCAGCATGTGTAGTATGTCAGAAGCATTATCTCCCAGCCTTTTCTATTTACTGTTCGTTTTTTTTTTGTTTGTTTGTTTTTTTTATAAAGAGTGACTATGCAGGTGAAAGAGAAAAGGTACTAGGAACAAACTTCTTATATGTTAAAGCTACAAATAATATACAGATAAAATAGTGTAGCTATCAGCAATATGACATCAGTACCTAGAGCTACATTCATGTCTTCTTGGATGAAGTCACATCTTGTATTGTTGCTTTGAAAACCCTGAGGTCCAGAAAAATGAATTACTGTTTTAAGTTCTGTGGGTCTCAAATTCAGGTCTAGAGTCTCACTTTGAACACTATTGGACTCCAGGCTGGAAAGAAGCCATCCGTTGTCAAAACTATCAGCTTATCATGAGCTTATCATCATCCACAACAATATGGGTTTCTCTAGCCACCCCACCTTCACTTGATATCCTTGTCTGCTCTTATACTTCAATACACAAATATTTGGCTACACACAAACTCTGGACGCATTTTGCTTTCTTGTTATCACTTTCTGCCTTTTCCACTCCTGGTGATATTCACCATCCCTCAATCTAATTCACCCTAGCAGTTGGAAACTAGATCTCAGGTCAAGTGAAAAACACTTTTAACTCTACATTGGGAAACACAACAAACATGTGTCCTCCCCTGGTTCCCAGCCTTAGTTCAAGAGGTGAGACAATGGTGACTTTTCAAGTTAACTTTTGGCAGGCGACTTTTGGGTGCCTGTATCAACCCAGTCAAGTTAAAAGAGATACAAAGAATGGAAAACACTACGCTATTAGAACATTTTCTTTAAAACTGGGAATAAATGTTATTTAGTGTTAATGATCATATATAGATGCATAGAACTTATTGTGATATGTTGCCTTCCCTTTAAAACCCTGATGTAAACCGTATTTATGCAGTAGACACACTTTCAAAAGAAGATTAAAATGATTGCTCTGCTAACTCCACATTTTAAACCCACCTCTGCCATTTTTTGCAAAGCTTGCATTACATGGAAGGGGAGTTCTCCATCTCTGCTACTGGCTGTGTAGAAAGCACAAGTGATGGAAGCTCAAGTTAAGAAAAAAACCCTGTTTGTTTGTTTGTTTTAATGCACAAATAACCAAGACTTTCCTCCTAAATGAAGAGGGATGGTGGAAATCAAATTTTGCCTTGAATCTCACTTAAGCCTTGAGTGATTCTTTGAACTAGGTCCCATGCTTACCAAATCTTCACATCTCACTTTGTCTTATGGAACATGAAAGGGAAATTTTAATATTATCAGAAGACAGGTAAATGTCTTATCTGCATTTTAGCCTGTCTGTCTCCTTGTCTGTCTATCTATCCATCCATCCACCTAGATATTCTTGCTTCCCTCTCTGCCTTCCTTCCTCCTTTTCTTTCACTGAGAAAGATGTCACGATAATCATAGTACCAGAATAGAGGCAAAAGCTGAAGGCTCATTTTGTGTGTGTGTGTGTGTGTGTGTGTGTGTGTGTGTTTGTGTGTGTGTGTGAAGTAGAAGCTGCTTTTAGCATGAACATCTAATTGTTTAGGGATATACTGATACATACCACAGAGGATTCCAGTGGCCTGGAATTTCATCAGGGTTTGATATTTTGAAGGGAGGAGTACCCTTTTTAGTCTAGCTGTTCATCCCTCTCAAACCCTTGAGGACCCTAAATGGGGATTTCCCCATATGTTGTAAATCTAATATTATATCTATCAAACTTAATTCTTCGGCATTCAGAACTCCCTCTGATGATCTCTTCTGACATTCAAACAATTATTAACTCATGTCTTTACATATATGTTCCTTGGAAGATGAACCCCTCGGTCAATTATCCACTGTGATATGTCTGTTTCTCATCAGGAGCTAATGACACCTACTTAAACAGCATCTACCTGCACCACCACCTGGAAAGGTTATTTTCTCTTTATCAGCAACCCTGTTGAACATAAATCTAGCGCATTAAGAAACGTTGCCACAGAGAAAGACAATGCTGATGAGAGCTGATAGACTAGGATCAGGAGGAAGGAGAGGAAGACTTTCCCTATCAGTGGACTTGGGGAGGGGCATGTGTGGAGAAGGGGGAGAGAAAGTGGGATTGAGAGGGGAGGAAGGAGGGGTTTATGGGGGAATACAAAGTGAATGAAGTGTAATTAATAAAAATTAAAATAAAAAAACAACAGAAAAAAGAAACATTGCAGTCAGGTTTGGATTCTCATGGGCTCTCATCAGGGATGCCTAAAATGCAGAAACAGTGGACAAAAAATGGGTGAGGGGAAATAGGAATAAAATAATGTTGTGATGAAGATGCTTACCGTCTGATAGAATGATGCTTGTATAGTCAACAAAGTTAAGTTATGAAGCCCAAAGAACCAAGGCTTGAGAAACTAGGTAGAATTATACAATCAAAGTAGATAAGAGTTAGAATCTTGTTTGGGACTCATAAAAATATTCACCTTGTGAAGAACTTAGTTATATTTAAGAAACATGCTTTCATTTGAACTTATCTGTGTTTTGGCAGTGGGGTGAACTGTGGATAGAGTGGAAAGAAAAACTAAGGGACGTCATTTTATTTTTGGTTGCCAAGTAGACTTTCTGATTAAGATGTTATTATACAAGGCAGATAGACATGCAAATGTGATCCAAGGACTTTTTCATATTCAAATGTTTTCCAGGCGATGGTATATATTCATAGTGCCATGCTTTTTAGGTGGAATCTTTCTATAGAAAAATATTGAAGAATATCCAGTGGGGAAAAAAAAGGAAGTCAATTCATAGCAACATTCCTGGCAATATTCTCCAGCTTTAAAGTATACAATAGGCTTGGCAAATGTCGTAAGCCTAGCATTACATGATGTTAGTGTAGATTTCCATTATAGAAAACATATCAAGTATTTTTCACTGGTTTTCTGTTATGATTAAGGCTCTTAGGCAACTGTTTGCCTGATGGTGGGAATTAATGTACGTCATTATATAGAGATGCCATTTTCTCCTTAAAGCAACATTGGAGAGGCATAGATGTTTCTCATAAAGAAATTTACCTTTAGAGTTTTTAATTGTATTAACATTTTAAATGAACATATGTGTACACCAGAACTTGCACCTATCATTGTCATCATGGAAACAGGTCCAAAATACAAGCTACTTTCCACTTAAGGAGGCAGTATAGTTTCCCACACTGTGGAAGGGGAAAAATATTTTTATGGAAACTTCTAAATTATTTAGCGAGGTCTTGCCTCACTAAGGCCACACATACAATGGCAAGCTTCACTTGAAAGGGAGACAACAGCCAGGGAATGTCAAGATGTAAACTGGAAAGTAAAGTAGGTATATCTGAAGATAAACAAAACACCCTACTGCTGGCTCTTTCTTTGTTTATCTTTAGTGCCACTAGTTTCCAATCACTATTTCTCTTTTTTTTTTATACGAGCATATTTTAAGCATTAACTATATCCATGACACACAGTAGGAGCATGGAGTCATCTGAAGATTGCTCTTCATTTCTAATTTTGGGCTTGCTACTAGTACTAGGTAAAAAAAAAAAAAAAAGACCCAGTATTTTCAGTGATAAGACACAGGGTAGATTCGAATTCTCCACTCTGAATATTCAGAAGATATGTCTGAAAAAAAAATTAAGTGCTTTGAAGCTGGAGTCCTGCCCCTCCTCCCTTCCCATAGCCTTTGTGCTACATACTTAAGACAGTTCTATCACTGCCTCTTAAAGCTGTTCTATTCAGAATTCATGGAGGGAGGAAATGAGCTTTGAATTTTAATATCTGCACCTTTATTACCTACTTTGACTTCCCAGGAGTAAAGGCTAAGTTGTGAAATGAAATAAAATTTTGATACCTTCCTTAAAGACTGTATCTCTCCAGTAAATATATTATAGGTCATGTGTAGAGGACTAGTTCTCTCCATAAAAGCTGAACTAATACTTTAAATAAATAAATAAATAAATAAATAAATAAATACACATATGTATGTATGTGTTCCTGTGTGACTTTATGTGTCACATATTGGCAGGTGCCTGAATAGGTCAAAAGAGAGCATCAGATCTTTAAAAACTGGAGCCACAGGCAGTTGTGAGTCCCTTGTGAGTGCTGAGAGCTTGGGTTATTTGCAAGAGCAGTAGGCTCTCTCAATATTTGATCCATCTCTCCAGCCCCATAAACTAATATGTTAATATAATAAGAGAAGGAAAAGTTTTCCTCACTGACAGCTATTGCTTCACTTTTCCTGTGAAGTCATGAGAACCAAGTATCCCAGCCTCGTGATGAAACTAACTACGAAGCTAGTGCTTTCCCTTTCCCTCGGAACCTGGGGAACATATCTGTGGAACCTGACAAAGGCTGCTAGATGATGGACTGGGACTCAGCATGTGATTTTTAATACCCAGTTGAGGAATCATAGTCATAAAACAAGTCGAAAATAGATATGCATAAATACAGACAGTCTGTGCTATGTAACTCTTGGTGAGGGTGATGACGGGCGGGCTCTGTGCCCAGGCAGGTCCCTGGCAAGGCAGAGGACTCCTCAGGATTGAGGAGGCCCCTGAGTTGGTGTGTCATGTAATGATGAAGAGTGGAAATTCCTCTCTACTGTTCAGAATGTGATTTCTTTGGCGTTCTGTTGGTTTAACTTTTGGCACTTGAACTGGCCCAGGATGACAATATAGCTTGGAAGTGTCACTGTTCAGGTTGGCTAAGAGCAGTTCTTGAACTGAATTCCAGTGCAGTTTTAGAGAAGGCAAAGTAAGTTCCAGAGAGAACATCTTTCCACTGTTCATGCATTTGCACATGAATGTACAACAAAACACATTAAAATAAATGGACAGATATGTAAATTGAGTAAAGAGATAAAAATCTTTGCTGCTAGAATAATTCATTCTATACTCACTTAGCAGTTGCTATATGCTGGGTACACTAGACCTCACAGGAATGAAAAAGCATAACATGAGTGTATTATAAACCCATGTCACCTCAGGTCTCTTTCTTTGCCCTTTGTCTTGAGACTTTCCAGTTCTCCCAATTCTACAAAAACCTTTTGCTGAATAGGGTATAGACAAACTTTTCAAAGACTAGCTTAGAGCCTACAATAGAAACATATGCTGAATCCTCTAATTTATGAAAAACCCCACAAAATCACAAAGTAGCTTGTCGCCTTTCACATCCAGTAATGACTGGGAGGGTTTCCATTGTACACATTTGCAACTTGTCCAATAGTGACAATAGAGAGATTCATCTATTTTTTTATTATAGAAGATATGTGTGTGAATATTTGGTATAAGTATTAAAAATAGAAAATGCTAAAATATCAGTAGCTTTCTATAGACTGAATGGTTTCACCAAATAAATACAATAAATCTATAATGGGCTTCTGAGTTTTGTTACATGTAGTGGTAATACTTATAACTATTTTAAGTAGTGAAAAATGGTGTTGGTGACGGTGATGTATATATGTAATATATATATATATAAATCTATACAAACACACACACACACATATATGAAAGAGAGACAGACTGACAGACAGGTAGAGACAGAAAATATGAACATGAGAACACTCAGGAGAAAAGATTCTACTATAATCCAGACTGAAAACTTCAAAGATATTTAAGTTGCTGTTTTTGTCTGAAAATATAAATCTGTGAAGCGAAGTAAAACCTTAGATGTTTCCACCTCATCTGATATTTGTGAATAAAGCTTGCTTCATCTGGTCTGGCTTGCTTTGGCTAATGTGTAACCTCATTATCCTCCTGGTACCCCATACCGCGCATCAAGTGTTTATAGTGCTTCTATTTTGTGCCATGTGCTCTGCAGCAGAAAGAAGCATAATTATAAACCCCATCTATTAACAGCAGCAATGACTATACCCAACAGCTCTACTTCATTGTGTGACCCTCCACATAGGAAATCAATTAGCGCGGCTGCCGTTCAGAGCACTTAAAGCTTACAAATGCCAAGGAATCAGCTGCCACCAATGCTTTGCACTTAGTACTTCTTTTTTAGCATCTACTCAAAGTGTTGTTTATCCGACCAGGCTCTAGAGAGCCAAGGACCAGAGACTTTATGAATCTCTGTCCATCATTACCCAATAAAAGCAAGAAACAAAATAATAAAACCCAACACACTTGAGTCACACAATTTCTAGGTATGCATAAAAAGTATGGGGCTTGAAAGATGGCTCAGGGGGTAAAAGCATACTAGAAGAAGAGCTGAATCCAAAGTCCCAGTACCCACATAAATGCCCAATTGTCTGTTAACCAAGGAAACTTATAGGGACTTGGCATGCTGAGTCATCAGATTCCTTTCTGGGGGCGGGGGGAATGGGAGAGAAGGTCACAGGCCATGCAGATGCAGTGGGAAAGCACAATTAATGAAACCTACCTCAAGTCATCATGGCAGGTGATGACTGAAAACAGTTCAGGGAGAGAACTAAAATTGAGCAGATTTTTGAGGACTAGAAAGAGAACCGTGCCTTATAAAACATGCTTTGTGCTACATTTACAAGAGCAAACCTAGTGATGCATCTGTTCTTTTCTCAGCTACTGATGTTTAGAGGTAGTATTGCTCCCCTAAAGACTTGCTTGCCGGCCCAAGATACCCTTGTGAGATGGAAGATCCATTAATAGGTAGAACCTTTGGTCTGGAGAGATGGCTCAGTAGTTAAGAACACTAGCTGCTCTTCTAGAGGACCCAGGTTCAATTTCCAGCACCTACAACTATCTATAATTCCTGTTCCAGGGGATCCAACACCTTCACAAATATATGCATGTAGTCAAAACACCAATGGACATAAAATAAAAATAAATAATTTAAAAAGACAAACACATGAAAAGGTGGAGGCTTGTGTAAGAAAGGTAGGTTATAGACTGTGGCAGTGTTTGTGAAAGGGATATTAGGAGGCCACCCCTTCTCATTTTCCTTTTCTTCATGACTGTTATCACATGAATTGTTTCTTCTGTTGTGTGTCCCCAACCTCAGTAGACTGCTGTTATAATCTCCAAATCAAGAACCCTTTCCTCTATATATTTCTGCCGGGGATTTTGTCAGAGTGAGAGAAAGCTGGTTAAAGTTACAAAGACAACTTTTTTTTTTAATCTCTGAGACCACGGGAGACAAATGTAGCATAATTTATGAAACAGCAGACATCTTTTTCAACAGGCACAGATACAAGAGACTACTGAATGCCAGGGAAGAACACTACTAACACTGAGGGTCATTTCATGTCCTTGATTTCTATGTGCCATAACTATGATGCCTTAGGTCCCTTTAGCCTAAGTCAGTTTAATACCACTGCAGTGATTTTCAATATGAAAAGAAGACTATGCTTTTGTCTGCATTTTACATTAAGAAAGTAGCAACACTACGGGCCCTTGGGTGATTGCTTCTATGTTGTCAACTAAGTGGTTCCCTCGAATGCATCCTGCTAATGTGGTAACTCAGCTTTGAGAAACTAGACTATGGAATGCAGTATTACATCAGCAGCATGTATTTTTGGAAACACATCATGTTGGGTTGGCCCCTGAACTTGTGAAGACAGTAACAGTGCAAAGAGGACTAGCTCTGCAACAAATGCATAGTTGAGTCTACTCCCTCCATCCCCAAATACAAACTATTCAGTTGGAGAAAAAAATCCCATGGGGCTATTCTTGTGTTTCTCTTTGATGGAGAATCAACAGACAATACTTTTAAATCCCCATGGAAAACCCTTATAACAGAAACAAAGGGCAAGGGACTGGGCAGAATGAGGATGGCTCATGGGAAGAATGTGACCTTTCTAGACAATGACCCAGAATCCTAGAATTTCAAGGGATGACACTCTCCATCATTCCTCTAAAACAAACATGGACATTTGACCAGTTTAATGAATAGACAGGTGAAAAAACTGTTACAGCCCTTATATTCCAACGATTGTGACTTCCAATCTTTCCTGGATACCAATTTTGAGCCTTCCAGACCTCTTCACTAAGGATTAGAAAGGCTTAGATATCATGACGGGAGATGTATTAGGAAAGCACCAGTTCTGAAGGTGAGGCCCACACTCTGCTGTCATTTATTGAGCACCGACTACACAAGAGTCTTTCGCACAGTTCGCCTGTTGTTGCCTGAAATTTCTTGGCCACACTAAGGGAACGGCAGCCCTTTCTGCCAATGCATGAAGCCCAGGTTGGGAGCCATCTGGTGGTTTTTCCTGTGTATCCTCACCATAAGGGAAGACGTTACTCTGATTTTTCCACCTCATGGTTTTCCCTGGAAACTTCTGTGAGAGAATGTTGATTTTGGAGCCGAGCGGGCAATTGGTGTGAACGACATGAAGAAAGGAAGGGGAAACCCATTCCAATGCAAGCACCAGTCTATTTCAGCCCGCCTCTATAATGAACAGAGTTTGCCCCCACTCTGTTTCCAACTGGGCTTTGGCTCCATGCAGCCTCATGGGAATGTAGAGGAACAGGTAGACAGAGTAGCACCCCCCACCCCAGGGGAAATACTGAGGTCTAGAGGCTTCTTCCTCCCTAGGAGAGTGCTGGGAGCAGCCAGCTTGTTGAACAAAGGGAAGGGGAGGCTGGGAGGTAGGTCTCAGTAGTCGTTGTCTGGGAAATGCCTGCTGTTCGTTGCCAAATGTTAAGAAATCTCACAAATCAAACACAACTTGATAGTTTAGAGTCCTCAAAGGTAACTTCCTGGAGCTGGGAAGTTATAGAAATGGTCATGTTCTGGGTAGGCAACCAATACAGGTGAGCAACCTGAGATGGACTGTGATGAGCAACTTAAATGACCACCAAATAAATCAAAAGGAGAGAAATTTGGTCAGTCTCACACAGAGGGTAGGTAAGAGAGGTTGAGCATGCGCCATCCCTTCTGCTTGCTAACACAGTTCCCAGGGTGACCCTTAGCCCCTCGCACATCACACTCTCATTTGCAGCATGCATATTGTAGTTACAAGGCCACAAATGGAGAAATATATTAAAACCATGTTTCCTTATGACAAATTTATAGCATAAGATGAAATGTCCTCTTAGGAATAATAATGCGTGAGCCTGCCATGAATTATGGATAGAATGAAACCATTCCTACCAAGGCTGGGGGTGGGAGAGGGGATGATGATGATGAGGAAATGTACAGAAGATACAGTGTGAAGAATGTAAAGTAGTGTATGTGTGGGATGGACCAGTCAGAGATCTTAAAATAACATATAGCATTTGAAAAGAGAGTTTTCACTCAACAAGCTGATAGCTCCTGTGGTGACTTATTACACAACAATGATGGTTTTAGCACTCATGTAGCATATGACATCATAATAAAAGTTTTATGTATATGCAACTAAAGTTATTTTTAAAATGAAATGGCTTAGAATTTTCTCAGGAAAGAGTGCATAGAAGTGCAATTTAGCAGATATGCAATTTTATTTCATTTCTCTCTCTCTCTCTCTCTCTCTCTCTCTGTGTGTGTGTGTGTGTGTGTGTGTGTGTGTCACGAATGCGCGCTTCCATGGACACCTGCACATTGTGGTGCATTTGTGGAAGTCAGAGGACAATTTGTGGGAGTCAGAGCTGGGCCTCTGCTTCCACCATGTGGGAAAAGTGGAATGCAGGTCTTCAAACTTGGTGGCAAGCACCCTCACCCACTGAGCCATATCAATAGGCCAGCAGGCATAGAATTTGACCAAGTAAATCTTCACAGGGGTCTGGTTTTACTGTATATATTTGCTTGCTCCTGCCTTATAATCACCATTGATATACCAGACACACTTGAAACAATTAATTTGGTGAAAGTAACCAAATGAAGGGAGATACATTTGTATTAATATTTTCATTTGGTTTCTTATTGTGTAGAAAAACAGCTCTTTAAAAGTGCAATTGCTCCTTCTGTGAACTATATGCAGGCCTCTCACGGTGTAGATTGTGACAAATACAGTGTTTTACAATCCTATGAGACATCATGTCCAGTTTCTGGCTATAGTCATGCCTCATATAACTATACTGCTTGTCAGAAACCTGTCAAATGTTTTCTAAATATTAACCCATTTTATTGTTCAAGGTCCGTTTCACGGATGGGGGAACCGATGATGACAGAGGTCAAGCGATATCTACGGTTGCACAGCAAGTGACTGAGTAGGGCGGGGTGGGGGTGGAGTTCCAGGTCTGTGTCAGTAACTTTTGGTTTTAATCAAGACATCACGTGACTTGCCACAGGCTACTTCATGAAACGTGTACAATTTACTGCTCTTCTTCCAAAAGGATTTAACTAGCTTTAAGTGCTGCTTTTGCTAGGTAAGGCCTCAGCTTGAGTTTCAAGTTGGATGCATCTAAGCTCAAGAGAAGGCATGTGGGAGAGGTTGGCTAGTGGGGTGGTTAAAAGCACATGCTGCTCTTGCAGAAGACCAGAATTTTGTTACCAGCACATACACTGGGCAGCTGCCAACCACCTGTGTGATTCTGCATCCTGGGGGACCTGAATCCCTTTTCCTGCCTCCATGGGCACCTGCACACATGTGTACTCACACACATATGTGCATGCACACACACACACATACATACACACACGGAGATACATGCACATAAATAAAAATGAAATGTTTTTAAAAGGAGAAAACATGTTCATCATTACAGGTGGTTATGGACACACAGATCCTACTTTAGGCTGGGGAAATTAGTTGTTAATTTATTTAACTGGCATTATCCTGGATTAAAATCCTAGTTATACATATACCAAAAAAGAAACAAAGAATAAAAGAAAGAAAGGAAGGAAGGTAAGAAGGAAGAAAGGAAGGAAACAAGCAAGCAATGGTTCTATATACCCAAGCTGGTATTCTGGCTCCTGTTAACTAATGCTTGCTTTTACTAAGTTACCAAGAACTCATTTAATTTTTGGCTAGAGTTATAGAGAGCAATTACATTGGCCTTCCAGGGATTTTCCTCATTCATTGTAACTATTTCCTTCAATTAGCTCTCAAGATAGTTGATCGAAGTTTCTTCTCAGGTTCTCAGCTGAGTTTCAGATCACAGTAGCTCATTTGGCTGACTCTACGTCAAGTCTTCTTATGAGTCAGTCCCTCTGTGCATCATACCTTTGCAGTCCACCAGCAGAGTGTACTGTTTCTTGGGAAAAGCATGGCTCCTTCATTTGTCCCAAGGAAGATGGCGAACTTTCATCATCTTCATGCAGTGTGAACTTTCACGCTGAAGATGCCCACATGGGTGGTCTGAATTCTTGTATAATTAAAAAAATCGTGGCTATTGTTTATGAGTTTCTGTTAGGACCCCTTCAGTAACATTTTTTTCATTTGCATTTAATTCTGTCATTTTAAAGTAATTGGTCTAATAATGTGACTAGGGCTATACAAACACGATCTTGTTGCCAGTGTAAAGCTACATACACTCTGATAAATTTCTGAGAAGAGGAGGAGGAGAAGTTAAGGGGCGAAGTTGGGGAGAATTTTCCACAACTACCTTAGAGTCTTCAGACTTTCTCCACACACCCTGAAAAATAGTATCGCCCATGCTGGAGGGGAAGGACAGCATATCCCGAAGACCACTGCTCTAGGAATGTTCAGCCATCTTCCTGGGCAGGAGTAGGGAATCAGTGAGGAACCCTCCTCCATTGCTGGTGGGAATGCAAACTTGTACAACCACTCTGGTGCATTGGAATCAATGCTTAACCATGTTAGGAACTTAATCCCTGGTAAATTTTGCAAACACCAGCATTGACTTTCTGCCATATGGAAAGTAGAGGCAACTACCCCCCCAGGCATAGGCCATGGAGTTATTCAAGGTGAAGGCTGGCTGCTAGCTTCGGCATGTCAAGTTCCTGACCAATCAGATTCCTAGTTAGCCCAAATCCAGATATATTTTTCTCAGTTTGGCATTTGATTAGAATTGCTGAATCTAAGAATGATTCTAATAAAAAATACAAAAAAAGATTTTGTGTGGATGTGTCTAGAGATGAATCTGAGGTCTAATGTGGCTATCTAAACAAATTCCCCCTCATAACACAGCACCAGATGGTGCCACAAAGAGAGAGAGAGAGAGAGAGAGAGAGAGAGAGAGAGAGAGAGAGAGAGAGAGAGAGAGGCTGAAGGAAGTTAAGTCACATGTTACATTAGCTATTGGCCTGCATACATTTTAAATCACTGTAGCATATAGCTTTGTTTTAATTTTGTTTGTTAGTACATTAAAGGTAAGTGCTAATAGATATTTCTTGCAAATTTTACATACATGAATTTAATAAAATGCAAAAGCAATTTACAAGAGAAAAGAAATTCCTGGCAGCTCTAGGAAAGGGCACCCAAGTGCACAGAAGTTGGATGACTTCCTGAAGGTGTTACAGGCAATTAATGTTAGGGCAGTAATTAGAATGTGGATTCTCTGAATCACGGCCTGCAACAGTTTTATAGGGAAAACATAAATCTATTTCAGCTATGTTTAATTCCCAATGAAATGTTAAAGTAATAGCATGTTAAATAATGTCCTAAAATTATTTATACTCATACAAAGTGAATCAGAAGCTCCATTCCAAGGACTGAATAAACGTTTCTAAACCTCCATATGGTACTGAAGGACCTGCGTGCTCTCAGTTGTGGATAACAACGTTCTAACTTTACGAAAAAGTTTCTTTTCACAGTAATTTGAAATTGATTTCTGAGGTTTCCTATTGCTAAGGGCTGAGTGCATACGTTTCCCTCTTTTAGGAGGTCATAGGTCATGAAGTCAAGAATGATATTCCAGCCCTGCTTCCCCTGGAGAGCTTCCTTTCCCTTCTGCAAAGCGAAGGTAGAGAGGTGGGGTCTCATCAGATAAAAACCAGTTGGAGCCCAGGCCTTTAACTTCATGGCCTCCAGTAGAGTAAGAACTATATTCCTGTTTTTAAGCACCAGAAAATTATGGTACCTTACTGTAGCAGCAGGAATGTGCTAACATACCTATTGCAGGGGAGGGGGAAATAGAACAAGTCATGTTTCGTTTTAGGTTTAACAATGCATCCTCTTCTCTTTTGAATGGTGTTTGGTCTGGATCTAACTAGATTGATACGCATAGGCAAATTAAGATGATGGTGTCAAGCAAGGAGACCATATAGGTAGATGGCTGGCTATTGATGGCTGATATGTTTTTGATCTTCAGAACACCGCTGATGAACAATATAAATAAAATAAACAAATAAAACATGTCTATCTATTGGTGTTTCACTTTCACATAGCTGGAGCCAGATAGAGCTTTTATTTCTAGGAACATTTAGTGAGGATAGGATGACCTGAAGACAAGTATCCCTGTAGTTCCTTATGGGAAACAAATGGGATGAAGAAAAGCTTCTTACAAAACTCTATTGTTCTGAAGCAGTTTTGGTTCCAACCAGACTTTTTTTTTTTAATCTAATGGTGATAAAAGTAGCCAACTTTTCTTTAAAGAAAAAAAAAAAACAACAACTGAGATCCATATTACAATACACTATACTATAAACTGTGGCAGACCAAAAAGCAAGCAAACTAAAAACAAAACAACAAACAATGTTAGAGGGGCCAATGTTGTACCCCAGACTGCCTTATCAGAAATACCTCTCACAACTATCAACTGAAAAGCAGCGGTATGATACAGAAATGGCTTGATTTTCATGATCTGCCAAACACCATTTGTCTGGTTCCCATCTCTCCATGGCCCACATTTTCCCATGGATGGGCTAATGCTTACAAGTGCAGAAGATGGGATATTTTGGGCTGAACTTAGACTCAACTGAACTGCAGAAGTATACGTATATGCAAAAGAGGGCCCTTGGCTCTTCAACAGTACCAGCGACTGAGTCTAAAGCTCAGGGAGGTCAGGCTGCATTCCTTTGCCTCAGCCCTCTCCCACCATTACAGGAAGCCATCAGGTGTGAGAGCAGGCACACATCTCGAGAGTCCACTATTCCGGAGGAAGAGTTAAGAACTCACAACTACAGTTAAAAGAAGATGTTTTTATTCAGTAATCGGTTTTGAAGGTGTTTTTGTAAGAATGGCGTGAACATGACTCTCTTTTCAAAATTAAAAAGGAAAAGAAAAGCTGCAGCCTAAATAACTCACTGTGTGAGGTGGATAAGCTTCAGACAAAGGGAAAACCAAACCTGCTAGTCAGAGATATATATATAAAAAAATATATCAACTTCTACCCTCTGTTGCCAGGGAGACTGTGTAAACAGACTTAAACAAGGAGAAATGGCTGGCTGGGAACAGGGCTAATGTGGAAAAGCTCCGCATTGTGTGACATGCTTCTTTTCAAAGGAGTGGGAAGAGGTGGCAGCAAAGGGAGGAAAACAAGAATGGGGGTCCTTCTCCTCCCCCACAAAGCGAGCTGTGAGAGAAGCCTGACAGACAGAAGTGCGTACCTCTTAATAAACCATCTAAAAACAAAGCTTGCAAGCCTAGAGCATTGTGTCCTGATTCTGTTGATATGGAAGTCTCTGAACTTAGGCTGTCTGACAGAGGAAGCGTCACAGGGGATCTTTTTATTAGACATTAGCCTAGTCACTTGGTGCTTCCTGGACCAAATATGCCTGGAAGACAGAGAGAGGGCAAAGAGCTAAGTGCTGGTCTGGAGGAAGTCACACTGAGAAACAGCAATTTCATACGACTTTCTTCATTCCCTTGAAATTCTTTCTAACACAACTTCACATCCAACAACAACTATTTCTCCTTCATTCCTTAATACACGCAATAGATATGGGGCATTCTAGGCAAACACGGTGAAGTTACAAGTTCTCCTGGGCCCTCAGAATGTTCATACCGTATGATACACAAAAATGCTTTTTAAAAAAAAGTTTGGTGAGAGTTTGTGGTTTTATACTATGATACATCCACATGATTATAAATGTGCAAAACTGTTGAGTCAATTAAAAACTAGTTCAGAGGGATTAATAGTGTATAGAGTATGATTTTTTTTATTTTTAATGTAGATGTATAGATTTAGTTACATGATGAGAATTTATTGTTTATTAATGTGAATCTGATTTTAGGTCTTTGGCTTGCAGTTTATTTCCCTGCCAAGTTTAGAATGATTAAGTTTGACAAAGCCCAGATATTAAACATTTAGTTCTAAATTTGCTTTTTGTTTGGATGGTTTCTTCCCCCCGCCCCTATACAGCAAAATGCCTTTCTGAATACTTCTTTTCAGACCTTTCATCATAGAAATGTTTGCTTTATAAGGAGATAAAGTAATATTGAAACCTGTTTATGTTTCATTGGATTCTTTCCATCATACAGAATATGAATATGGGAACTGGTAGCTACACATTTAAAGAAAACCAGTACTTTTAATAGCTAAATGATCAGCAGATATAAAAAAAATTGACACAAGGTTGTAGTCTGAAGTCATTTCCTTACATTTTAAGATCAAAAGACAGGGTCCACACTGCATAAGGAGGCAACCAAAAAGCTGGCCCTTTGAATTAATAACACACCCTTTCTCTATCAAACTGCTCCCAACCCGAGTTGTTAAACAGGCATTTTTTTCTCTGTGGGCTGTTGTAATCCTGCATCAGACAGCCCTTTCAAAGAAGGTTGTCAGAGGGCACAAAGCTAAGTGAGGATAAACTACTCCCCTGAACTCTGGTACACACTATCTTCCCTCAGAAATGGTCTCAAATTTACAGCCTTTTATTTCAAATTTCCTTCTAGGAAGTTATCATTTTGGGTTTACATGTTTCACAGTGCAAGGTTATGGAATCCTAACACTCTCCAGTCAGCCTGAATACTGGATAAATAGCCAGATCCTTCAAACTCTCTAGATCCAAACTCTGACTTCTTCGGCAGCTCACAGGGTTGACAAGCTCATTATGACAATGTTGACATCTTCCTCTGAGAATCCAACCTGTGTAGCTGTAATTTTGTGTATGTTAACCCAGAAGCAATTACAGTGAAGAGCCAACGTGCAAGGCCCTGTTTAATCATAAAGACAGTATAGGATGGAGCCCGGGCATCCATCCTTCTATCCCTTCCACATTGCCTGTTTCCACCATTTCTGTATTTCTTTTTCTATTTCCCTCTCCCCCCTCCTTTTCTCTTTTCTCCTTCTTTCTTTCTCCATAACCGACTGAACTTTCCCTAGCTTCCTTCTTTGATGGCTGAGCTTAAAGCAAGAATTTTTTCCTTCTGGTTGTTGGTCAACAGCTGCAAATGTGAGAGAATTTCAGCATGATAAACAAGAAGGAATTTGAAATAAACCTTTCCCTCAACCTCCATGGTGGAAATGATGATCTCCCCACCATCTGCCGGCTCACAGGCTGGAAGTGGGCAGAGCACCAGCTGGAGGCGTAGCCCCAGGCAGGCATCCAGAGCTTCAGCATCCTCGAAGCTCTTGATGTCCCTCCAGTCATGTACATTCACGGGGAAATACTTTCAACAATTTGTGTTTTGTAAAGGGAAAAGCTTCACTATAAAGCGTGGGGTGGGGCGGGGCAGGGCGATGTGGTTCTAAACTCCACGTCAACTAGGGTGTTTAAGGTCAGTGTTCTTTATACAGTCATCGGACCTTGGTTCTGTAACTCTAACCATTTCAATCTGGCTTTCTCATTTGTTAAGAAGATCTTCACCCTGAGAATTCAAGGATTCATATACAAAGCATTCACAGAAGTAAGAGAAGAATGGAAAAGTGAGTATAGGGCTATTTCTTTTGCTTTGTGTGGTAAGAATAGGACATCTTTGAATCTTCACAGCATTTCTGTGAGGCATGATTTAGGTCAGCAAAGGAAAGAAATGCAGTGGATTCTCCATTGATATGTTTGGGAATCTGATACACAAGAGAGATTTCTGCTCAGAGGATGGAGGTAAAAGATTCCAATTCACACCCTTCTGAG